>OY757943.1:54195911-54370911 GCA_963585895.1 Sepioteuthis lessoniana | reverse complement strand
TATTTTTGTGATTTCTCATCTTTTGAATGTACGTTGGTATTAATTTCAACACCATTCACCTTTAATATTGCCAAAGCAGAAAAAAAAAAAACCCTGCAGAGGGGACTAAAAAAAATGCAATCAGATTCTGCACTCAAAGCAAATTTTGAAGTGAAGATTCTTGGTTTCTTTTTATACCTTCATGAAAAGTTTCAAAACTTTGCCATAAAGATTATGGCAATGTTTGGTTCTACCTATGTGTGAGAACTGTTACTTTCCTTTGTGAAATTAAGAAAAACTTCAAAGAGATCAAGGCTGACTGATCAAACATGGTCATCTCTGATCAAAGTCGAAACTGAACAGACATTTCAGCCAAAGTTGTCTGCAAAATGAAGTGAAACCTCAATGGGGAAAAATCCCCCCAAACTAAAAATGATTGAATAGTGGCAAATAAATTTTCAAGTTTTAACTGTTGTAATTTTTGTTCAATGTATATATTTACCCAGCCCATCTGCATGGGCAGGATGTGACACAAGGTAAATTTTTTAGCGGAGTGAAGAAGCTACTGCTCTTACACACAGGAGAAAATGATAAACAATACTTACCGGCTCGGCGGCTCAGCTGGCATTGGCTGACAGACAAAAATGTCAATGAGCGGGTCAGTATATATGCACGCTAACATAGCAACTCCTGGGCTCGCAGCCAATCACCTCACTGGGAATGGACGAAATCGCCTGCGCATTGTGGAACGCTCCGATATGCATATAATCTTCCCTTCCTGATATTCAAGTGAGTACTCACTTTCACACATAATTCAACACGTGAACTACACTCAAGTACAGAACTTCGACACGGAATTTAACAGGTCTGAATTCAGAGTTTTCCTTCTCCTAGATCTGGCTGCTTAACCAAGGCTAAAGAACCCAGTTATTTACTCACAGCTGAAGGGAGAATAGTTGGATGTATGCCTTTCCTAAGGGTATTAGCGTGATGTGAAAAGCAATCAGCTTTGTCCAGGATTTGAACTCGTGTTGCCATCTCCATTTCCTGTGATGATAACCTTTATACCATAGGAACCTACATTTTTGTTCAATGTATTTGTTTTAGTTAAATTTTTGTAAATGATCTTAATTAGTTAGAATATGTGCACTTGTTGTATGTGATACCCATGACAACACGTATGTAATCCATATGGCCCTCAATGGACCCTCTAGAGACATCATTTTGACATGCCTGGTGTATACTATAAAATCATAATTTATCATGATAATATATGATTGCTAAATGTTCAGATATATTTATATATATATATGTGTATTATTCAGTCCAGTTAAACCCGAGTTGGGAATAATTCCGTCAAGACAATTAAATTATTCAACTATGAACATTTAAATCTTCCTGGTAAAGAGCTCAATTTATAATCCTAATGTGACTGGGTTTTGTTTTTTTTTTAAGGTATATATATATATACATATGTTTATATATTACTTTTTTTTTTAATTTCAGAAACAGTCCACTATCACCCTGCTCCAGATATTGGAGCCCCAGATCTGAGGCAAGAGGCTGATGGTAAGAATAAAACTCTTTTTTTTTTTCACTAATATTCTTTATTTATCAAATACAGCTCTTTTTTTTTAACATTATTATTATTCTTATCAGACTAGAATCCAAGGAATTTCCTGATGCTTGAAGGTGATGTTGTGTTAGTAAAGGTTTTTTTTAAAAAAGGTAAAATTAAATAATAATAAAGATAATAAGGAAAAGAGAGATAAGTACCTAGACCTTGCTAGAGAATTGAAAAAACAATGGAACTTGGAAGTGACAGTTGATACCAATTGTAATTGGTGAGCTCGTAACAGTCATCAAAGGATTGGTACAGTGACTGGAGGATTTGGAAATAAGAGGACGAGTGGAGACCATCCAAACTAGGGCATTGTTGAGATCAGCCAGAATACTAAACGAGTCCCGAAGAATTGCGAAGACTTGGTGTCACTCAGACTCCTGTGAAAAACCATCAGCTAACATTGGTGTGAAAAACTCTTAAAAGAGTAAAATAATAATAATAATGATAATAATAAAAAGTAAAAATGAAATAATAATTATATTACAAAGTGGTCATCTGCTAAAAATGATAACAATATTAAAAAACGTTGTCTTTAATTGGAATCATTTTGAGATGATAAGAAGACCAGATAAGGAGAACAAATAATTGGATTTATAAGACCAAAAAATCGATCCTTGATTGCCCTTCGGGGCCCATGGCACAGCGGATAGAGGCGTTGAGTCTCTGTGATTGCAGGTGAGCATTGTCAGAAGACAGCGGTTTCAAATCCTACCCAAGCCGGCCAGAGGTTTACTTGGTCAAAAACGTGGTGCGATAAACAACAACTATGGAAGGCAGTAATTACTGGGGATACGGTTACAAAACTCAGCATTCCTATCCGAGGTCGCGGTAAATCACCTGAAGAAGGCCAGAGGTGAAATTTGGCCGAAACGTAGTGAAAGAAGAAACAACACAAAAACTACCAAGATGAGAAAAAAAGTCCGCAATAAATAAAAATTAATTCTCACATTAAAAAATGTGTTCATACATTTTTTACTGAATTGTTAAATCCCAAAATTGGTCCTTTAACAAGATACAATTTGGCCATCAGCCATATTTCTTTTGCCTTTCTGTCTCCAGTCCCTAAGAAAGTGTCAGTCTGCCACTTTTATGTTATGGCCAAAGGCTGATTTGTAATTTTCGAATACAAGTCACTTGGATAAATAGAAATTAAGAGAACATACAAAAATAAAATGTAAAAACAATTTGGGAAATCTGAACTATGCTTTTGAGTTGAGATAACAGTAAAAGTGATTCAGAGCATAATCTTCATCTTAGGAATGCAAGGCCATTGATTTGAATTACTCTTTAGTGAAAAGATAGCCGTAAAAGTAATTTAAAGCATTTATCTTTGTAGTGTAAGGCCATTGATTTGAACTACCCTATATACCTTTGAATTCAATGGCCTAGCACTGCCAAGATAAAAATTATGAAGCCCTGTCAGCTGGGGCTTTAGAATATGCCAACTGTACCTCTGCTGAGGTGGGTGTCCTCGTGGAGTAATGGTTAAAGCAGCGGACTGTGGAATTGTAGTAAGCGAGTTTGTACTCCAGTCGCGCTATTACGTTCACTTTCAGGCAAATATCCTTGGTAAAGGTATGAACCCCCTTATCCTCCCAGCTAGAGGTTAAATAGTACCACTACTGTTCTTCTAGGAGAATGGCTTTGGCATTAAATAACCAACAAAGGTTGATATGCCATTTAACAAAGAAACCAAACCAAATCTATAATGTACCTCTGTTGAGAGATAAGAACCACCTCCCACGAGGCCATCTGTTGAGAATGGCATCCTGATGGATGACCAGTCCATGAACAAACAATCAAAGGGATCAAGTGACTTGCAACACTTCACTTTGGCCCTTATTGGGCAAAACATATGGTCAGAGAGGCCAAGTCTGGTCAATCATTTGGTTTGGTTTGTTTTTATAGCATATTAAACATTGTAGTTTATTTAATGCCAAATCTATTTTTATACGTATAAACAGTTCTATTTCAAGCAATTCAGTTTAGCGAAAGTACAGTTTAAATTTCAAAAACAGTCCTATTTCAAACAATTCAGTTTAGCATAAATATACAGTTTAGTTCGATTTAACTTATAGATAGGACTCTATCAGGTGCTACCACTACTGATCAGAGTGGACCTGGGAGCAATGGCAATAAAGGGGTACTCTGCATTCCTGGAACCTTACCATCAGATTGTTTAGTGTCATATCAGGTTATATCGTTGGGGTGGGATCTTACCCCTCCGCAGAGAAGCAGTGTATTCTGGGCAATCCAGTCAGTCTTCTGGTCATGTCAAGCCCTAACACCTATACGACTTTCTTCAATGTATTCTTCAGATTTGCCCTGGTGCCAAACATGTAACCCATCCCATTTTATCTTAAAGGTGCTAGAAGGCAGTGGCTGAGAGTCAATTGCGCTGAGATAGCAATCATTGAAACCATTTAAACGGTACAAACAAATGATTAATATTAAATAGAGTTATTAGAGTTGGGTAACAATACTTGCAACCAATTAACTGTGTGCAAACAAATAAGATATGGTTAATTTAGAAATGTTACTTACTAACTATCTGCTTACAAATTATCTGTATAATATATATATATATATATATATATATATATATATATATAATTATGAATTGAGGAATTGATGTATTAAGTTAGAAATTACCATGACAAGAAAATCCGGCACACACCTACACGTGACATACGGAGCACTGAACAGCTGTTTCGACCTTATTAGGTCTCATCAGTAGTGCACACCATGATCTCCACCCCTGGAGATCGAACCAACAACCACATTATGCCCGTTATATATATATATATAAAATTGGATTTATCATCAAATAACGCACATAGGTTGATATACCATAAAACACAACAAAACCAAACCATAAAGATTATGCTCTGAATCACTTTCACTGTTACTTTTATTCTATATAGTATTGTGGTAACTTAACAAAAGGTTACTGAATGAGAAATAACCAAAACAGAGGTTGGAAATGAAAATCTTTATAACATTAACAAAATGTGCCCGTGGTGCAATGGTTATCGTCGCAGGATATGGACACGGCGACACGAGTTCAAATCCTGGACCTGACTGATTGCATTTCACATAGCACTAATACCCTTGGGAAAGGTATGAATCCAATTATTCTCCCTCCAGCTATGGGTAAATAGTAGGGCAGACTAGGTTCTTCAGCCTTGGTGAGGCAACTAGTCTAGGAGAAGGAAAACTCTGAATTCAAACCTGTTAAACTCCGCTTAAAAAATTGACCTTGTGTCATATCCTGCCCAAGCGGAGGGGTTGGGTAAATATGATAATATGATAACATTAACAAAATACAATACTTGTCAGTGGAGTAAAGAAGGTAACCACTGCTAGTGGTGACTACTAAGTAAGTATATTTTCACCCCCTCACAATAGTTTCCAATGCATTTATGAGGAATGGGGCATACCCGTTATTGTTCATAGATAGAGTATATAACAAGTACATATGAAGGTCGGTTAAAAAGTTTCAAACCTAACTCAGAAAGAAGAGCATGGGTAAACATTTTCGTTGTGGCAACACATTACCGATTCTTATAAAACTAGAAAACTTAATTCACATTTCCTGGGCAGGTGAGGCTCATACAAAAATGAGAACTGTGCTACAAATCTAAAATCTGGGTGTGGGTTAGAACTTTATAGTTCTTAAAAATGTCAAATATTGTTCTTTTAAATTGTTGAATGAAATTTGAATCGGAGGATCAATGTTGCCTTTTTTTAATTCATGTCCTAAACCTGAGAAACCATTTTAATGAATGGTACTATGTATGATACGGCATATAATAACATAACAAAAGAAATATATGTAAGTTGAATATTAACAATATCGCCTGTTAATCTGATCAAAAATGCGTTAATTTCAAATTCTACAAAAAGCATTTAAGAAATGATGTCCGAAGGAATATTTTTGCATTAAATTTCAGACAGTGTATTTCAGAAACCATATATATATATATATATATACTATAATTATATGTATATACATATATATATATCAACCGGGACATTGGCCCAGCGGTTAGAGTGTTCGCCAATGGCCCGGGAGACCTGGGTTCAATCCCAGGTCGAGTCATACCAAAGACTTTAAAAATGGTACTTGATACCACCTTGCTTAACACTCGGCATTATAAGGTATGGTTCAAGGGTAAAGTGGAGCAATCCTGGGAATGGAGTAGCGCCCTCCCCTACACCTTGGTGTAGTAGCTATCGAAAAGGGAGCCTTCGGGTCACCCTCGACTATGGTCGCTAACTTTACTTACTTTACATATATATATATATATATATATATATTATAATTATATATAATAATGATCATATATACATATATATAATAAAAAACAGTCTATCTGTGAATGACAACATATTTCAATTATATATATATATAATAGTATTTGTGTGTCTTTATATATATATATATATATACTTTAATTATGTATATGTATATATATTATAATTATATATAATAATAATCATATGTATATATATAACCGAAAGTCTCTCTATGAATGACAATATATTACAATTATATATATGTATAATAGTATTTGTGTGTCTGTGTGTGTTTGTATATATATATATATATATATATGCAAGTGAAACAGTCTGTCTGTGAATGAATATATATTACAATTATATATATTTATAACAGTATTTGTGTATATGTGTGTGTGTGTGTGTGTGTGTGTGTATATATATATAATGAGTATTGCATATTTTTATTGTAATTATATAAAAATGTATTATATACATATGTATGTTGCAATTATATAAATATATGTATATATTATTATTATATATTTATGATAATCATATATATAATGATCATATATGAAGGCACTAAATCTTGCCAATTGATAATTTCCTCCCTCTGCATGACCAAACGCGACCACACATAAGTATCAGGACAAGGGACACTATTACCTCATTTGGGTGGACAACTTTACCACATCCTCCATACTCAGTAAATTTAGTGCCTTCAGACAATATTCTCTTCTGATTATGAAAGAAGGTTTAAGAGGCAAACTTTATACCAGTGATGAGGAAGTGAAAACTCCAATGATGAAGTGGCTCAAAGAACAGGCAACAAAAATTTACGAGGCAGGGATACGTGCTCTCATTCAAAGGCAAAACATTTCTATTGAAAAAAACTGTGACTATGATGAGAAGTAGGGATGTGATTCACAGAGGACCAGCTTCATTTCGATGTATGATAAATGTTCCTCTTGTCTGAATTTCTGAGATGAAGCTAGATGATTTTTATCATTAACGGTTTTCAGACTATTGCCTTTATCTTTATGGCTATTTCAACAATATTTCGACTGATATGTCCTCCGGCCTTCTTCAGGTGTTTGTCAAACTTGAGAACCTACACAGAACTTCGAAGTATGTCCTTTATCATATTTACCAACCCATCCGCTCAGGCAGGATATGACACGAAGTCAAGTTTTAAGTGGAGTTTAACAGGTTTGAATTCAGAGTATTCCTTCTCCTAGACTAGTTGCCCAACCAAGGCTGAAGAACCCAGTCTGTCCTACTATTTACCCATAGCTGGAAGGAGAATAATTGGATTCATACCTTTCCCAAGGGTATTAGTGCTATGTGAAATGCAATCATTTCCTATGACGATAACCATTACACCACGGGCACCCCCATAAAGTATGTCCTTTATTGAATCCACGGAGGTTGCTTGTTCTGATTCTGTGGATTCAATAAAGGATGTAGTTCGAAGTTCCAAAAACCCTTAATGATAAAATGTTCCTGTGTCAGGAATTATTGCTATACTAAAGAAAAAGGCATTTTTCTTACTCACCCTCATATATATATATATTATATTATATATACATATTAAATATACATATGTATATATATAAACCAATACCTCCACACAAAGGAAGTTTTAAGAGAAGTTTTAACCTGTTTGAATTCACTTTTCTCTCTCTCAGATTGGTTGCTATACCAAGGTTAGAGTCAGGCTGCCCTACTGTTAATCATATTTACCAACCCCTCCGCTCGGACAGGATATGACACGAAGTCAATTTTTAAGCAAAATTTAACAGGTTTGAATTCAGAGTTTTCCTTCTCCTAGACTAGTTGCCTCACCAAGGCTGAAGAACCTAGTCTGCCCTACTATTTACCCATAGCTGGAGGGAGAATAATTGGATTCATACCTTTTCCAAGGGTATTAGTGCTATGTGAAATGCAATTAGTCTTGGCCAGGATTTGAACTCGCATCGCCGTGTCCATTTCCTACAACGTTAACCATTTCACCACGGGCACCTCCCTGCCCTACTGTTAATCCATAGCTGGAGAAAGAATAGTTAGATGTATATTAAATGTGTTAGTGATATGACAGTGTGTGTGTGTGTATAATTCTTTTTGTTACATGCGGACCCCTAGACTCATCATCATCATGTCATGCCGCTAGCACGGATATCCCTGACCCTTTCTAGCCACTTCTCCCTATCATTCATCACTTCTGGCAGGTCTTCAGAGCTACATCCCATATCCTCACATAGCTGTTGTATGTTCAAGCTGGTCGTCCTGCTTTTGCTTGGCCATATGCAGGGGTCCATAGGAGTACATCACTGATGAGTTCGTCCTTGCTTCTCCAGCAGTGTCCTGCGTGTCTGGTTCGTCTAACTTGTATAGTTTTCATGATGGGAGGCAGATGGCTGTATAGTTGGTGCCTTGTGGGGTGTTGCCGCCAGGATATGTTCAATATTGCTCGCAGCATTCTTGTGTAATTGCCGTCTAGCTTCTTCTTCAGCCGTTTAGTTAGCGTAGACTAATGCGTCATATCTTGATGAAATTTGACATGTGAACTTCTTTTACCTCTAGGAGTGTTTTTATTATAAAAAGCAAATAGAACGAAACTCAAAAAGCAGTTTCCTAGGTATGACACTGAACTGGGTCTAGTGGTGAGGCTCCACTTCTGGACAGTGTAGCATTGTCTTTATTCTCAGGTCCCCTCTGACCTCAGGAGAGGTATGCATCCAAATATTCTACTCTCACCCAGCTAAAGGTGTATAGTTGGACAGACTGAGCTCTTTAACCTTGTATGCCAACCAATGTAGGAGAAGGAAAACTCTAAATTCAAGCCAATTATCTTCTGCTTCAAAAAATTGACCTTGTGTCACATCCCATTGTAGCAAAGTGGCTGATGAATTTAGTTTGTTTGTATGGCACATCAACCATTGTAGGTTATTTAGTGCCAAATTCTCTTTATTCATATATATTAAATATATATGATTTGGTTTAGTTGGGTTTTATAGCATATCAAGTATTGTAGGTTATTTAATGCCAAATCCTCTTTATACATATATATTAAATATATATGATTTGGTTTGGTTTGGTTTTATGGCATATCAACCATTGTAGGTTATTTAATGCCAAATCCTCTTCATACATATATATTAAATATATATATATATGATTTGTAAACACATTTTGTTGATGACATTCTTTTGCACATTGATAAATGGTTTCAAGTATTGCTATATAACAGTCGCAATTTAATATCAGTCATTTGTTTGCACACAGTTTGTTCTATTAGACCCATAAATAGGCCTCTACCAGGTGCTACCACTCGGAGTCAGAGTGGACCTGAGAACAATGGAAATAAAGGGATACTCCACCTTCCCAAAATCTCTAAAGCTGGAGCCTCGCCATCTGAAGGTTTCATGTCACATCTAGGTCACTCATTGGGGAGGGGGTCTTACCTCTCTGCAGGGAAGCAGTTGGTATATTCTACAACCCCAGCTGACTGGGCTGCAGAGGGAGTAAGTAAATAAAAACAGTTACAGCCCCTATTGATGTTGATTTTCCTACTAGTATTACTTTGATAAATGAGGATAATTTATGACTCGTATGATAATAACAAAAAATATTAATTAATTGAATATTTGCTCTTATGTGGCTGTTGTTATGTCGTATTTGTTTCTCCTGTGAGAAATTATTATTATTGACGTTATTATTATGCTTTTGAACATGATTCAAAATCAAATGGGCTGGAGTGTAGCTAATGGAGGGGTGGGTAGGATGTGGCGGGGTTGCTTGTGTTCTCCGTGGAGTTGGTTTTTATGTTCTAAAAGCCGCTTGATTGTACTCGGATCTCCATATAGTTTCTATTTAGTAGCTTTGTCCTTCCAAAAATCAATAAGTTTCTTAGCTTTCTTCCTTCCTTCGTACATTCATTTCTTCATTCACTTCTGCCATCAGAGCTACTATTTCTTGTCTTACATATCTCCGTTTCTGTCATTTTTCTCTTTCAATGCTTCTTTTTTTTTTTTTTTCCAATTTCATTATTTCATTTCTTCTTTTTTTTTACCTTCTCTATTGTCTTCTTTAAAATCTTTTTGTTCTTTCTTCTGTTTTAAGAGTAAGAATGAGAAAATTTAAGATGAAAATAAAAAAGAAAAAAGTCCACTCGGCTGGTGGTGGTGCAGCAGAATACCCTGACTGCACCCCTTCTGAGAAGTAAGATCCCCACCACCACCAACAATTGTCCTAGGTATAATACTGATAGTGAGGTTTCAGTCTTGGAGCTTTGAGAAATGGGTGAAAAGCCCTTCATTGCCATTACTCCCAGATCCACTCAAACTGGGTGTTAGGGTCCCATCTATAAGTCAAATAAAATTATTTAATCATTTACTATATTTGAAACCATTTAACTGCATGCAAACAAATGATTACATTTAATTAGAAGTATTAGGTAGAAATACTTGAAATCATTTAACTGTGTGCAAACAAATAATGAATAGTAAATTTAATTATTAGTGTTAGATAGCAATTGTTAATTTGAAGTAAAAAAAATGATCTTTGGCTTATTTAAAAATGATGTTACCTACAAAATATTTGTTTACAAATCATATCTACTTAATATATATATATATATATATATATATATATATATAAAGGAGATTTGGCATTAAATAACCTACAATGGTTGATATGCCATAAAACCCAACCAAACCAAATCATATCTATTTAATATGTATGTATAAAGAGGATTTGGCATTAAATAACCTACAATGGTTGATATGCCTTAAAACCAAACCAAACCAAACCAAATCATATTTATTTAATATATATGTATAAAGAGGATTTGGCATTAAATAACCTAAAATGGTTGATATGCCATAAAATCCAACCAAACCAAATCATATCTATTTAATATATATGTATAAAGAGGATTTGGCATTAAATAACCTACAATGGTTGATATGCCATAAAATTCAACCAAACCAAATCATATCTATTTAATATATATGTATAAAGAGGATTTGGCATTAAATAACCTACAATGGTTGATATGCCATAAAATCCAACCAATCCAAATCATATCTATTTAATATATATGTATCAAAAGAATTTGGTATTAAATAACCATGAAGAGTTGATATGCCATAAAACACCATAAAATATAATGAAGAAAAGAATGAAACCGAAAAAAAAAAAGGAATAATGAATTAATTTTAGGTAACAGAAATGGTGGTACGGTTTGGTTCAGCTTCTTTTTTTAAAGGCATATTGACCTTCATGGGTCATTTGATGCCAAAGCCATCCTTGTAAAAGAACAATAATGATACTATTTAACCCATGGCTGACGAGTGGATAAGGGAGTTCATACCTTTCTCATGGGTAATTTACTTAGCTTTTTTTGCTGAGATTTACCACAAGGTATATATTATAATTTTATTATTTAACCCATTGTTTGGAAAGAGGATAAAGGAGTTCATGCCTTTCCCAAGTGTATTCATCTGAAAGTAAACATAAGAGCGTGACTGAAGTTTGAACCCACTTACTACGATGTTGCAGGCTTGTACGTTAGCCTCTATGCCATGAGGACCCCTTCTCTTAGGAGTGTACTTATTTATGGTCTATACTGTAATATTTAATAATATTCACTTTAATTGTATAATATTCAACTAGAAATAAAATCCTGATACCTTTGCTTTAGAAGAAAATTAAGTTTTTATTAAAAAATTTGTAGGTGTGTACTTATTTATGGGTGATAATGGAAATCTTAATAATATCATTTTGATTGTATAATGTCCTACTTAAAATAATAAAATCTTAAAATCTTTGCTTTAAAAGAAAATTAACTTTTTTAAAAAAATTGATAAGTGTGTATTTAGGATAATACCTAATGATGTCCATTTTGACGACTAGATAATGTTCAATTAGGAATGATAAAATCCTGGTGTCTGGTTTAGAAAAAGAAGAACTTTTTAAAAAAATTGTTGGGATCAATATATCAGTCTCAATTTCTTTTATTTTTTCTTTTATTTATTTTACTTATTCATTCTCTTATTTCACTGCATAATTCTTTTTCTTTTTTCCTTTTTTTTATTTCCTTCATGAACTTTTTTTCAAATCTCACATTTTCATTCAGCAGTTTCATTCTTTCATTTCTTTTTCACAAACTGCCTATATTTCTTGTTCTTCACAGATCACCATCTCCTTTCATTTACTTTTCATTATCCAAGAAAAATAAAGTTAAGCAAGTCATCAAGTACACACACACACCCACACATATATATATATATATATATATATATATTAAACAATATAGACATCCTTTGTCTACACAAAAACTGAGTTTTGGAAAATTCTTATCGAAACCACAACAATATTTGAACAATAAAATAACAAGCAAAAATTGCAGATTCTTGAAGTGCTCCATATCAGAAAAAAACTACCTGAACTCAATAGAATTAATTTCAAATCCAATACTTATGTACTTGATACCTCCTTGCTTAACACTCAGAACCAGTTTAAAAATAAATGCTACAACAATACACCAGTATAATCAATAAATGCTCAACACTTACAAAGTAGTTAGGTACATGCAACAGTCATATCACTTTTGCAATATTCACACCCCTGATGATGGCCCAAGATCAGGTAGAAAATATCAGGAAACCAATTAATTATGCCAGATATTGTTATATATTGACCCTTGACCGAGCCGTCAATCAAGAGATGCACCTGTGTAAATAAGCGGAAGAACAGCGGAAGCAGGTGGGCGTTAAACAATAATAATATAACCAGGGCACAGATGACTTGAGTCAGTTGGAGGCAAGATGTCGAAGTGAGAGCCAGCGGCAGACAGAGGGCTTTGGGCCCTCAGTGCTCCACGGTTGAGCAACCCAGCCAAGATGAGAAAGAAGTGCTGCTATGGTTGAAGAAGAACTTGGGGTCAATATAGCAGTCTGTCTCTAGCTCATCTCTCACACACAGCAACCCTTTCGAGAATAAAGTGTGAGAGATATATTTTTATAAAGAAGTGTCACAGTATACACTACTGATGAGACCTAATAAAGTCGAAACAGCTGTCCAGTGTCTCTGTATGTCACGTGAAAGTGTCTGCTGGATTTTCAGGTCATGGTAATTCAATTTATAATGTATATATTGTTTAATCAAATATGTATTTACAAAGAAATGCTGTCCAAATACATACACATGCACACACTCACATACACACAAACACACATATATGTATATATATGTAGCATTTTCTCTTTTAAACATGTTTGATTAAATAGGAGATACACTTTATTTCTGCTTATTTTATTTTTAATCTGTTCAAGTCTTCGTAAAAGTCTTTTGAATTTTGGATGGAATGAATTCAGAAAACCACAATATTTTCCCTAAGTATTTTCAGCCCCCACTGCAGCCATCTTCAATGGAGCAAATAATGAAATGACAAACACAATAGTGAGTCATACATTGAAATAAATGAATTGGTGAGAAAAGTGTTAAAGGTATTTTAGAATGTGGCTGCTATATTTGAAGTTTTATTAATTAGTGGTTTTTGCTTGTGTTTTTTTTTTGTGTAATATGAAGGTGTCATTATTTAAAATTTTTTATATTTGGTGGAGAAATACTTGACCAAAATATGGCACTTTGCTGAATTCATTCCATCCAGGAGTCAAATGACTCATATGAACAGGCAGAAACAAAGTGTCTGTCCTTTTTAATCAAACATATATATATATATATATATATATATATATAGGAAAAACAAGATTTTCAGTGGATTTATTCATTTTTATATTAATAATATGCCAACGTTTCAATTTTTTTTAAAAACCATCTTCAAGGCAATACTAATAAGAGATATTGTTTTATCAGACAAATTGTTTTCAAATGAAAAAATTAAAAAATTCTTAGTGTTCTACTATGCAAAACTTTTCACTCATATTAAGGTGTTTATGTGTCGTCCTTATGTTCTGTTGTAATCATAGACTGTTAGAATGAGCAGGATCACCTCGTCGGTGATGTTCTTGGGGTTCTTACAAGTTTCAGGTTTTTCCAACATCATACTCATTCTCACAAGCAACCCTACCAAAACAATTCCTCCGGTGGGCAATCCTGCTGCAAAAAGTCCACCTATGTTCTTAATATGTATTAAAGGATATATATATATATATATATATATATATATATATGTGGTGCCTTCAATAAGTTTCCAGACTTTTTTTGTACAAGCATTTAAAATTGTCATAGACACTTGAAAATTCAGTATGTTATTGCAATACATCTTATGAGATGACTGACCAATTTTTATGATTTCAGCTTTAAATGAATAGCTACAGTAGGAATTAGAATACAACCTACTAAAGCCTGATTGTCATAGCTGGTGATTTTCAAATATGCAATCTGGACGTAAGGACACTTTAGAAGAACGATATGCAATAAAATTGTATTTTAAACTTAGAAAAAATGCCACAGAAACGTATGGAATGCTTCAGACTGCTTTTGGAGCATCTTACATGAATTGAGCATCAGTTTTTGAGTGGCATAAGAGATTCAAGGAAGGCAGGGAGTCTGTGAGGGGTGATGAGAGGTGTGGGAGGAGTAAGGAAGTCAATACACCACAAGGGGTTAGAGTTAGGGTTACTATGTTGAGGTTTTAAGGGAGATTCTGTCGGAAGAAATTCCGTCGGAAGAGGCCAGCACTCTTCAAATCGGGTCAGTGGCATTTCCACCAGGACAATGCACCAGCCCACAACTCCATCCTTGTCACAGACTATTTGACCAAGATGGGCATCAAGACAGTTCCTCAGCCTCCCTATAGTCCAGACCTTGCTCCCTGTGACTTTTGCTTATTTCCTAAGCACAAAGGCTGTCATTATGAGACAATTGAAGAGATGAAAGAGGCTGTGATGAAGGTCATTGACACACTCACACAAGAGGACTTTCATGGGGCCTTCCTGAAGTTGTTGGAACGGTACAACAAGTGCATTGCAGCCGGAGGAGATTACTTCGAAGGGGACTAGAGTTTCATGTGTGTGCTATCAATAAAAGTGCCCATACGAAAAAAGTCTGGAAACTTATTTAATGATCCTCTTATATATATATATATATATATATATATATATATATATATATATAAGATGAAGCTAGTCATTTTGAATCGATATCAACTTGAGCTATTGTTTGTTGAACCAAGATATTAATCATTCACTGTAATCTACTTTTACTTCTGGCAACTAAAACTGATTATAAAATTTCTATTAAGTACAAATGTGTGAAGCTTTTCAAAACCGAACTCAGTATTTGTTGGCAATTTGTACAATCTCTGGATTGAACCGATATTTGTTACTATAATTTCTAGGTCATTCTGATTATTAATAAGCTCTCAGGTCTAACTGCTTATACGATTTGTTTTAAATACAAACATGAAGAGCCCAGAAAGGATCAACTACAGCATTAGTGAGGTTATTTGTTCAGCTGGTTTGAGCTGCTGGTGGTCTATAAAATGAATATTCAGTTACTCTGGGCAACCAATCTTGCTTGCTTATTAAAATTTCTTAGTGCTATAAACTCATCAATCGAGAGAGAAATTACTAGCAAAGATCATAACCTTGCTTTTGTTTACACTAACGTCAATGTTCTTGATATTATTAGATCAAAATACTCGAAGGAAATTACTGGTGCATGTGAGTTATGTTTTCCCTGTTTCATATTGCGAGAAATTAACATTCTTTTAACAGCTTTAACAAAATGTGAGAGAAATCACTGCTAATATATCTTGCTGGTAAAAAGCTCAGTAAATACATTTGATGAGTCACTGGTTGCCATTTACCTACTGATCTTGATATAAGTTTGAAGACGAAAAC
The DNA here is from genome assembly GCA_963585895.1 of Sepioteuthis lessoniana. Classification (NCBI taxonomy): domain Eukaryota; kingdom Metazoa; phylum Mollusca; class Cephalopoda; order Myopsida; family Loliginidae; genus Sepioteuthis; species Sepioteuthis lessoniana. The sequence goes on along the minus strand of OY757943.1, from coordinate 54,355,152 downwards.
TGTGAGTATTTCAGGATAAATGCTTCGGATCTATATCCTCTCTCTCTCTCTCTCTCTCTCTCCCTCTCTCTCTCTATATATATATATATATAAGTAGGTTGTCCAACCATAGTTGAGGGCAACCTGAAGGCTTTCTTTTCTATAGCTACTGCACTGAAGTGTAGAGAAGGACACTATTCTTTTCCTTGGATTGATCCACTTAGCCTTGATCCATACCTGATAATGCTGAGTGTTAAGCAAGGAGACATTAAGTACCATTTTCAGAGTCTTTGGTCTGACTCAAACTGGGATTGAACCCTGGTCTCCCAGATCATTGGTGAACATACTAATCATTAGGCCAATGGGCCAGTTATATATATATATATATAATTTCCAGCTATGGTTGGTTGGTTGGTTTTTATGGCATATCAACCCTTGCACGTTATTTAATGCCAAATCCATTTTATGAAAATGAAAATGAAAATTTCCAGCAATTCAGTTTAGCATAAGTGCGCAGTTTGAATGTGAAAAACATTTCTATTTTAAGCTATTCAGTTTAGTCAAGCAGTTCTACAGTTGAATGTCAAAACAGTTCTATATTAAACAAATCAGTTTGATGTAAGTAAAGTTTCCTTGTAAAAAAATGAGTAGAGTGTTCGCCAATGGTTCGGGAGACAGGGGTTCAATCCCAGGCCGAGTCATACCAAAGACTAAAAAAATGGTACTTGATTCTGCCTTGCTTAACACTCAGCATTATAAAGTAAGGATCAAGAGAAAAGTGGAGCAATCCAGGGAATGGAGTAGTGCCCTCCCCTACACCTTGGTGTAGTAGCTATAGAAAAGGGAGCTTTCGGGTCACCCTCAACTAAGGTCGCCATGGTTCTAACTATTACTATGCCATCCCTTCAATTCAATTTACGCACACAGTTAAAGAGTTCCAAGTATTGCTATTTAACACAAATAATTCTATTCATTATTGCACATTTGCTTGCACACTGTTAAATGGTTCCAAGCATTGCTGTATATCACTTATAATTCAATTAAACATCAGTTATTTGTTTACACGCAGTTGAATGTAAAAACAGTTCTATTTCTAACAATTCAATGAGTTTCATTTTTAACATTTTAATTTAGCATCAGTCATTTGTTTAAAAAATCTATCTGAACGAATAATGAATGTTATTCTCTATGTTCTAAAAAATATACTTAGATGGCAGTATTGTTTTTTGTGTCACGTTTTTGAAAACTGGCGTAAAGCAGGTGATTCTAAGAGGACCGATTATCAAGCAGAGAATAGCTGGTTTGAATTCAGAGTTTTCCTTCTCCTAGACTGATTGCCTTATGAAGGCTAAAAACCCAGTCTGCCTTGTTATTTACATATAGCCGAGGGGATAAGAGATTGATTCATGTTTTCCTAAGGGCATTAGCATGAAGTGAAATACAAATAGCCTCATCCAGGACTTGAACTCGGGTCAATGATCCCATTTTATACTAAGTGTGTGTATATAGATAGATAGATAGATAGATACCAACCCATTGGCCTCGTGGTTAGAGTGTTCACCAGTAGCCTGGGAGACTGGGTTTTGATCTAAGGTTGAGTCATACCAAAGACTCAAAAAATGGTACTTGATGCCTCCTTGCTTAACACTCAGCATTATAACGTATGTATCAAGGGTAAAGTGAGGCTATTCAGGGAAAAGAGTAGTGCCTTCTCATACACCTCAGTGTAGTAGCTATTGAAAAGGGAGCCTTCAGGTTGCCCTCAACTACAGTTGCCAACTTTACTTATATCTATCTATCTATCTATATATATATATATATGGTGTACACAATTTTTGAAACAAAATAGTTGGACACAAATCGAGGAACATGAATGATAGAGTGTAACTAAAATTATATTTATTAAAAGGTAAAAAGATGACATTTTACGATCTACAACTTTTTAGTCTCAAAGATTATACTAAATATACCAAGAGGAACTTTCGACTACATGCTCCAAGTATCCTGCCGTTAAATTGAAAGCACTATTGAATGCAGTGTGCAAGATCGTTGCATATTCTTCCTGGGTGATCGGAGGCCTAGATAGTGAGGAACCCATTGCCCTATGATCTTCACAAGTAACATGAACTTCAATGTGGTGCAATGGTTATCGTCGCAGGATATGGACATGGCGACACGAGTTCAAATCCTGGACCTGACTTGACTGCATTTCACATAGCACTAATACCCTTGGGAAAGGTATGAATCCAATTATTCTCCCTCCAGCTATGGGTAAGTAGTAGGACAGACTAGGTTCTTCAGCCTTGGTGAGGCAACTAGTCTAGGAGAAGGAAAACTCTGAATTCAAACCTGTTAAACTCCGCTTAAAAATTGACCTTGTGTCATATCCAGCCCAAGCGGAGGGGTTCGTAAATATGATGAACTTCAAAGTTCTGGAAAATCTGACTATTGTTTGGAAATATTGAAATTGAACTTGTTTCTGTATTTTATTAGAATAATCTTGAAAATGTTAATTATTTCCTGACAAAAATCTGAAAAGAGAAAAAGAATAAAATCAGCAGGGAAGATCTGAGAGGCCAACAATTGTGAAACCACCTGTATATGAATTTTTGGTTTGGTTTTATAGCACATCAACCATTGTAGGTTATTTAATGCCAAATCCTCTTTATACATATATATTAAATATATATGATTTGGTTTGGTTGGGTTTTATGGCATATCAACCATTGTAGGTTATTTAATGCCAAATCCTCTTTATACATATATATTAAATATATATGATTTGGTTTGGTTGGATTTTATGACATATCAACCATTGTAGGTTATTTAATGCCAAATCCTCTTTATACATATATATTAAATATATATGATTTGGTTTGGTTGGGTTTTATGACATATCAACCATTGTAGGTTATTTAATGCCAAATCCTCTTTATACATATATATTAAATATATATGATTTGGTTTGGTTGGGTTTTATGGCATATCAACCATTGTAGGTTATTTAATGCCAAATCCTCTTTATATATATATATTAAATATATATGATTTGGTTTGGTTGGGTTTTATGACATATCAACCATTGTAGGTTATTAAATGCCAAATCCTCTTTATACATATATATTAAATATATATGATTTGGTCTGGTTGGGTTTTATGGCATATCAACCATTGTAGGTTATTTAATGCCAAATCCTCTTTATACATATATATTAAATATATATGATTTGGTTTGGTTGGGTTTTATGACATATCAACCATTGTAGGTTATTTAATGCCAAATCCTCTTTATACATATATATTAAATATATATGATTTGGTTTGGTTGGGTTTTATGGCATATCAACCATTGTAGGTTATTTAATGCCAAATTCTCTTTATATATATATATTAAATATATATGATTTGGTTTGGTTGGGTTTTATGACATATCAACCATTGTAGGTTATTTAATGCCAAATCCTCTTTATATATATATATTAAATATATATGATTTGGTTTGGTTGGGTTTTATGACATATCAACCATTGTAGGTTATTTAATGCCAAATCCTCTTTATACATATATATTAAATATATATGATTTGGTCTGGTTGGGTTTTATGGCATATCAACCATTGTAGGTTATTTAATGCCAAATCCTCTTTATACATATATATTAAATATATATGATTTGGTTTGGTTGGGTTTTATGGCATATCAACCATTGTAGGTTATTTAATGCCAAATCCTCTTTATATATATATATTAAATATATATGATTTGGTTTGGTTGGGTTTTATGACATATCAACCATTGTAGGTTATTTAATGCCAAATCCTCTTTATACATATATATTAAATATATATGATTTGGTCTGGTTGGGTTTTATGGCATATCAACCATTGTAGGTTATTTAATGCCAAATCCTCTTTATACATATATATTAAATATATATGATTTGGTTTGGTTGGGTTTTATGACATATCAACCATTGTAGGTTATTTAATGCCAAATCCTCTTTATACATATATATTAAATATATAGGATTTGGTTTGGTTGGGTTTTATGGCATATCAACCATTGTAGGTTATTTAATGCCAAATCCTCTTTATATATATATATTAAATATATATGATTTGGTTTGGTTGGGTTTTATGACATATCAACCATTGTAGGTTATTTAATGCCAAATCCTCTTTATACATATATATTAAATATATATGATTTGGTTTGGTTGGGTTTTATGGCATATCAACCATTGTAGGTTATTTAATGCCAAATCCTCTTTATACATATATATTAAATATATATGATTTGGTCTGGATGGGTTTTATGGCATATCAACCATTGTAGGTTATTTAATGCCAAATCCTCTTTATACATATATATTAAATATATATGATTTGGTTTGGTTGGGTTTTATGACATATCAACCATTGTAGGTTATTTAATGCCAAATCCTCTTTATACATATATATTAAATATATATGATTTGGTTTGGTTGGGTTTTATGGCATATCAACCATTGTAGGTTATTTAATGCCAAATCCTCTTTATATATATATATTAAATATATATGATTTGGTTTGGTTGGGTTTTATGACATATCAACCATTGTAGGTTATTTAATGCCAAATCCTCTTTATACATATATATTAAATATATATGATTTGGTTTGGTTGGGTTTTATGGCATATCAACCATTGTAGGTTATTTAATGCCAAATCCTCTTTATACATATATATTAAATATATATGATTTGGTTTGGTTGGGTTTTATGGCATATCAACCATTGTAGGTTATTTAATGCCAAATCCTCTTTATACATATATATTAAATATATATGATTTGGTCTGGTTGGGTTTTATGGCATATCAACCATTGTAGGTTATTTAATGCCAAATCCTCTTTATACATATATATTAAATATATATGATTTGGTTTGGTTGGGTTTTATGACATATCAACCATTGTAGGTTATTTAATGCCAAATCCTCTTTATACATATATATTAAATATGTAGGATTTGGTTTGGTTGGGTTTTATGACATATCAACCATTGTAGGTTATTTAATGCCAAATCCTCTTTATACATATATATTAAATATATATGATTTGGTTTGGTTGGGTTTTATGGCATATCAACCATTGTAGGTTATTTAATGCCAAATCCTCTTTATATATATATATTAAATATATATGATTTGGTTTGGTTTGCTTTTATGACATATCAACCATTGTAGGTTATTTAATGCTAAATCCTCTTTATACATATATATTAAATATGTAGGATTTGGTTTGGTTGGGTTTTATGACATATCAACCATTGTAGGTTATGTAATGCCAAATCTTCTTTATGCATATATATTAGATATATGATTTCTAAACATATTTTGTAGGTAAAATTTTTAAATGAGCCTGAGCTCATTTTTTTTTTTTTGCACACAGTTAAATGGTTTCACTTATTTCTATCTAATACAAATAATTCTATTTACAATTAATCATTTGTTTGCACACAGTTAAATGTTTTCAAGTATTGCTATTTAATAGTAACAATTCAGTTAAACCTCAGTCATTTTTTACACACAGTTGAATGGCCAAACAGTTCTATTTCAAACAATTCAGTTTAGCAAGTCAACTAAGTTAAGTGGTTTCAAATATTGCTATGTATTACTAACAATTAAATTAAACCACAGTCATTTGTTTGCACACAGTTAAATGATTAAACAGTTCTATATCAAGCAATTTAGTTTAGCATAAGTCATTTGTTAGCTCACTGTTTAAATGCCAAATAGTTCTATTTAACCCATAGATCAAGCCCTATCAGGTGCTACCACTCCATGCAAAAGAAGACCTGGGAGCAATGGCAATAAAAGGGTACTCTGCATTCCCCAAAGCTCCAGCATTACTGGATCCTCACCATCAGATTGTTTAATGTCATATTCAGGACACCCGTTGGGTGCGTTTCTTAGCCATCTGCTGAGATGTAGTCTGTGTATTCTACGGCTCCAGCTGATTGGGCCCCATATATTTTTTATTATATATATATATATATATCTTTGATTATTTATATGTTTATATATAATACATTATATTATGTATCTATATATGATATTTTAGACAAAACATTATAAAGATATATTATTTATGTTGGTTTGTTGTACGGCGTATCAACCCTTCTTGGGTCATTTAACACCAAAATAAATTTCAAACAATTCAGTTTCGTAGAAGTATAATTTTTGTTTACACACATTTAAATGACATTTCAATCAATTCAGTCGAGCATAAGCACACAGTTTTGTTCTATTTAACCCATAGATAGAACCCTATCAGGTGCTACCACTCCAAGCCAGAGTGGACCTGGGACCAATACCAATGAAGGAGTACTCAGCATTCCCCAAAGCTCCAGCATTACTGAAGTCTCACCATCAAATTGTTTAGTGACATATCCAGGACAATCATTGGAGGAGTCTTACCCTCTGAAGAGAAGTAGTTGGTGTATACTACACCTCAAGCCGACTAGGCAATATATTATTCATATTATGTATTATTTATAACATATTATAATATCGTATATAATATACGATATTATACGATTGTATCGTTGCTATGATATTAGATAATTAGTTTATTTTCTATAACAATTCAATGGACTAAATATTCAATATGGAAACAAAGAGATGTTTGAAAAGCAATCAATATTCATCTTTATTATGTTCTTATAGTCCAAATAGTTATATGTATAAGCAGTCCAGCTGGCTGGGACTCTAGAATACATTGACTGCAACTCTATAGAGAGGTAATATCCTAGCAACAAGTAATCTGGATATGACGCTAAACTGCATCTGATGATGAGGCTCCAGCCCTGGAGCCTTAATGAAGATGGAGCATCCCTTTATTATCTGTTAGGGTCCCATCTATGGGTCAAATAGAGCTGTTGAATGTTTTTTTACTGGGAATTACTATTGATATTAAATAGAATTATTTGTATTAAATACCAATACCTGAAACCATTTAACTGTATGCAAACAATAAATAGCAATATTATGTGCAAACAAATGAGCTCTGGCTCATTCAAAAATAATCTTACCTACAAATTGTCTGCTTATGAATCATATGGGGGTGTCCTCGTGGTGTAATGGTTAAAGTGCTGGACTGCGGAATTGTAGTAAGTGAGTTCGTACTCCAGTTGCGATATTACATTCACTTTCAGACAAATACCCTTGGGAAAGGTGCAAACCCCCTTATCCTCCCAGCTATGGGTTAAATAGTACCACTACTGTCCTTCTAAAAGGATGGCTCTGGCATTAAATAACCCAAGAAGGTTGATATGCCATTAAACAACAAACAAACAAGTTGTCATGGTGAATAAATACAAATTATATATATATATATATATATATAAACCGGCTCATTGGTCTAGTGGGTTCAATCTTAGATCGCGTCATACCATAGACTTTAAAAATGGTCCTTGATACTTCCTTGCTTAATATTCAGCAATATAAGGTATGTATCAAGGGTAAAGTAGAGCACTCCAGGGAAAGGAGTAGCACCTTCCTCTACACTTCGGTGTAGTAGCTATTGAAAAGGGAGCCTTCTGGTCGCCCACTTTACTCTCTCTCTCTCTCTATATATATATATATATATATATATACAGGATTTGGCATTGAATAACCCTCCTGGGTTGATATGCCATAAAATACAACCAAACCATATGTGCTGGTGAAATTTGGAGTTTGAAGGAAGAAGACAACAGAAACTTTAAAATGAGTGTCACAGAAAGAGATTTTTGAATACATCACATCAAAATGAACGAAGGATTTATCCAACTAGATTTGACACAAGGTCCTTTTGATGTGGAAGGCCACACATGAATCGAGTCTTTTGCATGACCATTACAAAAAATACCTATTACCTTTGGCATTCCTCTTTTAAGTGCCTCAGGCAACAAGCAATAAACTTAGCCTTGCGAAAGCCCCCTCCCCTGGGACCTAGCAATCGACTTACAATGGCCCACCTGGGGCATGAACACTAGATGGGCCTCCTGGGGGCTGGTAATTTGGTAAGACAAGAGAAAATTGGGTGCATTTTAGAATAATTGTCTCAGAACTGTTGTAAGAGTTTCTAAAATAATTCCTGTCAAAATGAATGAAATAAGGAGTTGCCTTAGAATACCAAATAAAATTACCGACAGTGGAGAATCTCTGTTGTGTAGTGGCTAATATGCTGGACTTTGACGACATCGTAAGTAGATTTGAACTCTAATCGTGTTCACTTTTGACCTAGTACCCTTGGTTGGTTGGTTGGTTTTACGGCATATCAACCCTTTTCAGGTCATTTAATACCAAATTAAGTCATTTTGATAAAAGTTTCAAACAATTCAGTTTAGTATAAGTATAGTTTTTTGTTTACACACAGTTAAATGTGGAAACAGTTCTATTTCAAACAATTCAGTTTAGTATAAGTATAGTTTTTAGTTTACACACAGTTAAATGTGGAAACAGTTCTATTTCAAACAATTCAGTTTAGTATTGGTACAATTTAAATGTCAGACAGTTCTATTTGGCCCATAGATAGGACCCTATCAGGTGCTACCACTTCAGGCTAGAGTAGACCTTGGAGCGATGGCAATGAAGAGGTACTCCACATTCTCCAAAACTCCTGCATTATTGGAGCCTCACCATCAGATTGTTTAGTATCATATCCAGGACATTCATTGGGAGAGTAATACCCCTCTGCAGAGATGCAGTCATTGTATTTTGCAGCCCAAGCCGACTGGACCATAATACACTTGAGAAAGGAATGATATGAACCCCCTTATTACCTCCAGCTGTGGATTAAATAGGAGCACTACTGTCCTTCACCTAGAATGGTTTTGGTATTAAATAACCCATAATGGTTGATATGCCATTAAACAAAGAAACCAAACAAACATAAAATGAGCCAATATATATATATATATATATATAAAGAGAATTTGGCATTAAATAAACTACAAGGGTAGATATGCCAACCAAACCAAATCCTATATATTTAATATATGTGCATAAAGAGGACTTAGCATTAAATAACTCACAGCAGGTTTATATGCCATAAAACCAAGCACAAAATTACTGGCATAATCAAAAAGGAAAGATTTATCTATATATATCTAATGTATATGCATAAAGAGGATTTGGCATTAAATAACCTACAATGGTTGATATGCCATAAAACCCAACCAAAGCACATCCTATATATTTGGTATATATGTATAAAGAGGATTTGGCATTAAATAACCTAAAATGGTTGATATGCCATAAAATGCAACCAAACCAAATCATATATATCTAATATATATGTATTAAGAGGATTTGGCATTAAATAACCTAAAATGGTTGATATGCCATAAAATGCAACCAAACCAAATCATATATATTTAATATATATGTATAAAGAGGATTTAGCATTAAATAACTCACAACAGGTTTATATGCCATAAAACCAAGCATAAAATTACTGGCATAATCAAAAAGGAAAGATTTTTTTTTCATGTAGCATGCAGGATGATTTTACCAACAGATGATTAAGTGAATTGAATTTCTTTTTTCTCTTTTATAAACCTTATTCTTCAAAGATAAGTAAGTAAGTAAAGTTGGCAAACATAGTCACAGGTGACCCGAAGGCTCCCTTTTTGATAGCTACTACACCAAGGTGTAGGGGAGGGCGCTACTCCTTTCCCTGGATTGCTTCACTTTACCTTTGATCCCTACCTTATAATGCTGAGTGTTAAGCAAGGAGGCATCAAGTACCATTTTTGAGTCTTTGGTATGACTCGACCGGGCCATTGTTGAACACTCTAACCGCTTGGCCAATGTCTGGTTTGCTTAAATTATCTTAATATATATACGTATAAATGTTTCCACTCCTACAGCCTTTGATGTAAGTTTATTATTATATCTTTTTCAACAATCTCATTAAGATATTTCAGATTATCTTATTTTGTTGGCTATGTCATCTATAACCTATCTATCTATCTATCTATAAGTAGGTAAGTTGGCTGATCGTAATTAAGAGTGACCCAAAAGCTCCCTTTTTTAATAGCTTCAATACCAAGGTAATTTACTAAGCTCTTTTTGCTTAGATGTAGCACAAGGCCGCATGAATGGGCACCCAATGAGAAGCGAACTCACTCGTGCAGGTTTGCTAGTACTATGTTGCTAACCATTACACCATTCAAGGGTGACCCGAAGACTCAATACCAAGGTGTACGGGAGGGTGCTACTCTTTTCCCTGAATTGCTCCATTTACCCTTGATCTATACCTCAATGCTGAGTGTTAAATAAGGAAGCATCAAGTACCATTTTTTGAGTCTTGTATATGACTCAACAAAGGATTGAACCTTGGTCTCCCAGACCATTGACGAACACTGTAACTATTATGTGAATATATATATATGCATATATATATATATATTTAAAGATGCTTGTTGTAGGTCCAAAGAAAGAATAAGGATATATTTTAAAATAGTAAGGTCCACAAAGAGATTTGTATTTTTTGAATTTATTAATTTTGTTCTTACATACATGTTATATATATATATATGTATGTTTCCAGCTTGTTGCTTTCGTCAGGGAACATGTGTGGCACAAGGCCTTTTTTAATGGGGGTACTCAGTACCCCCATTAAAAAGGCCTTGAACTCACTCTTTTTTTCCAATATAAATGACTCTTGTCTGGTTAAACTGGTTTATATAGGGGTCGTTGTTCCTCTTTCCTGGAGTGTGTTTATTTAACTCTACAGTATCTAAATTCCTTATATATATATATATATATATATATATATATATAAGGAATTTAAATACTGTAGATTTAGGTTTTAATAAGTAACTGGCAGTATACATAGGAATTCCATTTTTATAAGTTTTCCTTTTTTGATTCATAAATTTTAAAATTCCATATATTTTGGTCTGCTTTACCTGTCTTTTATATTTGATATGTTTATAGTTGTGACATATCAAATATGAAAGACAGGTAAAGCAGACCAAAATAAACACACTCCAAGAAAGAGGAATAACGATCCCTATATAAACCAGTTTGACCAGATAAGAGTCATTTATACTGGAAACAAGAGTGAGTTCAAGTCTCATTGAGTGCCCCATCAAAAAGACCTTGTGCCACATATGTTCTCTGATGAAAGCAACAAGCTGGAAACATACATACACGAAGAGATTTGTTTTTATGAATTTATTTATTTTGTTCTTACATACATGCTATATATGTGTATGTTTCCAGCTTGTTGCTTTCGTCAGAGAACGTGTGGCACAAGACCTTTTTAATGGGGGCACTCAATGAGACTTAAACTCACTCTTGTTTCCAGTATAAATGACTCTTGTCGGGTCAAACTGGTTTATATAAGGGTCCTTGTTCCTCTTTCTTGAGTGTGTTTATTTAACTCTACAGTATCTAAATTCCTTATATATATATATATATATATATATATATATATATATAAGGAATTTAAATACTGTAGATTTAGGTTTTAATAAGTAATTGGCAGTATACATAGGAATTCCATTTTTATAAGTTTTCCTTTTTTGATTCATAAATTTTAAAATTCCATACACGTAAATCATAATTTTTGTGTGAATTATTGTATATGTTATTATTATTATTTATTAATTACTTTCTCACAAATAAATAAACGAAGCCATCTGGAGCAGTTCAGATTTAACATTCAGTTTATTTTCATCTTTTAATGAATAAGTACAGAAATTATTTTCATTAAAACTGAATAATTTGTTGCCTTTTATTATTATCTTGCCTTTTTTTTTTGTTTTGTTTAAAAACAATGAACTTTAAAAATAAGTTTTCTTTATTTCTCTCTTTTACTCTTTTCATCTGTTTCTTTCTTTCTCTCACTTTCTTTCCTTTGGTTTTCTGTTTCTTTTTTCCTTCTCTTTCATTTGATAATCATCTGATATATAGCATTATTTCTTTCTCTCTTTCTTCCTCTAGTGTGTTCTTTTTCTTCCCTTTTTATCTCACAATCAAAAATAGGATAGTCCATTATCCAGAGAGATAACAGGTCATAACATTTGAAGACATGCATTCATGTTTGTATTATAGATACATTTTTATAGATATTATTATACATTTTGCTTGTATGATGTTCCATGAGAAATAAAATTCAGGAATATTTGTTTGGTAAGTAGAAAATTTGCTCTTAAAAACAAAATTAGTAGAGGTGTACTCATTAATAATGTGGTTATGGATTGATAGAAACAGACATCGATAGAAAGATACGAGGTGCATACGATAAGTTTCCAGACTTTTTTTCGTATGGGCACTTTTATTGATAGTACACACATGAAACTCTAGTCCCCTTCGAAGTAATCTCCTCCAGCTGCAATGCACTTGTTGTACCATTCCAACAACTTCTGGAAGGCATCATGAAAGTCCTCTTGTGTGAACGTGTCAATGACCTTCGTCACAGCCTCTTTCATCTCATAACAACAGCCTCTGAGCTTAGGGAATAAGCAAAAGTCACAGGGAGCAAGGTCTGGACTATAGGGAGGGTGAGAAACTGTCTTGATGCCCATCTTGATCAAATAGTCTGTGACAAGGATGGAGTTGTGGACTGGTGCATTGTCCTAGTGGAAATGCCACTGACCCGATTTGAAGAGTGCTGGCCTCTTCTGACGGAATCTCTTCCTGAACTCCCATAAAACCTCAACATAGTAACCCTAACCCTAACCCTAACCCTTTGGCCAATCAACTCAGGTGTATTGACTTCCTTACACCTGCCACGCCTCTCATCATCCCTCACAGACTGCCTGCTTTCCTTGAATCTCTTATGCCACTCAAAAACTCAAAAACTCATGCTCCATTCATGCAAGATGCCTCAAAAGCAGTCTGAAGCATTCCATATGTTTCTGTGGCATTTTTTCCAAGTTTAAAACACAATTTTATTGCATATCGTTCTTCTAAAGTGCATTTTGAAATTCACCAGCTATAAGAGTCTATGACACTTTTAAATGCCCATACGAAAAAAGTCTGGAAACTTATCGTATGCACCTCGTACATCCAAGTACACTGAAATAGCTAGCTAGATAGATAGATGCAAATAGACTGAGATAGAGAGATATATCCAAGTACACTGAAATAAATCGATAGATAGAAGCAGAGAAAGATAGAAGCCAACTGAAATAGATAGATAGATAGGAAGAGACTGAGATAGATAGATAGATAGATAGGAAGAGACTGAGATAGATAGATAGATAGATAGATAGGAACAGACTGAGATAGATAGATATATAGATAGAAACAGACTGAGATAGATAGATAGAAGCAGAGATGGATAGATTGATTGATTGATAAACAGAATAAAATTGCTTTATCTAATGCCAAATCCATCCCTGTAGAAGAACAATTGTGGTAGTATTTAACTCATAACTAGGGGATAACAAGGTTCATGCCTTTTCTTAAGCTATTGGTTTTTAAGTAAATGTTATCAGGTAACAAAAGGTCGAACTTGCTTACTATAATGTTGCTGTTCACCATTGAGACTCCCCATTTCAAAATTAGATTGATAGATGTATATAAAGATGGATAAAAGATAATTATCATTCTATAACTAGACCTACCTGAGTCGCTGTTCGTAATATTCATCCCTTATTATAAAAGAATTTAATTAACTTCCTGGTAATAACCCTACTTTCTTTTAATAAAGTCTAGATATATTCTCGGAGGATAAGCTGTATATTCAGGTGAATTACAGACTGAGAGACAAGCTCAGATCATGAACCATTACCTTTTCACCTTTCCCTTTATATCAAAGAGAGAGAGAGAGAGAGAGAAAGAAAGAGAATGTGTTATGGATTCAGTTGTTTATAGAATAAATAAATAATTACATGTGATATATTCATGTTATTTACATCTTAGATACATGGTGCATTCAAAGGAGTTCCGGAAGAAATTCTATCGGAAGAGGCCAGTACTCTTCAAATCGGGTCAGTGGCATTTCCACCAAGACAATGCACCAGTCCACAACTCCATCCTTTTCACAGACTATTTGACCAAGATGGGCATCAAGACAGTTCCTCACCCTCCCTATAGTCCAGACCTTGCTCCCAGTGACTTTTGCTTATTCCCTAAGCTCAGAGGCTGTTGTTATGAGACAATTGAAGAGATGAAAGAGGCTGTGATGAAGGTCACTGACACACTCACACAAGAGGACTTTGATGGGGCCTTCCAGAAGTTGTTGGAATGGTAGAACAAGTGCATTGCAGCTGGAGGAGATTACTTCGAAGGGGACTAGAGTTTCATGTGTGTACTATCAATAAAAGTGCCCATACGAAAAAAGTCTGGAAACTTATTTAATTATCCTTGTATATGTTATATACTTGTGTTCCATTTCAAAGTTCGAATGACGTCACTGTTGTGTTCAAAAAATTTTCAGAATGGTAACTTTTTTGTTTATCTATTTTAAAAAATCATTTTAGAAGAATTTGTTACAATTTAGACACCTGACGTTGTCTAAATTTCTTTCAATGATGTGAATCCTTAAATAAGTTGGTAAAATGATATAGTTCTTCGTAGATTAATCTTGGAAAAATTGGTTTTATTTTTAGAATTCCTTGTATAACTTTTTCATTTGTGAATTTTAGCTTTTATTCTAGAAGGTTGCATTAAAGACTTGAGCTATTTTCTTGGATTTCTTGAATCAGGTCCTTTTAAATTCATACTATCCAAAGAATCTTGGTATTTCTGTTACCTAGATGATTTTTTATTCCTATTTTTTTTTTTTTTTTTTTTTTTTTTTTTCATCATACAACGTGTGGAAGCACGTGCGATACCCTAGCCTCATCAGCCGCCAACCAGGGTGATAACACAGTTTCGGTAGCTCAAGGCGGTACTATATATATATATATCCTTGGAATAAGTGGCAGTTGGGTCCTAAGTTGAGGAAATCTTTTTGTTGTGGAGTATTTTATGTCTACATATGTCTACTCCACAACAAAAAGATTTCCTCAACTTAGGACCCAACTGCCATTTATTCCAAGGATATACCAGCATCAACAAAAATACAGAAATTGAAATTTTATATATATATATATATAAAAGTTATTTTATATATAATTTTATATATTCCGATATATATATATATATATATATATATATATATATGTATATATATAAGTGTTGTGATATTGACCAAAGAAAGATAGAGGGAACTCAAAAGGTTTGATAGAAAAACATATATATTCAAGTTACAGAAACAAGATACAAGTGAACCTGGTTAAACAGTAGTTAGTTGATAGGAAGCTGAGAGTCCAGTGGGGTAGTGACTATCCATCCACTATGCAAATGTATCACATGTGATGGTGTCATGCTGATTGGTGTACTCCTGTCTGACGCTCTCATTGATGTGTATTTATGGAGGAGGGCGAGTCCATTATGTAGGGAGTACAACAATAAGTTATTTTATAAACGTTTTTTTCAAAAAGTCAGAAAAGTTCTCAATATCATCAGGTAGAGGAGGATAAAAACTTTAATGAACTGATGTTTATCTCATCCTTGTGTGGCTGCCTTGTAACTGTCATTTTCATACATATATGAGCTTTGTTCTACAATCAGTCAGCTCTCATTACTTCACTTCTCTTCTCCAGTCTGTCTATCTTTTCACTTCATGCCGGCCTGATATCGTTATCTTTGGTCTTATTCATTGTCTTTTTTGTCAACAACCCCAGTTGATCTAAGTTCTTCTCTATTGGGTTGAGGAATGACACAAGGCCACAATTCCATATGCACATATTACATTTGTTTCTTTAGTGACCATAATTTCATTATCCGTCTGACTAAACGGGAAATCAGTGAGCAAGATGGAGTATTCAAATGCTCACGTTGAAGGTTTCTCACTGACTCACTTATTTCTAACTGTGCAGGTCAACTGAAATTCTAATTAGAGCTGTGTTCTCTGATTGACCTTAAGTTTAATGGCTGTCCATCATACTAGTTAACCATTGTATTTTTCCATGTGTTTAATTTGATTTCTACACTATATGTTAGCAACAGACCACACTGATTTATTATTTGACTCAGTATGTTTTCTGTTATTAGGAAAATGTTAAATCAGGTTTCTGAAAATGATTATTACCCAATACACACATCTGTGTGCATCTATATCTCTCTATCTATCTATCTATCTATATATATATATTTTTTTTTTATAACAATTTCCATAACACTGGCAACATGAAAATAAAAACAACAGATAATGCAATTTGTGGAGGTGCCCGTGGTGTAATAGTTATCGTCGTAGGAAATGGACACGGTGACACAGGTTCAAATTCTGAACGAGACTGATTGCATTTCACATAGCACTAATACCCTTGGGAAAGGTATGAATCCAATTATTCTCCTTCCAGCTATGGGTAAATAGTAGGACAGACTAGGTTCTTCAGCCTTGGTGAGGCAAATAGTCTAGGAGAAGGAAAACTCTGAATTCAAACCTGTTAAACTCTGCTTAAAAATTGACCTCGTGTCATATCCTGCCCGAGCGAAGGGGTTGGTAAATATGATAATGCAATTTGTAAATAAAAAGATATATTACAAACTGATATTTGGAAAAAAAATTAATAAAAAAAGAAAAGACTAAAAACATTCATACTGTTTAAAGATAATCAACCATTACTGCAATGCCTAGTCAAAAGAAAAAAATACTGAGTTACATAAGCTAATATATAAAAGTGCCCAATGCACTAAATAGTGGAAAACTAGAATACCTAAAAGTGCTAGAAACCACTTACCCAGTTTCACTGAATGGATCTTCAGCATAATTCTGACAAATAATTTCATCATTGACTGTGTATATATATATATATATATATACAGTGAACAACGAATTTATTTGTTCACCCATCAATTTTATATATTTTTACCCCTTTCTCAAAATCTAATACTTGTATGATGTCAGGGTTTTTAGATGTTAATAAGCACAAAAAAAAATTTAAAAAAACTCAATTTTCCAAACAGTTGGTAAAATAGAAAAAATTTGACAGACGAATTAGGCATATTAGGAAAAGACAAAATTATCTATACTGTAAAAAATATCGTTTTAGATTCTTGTAAGAATAAGCATTTTACATAATTATTTTATTGGTTGGTTTGTTGGGTTTTAAGGCATATCAACTTTTATAGGTTATTTAACGCCAAATCCATTTTTATGTAAATAATCAGTTCTATTTCAAACAATTCAGTTTAGCATGAGTACACAGTTTAATTGTCAAAAACATTTCTATTTCAAACTATTCAGTTTATTCAAACAGTTCTAATTCAGCTAAGCATATGTACAGATTTTGTTTACACAGTAAAATGTCAAAACAGTTCTATATATTACAATTCAGTTTAGTGTAAGAACAGTTTCAATGTCAAAAACAGTTCAATTTCAAATAATTCAGTTTAGCATAAGCACACAATTTAAATGTAAGTACAGTTTAATTGTCAAAAACATTTCTATTTCAAGCTATTTGGTTGAGTCAAACAATTCAGTTTAGCATAAGTATGCCGTTAGTTCTATTTAGCCCATAGATAGGGCCCTATCAGATGCTACCATACCTGGCCAGAGTGGACCTGGGAGCGATGACAATGAAGGGGTACTCCGCATTCCCCAAAGCCCTTATTTTATTGGTGAAGTCTTCTTGACTATTTATTCAGTAGAATATTTGTGATAATTCCAACAAAGAACATCACATAATTCAGAGTGTCTCTATTGTTATTCTTACGTTAACTATACGATGGGGAAGACAAAGGAGCTTAGCTTTGACTTGAGACAGGGAATTGTTCACTTCTACGAGTCAAGAAATTGTTACAGCACTATTTCAAACTGGCTGGCTATCACAAGATCTATGGTACAGTTCATTATAGAGAAGGTTAAACAGTTTGGCACAAGAGAGAATTTGCTTGGGCATGGAGGTATAAAAGACGTGTTTCTTAAGCACAGGGGTTCTGCCAGATCTTGATCAGTAGTAAGACCAACTTTGGACGTAACACCCACAGCACGAGACTTATATTTGTTGGACTGAACCACTTCAGTTGATAAATAATTACTCTTTACTTCACTGTGTATCTCTTCCTTTCCACAATACAACAATATATATATATATATATATATATAGTTATTCATTTATTTATATGTATATATATATATAATTTTTTTTTTTTATAAGAACAATGATTGAATGATCAAACAGTTATATGATCTTTCCTTGTATATAGATATTTCTTCTTTTCACCTGTTATTGTATTTTATTAAAACATCGATTGTTGTTTGGGCAACACTTATTTCACCATCTTAAGGTGACGGTTTAATGAAACTGAAACATTTTAATTTTGACTTCCCTTTATAATGAATCCATCACTTTTTGATTACTTTGTTTTTCTGATTTCTCCATATATATATATATATATATATATAAATGAATAGGTCTGCAAATAAATATCAATTTAATATTTTAGGTTTTTATTATTTCATATATTTTTGCTCCATTCATGTTTCAGACTTTACATCTTCATGAGAATAATAATGGTTAGGGTAATCTTTATCTTTAACTTTTATAGTAAAGATTGTTTTAATAGGGACGTGATTCTTTTAATTTCAGGATTTATATTTTTGAATGTCCTATTGATATGAGCACACTGGCATAGATATCTATCAATTAATAATGGTTAGGGTACTCTTCGTTTTTAGCTTTTATAGTAAAGATTGTTTTAATAGGGACGTGATTCTTTTAATTTCAGGATTTATATTTTTGAATATCCTATTGATATGAGCACACTGGCATAGATATCTATCAATTAATAATGGTTAGGGTACTCTTCGTTTTTAGCTTTTATAGTAAAGATTGTTTTAATAGGGACGTGATTCTTTTAATTTCAGGATTTATATTTTTGAATATCCTATTGATATGAGCACACTGGCATAGATATCTATCAATTAATAATGGTTAGGGTACTCTTCGTTTTTAGCTTTTATAGTAAAGATTGTTTTAATAGGGACGTGATTCTTTTAATTTCAGGATTTATATTTTTGAATATCCTATTGATATGAGCACACTGGCATAGATATCTATCAATTAATAATGGTTAGGGTACTCTTCGTCTTTAGCTTTTATAGTAAAGATTGTTTTAATAGGGACGTGATTCTTTTAATTTCAGGATTTATATTTTTGAATATCCTATTGATATGAGCACACTGGCATAGATATCTATCAATTAATAATGGTTAGGGTACTCTTCGTCTTTAGCTTTTATAGTAAAGATTGTTTTAATAGGGACGTGATTCTTTTAATTTCAGGATTTATATTTTTGAATGTCCTATTGATATGAGCACACTGGCATAGATATCTATCAATTAATAATGGTTAGGGTACTCTTCGTTTTTAGCTTTTATAGTAAAGATTGTTTTAATAGGGACGTGATTCTTTTAATTTCAGGATTTATATTTTTGAATGTCCTATTGATATGAGCACACTGGCATAGATATCTATCAATTAATAATGGTTAGGGTACTCTTCATTTTTAGCTTTTATAGTAAAGATTGTTTTAATAGGGACGTGATTCTTTTAATTTCAGGATTTATATTTTTGAATATCCTATTGATATGAGCACACTGGCATAGATATCTATCAATTAATAATGGTTAGGGTACTCTTCATTTTTAGCTTTTATAGTAAAGATTGTTTTAATAGGGACGTGATTCTTTTAATTTCAGGATTTATATTTTTGAATATCCTATTGATATGAGCACACTGGCATAGATATCTATCAATTAATAATGGTTAGGGTACTCTTCGTTTTTAGCTTTTATAGTAAAGATTGTTTTAATAGGGACGTGATTCTTTTAATTTCAGGATTTATATTTTTGAATATCCTATTGATATGAGCACACTGGCATAGATATCTATCAATTAATAATGGTTAGGGTACTCTTCGTCTTTAGCTTTTATAGTAAAGATTGTTTTAATAGGGATGTGATTCTTTCTTTTAATTTCAGGGTTTTAAATATCTGAATGTCTTATTGGAATTAATGATCCATGAAAACCTCAGGCCTCTGCAGATTTTTTTTTTTTATGTATGTATGTATGTCCTTTGTGTGTGTGTGTGTGTGTGTGTGTGTGTGCACACATTTTTGTATATGCACATAGATACACGTATTTTCAGGGTTGATGTTTTTTCCTTTCTCTCTCTATGTGGAGTTTGTGTCTGGATGTGTCCAATGGATTTAGCATAGATATCAAGTTATTGCATAAATTACAAGAGAATGTCCATTCAAATTTCTGACAATATCTTTTCTTATGAAAGTGTTTAACCTTCCAAACACTGAGCCCCGAAACCATACATAGAAATACTTGCAAATACTTACTCGTATGCGAGTAAATGAGTTGTATAGTTTTAGTATGGTATGATTAGATTATGTGTCTGCAAATCATACATACGTGTAAACAGGCTTTGGCATTAAATAACCTATAGAGGTTGATATGCCATTAAACCCAATCAACCAACCAACCAACCCCGAAACCATCCCACCTGCAGCAAGCACTCTGCTCTCCTAGTGAAGAATAGATGAAAATGTAAAATGCAGTCTGTTATTCGTCTGCCTTACAGATTATAAGCAAAAGCGATCTAGAAATGGGGATTCCCTCAGCAAGAATTCCGGCCTCTTGGGTATACATATTGCTTGGCAGCAGTACAAATACAGACTGTGCGACTTCTAAAGGTTAATTAGTTGTCAGCTTGTAAAGAAACATGTTTGTAAAAAATTGGATGCATTTGTGAACAGCAGTGTATGATATTGTACTCTGCTCCATTTCTCGTGACATTACAAATAGTATCATGCTAAAAAAAAAAAGACATCTTCACAGCAATTTATAGATAAGTACATAGATATGATATACAGATATGAAAAACCTGAGAGAGATGAACAGATTAAGATAAATAGATAGATAGTTATATAGTTAGATATGAACAGACTGGGATAGATAGATAGATAGATAGATAGATAGATATTTACATTACAAATAGTAAAATACAAAAAAGACATCTCCACAGCAATTTATAGATGTATGATATACATATGTATCTATGATAGATATGAACTGAGATAAATATATTCATAGGAGCACAATGAGATAGATAGATAGATAGATAGATAGATAGATTACAAATAGTAACATACTAATAAAAAGACATCTTCGCAGCAATGATATACATATGTATCAGATAGATAGATAGATACAGACTGAGATAGATAGATATTTATATTACAAATAGTAACATACTAAAAAAAAGACATCTTCACAGCAATGATATACATATATATCTGATAGATAGATAGATAGATAGATAGATAGATAGATAGATAGGAGCACACTGGGATGGATAGATAGATAAATATGAACAGACTGGGATAGATAGATAGATAGATAGATCTGAACACAGTAACGTAGACTTGGATTTGGAAGGAGGTGCCCGTGGTGAAATGGTTATCATCATAGGAAATGGACACAGCGACACGAGTTCAAATCCTCTTCAAGACTGATTGCATTTCACATAGCACTAATACCTTTGGGAAAGGTATGAATCCAATTATTCTCCCTATGGGTAAATAGTAGGGCAGACTGATTTCTTCAGCATTGGTGAGGCAACTAGTCTAGGAGAAGGAAAACTCTGAATTCAAACCTGTTAAACTTCAAGATTGACCTTGTGTCATATCCTGCCTGAGCGGAGGGGTTGGTAAATATGAACATAGATTTGGATTAAATTTAACAGATCAATGGTTATAATTAATTATCATCATCATCATAGTGTGTTGACTACATGGATTCCCTAAATTCTCTCTTGCAATCTATCCCTATCAGTCATTGCTCTTGACAAGTCACTTTGAACAGAGATTTTGGTGGTTGTCTGACACTTATGTAGTCCATGTGTAGGAATTGATGGGAGAATATCGCTTACGAGTTTGTCCTTTCTTCTTCACCAGTTCCCAGTGTGTCTTGTTTGTCTTAATCATATTTAAAGCGCTCGGGCAGGATATGACACAAGGTCAATTTTTAAGCGGAGTTTAACAGGTTTGAATTCAGAGTTTTCCTTCTCCTAGACTAGTTGCCTCACTAAGGCTGAAGAACCTAGTCTGCCCTACTATTTACTCATAGCTGGAGGGAGAATAATTAGATTCATACCTTTCCCAAGGGTATTAGTGCTATGTGAAATTCAATAAACCACGTCCAGGATTTGAACTCGTGTCTCCGTGTCCATATCCTGCGACGATAACCATTACACCATGGGTACCTCCTGTCTTGTTCGTCTTAATTGTTGGGTTTTTATGAGATGGGAGGTAAGTGGAATTACAGCTGCTTTTTTGTAGGGAGCTGCTTCTAGGGTTTATTCAAAATACCATGCAGCATCCTTTTATAGTTGCCATTTTGATTTTTCTCCTGGCGCTTTGTTTAAGCCCAAGTTGTGAATCTTCATAGCAATCAAGATGATCACACAAAACCAATTGAGAAGAATAAACTAAGAAATTGCTGAAGAATGTCATCCATCAAGTAATCCTATTCATAATTTTAGAGTAAATACTGTGAAAGTACTTTAATAGAAATACTGACAGCACGACTGAGTGTAGTCGTGTTTATAAATATCTCTCGGCAAATGTCTGATCATTCATAATTCAGTTTGTTGACATCCATCAATATTTGTTCGTTTGCAAGCGATGGATCTCATCCATAAATCTAATTCTTCCGTGATGACTGATCCGACCTCATGCAAAACTTTGCCCATATTTCACAATTATACGTTTGGTTTTAGTGTTGTTTGTTGAAGAAACACTGGATATGTGGCAGTTATTGATTGGTTTGGATTGGTTGGGTTTTATGGCATGTCAACCCTTGTAGGTCATTTAATACCAAATCCTCTTTATACATAAATATATTAAATATAATTTGGTTTGGTTGGGTTTTATGGCATATCAATCATTGTAGGTTATTTAATACCAAATCCTCTTTATACCTAAATATATTAAATATAATTTGGTTTGGTTGGGTTTTATGGCATATCAACCACTGGAGGTTATTTAGTGCCAAATCCTCTTTATACATATATATTAAATATATATGATTTGGTTTGGTGGGATTTTATGGCATATCAACCATTGTAGGTTATTTAAGGCCAAATCCTCTTTATACATATATATTAAATATATAGGATTTGGTTTGGTTGGGTTTTATGGCATATCAACTATTGTAGGTTATTTAATGCCAAATTCTCTTTATACATATATATTAAATACATATGATTTGGTTGGGTTGGGTTTTATGGCATATTAACCATTGTAGGTTATTTAATGGCAGATCCGTTTTTATACAAATAAACAGTTCTATTTCAAACAATTCAGTTTAACATAAGTACACAGTTTAGTTCTATTTGACCCATAGATAGGACTCTATCTGGTGCCACCACTCTGAGTCCGAGTGAATCCGGGAGCAATGGCAATGAAGGAGTACTCTGCATTCCCCAAAGCTCCAGCATTACTGAAGTCTCACCATCAAATTGTTTAGTGACATATCCAGGACACTCGTTGAGGGAGTTTTACCCCTCCGCAGAAATGCAGTTGGTGTATTCTGTACCTCCAGGTGACTGGGCCAAGTGATTGATTGGTTACTGAAAACTAGATGGTAGACTTGACATTAGGTTGTTGTAAAAATAATTTCAGTTTTTGATCAGCAATATTAGCTGAGTTGCCTTGAGGGAGTGCCTAAAATATGCCGATTGCATCTCTGTGGAGAGGCAAACCCCCTACACAACCAGTGTCGTAAATATGAAACTTAACTATCTGATGGTGAGGCTCCAGCCGTGGATCTTTGCGAAATGTAGAACACTCCTTCACTGCCATTACTCCTTGCTCCACTCTGACCCAGAGTGGTAATATCTATTAGGGTCCCATCAATGGGCCAAATAGATGATCATTTAACTATGTGCAAACAAATGACTGATATTGAATTGAATTGTTAGTATTTCAAACCATTTAACTGTATGCAAAAAAAACTATTGGCGTTAGATAGCAATACTCAAAGCCATTTAGGTGTGTGCAAACAATTGATTAATATAAAATCAAATTATTTGTGTTTGATAGGAATATTTGAAACTTTTGAATTATTGAAATTATTGAATCTATCAATTTCAACTTGAAACGAAGACACTTATCAGAAAAATTGAAAGAATCTTAAATAAATTATACAGACAAAATTTGTCTTTATTATTCAATGAAACATGCTTAAATGAACAACTACTACCTAACTACACACATGTTTATATTTATTTATGTATATATATATATATATATATAGAGAGAGAGAGAGAGAGAGAGAAAGAGAGGATTTGGTATTAAATAACCTACAAGTATTGATATGCCATTAAAACGAACCACCCAATCAATAACAGTATATCTCAGTGGAAAATAAGATTTATTAATCGAAATGAGAAGCATTTTAGAAGTCTGTTTAGCATTAGATTCTTGAGTCTGGGGATCTATAATTGTTTGAAGATGTTTTGATTGGGTTGATTTGGTCTTATGGCATATCAACCATTATAGGCTACTTAATGCCAAATCCATTTTATACAGATAAAAAGTTCTATTTCAAACAATTTAGTTTAGTATAAGTACATAGTTTCAATATCAAAAACAGTTCTATTTTAAACAATTCATTTTAGCTTAAGTACGCCGTTTAGTTTTATTTTATTCTATCAGGTGCTACTACTCTGGGCCAGAGTTGACTTGGGAGCGATGGTAATGAAGGGGTACTCCACATTCCCCAAAGCTCCAGCATTACTGAAGCCTCATGATCAGATTGTTTTAGTGTTATATCCAGGACACTCATTGAGAAAAGTCTTACCCTTCTGCAGAAATATTCTACAGCCCCAGCTGACTGCGTCACAGGACACTCGTTGGAGGGGGAGGGTCTTACCCTTCTGCAGTGGTACACTTGGTGTATTCTACAGCACCCCTCCTACCCAGCTGACTGGGAAAAGATGTTTGGAGTTATGCCGCTACTTTGTCTCAAAGACTGATTTATCATCTTAAATTTGGCATTAGGAATTGAAATGCCATTAAAAAAAAAAAAAAAAAAACTAAATATAGATAGTTATGATTTCAATCAAACCATATTTACCAACCCCTCCGCTCCGGCAGGATATGACACAAGGTCAATTTTTAAGCGAAGTTTAACAGGTTTGAATTCAGAGTTTTCCTTCTCCTAGACTAGTTGCATCGCCAAGGCGGAAGAACCTAGTCTGCCCTACTATTTACCCATAGCTGGAGGGAGAATAATTGGATTCATACCTTTCCCAAGGGTATTAGTGCTATGTGAAATGCAATCAGTCTCGTCCAGGATTTGAACTTGTATCGCCGTGTTCATTTCCTACGATGATAACCATTATACCACAGGCACCTCCTTCAAACAAACATTTACGAATGAATCAGTTTTTGATATTAAATAACCCCTAAGAAATTGACATGCCGTTAAACATATAAGCCACAGGAAACCAAATATGAAGGCATGAACAATTACACTGCACAGACTATCATCTGCATTTGAAGGGACTACCTTACGAAATCATCCAAACCAACTTGGAAAACTATCATAGAGGATATCAAGACAAGACATAGATTAAAATATAAAATAATGCAGTCAGCTGTGAAAGGGGGGGCTGCAGAATAAACCAACTGCACCTTTGCAGAGGGGTAAGACTCCCCTAAAAAGTGTCCCGGATATGACACTAAACAATCTGATGTTGAGGCTTCAGTAATGCTGGTGCTTTGGTTAATGTCAAGTACCCTTTCATTGCCATTGCTCTCAGGTCCCATCTGTGGGTTGAATAGAACTGTTTCATATTTCAACTGAGTACTTTATGCTAAAGTGAATTGTTTGAAATAGAACTGTTTTTACATTTAACTGTGTGTAAAAAAATGACTGATGTTTAATTGAATTGTTAAGGATACATAGCAATACTTGGAAGCATTTAACTTTGTTGACATGCTAAAGTGAATTGTTTGAAATAGAAGTGTTTAAAGTAAATAGAATTGTTTGTATTAGATAGAAATAAGTGGAACCATTTAACTGTGTAAAGAAAATGAACGTTGGCTTGTTTAAAAATGTTATCTACCAAATTTGTTTAGAAAGCAGAAAGAATTTCATCTCGACTTGAACAGGAAGAATCAGTGATTTCAACACGGGCCATATACAAAAATATAGTGGACCTCTTTCAGCAAGTCAACCCAAGACGGGGCTAAAGATTCCTGAGATTATTTCTACATATGAAGGAAGTGTTGCTGAAAGGGATAAACCCGGAAAATTGGCTTTAAGGAAAGAACTTTGAGATGAAATACCAAGGAATGGTATTTTATTATTTGTTTAGAAGTATAAAACTGTAAGAAGTTGATGGTACTGGTTCTTGTAAGTCTGTCGTACTTTCATTCACTCCTTCATTTTTATTTGTTATGTATGAATATCGTCTTTGTTTGAATGTATATTTTTGTTAACAAAGTTGAATGTCTTTTGATATGCATCAGGAAAAATATGCAATGTGGATGTGTTAATGAATCTCAAATGGGTGTAGAGTTTATTTCCTTTGAAATAAATTATTTTTGCAGGAAACTTTTGTTTTGTTATTAAGAAATATAGACTCACCTCTCTTTTCAGATATTGCCCAGTCAGCTGGGGCTGTAGAATACACTGACTGCACCTCTGCAGAGGGGTAAGACCCCCCCCCCAGTGAGTGTCCTAGATATGACACTAAACAATCTGATGGTGAGGTTCCAGCAGTGCTGGAGCTTAGGGGAATGCGGAGTACCCCTTCATTGCCATCACTCCCAGGTCTACTCTGGCCCGGAGTGGTAGCACCAGATAAGGGTCCTATCTATGGGTTAAATAGAACTAACAGCATACTTATGCTAAACTGAATTGAGTAAACTGAATAGTTTGAAATAGAAATGTTTTTGACAATTAAACAATACTTACATTTAAACTGCGTGCTTATGCTTAACTGAATTATTTGAAATAGAACTGTTTTTCAACATTTAAACTGTATTTATACTTAACTGAATTGTTACATATAACTGCTTGAATAGTTTAAAATGGAAATGTTTTTGACAATTAAACTGTGTACTTATGTTAAAGTGAATTGTTTTAAATAGAACAGATTATTTACATAAAAATGGATTTGGTGTTAGATAACCTACAAAGGTTGATATGCCATAAAACCAAACCAAACCAAACCTCTTTTCAGATAACGTAAACATTCACGCTCCCTTCCCCTTTGCTTCCACTCATTTCCCTCCCTCTCCCTATGGCTTACTACTAGATAATTTCTTAGCTACGAAGACATAAATTTTTCATATGTTGGCCGTTCCAATTTTAAAATCTAAAATATACTATAAGTCCAATCCAAACCAAACCAAACCTTTCTCAACGGTATTAGTCCAAAAGTAAACAGTAATGTGATTGGAGTTTGAACTCGCTTACTTTGAGGTTGCAGTCTAACATAGAGGGATAAGGGGGTTCATGCCTTTCCCAAGGTCTTAGTCTGAAAGTGAATGTAATAGTGTGATTGGAGTTTGAACTTGCTCACTTTGAGGCTGCAGTCTAACATAGAGGGATAAGGGGGTTCATGCCTTTCCCAAGGTCTTAGTCTGAAAGTGAATGTAATAGTGTGATTGGAGTTTGAACTCGCTTACTTTAAAGCTGCTGTCTAACACTTTAGCCATTACACCGCAGGAATTCCGCTACTAACATTGACTGTTGATGAATATTGGTTGACTTGAGAGTGATCTAACACACAAGTCGAAAATGAATCCCCATTGCCATTTACTGGATGAATATATCAGTGAATAGACACCCACTCATGCAAATGTGTTGGGCAGGTCATCCTGGCACCACAGAACAACCCACCTGCTGCATTAGGCACTCTCCTATAAAATGAGGTAAGCATAGCTGGCTTGCTTTTACCAAGAAGATTCAAGAAGGCAGCCAAGTTAGAAGGTGACTCATTTGACTTCTACAGGCATGAACCCCTTTATCCCCTCCCTGTGAGGCAAGTTGCAGCCATTTTATTTGCCAAAAAATATGGCAAGAGCATCTATAAGAGTTTTGAGATACATTTTTCAGGGGAACATACTTCCCTGGGCTTTTGGCTGGGCCGTCTGGTATTTGTGTTGGATCGGGTATCAACCAATGGCAGATTCGAGGCAGAAAGGCCCCCAACTTTGGTTGGGCCACCCTTGGGTGGGCAAGCTGCAACCTTTGTCCCCTATGTATAGCACTAGACCTTGGTGTGTAGTTTAAGCTATAACCCAAATTTGGATTCATGAAACTGCTGGCCTCATTAGACCAACATTGCACTTAGTGGGTCGATGAGCAGCACAGACCAGCAGGGTTCGAGTCTCAGCTCGTTCCCGACCTTCCCCTCCCCTTTATCCCCACTTTAATCGGCCTTCAGGTTTTTGACCTTGTGTCAAGTCCTGTCTGGTGGGAGGCAGCGACAAATACAATACATTTTTCCTAGGGACTTCCTGTCACTACATGGTAAGAAATTGTGGTTGACTCATTCACTAGATCTGTCCCTTTGTGATTACTTCCACTGGGGATACCTGAAAGCCTAATTCTTTGAACATAGGCAGAAGACAACTCACAAATTGAAAAATTTTATTCTTTATTTATGAAGTAGTACCACAAGCAAGAACAAGGCAAGCACTGCAGAACTTCAGGGTGAGTTTTCAGAAGCTCTTGGGGAGGATATAATCTTTAAAACAAAGGTATATCAAAAAGTAAAAAACAAAATAGTGATATTGGTCTTCCAATTTAGAAAAAAAAATTGAATATTATCGACTTTGCCTATTGTATCTACGTTCTAAAGCCCAAAGTTCATTCAGCAGAATCCTGTCTTAACTTCAAGATGAGGCTTCACAATTGTATTGCTCAAAAGGGAGGCAAGCAATTGGATTATATGATATTTATAACTAATTTTGTGCTGCAGAACCTCAGGGTGGTACTGTAAGAGTGTATAGCTCGTGATGGAGGAGGGGGGAACAAGCATTTGGATGCTATAATCTTTAAAACAAAGTTATGACAATGACAAAATAAAACAACAAATATTGTTCTGTACTTGGAGTAAAATTAAATTTTGAATAGGATCTCTGTTGTTTTTTTTATGTATGTTCCAAACCAGAAAAATCATTTGGTCAGACACTATATCAATTTCAAAGTGAGACTTCAGGAGTGTTTAGCTTGTGAGGGCAAACATTTGGGCAATGATTTGAATCAAAGAGGTCATTCCGATGGATCTGATTGTAAGTTCAGAGTAAGACTTCAGGAATGTATAACTTGTGAGGGCAAACATATCTTCTTTAAAACAAAGTGATGACAATGACAAAAAAAATTGCAAATTTTGTTCTTTTCTGATGGTAAAATTAAATTTTGAATTGAATCTATGTTTCCTTTTTCATTTATTTTCCAAACCTCAGAGATTATTCCACCAGACTATATATCATAATTTACCCGTTTTTAAGTAAATTTACCTTGACATTGTTTACATAAAATATCAAAATCATAGAAATGTTTGTATAATTTTTTATGTTAATCAGTGTACCTATCATTTTTATTTATTTAATATTTAAAATTTTTTTTTTTTTTTTCCAGAGGATCGAAAAGGTACAACTGTGGTAGAACTAATAAAAATAGAAGGATGTACTCTGGGACTAACCATATCAGGTAAGTATTTTGTTTTATTTCAGAGGACACTAAATTTTGGGGACTGACAATCCTCCATCCCATAATTCAATAGTCTGGGACACGAATAATCCTCAATCGTATGCAAAAGATTTTATGTGACTCCATGAAGTTTTTGAAAATATTCTTATTTCAAAATGATCACGCTATTCATTGTTATATATCAGTAGACTTAAGTAAATATCTAAATAGATATGTATATATAGACTTTAACTGGCTCATTGGCCTAGTGGGTAGAGTGTTCGCAACGGTTCGGGAGACCTGGGTTCAATCCCAGGCGTCGTCGTACCAAAGACTTTAAAAATAGTACTTGATACCTCCTTGCTTAATACTCAGCAATATAAGGTATGTATCAAGGGTAAAGTGTAGCAATCCAAGGAAAGGAGTAGTGCCCTTCCCTACACCTCAGTGTAGTAGCTATTGAAAAAGAAGCCTTCTGGTCGCCCTCGACTACGGTTGCCAATTTTACTTTACTTATATAGACTAAAAAAAAAGTGATGCCTCCTTGCTTAACACTCAGCATTATAAGGTACGGATCAAGGGTAAAGTAGAGCAATCCAGGGAAGGAGTAGCACCCTCCCCTACACATTGGTGTAGTAGCTATCGAAAAGGAGCCTTCGGGTTACCCTCGACTATGGTCGCCAACTTTACTTACTTATATAGACTAAATATGAATGTATTGAGCTGGCTAGCAAGATTGATTTAAACAGGTAGATAACTAGATAAATATCATCATGATTATGTCATGCTGTTGGCATGGATTTCCCAGACTCTCTCTTGCCATCTGTCTCTATCGTCCATCACTTCTGGCTGGTCTTCCAGGCCGCATCCTGTGTCTGCACAGAGCTGTTGTAGGTATGTGGTGCCTTCAATAAGTTTCCAGACTTTTTTGTACAGGCATTTAAAATTGTAGTAGACTCTGGTAAATTCAGTATGTTATTGCTATACATCTTATGAGATGACTGACCAATTTTTATGATTTCAGCTTCA
Source organism: Sepioteuthis lessoniana (assembly GCA_963585895.1). Classification (NCBI taxonomy): domain Eukaryota; kingdom Metazoa; phylum Mollusca; class Cephalopoda; order Myopsida; family Loliginidae; genus Sepioteuthis; species Sepioteuthis lessoniana. The sequence goes on along the minus strand of OY757943.1, from coordinate 54,324,384 downwards.
AATCAACGGCTACAGCAGCAATTGGAATACACCCTACTAGAGCCTGATTTTTACAGCTGGTGATGTTCAAAAATGCAATCTGGACATGAGGATACTTTAGAAGAACGATATGCAATAAAATTCTGTTTTAAACTTGGAAAAAATGCCACCACAGAAACGTATGGAATACTTCAGACTGCTTTTTGACCATCTTGCATGAATCGAGCATCAGTTTTCGAGTGGCATAAGAGATTCAAGAAAAGCTCGGAGTCTGTTAGGGATGATGGGAGGTGTGGGAGGAGTAAGGAAGTCAATAGACCAGAGTTGATTGGCCAAAGGGTTAGAGTTAGGGTTACTATGTTGAGGTTTTAAGGGAGTTCAGGAAGAGATTCCATTAGAAGAGACGAGGACTCTTCAAATCGGGTCGGTGGCATTTCCACCAGGACAATGCACCAGTCTACATATCTATCCTTGTCACAGACTATTTGACCAAGATGGGCATCAAGACAGTTCCCCACCCTCCCTATAGTCAAGACCTTGCTTCCAGTGACTTTTGCTTATTCCCTAAGCTCAGAAGCTGTCATTATGAGACAATTGAGAAGATGAAAGAGGCTGTGATGAAGGTCATTGACACGCTCACACAAGAGGACTTCCATGGGGCCTTGCAGAAGTTGTTGGAATGGTAGAACAAGTGTATTGCAGCCGGAGGAGCTTACTTCGAAGGGGACTAGAGTTTCATGTGTGTACTATCAATAAAAGTGCCCATACGAAAATGTCTGGAAACTTATTTAATGATCCTTGTAAGTTCTAGCTGGTCATCCTACTCTTGCAGGTCCATGTGAAGGGGTCCATTTGAAAAACATCGCTTATGAATTCGTCCTTGCTCCTCTAGCAGTGTCCTACATATCTTGTTCATCTAATTTGGATGGTCTTTGAGATGGGTGGTAGGTGACCGTACAGCTTCAGTTTTTTGGATGTTGTGTCCAGGATTTGTTTAATATAGCTAGTAGCATCCTTGTGCAATTGCTGTTATGCTTTTTCTCTATATGCTTAATCAGCATCCAAGTGGTGCATTTATACAGTAGTATGGACACTATTATTCTAAATAGATATAGAGTTAAATAACTAGGTAGATATACAAGGTGGTTGAAAAGTAACTTTCTATTGTAGCAGAAAGAATTTCGTATTTTTGTTTGGCGCGTAATTTAATTTGACTGTTAGGGTCGACGCATATTTTCGCCCAATCAGGATGACTTATCCTATTCAGCCCAGACCATCTTTCTGGGCAGCACAAATTGAGGAAGCCGCCAAACACTTTCTTTTTCTAAGAACTTCGTTCAGGACAGACATAATGCCTGTCCGCTCTCTTCAATAGCAGCAGTAGCACCACCATGAGGAAAGCTGTCTAATTTATGGACCCCTTGCATCTATTCCCTTAGACCAAGGGTTCCCAGTTGAATAGAATTCAATACGCCACACACAGGAACAACTTTTAGTCACCTCCAGTATTTGCTATGTCGACTGCGATGCAAAATTCCACTCCGATAGCCAGCACTTCATCCCTGGGCAACATTTTCTGGAGACATTCACGCTTCTCCCCGAAACAACCAGAACCACAAATTCATGGGTGACTATATCATTTCTGTCCTCAACCAGTAAACGCAACTTTTGCTACACTATGGCGAACATATCTCCCTCACATATGCCTTAACCTAACGATGCACTTTTCGCTCAGGCATTTAGCTGCTAAAATGCTTTCTCAACTCTATTGTAACTTCATTTCGTTTTCTTACTTCTTTCCTTCCTATGAGACTTGCAGCATAAACATAAACCCTTTATTCTATGTTGCCATTAAAAAACCATCATAAAAACCTTACGGCATCTTCGTACTTCTTTCTCTCATTTATTTACCTTTAAAACTTTGCAAGGAAGTAACCAAACACACACACACATGTTACAACATTTCCACACTAAAAATAATGACAACAAAGCCTTTAGCTAAACTATCATATGGGAGTTACCTGTATATATATATATATATATATCATCATTTCGTGCCGCTAGCTCAGATATCCCTGACCCTCTCTTGCTACTTTTCCCTATCATTCATCGCCTCTGGCAGGTCTTCAGGGCTACATCCCATATCCTCACATAGCTGCTGAATGTATGTTCAAGCTGGTTGTCCTGCTTTTGCCCAGCCATATGTGGGGGTCCATAGGAGTACATCACTTATGAGCTCGTCTCTGCTTCTCCTGCAGTGTCCTGCATATCTGGTTCGTCTAACTTGGATAGTTTTCGTGATGGGAGGCAGGTGGCCGTATAGTTGGTGCCTTGTGGGGTGTTGCCACCAGGACTTTTTCAATATTGCTCGTAACATTCTTGTGTAATTGCCATCTAGCTTCTTCTCCAGCCGTTTGGTTAGCGTCCAAGTGGTGCATCCATACAGCAGTATCGACACAACCACTGCCTGGAAGAAACTGCGTTTCATTTTATCAGTCAGGTCTGATTTCCATATGATCGATAGCTGTCCATGCCTTCGTTAGCTGGGTGTCGATGTCTTTTTCGGTTGATGAGACACTGCTTCCTAGGTAGTTTCAGAGAGGTTCCCTCTAGTGTGGAAATGCCGTCTGCTTGATTAAAGCACATATATTCAGTTTTGTGTGCATTGACATGGAGGCCAAAGCCTGTGACGGCTCGTTCAATCCAATAAATTCAGAGTTGGGAATAATTCCAATCAGGACCAATAGAATATTCAAAAATAGAATGTTAAATTTACATAATACTGGTCAAGAGAGCAGTCTTTCATTTAAATATATTTGATTAAATAATAAAGACACTTTTTGTCTATATAATCTTATTAAGATCCTTTCAAGTTTCCTGATAAGTGTCTTGGTTTCAAGTTGGAATTGGTGGATGTATTTACCAAAATTGTCCCAAGCGCTTTTGGACCTTTCAATTTTGGTAAATTAATCAACCAATTTCAACCTGAAACCAAGACATTTATCAGGAAACTTGAAAGGATCTTAATAAAATTTTATAGACAAAATGTGTCTTTATTATTTAATCAAACATGTATATATATATATATGTATATGTATATATATATATATATATATATGTTGCAGCCATCATGCTAACCCATGATGAAAAAGAAAAGGGTTGTGCCGTGCATCATCTGTCAGAGAGTGAAACAGACGACATATGAGAGAGGAAGAGAGCATAAATTCTTTTCCACCCGTTCATTCAGTTGGGCTTTTTGATTGGTTCTTGCATTATGTTGTTAAGTGCCCAGGTGCATAGGCTTTGGCCTCGATTAATGGACAAACCAGTAGCCGAGTAAGAGAAAACTTTCGCAGATCTCAGAGGAAGAGGCTTGTCAAAATAGTGAGACGGACAGACAGACAAAGTGAAGAAAGAAAAACGAGAAAAACCAGGACAGCAAGAGAGCAAGGAGTCGAACGAGGTGAAGCAAAAAGGTGACCAAAAGGAGAAGTGGAAGAAGGAAGAGAATGGGAAAGATTTCTTCTTTTTTCCTTGCATGCATCAATATATATATATATATATATATATATAAAACTAATTCCTATATTATAAAAAGTAACTTCTTTATTATATAAATATATATATATATATAGTGATTGAAAAAGTAGCTGGGAATACTTTGTTATTACTGTGTGTGTGTGTGTGTGTGTATATATATATATATATATATAAAACAAAGAAGTTACTTTCTGAAGTATATATGAGCAGACTTTGCAATGTGTCCAATAATCCTGAGACACAGCTGGCAAAACAGCATAGAACTAAAGAAGTTTTTTCAATCCCAGGTCGTGTCATACCAAAGACTTTAAAATGGTACATGATACCTCCTTGCTTAACACTCAGCATTATAAGGCACATATCAAGGGTAAAGTATAACAATCCAGGGAAAGGAGTAGCGCCCTCCCCTACACCTCAGTGTAGTAGCTATTGAAAAGAGAGCCTTCTGGTCGCCCTTGACTACGGTCGCCAACTTTACTTACTTATCTGCTGAACAAGACAAAGTTTTCATGAATATTTATAGAAAACGCTTGTCTAAAACAAGGGAGGTAATTTAGTCAATCAAAGCTAACATGGTATATTCTCAAGAATTCAGTGATTTAAATTGTATCGCAAGCTAAAAATATTTGATAGACAGTTGTATTGAGAACTAAAACATCTCAGCTTGGGCCGTAGAATATACTGACTGCGACTCTTCAGTGGGGTAAAACCCATCACACAACATGTGTCCTTGGTATGACACGAAAGTGTATCTGAAGGTGAGGCTCCAGTTTTAGATCTTGGGAAATGAAGAGTACCTCTTTATAGGCATTACTCTCTGGTCCACTCTGACCCTTAGTGGAAATATCGGTTAGGGTCAAATAGATCTTTTTAATCATTTAGTAAGTATTATTATGAGTAGTTATTTGAAACCATACTGTTGTTCATAAATCATTCATATTAGATCCTTGATAAACAGAATTAGTTGTGTTTGATAGCAATACTAGAAACTATTTAAGCTGTGGGCAAATAAATGATTAATATTGAATAGAATTATTAGCAATACTTGAAACCATATAACTTGTGTGCTAACAAATGATTAATATTAAATAGAATTATTAGTGTTAGATTGGAATACTTGAAACCATTTAAACTGTGTACTAACAAATGATTTATATCAAATAGAATTATTAGTATTTGCTGTCTGTTCTATGATCTCCATACATTTTATTCAATATTTTTCACAAGGTGTATGCCATTGTTGGCAGATTAGAAATGCGGATATTCTGGAAGAAAAAGATTTGAGAAATCTCTAATTTAAATTTTGAATCGCATGATTTTTTTTTTTTCTTAATTTTTAAAAAACGTTTGCTTGAAGCAAGGGAAGTAACTCAATCACAAAGAATTTTTTTTTAGCATTTTTTTATTTTACATTAAACTTTAATTCCATAAAATCTGTTTTATCGGATCAATACTCTTATATAGTACCATTAAAAAAAGTTTACTCTTGTATAATACTTTTCATTGCATTATTTTTCATCAGAGCTAATGTGTCTCTACATGTTATGTACGATATTTTTCTGTAACGTTATTTTAATAGAGAAATGGACTTACCCCCAGAAAAACGTGCTTGTGTACGTCTGGCATGCAAAAGCAAAAATGACCACTCCAACGTGTTTTAAGAACTCAGGATCTCGGATTCTCACGTGACCAACAAGATGTGTGTAAAAGTCTAAGCCTATAAAAAAGACAGACAGCCGCAGTGTTCGCAGTGAACTCAAGCATTGTGGTTGGCAAGAGACAAGATATCCGGCTGATTGGAAGAGACACTTCAGGTGACATTTCTAAGCTAGAGACATTTGTGTAGGACGGTAATATGCGAAAAGTGTCCTGGATCAAGCTTTCTAACTGTTAAGCGACCCCTGATTACTATATTTATGATAAAAAACATTTTTGACCCCTTTTTTGTTGTTTCCCATCATCAGCTTTTAGGTATTTTATATACCAGTAACCTCAGCCCAGTCGGCTGGGGCTGTCAAATATACTGACTGTATGCTTGTAATATTAAATAAAGGACAAACCACGATATGAGAGGAAATAGAGATATATTCTCAGGAAAAGGTATATACAATAGAGAGACTATTAGTAGACAAGAACATAGGATTAGTGAACGCTTGTAATATTAAATAAAGGACAAGCCACGATATGAGAGGAAATAGAGATATATTCTCAGGAAAAGGTATAATCAATAGAGAGACTATTAGTAGACAAGAACATAGGATTAGTGAACACTTGTAATATTAAATAAAGGACAAACCACGATATGAGAGGAAATAGAAATATATTCTCAGGAAAAAGTATATACAATAGAGAGACTATTAGTAGACAAGAACATAGGATTAGTGAACACTTGTAATATTAAATAAAGGACAAACCACGATATGAGAGGAAATAGAGATATATTCTCAGGAAAAAGTATATACAATAGAGAGACTATTAGTTGACAAGAACATAGGATTAGTGAACGCTTGTAATATCAAATAAAGGACAAATCACGATATGAGAGGGAATAGAGATATATTCTCAGGAAAAAGAATATACAATAAAGAGACTGTTAGTAGACAAGAATATAGGATTAGTGAATACAGGATAAAGATATAGTCCAACGATAGTATTGGCTTCCATTATTACGGTAGCAAGTAAGGTGATCTTGTGCGATCTCCAGTCTCCAACACTCTAATACTATTCCTATAAGAAGCTGCTCTTCACCTTCTAGTCTGCACTGGTATCGGTAGCTACTGCTATATATGGCAGATGGACTAGTTCATAGAGTGGAAAAAGGTGGGTGATACCCAACACAAACAAATGACATATGTTGAATTGAGTTGTTAGAAATAGAACTGTTTGATCATTTAACTGAATGTAAAGAAATGATTGATGTTTAATTGAATTGTTAGTGATACATAGCAATACTTGGAACTATTTAACTTTGTTGACTAATGGTAAATTGAATTGTTAGAAATAGAACTGTTTGACCATTTAACTGAGTGAAAACAAATAACTGATGTTAAATTGTTACTGTTACATAGCAATACTTGAAACAGTTTAACCATGCGCAAACAAATGAGCTCATGCTTGTTTAAAAATGTTATCAATAAAATGAATTTATAAATCATCTACATTTAATATATATGTATGAAGAGGATTTGGCATTAAATGACCTACAATGGTTGATATGCCATAAAACCCAACCAAACTAAATCATTATGTATTCAATATATATGTATAAAGAGGATTTGGCATTAAATAACCTACAGTGGTTGATATGCCATAAACCCCAACCAAGCCAAATTGTATATATTTAATATATATGTATAAATAGGATTTGGCATGAAATAACCTACAATGGTTGATATGCCATAAAACCCAACCAAACAAAATCATATATATTTAATAGTACAAAGAGTATTTGGCATTAAATAACCTACAATGGTTGATATGCCATAAAAGTAAACCTACCAGCAACCAGAACTAGCCCTCTATTGAAACAGGTGTTTGATCTCACTCAGTCTGTCTCTCTAGCTGGGATCTGATATACTCCATTTTGCTGCCCTCCTCCTGCTATGTAATGCTTAGATGAGTCTGATGTTACTTATGGAACAGAAACCTTTGCACAGCAACTTGCATGACAATCTCAGATTTTCATCTCTCGCCAATGTCCCAAACTGTCTGAAGAAAAAATGTTGCTTATTACAAATGTAATCTCTCATTTCATTGAAAAGTTCCACACATAATAAATATTCGACAAGCTCTAACTGCCTCACACAGAAAAAAAACGGTTTTGGGGACTATGGGGTTAAAGATGGCTGCTTGTAGGAGTTGTCAGTAATAATTGGGGTCAGTAAGAAAACTAAGTTTTAAGAAAGAGGGGAATGAGGATGTTTTGAAAGTGAAGGATTTCTTTCCTACTTGGCTGTAGTAATTAGATAGGTCAAGATAGTTGATATTGTTTATGGCAATGCATTTCATAGCACTATTACTCTTATATAATACTGTTAATTGTAATGCAATTTAAAAGGGTAATACCCTTTTATATAATACTGATTTCTATTACTCCCAGGTCTACCTAGTTCTTGTGAGGGTCATAAATAGATCTTTTTATAAGGTCTTTACATTTGATGAGAGCGTATACATAAAAGAGAATTTGTAAGAAACAATTACCTAAAAAATGGAGTTGTCCTTGTGGTGTAATGGTTAAAGCGATGGACTGTGGAATCGTAGTAAGCGAGTTCAAACTCCAGTTGCACTATTATGTTCACTTTCGGGCAAATACCCTTGGGAAAGGTATGAACCCCCTTATCCTCCCAGCTATAGGTTAAATAGTATCACTACTGTTCTTCTAGAAGAATGGCTTTGGCATTAAATAACCTACAAAGGTTGATATGCCATTAAACAAAGAAACCAAACCAAACCTAAAAAATGTTAATATGAATATACAAATAACAGGATTTTCGATCTTCTAGGCATAAAATAACCTTAGACAGGTTGACATGCCATTAAGATCAGTCAATCTTATATAATACTATTAATTTTAATGTATTTCATTATAGTCTCTGTAATTCTCATGATATTGTGGAAAATAGTTTTTCATCGACGTTTTCATTAGCAGTGTAATCCGTGAATATTGATACTAAAACTGCAGCCCCATACACACACAAATAAAAATTGTCAAATACATGAGGTTTGGGCTAAGAGGTCATATGGAAGTCATGTAATGTAATGGCCAAGGGATTTCGGTTCATGCCTTTGAGTTTAGTTAGGCTGAGAACCTTTCGACTCAGCACATGAGTTAGTTAGGTGCAACATTGAAGCAGATGTTAACGCGGCCACGCGCGGGCGGATGGAGTTGTCACTCAGATTTCACAATAGTCCGAGACGAAATGGGTGACGGAGTGCGAGTGACGTCACGCACCGGAAGTGCACAGAGGTTTGCGGAGAATTGAAAGAAAGTTAGAGAGTTGAGTGCTAGACGCCAAACGAGGAGGATCGACTTTTGGAGCTCGCAGACACGAGGTGAACTTGCGCCCTATGGGGGCCACACGAGATAGGGGCCAAATGAATAAGACAGCATAGCAAGATTGTGTCTCTCCTCCTTATGTCGAAACCTTTAACTCAAAGTTAATAAAAAGGTTTCGTACCTGAACAAGAAGTCGTTGTTTTCGAATTTCGAGATTCCTATGTTCTTTATATGTTCTATCGTTATGAACATCATATGTCTATTTCGCACATGGCGTTAATTGTGGTTATGGAACAGTCAGGCCTGACCGATAAAATGAAACGCATTTTTTCCCAAGCAGTGGTTGTGTCGATACTGCTATATGGATGCACGATATAGACACTAACAAAACAGATGGAGAAAAAGCTTGATGGTATCTACACAAGAATGCTGCGAGCAATTTTGAACAAGTCCTGGAGGCAACCCCCGACAAAGCAGCAGCTGTACGGCCACCTACCTCCCATCACAAAAACTATCAAAGTTAGACAAACCAAACATGCGGGACACTGCTGGAGAAGCAGGGACGAGCTCATAAGTGATGTTCTCCTATGGACCCCTGCACATGGCCAAGCAAAAGCAGGGCGACCAGCTCAAACATACATACAGCAGCTCTGTGAGGATACGGGATGTTGCCCTGAGAACCTGCCAGAAGTGATGAACGATAGGGAGGAGTGGCGAGAGAGGGTCAGGGATATCCGTGCTGGTGGCATGACATGATGATGACATGAAAAGAAAAAACACAATATCCGATCCAAAAATAAAAAGATTCTAAAAGATCACAAAATATCAACTTGATTATGGCTTTGAGATAACGGTTTCCTACAAGTAGCTGCCCTCAGCATCCGTCATAGCTTCAAGACAGCTTTGGAACTTCACACATGCTTTCCCTAAGAAGATCTTTGATCACTGTCTTCGTGTTACAGGCATAGCGGTTCGTGTCTTCCTCAGCCACACCCAACACTAAAATTTTGATTGTTCACTAAAAATAAATCATGTTGTTCTGGGAAAAAAAACACAGATATAAAAAAAAATGATCAGATTTAGCGCAAACGTCCTGAAACAAAAAAATGTATCTGTAGCTTTATGATAAGAATGAAAATTTAGTTGAAAGGTGGCATAAGGTCATTGAAAAATGAGGAAAATATATTTTGATGACTACAGAATGATACGGTGAATTTATATGAAAGGTGGCATAAGGTCATTGAAAAATGAGGGAAATATTTTGATGACTGAATAATGATGCTATGAATTTATATGGAAGGTGGCATAAGGTCATTGAAAAATGAAGAAAATATATTTTGATGACTACATAATGATACTGTGAATTTATATGAAAGGTGGCATAAGGTCATTGAAAAATGAGGGAAATATATTTTGATGATTGAATAATGATGCTATGAATTTATAAGAAATTTGGCATAAGGTCATTGAAAAATGAGGAAAATATTTTGATGACTGAATAATGATGCTATGAATTTATATGAAAGGTGGCATAAGGTCATTAAAAAATGAGGAAAATATTTTGATGACTGAATAAGGATGCTGTGAATTTATAAGAAAGGTGGCATAAGGTCATTGAAAAATGAGGAAAATATTTTGATGACTGAATAAGGATGCTGTGAATTTATATGAAAGGTGGCATAAGGTCATTGAAAAATGAGGGAAATATATTTTGATGATTGAATAATGATACTCTGTTATTTTTGTTCATATAAAGCTCTGATAGTCAATATTTTTCAGCCCAGTCAGCTGGGGCTTTAGAATTTAGTGACTGCATCTCTGCTGATGGGTAAAACCCTGATGCCAGTGAGTGTCCTGATATGACACTAAACCATCCAATGGTGCTCAGAGAAAGTCTAGTAATCCTTCATTGCCATTACTGCCAGGTTCACTCTACCCCTGAAAGGTATAACCTGTTAGGGTCCCATAGAACTATTTAACCATTTAACTGTGAGCAAACAGATTGAATTATTTGTGTTGATTAGCAATACTTGAAACCATTTAACTGTGTGCAAACAGGATCTGGCTTGTTTGAAATGTGGCTTATAAACTATTTGTTTACAAATCTTACATAAGATTTCGCATTAGATAACCTATAAGTGTTGATATGCCATAAAACCCAACCAACCAACCAACCAACCCATATTTAAGTAAAAAAAATTGGTGACCATAGTCGAGGGTGATCCGAAGGCTCCCAATTCAATAGCTACCACACTGAGGTGTAGGGGAGGGCACTACTCCATTCCCTGGATTGCTCCACTTTACCCTTCATCCTTACCTTATAATGCTGAATGTTAAGGCGGCATCAAGTACAATTTTTTTTAGTCTTTGGTATGACTTGATCTGGGATCGAACCCTGACAAACACTCTACTCATTAGGCCAATGCACTGGTTTAAATGTGTGCAGACAAAGGACTGATTTTAAATTAAATTGTTAGTGTTAGATAGCAATACTTGAAACTATTTAACTGTGTGTAAACCAATGAGCTTAGGCTCGTTTAAGAATGTTACCTACAAACTATTCGTTTACAAATCATATATATTTAATATATGTGTATAAACAGGATTTGCTATTAAGTAACTGTTGTACTCCCTACATAATGGACTCACCCTCCTCCATAAATACACGTCAATGAGTGCATTAGACGGAGTTCACCAGACCCGCATGACAAAATCATATGTGATACAATTTGCGTATCAACTAACTACTATTAAATCAGGTTCACTTGTATCTTGTTTCTGTTACTTGAATATATATCTTTTTCTATCAAACCTTTCTGACCGAATCTCTTCCTGAACTCCCTTAAAACCTCAACATAGTAACCCTAACCCTAACTGTAACCCTTTGGCTTATCAACCCTGGTGTATTGACTTTCTGAAATCATAAAATTTGGTAAGTCATCTCATAAGATGTATAGCAATAACATAGTGAATTTTCAAGAGTCTACGACAATTTTAAATGCCTGTACAAAAAAAGTCTGGAAACTTATTGAATGCACCTCGTATATGTTTTTCTATCAAACTTTTTTATGTTCCCCGTGTCTTTCTTTTGCCAGCATCACAACAATAACCCACAAATGTGATATGCCATAAAAACAGCTAACCACCTCAGTATTAATTATAATTTTGACTCGTATCATCCTTCATCTTAATTCTCGTTGCTATTTAATTGTAACTCAGGTTGTCTCTTTTACGACATGGAGGAACACAAAGATTAAAAACAAGAACGAAGAATTATCTCCATTTGCTTTGGGAAATCTGCTTTATTATCTAAGTTACAGAAGCCTGGATAATATCCCAAGAGCCCAAAGAACATCAATATCCCTCTCTCTAATAGGTTGCCACCCTATTTATTAATACTTTACATAATAGTACTGTTAAAATTGCACATATATAAGGATGGTGTAGTCATATAGGCCATCTATCTACGAGGATCATTAAATAAGTTTCCAGACTTTTTTCATATGGGCACTTTTATTGATAGTACACACATGAAACTACACCCCTTCGAAGTAATCTCCTCCAGCTGCAATGCACTTGTACCGTTCCAACAACTTCTGGAAGGCCCCATGGAAGTCCTCTTGTGTGAGCGTGTCAATGACCTTCATCACAGCCTCTTTCGTCTCCTCAATCGTCTAATAACGACAGCCTCTGAAATTAGGGAATAACCAAAAGTCACAGGGAGCTAGGTCTGGACTATAGGGACGGTGAGGAACTGTCTTGATACCCATCTTGGTCAAATAGTCTATGACAAGGATGGAGTTGTGGACTGGTTCATTGTCCTGGTGGAAATGCCACTGACCAGATTTAAAGAGCGCTGGCCTCTTTCAACGGAATCTATTCCTGAGCTCCCTTAAAACCTCAACATAGTATTCCTTGTTGACTGTATGTCCCGTGGGAACCCAGTGCATGTAGATCATGCCAGTGCTGTCTTTTGACAATATGCAATAAAGGGATCATCAAAAGTTTGTGGGTGGATTTGCTCTGCCTGGCCTTCTTGGGTCTGGGAGAGCCAGCATACTTCCACTGGGAACTCTGTCTCTGCGTCATAGCAGTAGATCCAGCTTTCATTGCGTGGCATTTTTTCCTAGTTTAAAACAGAATTTTATTGCATGTTGTTCTTCGAAAGTCCAGATTGCATTTTTGAAATTCACCAGCTATGACAGTCAGGTTTTTGTAGGGTGTATTCCAATTGCTGCTGTAGCTGTTCATTTGAATCAGAAATCATAAAAATTGGTCAGTCATCTCATAAGATGTATAGCAATAACATACTGAATTGTCAAGAGTCTACGACAATTTTAAATGCCTGTACAAAAAAAGTCTGGAAACTTATTGAATGCACCACGTATCTATCTATCTTTATAAAGAGAGAGTGAGAGAGACAGATCAAGAGAATGATGCTATGAATTTCAATGAGATGTAGTGTAAGGCCATAAAATATATTTTGATAACTGAATAATGATGCTATGAATTCATGGTTAAAAGATTTTGCCAAAATAATGCTGGAAATGTTTGCATCAATCTAATTCAAAACTGATTTGTTTTCCTTCTTTTTTTTTTTTCAGGGGGTGTGGACAAAAACTGTCGGCCACAAGTGTCTAACCTCAGGCCTGGGAGCATTGCACACAGGTAAAATAGCTTTTATCACATTGAATCTAAAACTTTGAAAGTAAAATTGTTGACCTTTTAAATGACATGTATATCTTTATGCACACATACATGTATATATATATGTATATATATACTTTAAGAAAAAAAAAAAACAGTCACATAGGATTATAAATTTATTTCCATCCGGTTACGTATTTTTGAAATTTTCAAAAACACGAAAAAAAATTAACAAGACTTCTTCAGATCTTTTAGATAAAAAAAATAGAATAGACACAGAAAAAGGTGGGAGTTGATAGAAGAGAGGTGAAGAGTTATCTCCTCATTTAGCCCACTTCCGTTTTTAATTTTAATTTCGGTTAGAAACGTAGTAAATTTATCTAAAAAATTTTTTTTTCTTTTAAATTCTTTAATTACATTTTGACCTAAATTACAGATTTTATATTAAATTAGATTTGAACTTTAATCAATAACCTTACGTAATGATACTGTAATAGATATATTAAACTAAACAAAGATTTAATTTATTTCAAATTATTTTAAAATTTCAAAACTATTTAGAAACCATAAATCAGTTACACTTTTTATGAGTCGTACGTATGTATTATATACTTTTTCACAATTTTCTATCTAACATTTTATTTTATTTGTTCATCTACATTAATTCTCAATTTAACTCTATGCTTTTCTTTTTTTAATTTTTTTGTTAATTATCTATAGTTTAAATTTAGCCCTATGTCTACACCAAGCTATTAATTCACTTCTCTTATTTAATAATTTTTTTGGCTTTGGAAAAAGCAAAATGTGGATTTTTTCCTCAAGACACAGATATCACCTACTATCGAAAGACTTTGGGGTATTGGATCTTTTTAATATGGACCATTGAATGTCAGGGGTTAACCCTTTATTTTTCAATCCCCAATAATGTTTAGATAGAGCAGTTTGATTTTTTTGATGCACATGGGAGAAGGAAAATTTATGATTTCCATACCTAACCTTCCAATTAGTGGACAAAATCCCAATATGAGATTTCTTATTTATGTCCTCTTTTGGATAAATAATAGCTTGATATACTACATGATAGAAGTATGTGGAAAGATGGATAAATCAAACACTTAGCTCAAACTTAGATGTGTGATATTTTGTTTGGCTTTATTTCATCAAACATCTTCAGAACCATTGGTGAACATTCTACTCTTTATCCCAATGACCTGTTTCTTTTTGTTTTTAAATAGAGGAATTATATCGTGAACTGAATTACCACGACCAGAAAATCCGGCGAACACTTACGTATGACACATTGAAACACTGGATAGATGTTTCGACCTTATTAGGTCTCGTCAGCAGTGTATACGGCGATCTCTACCACTGAGCTACCAGAATTGCCCGGCCAATTAACCTGAATGTGTCTTGCACGTTATATCTGTACTCTTTACAGAGGACACAGTATCTGTACTCTTTACCAAGGACACAGTCACCTCCTCTATAAAGAATACAGATGTAACTTGTAACTTGTAAGACACATTCAGGTTAATTGGCTTGCTGATATATATTATTATAATTGTTCCTTAGAAATGCCTAAACCAGGCAGGTTAGCTCAAGGTTTATTTCATCATTGGTAGTTTCAAAATTTTATTTTTGATTTATTTTATATTCCAAATATTGAATAATAATATAATATATATATATATATATATATATATATATATAAATTAACCAACCTTTCAACTCAGGCTTGATTTTTCATGTGGAGTTTAACAGGTTTGAATCCAATGTTTTCCTTCTCCTAGACTAGTTGCCATAAGTAAAGTAAAGTTGGCAACTGTAGTCGAGGGTGACCCGAAGGTTCCCTTTTCGATAGATACTACACCAAGGAGTAGGGGAGGGGAGGGCGCTACTCCTTTGGTATGACTCGACCTGTAATTGAACGAACCCAGGCCATTGACGAACACTCTACCCATTATGCTAATGTGTTCATACCAAAGTTAAATAGCCTAATCTGCCCTACTATTTACCCATAGCTGGAGGGAGAATAGTTGCAATCACACCTTTCCAAAAGTTATTAGTGCTATGTGAAATGCAAACAGACGCCTCATCCAAAATTTAAACTTGTGTCGCAATGTCCATTTCCTGTGATAGTGACCATTATCCAACGAACTTGTTTGTATATATGTATGGGTGTGCATTTCTATATATGTCTGTGTGCATATATATATATATATATATATATATATATATATATACACATCTGTTTCTTTCTCTTTTAACAGATGCGATGCCTTGGAAGTCGGAGATTTTATTTTGTCAGTGAACGGGATTCGAACATCTGGTCTTCGTCATGAAGAAATCGTTAACTTATTGAAGAATGCTGGTGAACATGTTGTTCTTGAGGTCGAATATGAAGTGCCTGAATCTGGTGAGTGGAGGAAGATTTTTTTAAAAACAATTCTTTTTCAATAACAGAATATTTTTTCAACAAATTTTCTTTTTAAATAATATTTTTTAATAACAATTTCTTTTTCAATAACAATATATAATTTGTTTTTCAATCACAAATTTTTTTTCAGTAATAAGAATTTTTTTTAAAAACAATTTTTTTTCGATTATAAAATATATTTTTCAATGATAAAATTTTCTTTTTAAATAATATTTTTGATAACAATTTTTTTTTCATCAACAATAGTTTATTTTTCAATAATATAATTTTTTTCAGTTATAAGAATTTTTTTAATAACAATTTTTTTCCCCATAATAATAGATAGTTTGTTTTTCGATAACAAATTTTTTTTCAGTTATAAAATTTTTTTAAAAACGATTTTTTTTTCAATTACAAAAACAATTTTTTTTTTCAATAACAAAATTTTTTTTCAGTAATAAAATTTTTTTAAAAACGATTTTTTTTTCAATTACAAAAACAATTTTTTTTTTTCAATAACAAAATATTTTTTCAGTAATAAAATTTTTTTAAAAACGATTTTTTTTTCAATTACAAAAACAATTTTTTTTTTCAATAACAAAATTTTTTTTCAGTAATAAAATTTTTTTAAAAACGATTTTTTTTTCAATTACAAAAACAATTTTTTTTTTCAATAACAAAATATTTTTTCAGTAATAAAATTTTCTTTTTAAATTTTTTTTTAATTATAATTTCTTTTCAATAACAAAATTCTTTTTTCAATAATAAATTTTTCAATAACAAAATTTTTTTTAGTAACAAATATATCATTTTAATAACAATATATCCTTTTTTTAATTACAAATATACATTTTTTGTAACATTTTTTTTTCAATACCAAAATATGTTTTTTTATTACAAAATTGTTGTAGAGAAGAGATGATACTTCCCCCCTGTATAGAATGGACTATTCTTTTTAAACAAGAACATTGATTGTGTTGGCCATGGCCCAATTCTTCCTTGCAAGACACACTAGCAATATACTGCTATCAACACATTCTTTTGCATTATCTAAGATAAATCCTTTTCATTGCATGTTAGGATTCAAGTTATTATTTTAATAACTCACCCAGTAACATTACAATAAAAATATATATTTTAAATAACAAAATTTATTCTAATAACAAAATATACATTTTTTTCATAACAAAATCTAGTTAAATATATTTCTTAGAAATATATATTTTCAACTAGCTTGTATTTTTGGATATCAGCAGGAAGATTCCTTTGACATGTCTCCTCTCTTGTGTGGGTGGCATAACAGGATGTGTACCTGTTTCCTTGAGTAAGCAGCAGAAGTGCTTTGTAAGTTGCATGGCTGGTATACTAAACTGGAGGCATGACAATGCACAGTCCATAGGTCGTAAGTGTGGTCAAGGGGATTGCGTGGGTGTCTGGAAAATTATATAAACCAGTAAAGAATTTTGACCTGGGCAGAACAAAACAAAAAGGCAGAGAAGTTTCACAGAAAACCACACCGTCACCCTTGTGTGTGTGCATTTCAGCCATCTCCAACTCTTTCTTACTCTACCCACACATACATTTTGATTATAAATAAAAACAAGAAACAGATTATATTTTTATAGATAAATGTTGTGATCTCTTAATTCCCGTTATATAACAGTTCCTTCTGTCTCACAAGAACAAAGGGAAAATCATGTTTATACAGCCATATTTGTTATGGTACCTACCTTACAGACTATAACGAACTCTTCCTATTACTATGAATATCGGGAGAATATTCATCACGGTGTTGAGTTAACTCCAGCCTAACACTTTGGCGGTCAGACTGATGTTTAACACTCTTTTACCTATGCTGTATTTATACTTTCGTTCAATATACTTTTTTCACGTCATCCTGAGTTTGTGTTTTTCTAGCGGACCTTTTATTGGTCCACAACAGAGTCTGAGCTCATTTTTTGGCACACAGTTTAATGGTTTCAAGGCGCATCTGGTGGTGTAATGGTCAGCAAGCTCGATAAGCAAACCTACACGAGTGATTTCGAATCTCATTGGGTGCCCCTTTCATATGGCCTTGTGCCACATCTAAGCAAAAAGCTTAGTAAATTACTACAGTTTAATGGTTTCAAGGCGCCTCTGGTGGTGTAATGGTTAGCAAGCTCGACTAGCAAACCTACACAAGTGAGTTCGAGTCTCATTGGGTGCCCCTTTCATATGGCATTGTGCCCCATCTAAGCAAAAAGCTTAGTAAATTACCACAGTTTAATGGTTTCAAGGCGCCTCTGGTGGTGTAATGGTTAGCAAGCTCGACTAGCAAAACTACACGAGTGAGTTCGAGTCTCAATGGGTGCCCCTTTCATATGGCCTTGTGCCACATCTAAGCAAAAAGCTTAGTAAATTACCACAGTTTAATGGTTTCAAGTATTGCTATCTAATATGAATAATTCTATTGACTATTACTCATTTGTTTGCACACAGTTAAAGGATTTGGATTGGTTTTATGGCATATCAATTCTTGTAGGTTATTTAATGCCAAATCTTGTTTATACATCTATATTAAATATATATGATTTGTAAATGCATTTTGGTTGCATTTTTAGATGAGTCTGTTATGGTACCTACCTTACGGACTATACTGAACTCTTCCTATTACTATGAATACCGGGAGAATATTCATCTCTGTGTTAAGTTAACTCCAGCCTAATACTTTGGCAGTCAGATTGACATTCAACACCCTTTTACCTATGCTGTATTTATACTTTCATTCAAGATACTTGTTTCATGTCATCCTAAGTTCGTGTCTTTCTTCCAGACCTTTTACTTGTCCACAACAATATTAAAGAGAAATAGAAAACAACCAGCAGCACATTTACCTTCTGACCTTCTCCACCTGATATTCTATGTTAAGACTTTCTTCCTCTATCTTAGTGGTTGTCCTCTTAGGAATTGAACTTAGCAAGCCAGGGTTCAAATCTTGGACAAGACTGTGTTTCTTTTTTGTGCTAATGCCCTTGAGAAAGGCATGAATCTAACTTTTTCTTCCCAGCTAAAGATGAATAATAGAACAAACTATAATCTCTACCCTTGCAGGCAGTCAAACCAATGTTGGAAAAGGAAAAACTCTGAGTCAAAACTAGGAGCTAGAATCTGTTAGTTTGTAGCATGTATACTGGATGATTGGCACAGTGATAGAGTGTTCACCATTCATCTGGGAGACCAGCGTCCAATCCCAGGTCAAGTTATACCAAAAACTCAAAAAAATGGTACTTGAGCCGCCTTGCTTAGCACTCAGCGTAATAACGTATGGATCAAGGGTTAGGTGGAGCAATCCAGTGAAAGGAGTAGAGCCCTTCCTTACACCCCAGTGTTGTAGCTATTGAAAAAGGAACTTTTGTGTCGCCGTTGACTACGGCCAGCCAACTTTCTACTATATCACATGACTAAAGCAGCTCAAGTCATGATAGGTAGTATCATGGTAGTTGGTGCGCTGACACATTAAGTATTGCTTTACTCTGGGTGTAATTTGAAAGATGCAGAAATGAATGTGTAACATAGTCGAATTAGAGAATTTATGTTTTACAACTTCCAAATGAACCATAACCTCTCGGAAGCAATGAAAACCATTTGTTCTGTGAAAGACGAAAACATAGTCAATCACAGGATTGTAACCAAATTGCAAGAACCTAGACAATCAGGTGAGTAGCTCTCAGAGAGTATCAGGCAAGCTCGGCATCTCACAGTCCAGTGTGGTTTGTCACCTTTACGACCTCGGCAAATCTGTTGAGTAGCACTCGGAGAGTATCAGGCGAGCTTGGCATCTCACAGTCCAATGAAGTTTGTCACCTTTACGACCTCGGCAAATCTGCTGAGTAGCACTCGGAGAGTATCAAGCGAGCTTGGCATCTCACAGTCCAGTGAAGTTTGTCACCTTTACGACCTTGACAAATCGGCTGAGTAGCATTCAGAGAGTATCAGGTGAGCTCAGCATTTCACGGTCCAGTGTGGTTTGTCACGTTTACGACCTCGGTAAAGCTGCTGAGTCGAAATCGAAGAGTATCAGGCGAGCTTGGTATCTCACAGTCCAGTGTGGTTTGTCACATTTACGACCTCAGCAAATCTGCTGAGTAGCACTCAGAGAGTATCAGGCGAGCTCGGCATCTCACGGTCTAGTGTGGTTTGTCACGTTTACGACCTCGGTAAAGCTGCTGAGTAGCACTCAGAGAGTATCAGGCGAGCTTGGCATCTCACAGTCCAGTGTGGTTTGTCATGTTTACGACCTCGGCAAATCTGCTGAGTAGCACTCAGAGAGTATCAGGCGAGCTCGGCATCTCACAGTCCAGTGTGGTTTGTCATTTCCATGACCTTGGTAAAAGCGTCCAGAACTGCTGAATTGTGCTTCATGTTACCAAAATATTGCAAAACTTTTGACTCACTCGAGTATCGTTGGACAAAAATCTAAACTCTTGATTCAAATCAACTTTAGGGAAAGTTACAGTTGTTAATATGCTGGACTGTGACATTGTACGAAGCAAGTTCAAACTCTGGTAGGGCTATTACATTCACTTTTGGAAAAGATATGAACCCCTTTATCCCTCTTTCCGTTGGGTGGGGCTGTAGAATACATCAACTGCTTCTCTGTAGAGGAGTAAGACCCCCACCCCAACGAGTGTCCTGGACATGACATTAAACAATCTGATGATGAGATTTGGGGAATGTGGAGCACCCCTTCATTGCCATTGTTCCCAGGTCAACTCTGGCCTAGAGTGGTAGCACCTGATTGGGTCCTATCTATGGGTGAAATAGAACTAAACTGTGTACTTATGCTAAACTGAATTGTTTGAAATAGAACTGTTTTTGATATTTAACTGAACTGTTTTAATATTTAACTGTTTTTGATCAAAACCTATACTTATACTAAACTGAATTGTTTGAAATTTAATTCGGTGTTAAATGACCCGAAAAGGGTTGATACATCGTAAAACAAAACAACCAACCAACCCTTTACTTCTCCAGGTATGAGTTAAGTAATACCACTCCTGTCTTTCTACAAGGGTGTCTTTGGCATTGCATAACCCACAAAGTTTGAAATACCATTAAAAAAGTAAACCAAACCAAACCAACAGTGCTGCAACTCTTACAGTGAACCTGTTGCCAAGTTATAGCATACCTTACCCTTCCCTTCGACAAATATGAGTGTGATGTAGAGAGGGAGACCTGCAGTATAGGCAACTGTGGATCTTCAATGGGAAACTTACTATAGAACATCAATGAACAGCACTCACCTTCACAAGTAACATGGCTGCCTCCTTGAAAAGCTAGCCAGCTAAAGCTCACCTCTTTTATTGAAGAGTGCATGAGCAGCATGTGGATTGGCTCACTTTACGGGAATGGACCCATCCAACACATTTGCATGCGTGGGATCCATTAATCTACTTATTCTCAACCAAATTACTCATAGGTAATTTTGGGAGACTCTACATGAGTCAACAAATATTCTACACTTACTTAGACCTGTGCCGTGATCCATCATCGAGTGAGACTGTGACACCCACTGTGAATATTTAAATATTAAATGAATATTCAAATGAAACTTCTTTTTTTTTTTTTTCAGCACTTCAAAGTGCCTTTTCAATCCAGTGTAAACGACATGAAATCCTTTTGGAAAAGGAAGGCAAAAGCTTTGGTTTTACTTTACGAGGTGGTCTATCTTTGGAAAGGATGAAGTCACGAGCCTTGACAGTTACTTCCATACGTCCAGGCGGACCAGCAGATAGGTATGTAATTTAAAATCAAATCAAGAATTTTGGTATATTCTATAACTTTCGTTTTTTTCTAAAACTAGAAGTGCAAATGTTGGGGATGAGATCAAGCAGGACGTTACAAAGTAGTGGTTGGTAATTCTGAAAGAGAATTTCGTAAACTATCTTAAAAGGATGCCAAGATAAGTGTGTGTGGTTCCACAGGGATGTTTTTGAAGGGGACGACGGGTAAACTTTCACAGCATTGAACAGTTTCATCAATGGATTCATAAGATTTTTAACTACTGGTTTCGGAAGCAAAATTTGTAAATACTTGTATAATGATAAACGATTCTATTATAAAACAAGATTAAATTTAAATTTTAAAATTAGACAACAAAATAGGAAGATAGACAGAACAGTTCAGGGTGCAGAAGTAAAATTAGGAATATTCCTGTTTAATAATAACTGATTCTATTAAATAAAAAAGGATTCATTTTAATTTAAAAAAAATAAACAACAAAATAAGAAGATAGACACAAAATAGTAAATTTATTCAATATGGCCACCATTTTTTTTTGCATTATGGTATCAACATGCCTTCAAAATGATTTATATGCCTTAAAAATAAATTCTTCAGACATTTTATTCCATTCCTCCTCAGTAGCCGTCTAAAATGAACCAATATTTGGATGGGAAGTTGCATTTGTTTTATTTTCTAAAACGCTCCATATAGCGTAATCAAGGGGGTTAAGGTCTGGGCTTAAATCTTGATAATTTCTGTCCTCAACGTTTTCTCGTGGACTTTCAATTCATTAGCCTGCTTTCTTATTGACGTTGTGAGGTCCTTCTTAATTGCTGAAGCGAGAGCAGTTAAAAAGTCTTTTCAGTTTTTGTTTCATCCTCCAGTCCCTCTTTTTCTTTAAAAAGCTCCTCTTTTTCTGTAAAAAAATTTCCTTTGCTTTGTAAATGGTAGACAAAGAAACTTTGGCTTGGTTTTGGCATCAAGCAAATCATAGATTCCTAGTCGCTTCTTTTCTTGCTCACTCATATTGGGCTGAATTGGAATAATAAAAAAATGTGCTTGAATAATAGAAATAATCATGAAAATTTAGATTTATCGCGTTTTTTCAAAAATTGGACGAATCAGACTTAAAAAAAAGCATCTTAAACATTATTCCATATTTTGCTTCTGCACCCTACAGTACAGGCATGAATCCAATACTCCCTGTTCCATATTTTGCTTTTGCACCCTGTAGTGAAGGCATAAATCCAATACTCCCTGTTCCATATTTTGCTTCTGCACCCTGTAGTGAAGGCATAAATCCAATACTCCCTGTTCCATATTTTGCTTCTGCACCCTGAAGTGAAGGCATGAATCCAATCCTCCCTGTTCCATATTTTGCTTCTGCTCCCAGTAGTGAAGGCATGAATCCAATCCTCCCTATTCCATCTTTTATTTCTGCATCCTGTATTCAGTAGTTCAACTTTAAATTTAGTTGTGAATTTAACTCCATACTTACCAATCCTGATGAAACTTTCTTTTATACATTTGTGAAAAATCTGCGGAAAAGAGGTCTGTTGTACTTATGTTCAGGGAAACGACCATTGTCCTTTTCGTAAGTTGAGGTATCATCTTGTTTCAAATGCTCTGACCTGCAGAGGATGTAGAGTATGGTTTTCAGCCTGCAAACCTGGCTGTGGGTTGCTTTTTACTCATGCATTTCCTGTTTTAAATATTTGCATTCTATTCAGCAGTGAAACAATTTTTTCATTGCCATTACTCCCAGGTCCACTCTGACACAAAACTGTAGTACTTGTGAAGGCTTGCCCAGTTGACTGGGGCTGCAGTATATACTCCCTGGATTTCTACATAGGGGTAAGACTCTGCCAATGAGTGTCCTGGATATGACACTAAACAATCTGATGGTGAGGCTTCAGTAATGCTGGAGCTTTGGGGAATCCAGAGTACTCCTTTATTGCCATCATTCCCAGGTCTATTCTGGCCCAGAATGGTAGCACCTGATTGTGTCATATCTATGGGATGAATAGAAATAAACAGTGTACTTATGCACATTTAACTGGGTATAAACAAAAAAACTGCTCTTATTCTAAACTGAATTGTTTGAAATAGAACTGTTTTTGACATTTAAACTGTGTACTTATGCTAAAGTGGATTGGTTAAAATAAAACTGTTTACATGTATAAAAATGGATTTGGCATTAAATAATCTACAATGGTTGATATGCCATAAAACCAAACCAAACCGTATATATTAGATATATATATATATATATAAAAAGAGGATTTGGCATTAAATAACCTACAATGGTTGATATGCCATAAAACCCAACTAAACCAAATCATATATATTTAATATATATGTATAAGGAGGATTTGGCATTAAATAACCTACAATGGTTGATGTGCCATGAAAACCAAACATGTGAAGGTCTCATCTCTGGGTCAAAAAGATCTCTTTGAAGACTAATGGAACAAAATATTACACTTGATTCTAAAGTGTACACGACTTTTCTAAAATATAGCTTTCTTCATTTTTGTTTTATTTCATTTTATTTTGTATTAAAAGAAATAATTGTTTTAGCAGATTTTTTTCTATTCATTTTGTGACTGGTTTATGTGACTCCATTTTTAGACCCGTACAGAGTGTGGAGTCACCCTTCATTGCCATTACTCTCAGCTCCACTCTGTGATAGTACCCTTAAGTGTCCCATCTATGAGTCAAATAGATCTTTGTGTAAATTATTTGTATTAGATAAGAATACTTGAGTGTTAATTAATTGAATCAGAAATATTCCCTTGATATATAAATGCATTGTACATTATCTTACTATATAAATGTATCACAAGTTATTTTACTACGTAAATACCAACTGGACTAGTGGTTAGAAGGTGCATCAATGGCCAAGGAGACCAGGGTTCAATCCCAGGTTGAGTCATTCCACAGACTTAAAAAAAAATGGTATGTGATACCTCCTTGCTTAACACTCAGCTTTATAAAATACGTATCATGGTGTAGAAGCTATTGAAAAGGGAGCCTTTTTACTTTTATTTATGTAAATGCATCACATTATTTTGCTATAAAAATGCATTACAAATTATTTTACTATAAAAATGCATCACGAATTATTTTTACTATAAAAATGCATTACAAATTATTTTACTATAGAAATACATCAAAATTCATTTTTACTATAAAAATGCATCCCAAATTATTTTTATTATAAAAATGGATTACAAATTATTTTACTATAAAAATGTATTAAAATGTTTTTTTATATAATTGTGTTGCAAATTATTTTACTATAAAAATGCATCACAAATTATTTTACGATAAAAATGTATTACAAATTATTTTACTATAAAAATGCATCACAAATTATTTTTACTATAACAATGCATTACAAATTATTTTACTATAGAAATGCATTACAAATTATTTTTACCTTAAAAATGCATCACAAATTATTTTTACTATAAAAATGGATTACAAATTATTTTACTATAAAAAAATGCATTACATATTATTTTACTAAAGAAATGCATCACAAATTATTTTATTATAAAAATGCATTACAAGTTATTTTACTGTATAAATATGTTGCAAATTATGATAAATTTTTACTTTTTGGTGGCAAATACAGCAAGCATTACTGATGACCAGAGAAGATATTTTTTCAGGCTGTTTACATGTATTCACCAAAAAAAAAGTAGAATCTGATTTTTAGTTTTCGCTAAAATCCTATGGGTTAAAGGGTAAAGATTTACCCAAATTATTTTACTATAAAAATGCATTACAAATTATTTTACTTCAAAAATGCATCACAAATTATTTTACTATAAAAATGCATCACAAATTATTTTACTATAAAAATGCATCACAAATTATTTTACTATAAAAATGCATTACTAATTATTTTACTATAAAAATGCATTCCAGTTATTTTAGTATGTAAATACATTGAAAATTATTTTATCATTTAAATGCAAAAATAGATTCAGTTTGCTACTGTTTTAGGTTTATACGCTGTTCAAAGAGACCCTTACAAACATTTCTTTCTTCATAGAAGTTCATATTACAGTTGAAAAAGGTCAGAGAATGTACAAGTTGAAACACAACTAACAAAAGCATTGAGGAGTTACCTCATTTAAATAATACATTAATGTTGACAGCCTTTCTCAATACCTCGATTTGTTCTAATCTCTTGTTTTTCTTTTTTCTTTGTCAAAAATAACAGAGATGGACACTTAAAAAATGGAGACCGAGTAATAGCTATTAATTGTTTCAATGTGGCACATTTGAGTCTGTCCGAAACAATGGCTATGATGCAAGAATGTGAATCTCGAACGGCGTTCCTAATTGAATATGATGTATCAGTAATGGGTAAGTAAGATAAGATTTTACTTTCATGGTTTGCTGGTGTTGTGGTCTTCAGATAAGACCGGTGGAAGAACAACTCAAACAACAGGTGATAGGTAAACGTTATTGTATTAGCAGAAAAAGGAAGTCATACAAAGAAAGTACTAGCTGGGCCTGGCTTGCAGTCCGTCTGACAAATGTCTCCTAAGAAACGAGAAGTTGTCTCCCGCAAGTGAGCTAGCTCGGAGAATATGTTTAGGTTGGACTAGTCCATCTTTGGGGTATGGTAGGATATGTCCCCATAACAGTTGGTTAAATTTTCCCATCTAAAGGAAGAGGAAGATATTTGTAGACAGCAATGGAAATAAGGCAGTTGTTTGTGTATAAAGAGGGTTAATTAAAAAGTCATATAATGAAGGGTTTGATGTGTCAGCCTTCCCATCCCTTGGTGAACTTGGTGACCATTTGTTTGACCAGTAGGAAGGGGTCAACTTTCACCCACTATAACACATCAACTGTATTTACATTTTGGCATTAGATAACCCACAAGAGGTTGATGTGCTATAAAACCAATCAATCAACATGAAACCTCACAAGAGGGAGACCTTCAAACCAAACCATTTAACTGTGTGCAACCAAATAAGCTCTGTCTCATTAAAAAAAAATGTTACCCACAAACTATTCCCTTGCAAATCGTGTGTATATATATATATATATATATATATATATATATATATATATGATGATCATTAAATAAGTTTCCAGATTTTTTTCGTATGGGCACTTTTATTGATAGTATACACATGAAACTCTAGTCTCCTTCGAAGTAATCTCCTCCAGCTGCAATGCACTTGTTGTACTGTTCCAACAAATTCTGGAAGGCCCCATGGAAGTTCTCTTGTGTGAGCGTGTCAATGACCTTCGTCACAGCCTCTTTCATCTCCTCAATTGTCTCATAACGACAGCCTCTGAAGTTAGGGAATAACCAAAAGTCACAGGGAGCAAAGTCTGGCCTATAGGGAGGCTGAGGAAGTGTCTTGATGCCCATCTTGGTCAAATAGTCTGTGAAAAGGATGGAGTTGTGGACTGGTGCATTGTCCTGGTGGAAATACCCTTGACCCAATTTGAAGAGTGCTGGCCTCTTCCAATGGAATCTCTTCCTGAACTCCCTTAAAACCTCAACATAGTAACCCTAACCCTAACCCATTGACCAATCAACTCTGGTGTATTGACTTCCTTACTCTTGCCACACCTCTCATCATCCCTCACAGACTCCTTGTATCTCTTATGCCACTCAAAAACTGATGCTCGATTCATGCAAGATGGTCGAAAAGCAGTCTGAAGCATTCCATACGTTTCTGTGGCATTTTTCCAAGTTTAAAACAATTTTATTGCATATCGTTCTTCTAAAGTATCTTGATGTCCAGATTGGATTTTTGAAATTCACCAGCTGTGACAATCAGGCATTAGTAGGGTGTATTCCAATTCCTGTTGTAGCTGTTCATTTAAACTTGAAATCATAAAAATTAGTCAGTCATCTCATAAGATGTATAGCAATAACATAGTGAATTTTCAAGAGTCTACGACAATTTTAAATGACTGTACAAAAAAGTCTGGAAACTTATTGAAGGCACCACGTATATATATAAACAGGATTTGGCATTAACAACCAACCAACCTAATTTTGCTCCCGCCTCCTGTAACAGAATTTATTATTTGATGACCCATATACTGGACATTTATATCAGTATTTTATTTATTTGCTTATTTTTTTTTCAGATGCTGTTCAAAATGCCACTGGCCCATTACTCGTGGAAATTGAGAAAATTCCTGGGGTTTCTTTAGGAATTGGCTTAGCTCATTCTGTCCGGAATGGGAAACGGTCCATTTGTATTGAAAGCGTAGCACCAATGGGTATTGCAGACAGGTAAGAAACCAACAAATTGGCAAATTTGGTAAAAGCAATCAGATTTCAAGATCTGTAATAAGATCTCTATTTTCTTTTTCCTGGTGTTTGGAGGGAATTACCATTTTCTGTCAGCAGGACTTAAAAAATGTATTCACTGCAGAGAGGTAAGAATGAGAATCTTGGATATGAAATGGGCCTGCATCTGATAGTGAGGATACAATTCTGGATATCTGGGAAATGTGGAATACTCTGTCAATATTATTACTCAGTCGGCAGCAGTTGTAAACTACACCGACTGCTTCTCTGGATAGGGGTAAGAACCCCCACCCAACAAGTGTCCTGGATATGACACTAAACAATCTGATGGTGAAGTTCCAGTAATGCTGGAGCTTTGGGGAATGCAGAGTACCCCTTCATTATCATCACTCCCAGGTCCACTCTGGCTCAGAATGGTAGCACCTGATAGAGTCCTCTCTATGGATCAAACAGAAAAAAACTGTGTACTTCTGCTAAACTGAATTGTTAGAAACAGAACTGTTTTGATATTTAACTGTGGGTAGACAAAAATCTGTACTTATACTAAACTAAATTGTTTGAACTTCTATATAAATGACTTAATTCAGCGTTAAATGACCCAAAAAGGGGGTTGATACGCTGTAAAAAAAACAAACAACCAACCAACCTTCAATATTAGATAGGAATACTTGAAACTTTGTTGAAATTATTTGTATTAAATAGGAATACTTAATTTCATATAAGTGTGTGGAAAAAATCTTAAGAAACGAGAGGTAATTCCTGTAGCATAGCAGCCAATGTCCTGGACTGAGACATCGTGATAAGCAAGTTCAATTCCCCGCCACACTATTACATCCACTTTCAGACAAATACCATTTGAAAAGATGCGAACCTCTTATCTTCCACAGCTGTACCACTACTGGCCCTTCTTTAAGAATGGCTTTGGCATTAAATAACTCACAAAGGTTTATATGCCATTAAACAAAGAAACCAAACCAACCTTAAGAAATAACGACACAAAAAATGTATAATGAATGTGATTCCCTAACTACTAAGCCCAGTCGGCTGAGGCTGTAGAATACACTGACTGCATCTCTTCAGAGGGGTAAGACCCCCACCCAACAAGTTTCCTGGATAAGACACTAAAAAAATCGGATGGTGAGGCTCCAGTAATGCTGGAGCTTTGGGGAATGTGGAGTTACACATCATTGCCACCACTCCCAGGTCCACTCTGGCCTAGAGTGGTAGCAGCTGATAAGGTCCTATCTATGGGGCAAATAGAACTGTTTGACATCTAAATTGAATGCAAGAAAATGTCTTACGCTAATTTAAATTGTTAGAAATAGAACTGTTTGATCATTTAACTGTGTGTAAACAGATTAATGTTTAATTGAATTGTTTATGATACAAAGCAATACTTGGACTTATACTAAATTGAATTGTGAGAAATAGAACAAAATGTGTTTACAAATCATATATAAAATATATATGTAAAAACAAGGCATTAAATAACCAACGATGGTTGATATGCCATAAAACCAAACCTAACTGCTTTGTATAAAATAACCCTAGATGGTTTGACATGCCATTAAACAAAGAACTCAAACCAAACTTAAGAAACACAAAAACTATAAATATCACTGTATAATGAATGTAATTCTCTTACCTAGACATCAAATAACCCCAGACAGGTTGACATGCCTTTAAAATCAACCATTTCTACTGCTGTCTTTCCTCTTTTTCTTTTTGAAGCTGTGGATTAAATAGTACCCCTACTGTCCTTATACAAGAATAGCTTTGGGATTAAATAACCTATTAAGGTTGATATGCCATTAAGCAAAGAAAGCAAGCCAAACTAAAGGGGAAAAATGGATCGACATTATGGTAACATTATCAAAAACAAAACAAGATTCTCCTGGGTGCTATGAACTCTATTTAGGTGGTGAGGTTTCAGTTCTGGAGGTCTAAGAAGTGCTGAGTACTCTTTCATTGTAATTCAACTTGGGTCCACTCTGACTGAAAGGGGAAGTACCTGTTAGGGACTCATTTAGGGGTCAGATCTCTTTCAGATAATGCTGAAAATTATTTTAAACTACATTGATAGATTACCTCTAAAAACATTGATATTTTAACTAAGTAGGAAATGGTTGCATGTTTAAAATGATTCTGAACTACTTTTAAGGGTTTGCAAGTTATAAGTATTTGATAGAAATACTTGAAACCACATAACTAAAAATTATTAGTATTAAATAATTAAAGCTGGTGACTGTAGTCAAGGGTGACTCAAAGGCTCCCTTTTCAATAGCTACTACAACGAGGTGTAGGGGAAGGCACTACTCCATTCCCTGGATTGTTCCACTTTACCCTTGGTTCTTACCTTATAACGCTGAGTGTTAAGCAAGGAGATATCAAGTACCATCTTTAAAGTCTTTGGTATGACCAACTTGGGATTGAACTCTGGTCTTCCAGACCATTGGCAAACACTCTACCCACTAGGCCATTAGCCTAATGAGTTGAGTGTTCGCCAATGGTCTGGGAGACCGGGATTCAATCCCCAGTTGAGTCATACCAAAGACTCAAAAAATGGTACTTGATGCCACCTTGCTTAACACTTAGCATTATAAGGTAAGGATCAAGGGTAAAGTGGAGCAATCTAAGGAATGGAGTAGTGCCCTCCCTACACCTCGGTGTTGTAGCTATTGAAAAGGAGCCTTCATGTCACCCTCGACAACTTTGCTTTTAGTATTAAATAGAAATGCTTAAAGTATATCACTACAAATTTTTAGTATTAGATAGGAATATTTGAAATCATATTACTGTGTGCAAATTATTTGTATTAGATAGGAATACTTGAAACTATATAACAGTGTTCAAATTATTTGTATTAGGAATATTTAAAGCCATATAATTGTGTATAAATTATGTTATTAAGCTGTTATTGTTTAAAAATGATTTCTTGAAATCATACAACTACTTGGGAAAAATAAACCGACTTAGGCATCAAATAACCCAGTAATAGTTGACATACTGTAAAATCCAACAAAACAGTCTAACCAGCTGAGGGGAAGTTAATTTTTCCATAAGTCGACCTCTGTCGGCTTTGTTAATGCAAGGGAGGTAACTCCGATTTTTCTTACATCTTAAAAGCGAATTTTAATACTAGTGTTCTTTTTCAAGATTTTTTCAAAATTTTAGTGACAAATTTGGTAATATTAAATATTTTAAATTGATGATAATAAAAGATAGTCTCATACATAGTCTCTAAATATGAGAGTATGTTTACATTTTATTAATATGTCATGAGTATAAGAATATATATACATATATATATATATATATCCCAGCTACAGGTTAAATAGTATCACTGCTGTTCTTCTACAAGAATGGCTTTGGCATTAAATAGCCTTCAAAGATTGATATGGCATTAGACAAAGAAACTGAAACCAAATATATATATATATATATATATATATAGTTTTATTTTTATAACTATTTCTATAATTCTGGCAGCTTCAAAAAACCAGATGATGCAATTTGTAAATAAAAGAACATATTACAAACTGATGTTTGTGGAAAAAATTGTTTCAAAACGAAAAGACTAAAAACATCCATACTGCCTGAAAATAATCAACCAATACCACAATGCCTAGCCAAAAAGAAAAAACAGTGACAGAATTTCCTAAGTTAATATGTAAAAGTTCTCAATACACTAAGTAGACCTAAACTAGAATACCTCAAAGAGCCTGAAACAACCTACCCAGGTTTCACTTTATGGATCTTCATGATAATTCTGATGAAAGAGGGTTGACTCAAATGACATTTTATCATAAAAGGGGCAACTGGAAATAATAAAATGCCATTTAGGCCAACACTCTTTAGTCAGAATTACGAGGTGCATACGATAAGTTTCCAGACTTTTTTCGTATGGGCATTTAAAATTGTCATGGACTCTTGAAAATTCACTATGTTATTACTATACATCTTATAAGATGACTGACCAATTTTTATGATTTCAGCTTCAAATCAACAGCTACAGCAGCAATTGGAATACACCCTACCAAAGTCTGATTGTCACAGCTGGGGAATTTCAAAAATGCAATGACACTTTAGAAGAACAATATGCAATAAAATTCTGTTTTAAAAATGCCCCAAAAACATATGGAATGCTTCAGACTGCATCTTCCATGAATTGAGCATGAGTTTTTGAGTGGCATAAGAGATTCAAGGAAGGCAAGGACTCTGTGAGGGATGATGAGAGGTGTGGGAGGAGTAAGGAAGTCAATTCACCGGAGTTGATTAACCAAACGGTTAGGGTTAGGGTTTCTATGTTGAGGTTTTAAGGGAGTTCAGGAAGAGATTCCATCGGAAGAGGCCAGTGCTCTTCAAATTGGGTCAGTGGCATTTCCACCAGGACAATGCACCAGTCCACAACTCCATCCTTGTCACTGACTATTTGACCAAGATTGGCATCAAGACACTTCCTCAGTCTCCCTATAGTCCAGTCCTTTTTCCCTGTGACTTTTGGTTATTCCATAAGCTCAGAGGCTGTCATTATGAGACAATTGAGGAGATGAAAGAGGCTGTGATGAAGGTCATTGACACGTTCACACAAGAGGACTTCCATGGTGCCTTCCAGAAGTTGTTGGAACGGTTGAACAAGTGCATTGCAGCTGGAGGAGATTACTTCGAAGGGGACTAGAGTTTCATGTGTGTACTATCGATAAAAGTGCCTATACAAAAAAAGTCTGGAAACTTATCATATGCACCTTGTATCTTGAAGAATCATTACGTGAAACCTAGGTTAATAGTTTCTGGCTCTTTAAAGTAATCTATCTATCTATCTATCTATATATATATATATATATATATATATATATAGGACCAATTTTCAATAAGTTTTATATGCCAACCTTTGAAAATTAGGTTTTTAATACCATCAATAAACCTAATATTTATTTAAGGTACATTGACGACATACTCCTTCTCACTAATTGCACTGATGGAATCAACATAATACAAGAGACATTTCAAAATAACTCCCTTTTTAAATTCACACAAGAACTCACTATTAACAACAAAATCCCATTTCTTGGTGTCCTAATAGACACAAGCAATATTGACTGATTTACCAATTCTACATATAAAAAAAACTACCGTTAATTTCCATCGTGAATGCCCCTTCAGTTATAAAAGAACCATCATGAAAACACTTATTTTCAGAGCTCATCAACAATCTTCCTCTCAAACTATTTTCTTCAATCCTATTTACCCAACCCCTCCGCTCGGGCAGGATATGACATAAGGTCAATTTTTAAGCGGAGTTTAACAGGTTTGAATTCAGCGTTTTCTTTCTCCTAGTCTAGTTGCCTCACACCAAGGCTGAAGAACACAGTCTTTCATACTATTTACCCATAGCTAAAGGGAGAATAATTGGATTCATATTCTTCCCAAGGGTATTGGTGCTATGTGAAAATGCAATCAGTCTCATTCAGGATTTGAACTCGTGTTGCCGTGTCCATTTCCTACGATGATAACCATTACACCGCAGGCACCTCCAAACTATTTTCTTTAATGAGCTTAAAAATATAAAACAAACATTTATTAATAATGGGTTTCCCAACTATATTGTTGATACAGAAATTAAACATTTCATTAATAAAACAGAACAACATAACATAGACAATACCCTAAACTATAAACAACCAATAAACATTTTTAACAAAAACCATTTCATAATGATTATAAGGTAGATGAATATATATTAAAAAAAAAGTGTCCGTGGTGTAATGGTTATCGTCGTAGGAAATGGACACGGCAACATGAGTTCAAATCCTGGATAAGGCTGATTGCATTTCACATAGCACTAATACCCTTGGGAAAGGTATGAATCCAATTATTCTCCCTCCAGCTATGGGTAAATAGTAGGGCAGACTGAGTTCTTCAGCCTTGGTTAGGCAACTAGTCTAGGAGAAGGAAAACTCTGAATTCAAACCTGTTAAATTCCGCTTAAAAAAATTGACCTTGTGTCATATCCTGCCCGAGCGGAGGGGTTGGGTAAATAGGATATATTAAAAAAACCTTATCCAAAAAATGTTCTCCCTACTGATCCAACTAAAAAAATAAAACTTATCATTTATAACAAAAAATTTAAAACTTGTAAGTTAGTTATTTCCAATAACTCTTCCCCGTCCACTAAACTTCTTGATAGGACAAACATTATATATATGTTCAAATACCTCTTGGGAGACTGTATCTAACAAAAATAATACATATGTTGGTCTTACCAATATATATATATATATATATATATATATATATTTGGAGGTGCCCGTGGTGTAATGGTTATCGTCGTAGGAAATGGACATGTCAACACGAGTTCAAATCCTGGATGAGACTGATTGCATTTCACATAGCACTAATACCCTTGGGAAAGGTATGAATCCAATTATTCTCCCTCCAGCTATGGGTAAATAGTAGGGCAGACTAGGTTCTTCAGCCTTGGCGATGCAACTAGTCTAGGAGAAGGAAAACTCTGAATTCAAACCTGTTAAACTCTGCTTAAAAATTGACCTTGTGTCATATCCTGCCTGAGCGGAGGTTACATAAGGTTACAGACATTCAAAGAATGATATATATATATCGTTACAAAATTGTTCCTTGCATAAAACCATCTTTAAAAGCCACACTGCTTTCCAAACCAACAGTGGACGAAATTCATGACTAAAAATGGATCAAGCACATTTATATGAAGATCACATAAATAAAGCTTTATAGTAGGAAAGAAAAAATGAAAAACTTTAGTTTTTATTTGATAAGTGGGTTACTATTCTCCAACAGTTGAAAAGTTTACTGGTTGTAGAAATTAAGAAAGTAAAAACGAAGTAAAAGAAACAGTGTTGACACAGAAGCAAAGATTCCAAGAGAAAAGGAGGAAAAAAAGTCCCAAGAAAATTCTGCAATATGTGACAAAAGGGGGAGACTTACTTGCGTCTTACATGCTTTTCTGAAGAGCTGTTTTTTTCTGTCTCTCCATAATGACCCACTCCTATGTATTGTCCCCCAAAATGTGCCATTTATCAGGCTTTTAGTGAATAATCCACTTACATTTAAAAAGGTTCCTGTTGCTTAAACTGCTTCCCCACTTCCTCCAACATAACACTTCTGGCCATTGGAAGGAATGGGTGAAAGGAAGAATTCACATTCACAATATATATATATATAAATATATATAGTCATCCACAGACAGATCTGTTTCGTTCTATCAGAACTCATCAGTGTGGCTAGACATTAGCTTCCCATAGCTGGGATCGAAACCCGGTTGACTCAAACGTCAAGCCAAGCTTCTAACCATTCAGCCACAAGGAGCCATTAGCTGTGAAGTAAATTTTAAATGGTTATGAATCACAATTACTATTGTTTACATACATCCGTTCAACGGCTACCGAGACCTCAATTCATATATGCAGAGGCTTGCAATAAACGCTAATGGCAACAAAAAAAAAAATATATATATATATATATATATACACACACAAACTGTGGTAAATATATATATATATATATATATATATATATATATATATTTTTTTTTACCACAGTTTGTGTCTGTGTGTATATATATATATATTTTTTTTACCATAGTTTGTGTGTGTATATATATATATATATATGTACATATGTATCCAACCCATGGCAAAAAAAAATGACTCACCTCTTTTGGAAAATGTTCCTTTGGTTATTTTTAACTTATAAAAAATAAACTCAGACAAATTTCACTTAATACTCAAAGTTGCAAGCTTCATGGAACATAGTTCAAATAATTTAGAATAATTTAATTCCTTTTAATTGATAATTGAGATTCTTTCAACACATATATATATATATATATATATATAAAGTAAATTTTAATTTTTAAAATTTTTAAAGCTTTTTCACACACCTAATAATTGTTAATCTAAAAAGTATTTTACTAAGTTCAAACAATACTGAGTAATCTTGCTTGTTATATATATATATATATATATGTGTGTGTGTATATATATATATATATATATTTCTGTGTGTGCATATGCATGTGTGTGTGTGTGTCTGTTACTTACATTTACATAGCTAGAATTTCAAAAAATTCTTCGTGGGAATGTTGACCAGACCTCGTCAAGAAGGGATTTTCTTGTGTGGGTTGACCCTGCCTATGTCAACTAGGGTGTTTGTTTTTTTCTTCTAATTTGAAACAATCATTTCTGGCATTAAATCACTTCTCTGACATTATTCTTTATTCGCTTATTCTGTACACATTAGCAGCAGCTATTTTGATGCTGTAAAGGTCTGTTTCAGGATTGAGTAACTTTTAATATCGACAATGTTGCATTCCTTCACAATTATATCATCGTACCTACTGCATAGCACAGGGGTTAATATGCCAGCTTACTATTATGTGTTATATGTCATTTATGGAGCTCTCAGTGAGATTCAGAGTCATTAGTAATGATCTAAAAGTCTGGAATACTGGGCATTATACTATGCTACATCTTACATATATATATATATATATATATATATATATGAGGATCATTAAATAAGTTTCCAGACTTTTTCGTATGGGCACTTTTATTGATAGTACACACATGAAACTCTAGTTCCATTTGAAGTAATCTCCTCCAGCCGCCATGTGCTTGTTCTACCGTTCTAACAACTTCTGGAAGGCCCCATGGAAGTCCTCTTGTGTGAGCGTGTCAAGGACCTACGTCATAGCTTCTTTCATCTCCTCAATTATCTCATAACGACAGCCTCTGAGCTTAGGGAATAAGCAAAAGTCACAGAGAGCAAGGTCTGGACTATTGGGAGGGTGAGGAAGTGTCTTGATGCCCATCTTGGTCAAATAGTCTGTGTAAAGGATGGAGTTGTGGACTGGTGCATTGTCCTGATGGAAATACCACTGACTCAATTTGAAGAGTGTTGGCCTCTTCCAATGGAATCTCTTCCTGAACTCCCTTAAAACCTCAACATAGTAACCCTAACCCTAACCCTTTGACCAATCAACTCTGGTCTATTGACTTCCTTACTCCTGCCACACCTCTCCTCATCCCTCACAGACTCCCTGCCTTCCTTGAACCTTATGCCACTCAAAAACTGATGCTCGATTCATGCAAGATGGTCGAAAAGCAGTCTGAAGCATTCCATACGTTTCTGTGGCCTTTTTTCCAAGTTTAAAACAGAATTTTATTGTATATCAGTCTTCTAAAGTGTCCTCATATCTAGATTGCATTTTTGAAATTGACCAGCTGTGACAATCAGGTTTTAGTAGGGTGTATTCCAATTCTGGCTGTAGCTGTTCATTTGAAGCTGAAATCATAAAAATTGGTCAGTCATCTCATAAGGCGTATAGCAATAACAAAGTGAATTTTCCAGAGTCTACAACAATTTTAAATGCTTGTAGAAAAAAGTCTGGAAACTTATTGAATGCACCACGTATGTATGTATATATATTCTACAATGTATTCTACAGCCCATTTATTGCATCTATGTAGAAGGATAAGACTCTCACCAATGAGTGTCCTGGATATGACACAAAACAATCTGATGGTGAGGCTCTAGTAATGCTGGAGCTTTGGAGAATGCGGACTATCTCTTCATTGCAATCACTCCCAGATCCTCTCTGGCCCGGTGTGGTAACACCTGATATGGTCCAATCTTTGTGTCAAATAGAACTGTTTGACATTTAAACTATGTGCAAACAAATGATTTATGCTAAATTTGATTGTTTGAAATAGAACTGTTTGACCATTTAACTGTGTGTAAACAAATGACTGACGTCTAATTGAATTGTTAGTAATACATAACAATACTTGAAACCATTTAACTAATGAATAAGTAATGTTGAGTAGAATAGTAGCATGGACAGCTATTGATAGACTATTGGTCATATGGAAGACATCAACACACGACTAGCAAAGGCATGGACAGCTATCAATATGCTATCGGTTGTATGGAAGTCACACCTGACTGATGAAATAAAATGCAGTTTCTTCCAAGCAGTAATCGTGTTGATACTGCTGAATGGATGCACTACATGGACGCTAACTAAACGTATGGAGAAAAAGCTTGACGGCAACTATACAAGAATGCTGCGAGCGATATTGAACAAGTCATGGAGGCAGCACTCCACAAAGCAGCAGCTGTACTGCCATTTACCAGCTATCACGAAAACTATCAAAGTTAGACAAACCAGACAGACGGGACACTGCTGGAGAAGTAAGGACAAACTCATAAGTGATGTACTCCTGTGGACCCCTTCACATAGATGGGCAAAGGCAGAACAATCAGCTAGAACCTACATACAGCAGCTCTGTGCCGATACTGGATGTAGCCCTAAAGACCTGCCTGAAGCAATGGACGATAGAGGAGGGTGGTTAGAGAGGGTCAGGGATATCTATGCTGATGGCACGACATGATGATGATGACTTGGAACTATTAACTGTATGTAAATGAATAAGTAGTGTTGATTAAAAATTTGCAAACATAAGAAATTAATGTCGGATGAGTTTGAAATGAAACGCTATTAACATTGAAAAGCGCTATTTTGAAAAATATTTTTTCAGTGGAGAGTCATTTTTCTGATAAGATAGTAAACATCAATTAAATTACCCTGAAGATGGTCGTTAAGACCGAAACATTGACAAATATCAGAGAAAGAATATTTCCTCAGCATATTTAGTTTTTTTATATTTTATATTTAGACACGCACACACACACACACACACATATACATAGACATACATACATACATACATACATACATACATACATATATATATATTATAAGAGTATATTATAATCACTTTGTGGTTGTGTTAAACCAAGTGCAATATAATATGGAGAGTGCTCAATATCTAGGATTGAGCTATTATATCATAATAATAAATGAATATATATATATATATATATATATAATCCATGTTGTTTTGCAAAATCTTCATGAAATTCAGAGTTGCAGAATATTTTCCATGGATTAAATATATATATATATATATATATATATAATTACACAACTTAAATAAAAATTATTTCCTGAAAACAATCAGCTCAAATGACTTAATGACTGTAAATTTTAACCAATGTTTAATTAATATTGATGTTTAATTAATATTGTTATATAGCAATACTTGAAACGATTTAACTGTGTGCAAAAAAAAATGAGTACAGACTCATTTTAAAATGTTATCGACAAAATGTGTTTACATCTCATATATTTAATATGTATAAAGAGGATTTGGCATTAAATAACCTACAATGGTTGATATACCATAAAACCCAATCAAACCAAATCATATATATTTAATATATATGTATAAAGAGGATTTGGCATTAAATAACCTACAATGGTTGATATGCCATAAAACCCAACCAAACCAAATCATATATATTTAATATATATGTATAAAGAGGATTTGGCATTAAATAACCTACAATGGTTGATATGCCATAAAACCCAACCAAACCAAATCAGATATATTTAATATATATGTATAAAGAGGATTTGGTATTAAATAACCTACAATGGTTGATATGCCTTAAAACCCAACCCAACCAAATCAGATATATTTAATATACATACATAAAGAGGATTTGGCATTAAATAACCTACAATGGTTGATATGCCATAAAACCCAACCAAACCAAATCATATATATTTAATAAATATGTATAAAGAGGATTTGGTATTAAATAACCTACAATGGTTGATATGCCATAAAACCCAACCAAACCAAATCAGATATATTTAATATACATGTATAAAGAGGATTTGTCATTGAATAACCTACAATGGTTGATATGCCATAAAAAAAAAATGATGCTTATAATTGAAAGCTCTTGAAAAAAAATTATTTCCTTATAAATTTGGACATCACACAAGAGACAGCAGTTCAAAAAATATTGAAAGAAATTTTAGTTTGGTTTGGTTTTATGGCATATCAACCATTGTAGGTTATTTAATGCCAAATCCTGTATATACATATGCATTAGATATATATGATTTGAAAACACGTTTTGTTGATAACATTTTTAAACAATCCTGAACTCATTCTTTTTGCACACAAAGAGTTTCAAGTATTTCTATCTAATATGAATAATTCTATTTATTATTGATCATTTCTCTGGTCACAGATTGTTCCACGTATTGGTTGATTGTTTGGGTTTTATGGCATGTCAACCTTTGTAGGTTATTTAATGCCAAATCCATTTTTATACAAATAAGTTATATTTCAAATAATTCAGTTTAGCATGAGTACACAGTTTAATTGTCAAAAACATATCTATTTCAAGCTATTCAGTTTATTCAAACAGTTCTAGTTCAACCAATTCAGTTTTGTATAAGTATAGATTTTGTTTACACACAGTTAAATTTCAAAACAGTTCAATATTAAACAATTCAGTTTAGTGGAAGTACAGTTTCAATCTCAAAAACAGTTCCATTTCAAATAATTCAGTTTAGCATAAGTATGCAGTTTAAATGTAAGTACACAGTTTACTTGTCAAAAACATTTCTATTTCAAGCTATTCAGTTTAGTCAAACAGTTCTGTTTAGCATAAGTATACAATTTAGTTCTATTTAACCCATAAATAGGACTCTATCAAGTGCTACCACTCCAGGTCAGAGTGGACCTGTGAACAATGGCAATGAAGGGTTGCTCTGCATTCCCCAAAGCTCCAGCATCAATAGAACCTCACTATCAGATTGTTTAGTGTTATATGCAGGACATTTGTTTGGGGAGGGGCTCTTACTCCTCTGCTGAGGTGCAGTTGGTTATTCTACAGCCCCAGCCGACTGGGCAATCCAAGTATTGCTATTGTTTGCATACATCGCAGTGGTTACAAGTATTGCTCTTTAACACCAATTATTCTATTCAACATTGTTCATCTATTTGCACACAGTTAAATGGTTTCAAGTATTTCTATGTATCACTGGCACTTCAATTAAATATCAGTCATTTGTTTACGCACTGTTAAATGATCAGTTTTTTTCTAACAACTCAAATTAGCATAAGTCATTTGTTTGCACACAGTTTAAATGTCAAACAATTCTATTTGACCCTTTCGGGTACTACCACTCCAAGCCAAAGTCGACCTGGAAGCAATAGCAATGAAAGGGTACTCCACATTCCCCAAAGCCCCAGCATTCCTGTAGCCTCACCATCAGATTATTTAGTGTCATATCCATGACACTCGTTTGCCCAGTCGGCTAGGGCTGTGGAATACGCCGACTGCACCTCTGTGTGCTTATGCTAAACTGAATTATTTGAAATAGAACTGTTTTTTGGCGTTGACAATGTATTTACACTAAACTGAATTGTTTATCATAAAACTGTTTTGACATTTAACTGTGTGTAAACAAAATCTGTACTTATACTAAACTAAATTAGCTGAATTAGAACTGTTTGACTAAACTGAATAGCTTGAAATAGAAATGTTTTTCACAATTAAACTGTGTGCTCATGCTAAACTGAATTGTTTGAAATAGAACTGATTATTTACAGAAAAATGGATTTGGCATTAAATTACCTACAAATGTTGATATGCCATAAAACCCAACCAACCAACCAGGATACTCGTTGAGGGGGTCTTACCCTTCTGCGGAGATGCAGTCAGTGTATTCCACAACCCCAGCTAGCTGGGCTAAGAAATTTTGTCTGTGGTCCTATAATAAATCTTATATTTGTATTAGCTGTTCTTAACTGGAGTTCATATGGTCCTTCAATGTACTGGGATCAAATGCATCTTCATATCTCACAAAATAAATATTTTTGGTTGTTTTAATTTCAACCTGTACAGCATAAATTCCTGAATTAGATTATATTGCATATTTATCGAGGTCACTTTCAATTCACATACAGAGTGAAGCAATGCACAGTGTGTCAGAACACCATCTACCACAATACTATCATCGCTTCTTGGCCTTTTTGCTGGGCTGTCTGCCATTCGTATCGGATGGGTGATCGAAATCAATGGCAGATTCGAGGCCGAAAGGCCCCCAGTTTTGGCTGGGTCACCTTCGGGTGGGCGAGCTGCATCCTCTGTCCCCTATGTATGGCCCTAGACCTTGCTGTCTAGTTCAAGCCATAACCTGGCATACATGCCCGGATCCAAATTCGGATTCGTGAAACTGCTTGCCTCATTAGACCCACATTGCACTTAGTGGGTCGATGAGCAGCACAGACCAGCAAGGTTCAAGTCTTGGCTCGTTCCCGACCTTCCCCTCTCCTTTATCCCCACTTTAATTGGCCT
Source organism: Sepioteuthis lessoniana (assembly GCA_963585895.1). Taxonomy (NCBI): domain Eukaryota; kingdom Metazoa; phylum Mollusca; class Cephalopoda; order Myopsida; family Loliginidae; genus Sepioteuthis; species Sepioteuthis lessoniana. The sequence goes on along the minus strand of OY757943.1, from coordinate 54,282,480 downwards.
TCGGGCTTTTGACCTTGTGTCAAGTCCTGTCTGGTGGGAGGCAGCGTCAAATAATTACCACAATACTACCAACATGAGTGGGTACCTTCCAGAACTGCTTTGATCACGTGATATATGCAATTGAAACTAGCAAATACCAAAATATTGCAAAACTTTTGATTCACTATTGAAATTTCTTTGGTTAGAGTTAAATCTGACACAAGGTCACATATTTTGAGGTACTTGATGAAATGGGCTTTCCATTTGTTGGTATGATGAAGAGTAGGCTGTAAGGAGACACTTAAAATATGATTTCAATTCTTAACACTGTAAAATAGTGATTACAGCACGCAGTACTTGGATAGCAATAATTACTAACAAGACAACCATTGCAACAACAACAATAATTACTATCAGAACAACTACTATAACAACAACAACAACAACAACAGCAATGATTCTGTTGTTCTTTAAATAAGAGTTTGAAAAGGCAGCCTGCATTAATCGTCTCTTGACTGTAAATACCACAAGACACACAGAGAATTAGTTACCTCCCCGCCATCCCCTGTCACAGGCACAACTTCAACTTTGTGTCCGTCTCGGACACAACTTCAACTTGCTTGGTTAATTTACCTAAAATGAAAGTTATCTATGATGTACTCACATTCAGGTAAGGGATTTTTATCTACCAAAGGATTTTCGTATTAACAAAAAGAAAACGTTTTTTTGAAATATTTTACTGATTTGTTTTTAGGGGAAAAAAAACAAACAAACAAAATATAATCCTCAAAATATATTGTCCAGTTGGCTGGTGGGGCTGTAGAATAATCTGGCTGCATTTCTGTAGAGCAGTAAGACCCTCCCTGTCCTTGACAAGTGTCATGGATATGACAATAAACTATTTGATGGTGAGGCTCCTGTAAAGCTGGAGCTTTTGAAAATGTGGAGTACCCCTTCATGGCCATTACTCCCATGTCCACTCTAATATGGAGTGGAAGTAGCTGTTAGAGTCCCAACTGTGGGTCAAGTAAATCTATTTAATCATTCCCTATATCTGAATGCATTTAACTGTGTGTAAACAAATGAGCTCTGACTCTTTAAAAATGTTACTTACAAAGATGTAGAAATAGGATTTGGCATTAAATAACCCACAAGGGTTGATATGCCATAAAACACAACCAAGCCATTCCAGACATTAAATACGACTACCATAAATATTATATTTTTTTATATGAATATAAAACTTTTTAACAACTATTTCAACCTTTAGAACCTGAATTAGTGGGCTGATCATTTTGTATTCCAGGCTAGAAAATAGCTGAATATATAAAGTTATTTAACCATAATCCATTCGGTTAAATTATTAAACATTTTGTGAGCAATTTAAAATATAGAAAAAAAAAAGATTCTAAAATGAGAAGCTTTTATAGACAATTTATTGTATATTCAAAATAATAACAAAATCTATGCAAAGTATAAAATTACAACATTTTATAGTCAATACAAATGTAAAAATGCAGATTCTTCCAGTTGATATTAATGTATCTACCCAACCCCTCCTCCACGAAGAGGATGTGATGCAACGTCGGTTTTTTTGCTGAAAATGTAAATTGCTTTATAAGAAATTACGACATTTTATGGACAATAGTGATGTAAAAACAAGAATTCTCTGGACCAAAATTCAGGCTCTCTGGGCATATGTGCTTCTAGGTAGCAGCATAAATGAGAATTGCTCGGATTCTGAGGGCTGAGACTGTTATTTCTTGGACTCCCAGGAAGTATCTTTGCACATTTAATTCTCAAAAAGGTCGATTTTATATCTACTTGACTCAGTAGTGTATTGCGTTAAAAAGTTTAACTTAAATACACCGAGATGCTTACTAATGCTGGCTTAGTCTGGCACTATGTCATATCAACAGAATACACAGTGAGGACCAAACTCTTTATAATATGAACGTTTCAGCGAAAATAACCTGGTAATTTTTGCTCTGTGGCAGGCATGAATAGTACACTTATCTATTTATGAAATTAAGTTGATTATATTTCATTTTTGATTTTATCAGTGTGTTTTTATGTACTAAGAAACCAACACACACACACACACACATATATATGCGCATAAATTATATATATATAGAAGGATCATTAAGTAAGTTTCCAGACTTTTTTCGTATGGGCACTTTTATTGATAGTACACATATGAAACTCTAGTTCCGTGTCGAAGTAATCTCCTCTGGCTACAATGCACTTGTTGTACCGTTCCAACAACTTCTGGAAGGCCCCATCGAAGTCCTCTTGTGTGAGCGTGTCAATGATCTTAATCACAGCCTCTTTCATCTCCTCAATTGTCTCATAACGACAGCCTCTGAGCTTAGTGAATAACCAAAAGTCACAGGGAGCAAGGTCTGGACTATTGGGAGGGTGAGGAACTGTCTTGATGCCCATCTTGGTCAAATAGTCTGTGACAAGGATGGAGTTGTGGACTGGTGCATTATCCTGGTGTAAATGCCACTGACCCAATTTGAAGAGTGCTGGCCTCTTCCGACGGAATCTCTTCCTGAACTCCCTTAAAACCTCAACATAGTAACCCTAACCCTAACCCTTTGGCCAATCAACTCCTGTGTATTGACTTCCTTGCTCCTTCCACATCTCTCATCATCCCTCACAGACTCCGTGCCTTCCTTGAATCTCTGATGCCACTCAAAAACTGATGCTCAATTCATGGTCGAAAAGCAGTCTGAAGCATTCCATACGTTTCTGTGACATTTTTTGCAAGTTTAAAACAGAATTTTATTGCATATCGTTCTTCTAAAGTGTCCTCACATCCGGATTGCATTTTTGAAATTCACCAGCTGTGACAATCAGGCTTTAGTAGGGTGTATTCCAATTGCTGATGTAGCTGTTCATTTGAACCTGAAATCATAAAAATTGGTAAGTCATCTCATAAGATGTATAGCAGTAACATAATGAATTTTCAAGAGTCTACAACAATTTTAAATATCTGTAAAAAAAATGTCTGGAAACTTATTGGATGTACCATATATGTGCATTTCTCTGTGTGTTTGTGTCTTCTGTGTAATTGTGTATGTGTATATTCTAGTCTGCACTAAGATATATCTAATGGTTGTAGGTGTGGTTTAAATAATAATAAAAATTCTTCTCCTCTCTTGAAGGTCACTCAGAACCTATCCATAGTTTAATAGCAGCTACAGTTAAGTACTTCTCTCTCCACAGATGTTTGAAAAAAACTGAAACTGTTAATGGTATGTTCGAAAGTAGATGAAGAGATAATCCTAATGATTTTCCAGTCTGCTAATATCTACAAGAGACAGCTACATACACACATTTATATATATATATATATATATATATATATATATATATATATATATAAAGAGAGAGAGAGATAGGATGGAGAGAGAGACTTGGTCTAATTGTTTCATAGGCGAGAAACTGACTGCTACTAAGCACCTTTGATTCTGTGTTCATGCTATCCAAAGTTAAAATAACATACGCTCTATCACTGGATCTTGACTTTATCAATATAACAAACTACGTTATCAGAATATATATATATATATATGTTAAGACTGATTAAGCAGAGACGACCTCATATGTGATGTACTCCTATGGACCCCCACATATGGCTGAGCAAAAGCAGGATGATCAGCTAGGACATACATACAGCAGCTATGTGAGGATATGGAATGTAGCCCTGAAGACCTGCCAGAGGCGATGAACGATAGGGAAAAGTGGCGAGAGAGGGTCAGGGATATCCATGCTAGCGGCATGATGATGATGATTAAGGGTCAATAAATAAATAACTCAACACGGAGATATGAGGTGCCACACAAATGTATCCAAGTCTCTGAGGAGGGTTTCCTTGGTTCAACATACACAAAGACAGGCAAGGTGCTTACTACAGCTGCTCTCCCCTCTACCAGCTTAGTTCTTGATTAATATACCCTCTGGGTAAGTCCATTGTTCTAGTCATAGGTGAGTCACCTACAACAATAAGCACACTTGGCTGGGGCTGTTGAATATGCCAACTGCATTTCTGCAGGTAGGTAAGACCTCCCGTCCCAAACAAGTGTCCTTGATTAAGCTACATCTGATGGTGAGGCTACAGTACTGGAGATTTGGGGAATGTGGAGTACCTTTTCATTACCATTAATCCCAGGTCCACTCTGTCCTGGCGTGGTAGTACTTATTAGAGTCCCATTAACTAGGCTTATATAGTATCACTGCTGTTCTTCTAGAAGAATGGCTTTGGCATTAAATAACCTACAAAGGTTGATATGCCATTAAACAAAGAAACCAAACCAAATTTTTATTCATCTGTAAATGTTTGATTATGATCAAAGTTATTAATACTCTGTTTGGTGTATTTATTGAATGGCACATCAAATCCTTATGGGTTATTTAAAGTCAAATTTTTATTCATTTTTAGAAGTTTGATTGTAATTATAATTATTTAATTGAATTTATTTTTTTAACGGCATATCAACTCTTCATGGATTATTTAATACCAAAATTTGATTCATTTGTATATGTTTGATAGTAATCATAACAATTGACAGGGTGACAGAAGGCTCCCTTTTCAATAGCTACTACACTGAGGTGTAGGGGAGGGTGTTACTCCTTTCCCTGGATTGCTCCACTTTACCCTTGATACGTACCTTATATCGCTGAGTGTTAAGCAAGGAGGTATCAAGTACCATTTCTAAAGTCTTTGGGATGACACTACCTGGAATTGAACCCAGTCATCCAGACCATTGGCGAACACTCTATGCACTAGACCAATGAGCCGGTAATGGTACTAGCATTTCAAACTGGGAGAAACATACACTCCCACTCAAAAAAAAAAAAAATTTTAATTAAAAAGAGATAGAAAATGATTGTTTTATTAATTTTTAATCTTAGTTTTTTTCTAATCTGTTTTCTTTCCTTTCTTGTTTTTTAAAAAGCAATTGCTTTGTTGAGAGGTTTTTTAATTAGCATTCTTCATTAAGATAGAATTATTATAAACCTTGACCTTCTTGTCACATAGCGACTTTTAGGTTTGTTGAATATCAAACCAACAACTGAGAAAGTTAAGGCGCCTGTAATGTTGGAGCTTTGGGGAATGCAGAGTACCCCTTCATTGCCATCGCTTCCAGGTCTACTCTGGCCCAAAGTGGTAACATTTGATAGGGTCCTATCTATGGGTCAAATAGAACTAAACTGTGAACTTATGCTAAACTGAATTACTTGAAATAGAACTGTTTTTGACATTGAAACTGTACTTAAGCTAAACTGAATTGTTTAATATAGAACTGTTTTAATATGTAACTGTGTGTAAACAAAATCTATACTTAAAATAAACTGAATTGGTTGAAATAGAACTGTTTGACTAAGCTGAATTGCTTGAAATAGATCTGATTATTTGTATAAAAATGGATTTGGCATTAAAAAACCTACAAAGGTTGATATACCATAAAAACCAAACAGCCAATACTTGGAACGATTTAACTGTGTGCAAACAAATGATCAGTAGTAAATTGAATTATTCCTATTAGATAGCAATACTGAAACCATTTGACTGTGTGCAAACAAATAATGAATAGTAAATAGAATTATTCATATTAGATATCAATACTTGAAACTATTTAATTGTGTGCAAAAAGAATTGGTTGACTTAGAACTGTTTGAATGAACTGAAAAGCTGAAAATAGAAATGTTTTTGATAATTAAACTGTGTACTCATGCTAAACTGAATTATTTGAAATATAACTTATTTGTATAAAAAGGATTTGGGATTAAATAACCTACAAAGGTTGATATGCCATAAAACCCAAACAATTAACCAATACTTGGAACAATCTGTAACCAGAGAAAGGATCAATAATAAATAGAATTATTCATATTAGATAAAAATACTTGAAACTAATTGTGTGAAAAAATAATAACCTCAGGCTTGTTTAAAAATGTTATCAACAAAACGTTTTTACAAATCAGATGTATTTAATACATTTATATATATATATATATATATATATATACAGGATTTGGTATCAAATAACCTACAATGGTTGATATGCCATAAAACCAAACCAAACCAAATCATATATATTTAATATATATGTATAAAGAGGATTTGGCATTGAATTACCTACAATGGTTGATATGCCATGAAATCTGAATACCCAACCAACCAACTCTCATTGCCTGTCTCTATCGTCCATCACTCCTGGCTGGTCTTCCAGGTTACATACCGTATTAGCACAGAGTTGCTGTAGATCAGTTCTAGTTGGTCATCCAACTTTTACTCATCTATGGAGTTTAATCTGCCTTTAACCAAACATTTATTTGTTTGTGTTCATTTTTTCTAAATTTTTTCTTTTCTAACTAGTAAGTAAAGTAAAGTTGGCAACCTTAGTCGAGGGTGACCCAAAGACTCCCTTTTTGATAGCTACTACACCAAGGTGTAGGGGAGGGCACAACTCCTTTCCCTGGATTGCTCCACTTTACCCTTGATCCATAACTTATAATACTGAGTGTTGAGCAAGGAGGCATCAAGTACCATTTTTTGAGTCTTTGGTATGACTCAACCTGGGATTGAACCCCGGTCTCCTGGGTCATTGGCAAACACTCTAACCATTATGCCAATATCTGCTACTGTGTCGTAATGTTTCATTAATGTCATGTTATTTTCTTTTCCCTTCTTCTCATTGCCATTTTATTGGCGATAACTTGCCGAGACTTGGTGAGTTTAGAATTCCACAAAGAACATAATTCCCCAGATCAGATGCACTTGTTCTCAAATTCTACTCCTCTGTCCACCCACATCAAGGCAATAGTGTTAGGGCGGAGAAAACTGCAACCATCCACATCTTACTTTTGTCCCACTCTATCGGATGGGGCTATAGAATATGCCACTGCATCTCTGTGGAGGGGTAAGACCCACCCCCAATGAATGTCCTGTTTATGACACTAAACTAAATCTGATGGTGAGGCTCCTGTTCTGGAGCTTTGTAAAATGTGGAGTACTGCTTCACTGCCATTACTCTCAGGTCCACTCTGTCTCAGAGTGGTAGCACCTGTTAGGGTTCCATCTATGGGTCAACTAAAATGTTCCAACAAATCCTTAATATCGTTAACTATGTGCAAACAAAGGATTAATATTAGATTAGGCAGGAATACTTGATAAACCAAATTATTAGTGATAAATAGCAATGCTTTAAATCATTTAACTGTGTGCAAGCAAATAATTGATATACAATAGAATAACTTGCATTAAATAGCAATACTTAAAACCATTTTACAGTATGCATATCACATTTTTTAGATTTTACATTTTATGGTATGCATATATATATATATATATATATAAGGATTTGGCATTAAATAACCATCAAGGGTTGATATGCCATTAAAACAAATAACTTAATGCTTTATTTCTGGTCTGCCTATCTACAATAAAAGTAAGGGCAACCTGAAGGCTTCCTTTTCAATAGCTACTACACTGAGGCGTAGGGGTGGGTGCTACTCCAGTCCCTGGATTGCTCCACTTTACCCTTGATCCATACCTTATGCTGAGTGTTAAGCAAGGTGCCATCAAGTACCATTTGAGCCTTTGGTATGACTCGACCTGGGATTGAACCCCAGTCTTCCGGGCCATTGGTGAACACTCTTCCCACTGGGCCAGTTAGCTGAAACCCAAAATACTTATCTTTTTCAGAATTTTTTCCATGTTTTATTGCGAAAATTATTTTAATCTTGCAAGGATATTTGTTTTTAGGTTATTTAAAATGCTTGCAAACCAAACAGGCTTGAACAGAGGTCTATCATCAAATTATTGGCAGCTGAGAAATGCAAACAATGTGAAATTTACAAAAGAATGTTTGATGTGTTCAGAGATTCATGTTTTAGGCAAAAAAAACATTGTTTATAGATGGATTGAACACAGATTTGGCACAACAATCCTAACTCCAAAAGACCGTCGACAGAGTAGAAACACTCCAGTAAACAATAAGTTCAGGGAGCCGTAGTCAGTAAAAAAGGTCATGCTGACCATTGGTTGTTTTTACGACATGTCAGTCTTTGTAGTTTATTTAGTGACAAATCCTATTTGTACAAATATATCAAATATGATTTGAAAATAACAATTTTTAAATGAGCCAGAGCTTGTTTGTTTAAACACAGTTAAATGGTTTCAAGTATTGCTATATAACACTAATAGTTTTCTTTGCATTCAGTTAAATGGTAGCCCAGTATGCTGAGGCTGTAGAATACACCAGCTGCATCTCTGCAGAGGGTTGGTTGGTTGTTTTGTTTAACACCATATAACCCTTTTTCGGATTGTTTAGTGCCAAATTAAATTTCAAACTATTCCTTTTAGTCTAAGTATAGTTTTTGTTTACAAACAGTTAAGTATACAGTTTAATTGTCAAAAACATTTCTATTTCAAGCTATTCAGTTTAGTCAAACAGTTCTAATTCAAACAATTCAGTTTAGCATGACTTCATAGTTTAATTGTCAAAAACATTTCTATTTCAAGCTATTCAGTTTAGTCAAACAGTTCTAATTCAAACAATTCAGTTTAGCATGACTTCATAGTTTAATTGTCAAAAACATTTCTATTTCAAGCTATTCAGTTTAGTCAAACAGTTCTAATTCAAACAATTCAGTTTAGCATGACTTCATAGTTTAATTGTCAAAAACATTTCTATTTCAAGCTATTCAGTTTAGTCAAACAGTTCTAATTCAAACAATTCAGTTTAGCATGACTTCATAGTTTAATTGTCAAAAACATTTCTATTTCAAGCTATTCAGTTTAGTCAAACAGTTCTAATTCAAACAATTCAGTTTAGCATGACTTCATAGTTTAATTGTCAAAAACATTTCTATTTCAAGCTATTCAGTTTAGTCAAACAGTTCTAATTCAAACAATTCAGTTGAGCATAAGTATGCAATTATTTCAATTTAACCCAATTCAAATTGCGTGCTTATGCTAAACTGAATTGTTTGAAATGGAACTGTTTTTGACATTGACTCTCTACTTACACTAAACTGAATTGTTTAATATAGAACTGTTTTGACATTTAACTGTGTGTAAAGAAAATCTGTACTTAAATAATCTACAAAGGTTGATATGCCATAAAACCAAACCAACCATACTTTACAGCCTTCATAGATCAAGAAGTCAAGCCAGCAAAGTACCGTGGTGTTAAAAGAGAAAAACCCAAAACAGAGTCAGATAGCAAACAACAAAATTACCTGAAACCCCAAACCTTCACTAGCTATGGCTTGGTTTCTTTATGTGTTTGGATCAGTCCGTTCTTGTGTGGTTAGTTCCACACACCACAATAATTTGGTTTCTTTATTTAATGGTATATCAACCTTCATTGGTTATTTAATGCCAAGGGCATCCTTGTAGAAGAACTGAAATTATACTATTTCAACCCTAGCTGTGGGGATAAGAAGGTTCGTGCCTTTCCTCGGGGTATTTCTCTGAAAGTGAATGTAATACTGCAACTGGGGTTTGAACTTGCTTATTACAGTGTTGTAGTTCAGCACGCTAGCCACGACGAAATGGTGATTCCCCCACCACCACCACCAAATATTTTGCATTAAAATCTTTCATTCATTTTTGTGTCACATCTATGTCACGTATAGAATCTGGTATCACATCTTGAAAAAAACCTCGATATAGATAACGATGTATGCTTACTCTATTGGCACAAGGGGGTGTCCTCGTGGTGTAATGGTTAAAATGATGGACTGCGGAATCGTAGTATGCGAGTTCGTGCTCCAGTTGTGCTATTACGTTCACTTTCGGGCAAATACCCTTGGGAAAGGTATGAACCCCCTTATCCTCCCAGTTATGGGTTAAATAGCAACACTACTATTCTTCTATGAGAATAACTTTGACATTAAATAACCTACAAAGGTTGATATGCCATTAAACAAAGAAACCAAAGAAACTAATCTATTGGCACAGGCTAGAATATACTGACTATATCCTCTAAAAGGGGCTAAGACCCCCGCTCAAGTGGTGTTCTGGGTATGACACCCATGCATCTGCTGGTGAGGCTCCAATTCTGAAAATCTGGTTAGTGTGTAAATTAAAAAAGTAAATTTGATGATCTTAGTTGAGGGTGACCTGAAGGCCTCCTTTTCAATAGCTACTACACCGAGGTGTAGAGGAGGGCCCTACTCCATTCCCTGTATTGGTCCACTTTACCCTCGATCCGTACATTATAATGCTGAATGTTAAGCAAAGTGGCATCTAGTACCATTTTTTGAGTCTTTGCTTGACTCAACCAAGAATTGAACCTTGGTCTTCTGGACCATTTGTACCTTTTAATTGTCATTATATCTGTTGTCCATATAGATATAATTGTTATTATATCTAGGTCCACCCAGACTCCAAGTGGCCGTACATAGTTGGGTCTTGTCTATATGTCAAATCAATCTTTTTCAAAATTATTAGTATTAGTTAGGAATACTTGAAACCATCTGTGTGCAAATAAATAATCATCACTAAATAGAAATAGTTACTTGAATCCATAAATTGTTTATAAATTATTCATATTAGATAGGAATACTTAATACCATATCATCATTCCCTCGACTCTCTCTCATCATTTGTCCATCACACTGTGCAGGTCCTCTAGACAGCATCCTGTGTCCACACAGAGTTAATGAATATATTTTTGCTGGTCTTTACTGGAGTATCCATTTGTCGGAGTCCATAAAATAATGTTGCTTATGAGTTTGTCTTTACTTCTCCCGCAGTGCCCAGCATGTCTTGCTCATCTCACTTTGATTGTTTGTGAGATCGGAGGCAAGTGGCCGTACAGTTGCTGTTTTGTGGGGTACTGCTTCCAGGATGTGTTCAAAACAGCTAGTAGCATTCTTGTGTAGTTCCTCTCTAGCTTTTTCTTTAAGAGCTTCATTGAAGTGCGGGTGGTGCATCCATATGTTATATAGCCATAATGATAACATTGATTTACGAACTTCAATAAACAAACACTTTTATAAAAATATATCTCTCACACTTTATTCTCGAAAGGGTTGATGTTTCTGTGGTGTGTGAGAGATGGGTGGAGAGACGTATACTCAGAGAGAGGATTTCTTCTTTCTATATCTTCTACCGGGAGCCAAGGGGTGCCAACGCTTGCACCCCCTTGCAAGCTCGTCAGAGATGCCTCTGATCGACTGCATGTCCCTCGCTCGACGGCGATTCTCTGCACGCTGTCTAAATCTGACCATGTGGTTCTCGTCACGTGGTCTCGTTCCGGTTACACACCTGTTAGACCTGAGTGCACTGATCTTGCTGTCTTCTTTACTAATCACATGACAGCTTGTCAAAGCACACAGGGTCACTTGGAACGAACCAAAAATCCATGGCATATGTTATAAAACACATACAATCGTAGTGACACGGCTACAGATAAAGAATACCTGTTTTATTTTTTCACAGAGATCAGATTTCCATATGATATGGGAAGAAGTCGTCCTCTCTCTGAGTATATGTCTCTCCACCCATCTCTCACACACCTAGGTTTTTGATACGAGGAGAGTGAGACTCAATTTTTACTATGCTGACTGTTCGTCCAGCGTCAGCTCTCAACTCACTGACCCAACAAACGCGCGCGCATCCTGCAGCCAACAACTGGACTGGCTTCGCCCAGATTCAAATCCCAACTCACTTCGTCCAGTCTCAAATCTCAACTAACTACTTTTTTCAAAATACCCAAGAATCCAAGCCCATCGCTTCCGGGCATGACGTCATCACATCCCCAGTCCTATTTCCTATCCGGGGTTTTTATTATGACATCTGTGATTGTCACATCCTCCTCGCATGAGCATGAACACCTGCACTCAATGTGTGCCCCTAGCCGAAAAGTTCTAAGCCTAACTAAACCGAAAGATAAGATATAACCAATGAAAAATGATAATATAAAAAATCCTTCCATAATTATATAATACCCTCACAAGAAACCAATCCCAACTTACCAAAGGATACTTGTGCCAAACTTAGCTTGGGGAATAATAACTTTATGATAATCTTTATTTTCTGGTTTTATCTACAGGAGCGGTGCTATACATGTTGGAGACCATCTTCTTGCCATCGACGGTGCCAGCGTTGACCACATGTCACTGGCTGAAGCGAGTCAGTTGTTGAAATCAGGAACTGGAGACCAGATTCGTCTTGAGATTATTCCAATAAGTCACATACAACAGAAAGCATCACGGGAACTTTTAGCTCGAAAAGGTAAGAACTGATCTGGGCTTTTAATTTTGGCCAAAATAGAAAAAAAAAAAGAAGAGATCATCATGGAAACGGTCAGGTTCATGTTTTTTGTGATAGGCTTGTCAGATAAGTATAGAACTGACAATATGTAAGCAAACTATATATATATATATATATGTGTGTGTGTGGAGGCATTAATGAGGTAATGGTTACTGTCACAGGAAATAAGCACAGTGACCAGAGTCCAATATGTTTGCAAATTATATATATATATATATATAATATATCCAATATACCACCAACGCCTTGATATATATGTGTATATATATATATATATATATAGAGAGAGAGAGAGAGAGGCATCTGTGGTGTAATGGTTACTTTCATAGGAAATGGAGATGGTATGCATGCAAACTATATATATATATATATATATATATATATATATATATGTATATCCAATATACCACTAGCCTAGTCAGCTGGAGCTATAGAATAAACCGGACTGTATCTCGACAGAGGAGTATGACTTCTCCAATTAGTGTCCTGGATATGACACTAAACTATCTGATGTTGAGACTTCAGTACAGCTCGAGCTTTGGCAAATGCGGAGTACCCCTTCATTGCCATAGCTCCCAGGTCCACTCTGGCCCAGAGTGGTAGGACCTGATAGGGTCATATCTATGAGTCAAATAGAACTAAACTGTAATTACCCTCAACTGAATTGTTTGGAATAGACCTGTTTTTACATTTAACTGTGTGTAAACAAAAAACTGTGTACTTATACAAAACTGAATTGTTTGAAATACAACAAATGACCCAGTCAGTTGGGGTTGAAGAATACATTGACTGCGTCTTTGCTGAGGAGTAAGACTCCCTCAACAAATGTCTTGGATATGACACTAAACTTATTGTTAATCGTTATCCTGGAGCATTGGGGAATGTGAGGTACCACTTTATTGCCATAGCTCCCAGATCTACTCTGGCTTGGAGTGGTAAGATCTGATAGGGTCCTATCTATGGGTTAAATAGAACTAAATGCTAAACTGAATTGTTTGAAATTAGCTGCTTTTACATTTAACTGTGTGTTTGAACTGTGTACTTAAACTGAATTGTTTGAAATAGAACTGTTTTCTAATGACTTAAAAAAAGTAAAGTAAATTTGGTGACCTTAGTCGAGGGGGACCCAAAAGCTCTCTTTTCAATAGCTACTACACCAAGGTGTAGTGGAGTGTGCTACTCCATTTCCTGGATTGCTCCACTTTACCCTTGATCCTTACCTTATAATGCTGAGTGTTAAGCAAGGTAGTATCAAGTACCATTTTTGGAGTCTTTGGTATGGCCCAGGTTTTCTTTAAGAATGACTTAATTTGGTGTTAAATGACCCCAAAACAGTTGATACGCTGTAAAACATAACAACCAACAAACCAATGCACCACAAATGCACTTCTCTCTCTCTCTCTGTATATATATATATATATATATATATATATATATATATATATATATATCAAGGCATTTGTAGTGTAATGGTTAGTGATATTGACACTGGGACCTGAGTTCAATATGTATGCAAACTATATAGATATCTAATTTTTTATATAAATTTTTTTTCAAAAAAAAACAACAGTCACATTAAGATGATAATAAATAAATATATATATATATATATATATATATATATATATATATATATAGTCATCCACAGATATATATATATATATCTCTAAGAAAAAACAAAACTGGTCACATTAGGATTATAAATTTATTTCCATCCTGTTATGTGTTTTTGATATAAATCAAAAACACGAAAAAATTAACAGGACTTCTTCAGATCTTATGGATGAAATAATTCAGAATAGACACTTAAGGAATAGAAGAGGGGTGAAGACCTATCTCCTTGTTTAGTCCTCTTCCGTTTTTTTTAAATTTATTTATTTATTTATTTTATTGCCGGTTGGAATTATAGTAATTTAACTTTTTTATTTTTTACTTTTATTTTTTTATTTTTTAACTTAAGACTCTATAATTCCTTACTAAATTAGATAATTAACTTTTTTATAATAACTTTACGTAAGGAAACAGTAATATTTATATTAATTTTGAGCCTATAATTCAGTATCCTTTTTTTTGACATGTACGTATACAAGATAAGTTTTCTTCACATTTTTTTATTTTTATTTTATTTTTCTTCGTTTACCTTGATTCTCAATTTAATCCTATGTTTTTTTAAATTTAAGTTATTGCTCTGTAATATCAGTTACATTGAACTCTTCACCAGGAAAATTTAGATGTTCACTTTTGAATAGTTTTCTTGTCCTGATGGAATTACTCCCAACTCTGGTTTAACTGGACCGAATAATACCTATATATATATATATATATATGTGTGAGGGTGTTCATAATGTAATGGTTACTGTCAGAGAAAATGTAGATTGCAACGCAAGTTCAAATCCTTGACGTGATGAGGCTTTTTGCATTTCACATAGTGTTTATACCCTATTCCATGCATTTTTTGTGACATCTGCACATGTGACGTGATGTATGCCCTCCCCCCCACATGACCTCATGTCAAATCCGGCCTGGTGGGATATCAGATAAATATAAATATCTTATATGCTATTCCATTAATTAACCAAACTAGAATCTACATATTTGTTGTTTGGATCACCACATTTGAGACAAATGAAAGTTGCCGTGCCGTAATGGCTAACATGCTAGACTACAGGCTTGAAGTAGGTGAGTTCAAACTCCAGTCGTTCTATTACATTCACTTTTGGACTAATGCCCTTGGGTAAGGTATTGAACCTCCTATACCCTCCAGCTATGTGTTAAATAGTATCGCTGCTCTTCTACAAGACATTAAATAACCCACAAAGATAAAGGCAAAAATCGAACCATTTTGTCTATCTTATTCATTGAATCTATCTATCTAAATTCATATCTCTTTCCAACATTCCCTAATATATTTCTTTAATTTTATTTTTCAGCCTTGGTTCCTATTTGTATGCCTTCTTCAGTTTCCACCCCTGCTTTGTCATTGCCTCATAGTCCATTTGGCACATTACAAAGTTACGGTACTGTCAAGTCCGCAGGTTCAAGTGGACACTGTTCAGGAACACTACCTTCCAGGTTTTCCAACTACCCTTGCAGCCAGCGCACGTGGACCCGTCCGGACCGTAAGCAGTCCTCCTCTAGTATGTCATAAATATTTTATTCAAAACATAAAAACAGCTTTTTGATTTTTTTACTTTCCACTTATAAATTCCACCATTATCATTTGGCGTTATTCTACACATAAACCCGTTCAAATTCACCAAGAAAAAATTTTCTTGTGATTTTTTTTTTCTTTTTGACCATTTTTAGAATTTAAACAATAAAGAATTTTAAGGACATTTTGATATTTATAAACTTCCTTATCTTTCACTGTCCATAATATTCATAGCATTTAATTAGATACAATATGACAAAATAAATCTTAAGGTCTTGTTGATAAGTGTTGATAATAATAAACTTCCTGGCCCAGTCAGCAGGGGCTGTAGAAAACACCGACTGCTTCTCTGCAGAGGGATAAGAACCCTCCACCAACGAGTGTCCTGATATGACACTAAACAATCTGATGGAAAGGTTCCAGCAATGCTGGAGCTTTGGGGAATGCAGAGTACCCCTTCATTACCATCGTTCCCAGGTCCACTCTGATTTTTGCATTTAAACTGCGTATTTATGCTAAATTGAATTGTTTGAAATAGAACTGTTTTAACATTTAAACTCCATACTTATGCTAAACTGAACTGCTCGAAATAGATCTGTTTTGACGTCTAAACTGTGTACTTATGCCGAACTGAATTATCTGAAATAAAACTGTTTGACATTTAACTCTGTGTATTGCCCAGTCAGCTGGGGCTGTAGAATACACTGACTGCACCTCTGCAGAGGGGTAAAACCTCCCCAATGAGTGTCCTGGATATGACACTAAACAATCTGATGGTGAGGTCCCAGTAATACTGGGGCTTTGGGGAATGTGGAGCACCCCTTCAATGCCATTGCTCTCAGGTCCACTCTGGCCCGGCGTGGTAGCACCTGATAGGGTCCTATCTATGGGTTAGATAGAACTCACAGCATACTTATGCTAAATTGAATTGTTTGATTAAACTGAATAGCTATCAATATCAATTGAAATAGAAATGTTTTTGACAATTAAACCGTACTTACATTTAAACTGTGTGCTTATGCTAAACTGAATTATTTGAAATAGAACTGTTTTTTGACATTGAAACTGTATTTACACAAAACTGAATTATTTAACATATAGCTGTTTTGGCAATTAACTATGTGTAAACAAAATCAGTACTTATAGTAAACTGAATAAGCTGAATTAGAACTGTTTGACTAAACTGAATAGCTAGAAATAGAAATGTTTTTCACAATTAAACTGTACTTACATTTAAACTGCGTGCTTATGCTAAACTGAAATTGAACTGTTTTTGACATTGAAAATGTACTTACACTAAACTGAATTGTTATATATAACTGCTTGAATAGTTTGAAATAGAAATGTTTTTGACAATTAAACTGTATACTCATGCTAAACTGAATTGTTTTAAATAGAACTGATTATTTACATAAAAATGGATTTGGCGTTAAATAACCTATTAAGGTTGATATGCCATAAAACCCAACCAACCAGAAAAAGATTTCAAAATATCTTTCTTTCTCTGTTTTTATTTTTAGTGTCAGTAGCATCAACTGTTACCTCGGTTATGCCAAATAATCAAATCTGTCATACTGAGGTAGTAGAAGTGATTCTTTATCATGACAGACGAGGGCCGGGTATTACACTTGCGGGTGGAGTTTTCTCGACAACATTATTGTCTGAACCTCCTGTCATTTCATATGTGGATCCTGGATCTGCTGCAGACAGGTAAGCATAATTTAAGTAACTATGTATCTTTTAAATCTGTCTTTTAAAATCTCAAAAGAAAAAAGTCTACTGGAATCTCTCTCTCTCTCTCTCTCTCTCTATATATATATATATATATGGGGGTTGAGCTCTCTGGCGAAGGAATTGCCGGCCGCCACTAGCATAATGCAAAGCTCTTCGAAAGAATTGAGCACTCTGGTAGCCGATAGGGTATAAAAAAATGTAAACAAAGGCTGCTGCTGCTGTTTCTAAAAAAATAAAAATACCTTAAAATTCCCTTAGCCAACGTGGTCCGCTTGGTGGACGAGTGGTCTGAAACACAGTCTAACGTAAAGTTGGACGGGTTTCAATCCCGGCTTCGAGCGTCCTGCGTGTCTAGCCACACTGAAGAGTTGTGATAGAACAAAACAGTCTGTCTGTGGATGACTATATATATATATATAGACTTACCTTCCTTAAGTACCACAAAATTTCCCTGGCCCAGTTGGCTAGGATCGTAGAAGTGAATTTTTAATTTTTTAAATATTAAATATATAAATATATGCAGACATATACACACATACATATAAAGGCATATATATTTATAATGGAGGCACACGCGGTGTAATGAGGAAATGGACTCAGTTCACAGAGTTCAAATCCTGAACAAAGCTGTTTGCATTTCATATGGCGCTAATACTCTTGGGAAAGGTATGCATCTGACTATTCTATCTACATCTGTGAGTAAATAATAGGGCAGACTGAGCTCTTTAACTTTAGTATGGCAACCAGTCTAGGAGAAGGAAAACTCTGAATCCAGACCTGTTAAACTCCACTTAAAAATTAATCTTGTGTCACATCCTGGTCATGGGGAGAGGTTGGTAAATACTCTTATATACTCATATATATATATATATAGAGAGAGAGAGAGAGAGAGAGATAGGATTATATATATTTATGTATATAAACATAGACAGCGAGACAACGTACATTCAGCAGCTATGTGAGGATACAGGATGTTGTCCTGAAGACCTACCTAGGGCGATGAACGATAGGGAGGAGTGGCGAGAGAGGGTCAGGGATATCCGTGCTACCAGCGCAATATGATGATGATGATGATATATATATATATATAGAGAGAGAGATGATTATATATATATATATATATATATATATTTATGAAACTGTATGTGATATAGTCATCAAGGGATTTGAACCTGGACAAGGTGTTTCACTTGTGGTCTAGTGGATTTTACCATTCCAGCAGACCACTGAACAAAAATAAAAGAATGCAAAAAATAAACAAATACTTGGACCTTGCCCGAAAGATTTAAAAGCTATAGCACATGAGTGACAGTAATACCAATTGTAATTGGTGCACTTGGAATGGTCCCAAAGGAGACTAGAAGAATTGAAAATCAGCGGAAGAATCAATACCATCCAAACCCACTGCATTTTAAGATCTCAAAAAGAGTTCTGGAGAGCTGAGGAGACTTGCTGTCACTCAAGCTCCTGTGAAACACCATCAGCTAACACTGGTTAAAAAAAATTGTCAAGGACTGAAATAATGATGATAATAAATCTGATTTCTTTTTTTTTCTTTATTATTATTTTTTTTTCCCCTGTAGATGCGGCGTAATTCAAGAAGGTGACAGAATCATCTCCGTAAACGGTCACGAACTGCTGGACAAAACTTTTGATGAAGCTAACCAATTACTTAAAGACTCAGGTTCTCGATGTTTACTAGAAATTGAATACGATGTAACAGGTACGGACATTTTTCAGAAAAAATATTTCCTTTATAATACACACTGCAAGAGCTTTTAATTAATTGATATAAATCATTACTGAGTTATCTCCCTTATTAAAATGCAAACTCAATCTTCAGAAATTTTTCTTTGGCAGAATCTGATTGGTTGATATATAAACTAATATATATAAACAGGATTTGGCATTAAATACCAATCAAAGATTGATATGTTATCAAATTAAATAAATTAACCTAATTTTCTTTGCTTTTTATTTTTAATTTCTACTTCTATTATCCTTTATCTTATCAATTCTACTTGATTTTTCATTCATTATATTAATGATTTTAACTTGTATTATCCGTTATCTTCCTAATCCTTGTTGCTCTTTACTAATAATTTTGGCTAGTATTATCTTTCATCTTCCTAATTCTACTTGGTCAATCAGTATGATTAATAATTTCAACTTGTATTATCCTTTATCTTCCTAATTCTACTGTTTTTTATTGGAAAATAAATTGTTTTTTCTTACTTATATCATTTTGGAATCAGTTGTAAAAGTCTTACAAATTATCAAAGATAAAACTTCAGATGTCTTCACCCTCAGTAACACGTGTGATCCCAAATAAAGTTTTATTCACTTAATTTAATTCATTTTTCTTTTTATTATTCCAGAATCAGTCCTTCCAAGTTCAGGAACTTTTGTTGTTAAACTTCCTCAGCGGAGTTACGGTCTTGGCATCACAGTTAATGGTAAGTTTCAAATTATCAGATCTTTATAAAAGCAACAATTATTGAGTTAAAGTTTTCACTTGTTTAGATTAAGAATCTCTGAAGCCAACAGCTCCCCAATAAAAGCTCAGAGGGACCTACAGGATCACTATAGATCAGAAACCTTTAAAGATACGAAAAGGCTATAATGTCGTGAGGAATCAGCGTGTCAGGCCAAAAAATCTGAATCCTCTTTCTCCTTTAAATAACTGTCAGCCCAGGCAGTAAAATACACCGACTGCATCTTGGCAGAGGGGTAAGACTTCCTCAAGTGTTCTGAATATGACACTAAACAATTTGATGGTGAGGTTCCAGTACTGCTGGAGCTCAGGGGAATGTAGAGTATCCCTTCATGGCTGTCACTCCAAGATCCACTCGGACCCAGAGTGATAGCTACCTGATAGGGTCCTATCTGTTGGTCAAAGAGAACTTTCATATTTAAACTGATTGCAAACAAATGACTTAAGCTAAATTGAATTGTTTGAAATAAAACTATAATATCATTTAACTGTGTAAACAAATAACTGATGTTTAATTGAATTGTTAGTTATTCATAACAATACTTGGAACCATTTAACTTTGTTCACTTATGCTAACATGAATAATTAGAAATAGAACTGTTTGATCCTTTAACTGTGTGTATCTAAAAGAATGTTTACAAATCATATATATCTAATGTATATGTAAAAACAGGATTTGGTATTAAAAAAACCTATGATGGTTGATATGCCATAAAACCCAACCAAGCCAAATCCTATATATTTTATATAAATATGTATAAAGAGGATTTGGTATTAAATAACCTACAATGGTTGATATGCCATAAAACCCAACCAAGCCAAATCCTATATATTTTATATATATATATATATATATGTATAAAGAGGATTTGGTATTAAGTAACCTATAATGATTGATGTGCCATAAAACCAAACCAAACTAAATATGCTTAATAACTGGTATATGAGTTTTCTATCGTTAAAAGCACTCAGCTTATGCATCTTTGTTTGGTGATCAAATTTTCATCTTACCGCCATCCACTATTGTCTAGTTTGGTTGAATCTACCTGGAAAAAAATATTTTAGGCAGTACAGTTCTCCAGATCAGCATGGGTTACAGGCTTCCTAATTATTGTTGTGGTAAAATCAGGATAAAGAAGATGCTGTTCGGTTCATGACTTTATTGAGACTGATATCATACATGTATTAGCAGACTGTCAGATATATGAGAGAATGGTGTAGAGAATTATTTTTGTTTAATTAATGATGTCACATTACTGAAGAGTTCTAGAACAAGGGAGATAACTTTTTCTATTACAATTATGGCAAAGTAAATGATCAAAAGGTATTATTTCCCTTTAAGTTTTTTTTTTATTTTTACATCCTCAGAAAAGTGATTTCATCCCATTTACTTTGCCTGTAGGGATCTATTTATTCTACTTTTCAAACTTCTAATCACATTCTTATTTTTTTCAGTTAACAAAAAAAAAAAAAGATCTTAGAAAATTGATTGAAAATTTTTTTTTTCTTTGTAATAACATCACAAATACTAATTTAAAAAATTATTTTCAAAAACTTAACATATTTCTCTGTAGTGAGTTTTATTCTTTCTTGTTGCTCCATATTTTGGCCTTGTGCCTAACTTAGCTAAACTTAGAAAATAACAACTCAATGTATTTTCTACCATTTATTTAAATATTTTTTCAGCTCCAAATAATCGAAAGTCTAATGACCCCTTAGTGATAACAGATGTCCGTAAAGGAAGTGTAGCCAACCGGTAAGTTTTTGTTTTTCTCTAATGGCGCTCATAAATATTTTTTGCCTATTTAAAGCAGTTGATACTGTCATTCACTGTGTATAATACGCACCCATAGCTTTTGGCTGTGAAATTCTAGAAAAAACATCTCTCATGTTGTTGTCTAAATTTCTGACATGAAGCTTGATGATTTTTATCATTAAGGGTTTTCGGACTATTATCTTCATCTTTATTGTTATTTCCACACTGGATATTAGTTGTCTAAATTTCTGAGAGGAAGCTTGATGATTTTTATCATTAAGGGTTTTCGGACTATTAGCTTCATCTTTATTGTTATTTCCACACTGGATATTAGTTGTCTAAATTTCTGAGAGGAAGCTTGATGATTTTTATCATTAAGGGTTTTCGGACTATTATCTTCATCTTTATTGTTATTTCCACACTGGATATTAGTTGTCTAAATTTCTGAGAGGAAGCTTGATGATTTTTATCATTAAGGGTTTTCGGACTATTATCTTCATCTTTATTGTTATTTCCACACTGGATATTAGTTGTCTAAATTTCTGAGAGGAAGCTTGATGATTTTTATCATTAAGGGTTTTCGGACTATTAGCTTCATCTTTATTGTTATTTCCACACTGGATATTAGTTGTCTAAATTTCTGAGAGGAAGCTTGATGATTTTTATCATTAAGGGTTTTCGGACTATTATCTTCATCTTTATTGTTATTTCCACTGCGTTTTGACCGATATGTGCTCCTGCCTTCTTCAGGTGTTTATCGAACTCAGGAACCTACATGAAACTTCAAACTATGTCCTTTATTGAATCCATGGAGGTGGGGTCGCCTGTTCTGATTCCATTAGCCCTAACCGGGTATAAGTGTTAAGTATTCCTGTATTGTTACTCGCTTGCAGTCAGGATTGAATCTGCAACCTCTAGATGATTGTCTCCTTAGAAGCTTAGGTAACCAATGCCTATAACCATTACGCTATGTGTACAGCAGTCTGAAAAACCCTAATGATAAAAATCTCTCATATATAATATACATTGACTTTTTGGAATTTGTAGCAGTTATATCTAACATTTGTTTGATTTTTTATTCGGTTTGTATCAAGTAGAAATAAGAATTCATATAGTTTGACTGATGTTTCAAAAAACAAAATTCACACAGTGTTAAAAAGGCAAAGACATGTTCATAGTAAGATGTAACAAACTTTCGGTGAAAATAATTTCACTGTAGAAGAAACAAATAATTAACAAACACATTCTAGCGGCTATTTCTCAGTAACAGTCTAAAACAGAAGTGTATGTTACACAATAGTCAATTTTGACCATAGATATAACTTACTTTGGGTCATGCTATCCTGAGTATAATGACACACATGGCTAATAAAAAAACAGATAATATTTAGTTCTGTTGTGACAATACACAGCCAGCCGACCCCCACCATCTCAACCAACCAAACTACTCAGAATCGTCTATTGGTTTTTCTCATCTTTGGCCGGGGGTATTTCACATTCCTTTACCAACACACAAAATACACTACTGAGGGAATGGAAGAAAAAGAAGAATAAACAATCACACGCTTAGGTCAGCTCCAAGCGGAGGAGTGGGGAAGTCTTTGACACTTTTGTGCTGCTCTCCGTGCATTTGCAGGCTATCGCGGGCATATATTTGAGCAAAACTTCCACAAAGCCACTAAGAATGCTGATTTATCTTCTTGCGTTGGTCAACCCAGCATCTGTAGGTCAACAGGTTCTAACAGTCACCTTTCTAGCTTCTGTTGACTTGTCTCTTCACTGCCCGACTCTCATCTCTTGAGTGACCTGTTCTGTCGACTGGTCTCCACTGTCTCCTTCTACTGACTGTCTCTCTGGGACCTTCCTTCCCTCGTCCACTTCCAGTCTCATGGGAGATCTCGCGCAGAAGCCCTTTGTGTGGGTTTTGCGCCAAAACAAAGGGATTCTCCGACTGGCACCCACACCCACAGAAATGGATGCCACCCATAGTGTCATACTGTATGATATACACCTAGCTTTTAAGCTGAAAAACCAGGAAAACAAGTGCGTATTATACTGGAATAATTATGCTATGTCAATGGCTTAATTTGGTGTACAATATTTTGATGAAAAATGTTGATCAGATAATAATTGGGTCTTAGAAAATTTAGTCTTAAGATTTGGTTGGTTACTCCAATTTCTAATCTATATATTAGTTAAGTTTTCATTATGTCTGTTTGTATGTATGTACGAATATAAAACTAACACAGTAAAATGTTATATAATTAAGGTCATTATTAATTATATTAATCATTTATTGACCTAATGAGTAGAATGATGGCCAATGTTCCGGGAGACCGGGGTTCAATCTCGGGTCGAGTCATACCAAAGACTCAAAAAATGGTACTTGATGCCACTTTGCTTAGCACTCAGCACTATAAGCTGAAGATCAAGGGTAAAGTGGAGCAATCCTAGGAATGGAGTAGCACCCTCCCCTACACCTAAGTGTAGTAGCTGTTGAAATGGGAGCCTTTGGGTTGCCCTTGACTAAGATCGCCAACTAAAAATATTTTATTATTTAGTTTGCTAAGGCTTTGAAATACTCAGTGTCTCTTGGTTCAGGGGTGGTAGTTAGACAGTGCACTCACATGCCTGCACGGAAAGGATATGACAATCATCATTTGTCATTAAAAAAAAACCCACAGACAGAAAATCAGGCTGGACGGCCGTTGGAGTGAAATGAGTGGGTGGATGGTGTCATGCCTGAAAGAGATGTTCTGAGAATTTTAGGATTTCAAAAAGACAGAGTTAAAATACGGCAATCGAAGGAGGAAGTTTATTTTTGGGGAGGATTTGATCAGATCAGATCACTTTGGGGCTCGACTGGCAGAGATAAGTTGAGATCTTCGGCACTACAAGATGTGCCTTGTGGTGGTGGTCAGCATAGTATGGTTAGTACTGGCCCTTATGATTTGTCTCTCTCTCCTTGTGTCGCCAAGGGCTGAAGGCTGAAAGCAATAAACCTGTTCGTATCAGGAACAATAGAGTCTGCCTGTATTATCATTATTATAATACATGACAACAAAAAGTTGCACTTTGTAGTGAGATTTTTATTAGAGCAATGCACTTAAAATGCTCCAACTTAGAGAATAAAGCAGTTTCCTGTTGAATTTCCCATTGGATGATAATTTTGTGTCGTCTGAATTCATGCGAAAGATTGTAATAGTTCATTAACCTATTTGTCATGAAATTTAAAGATAGAAAATGACACATATGTCTCATGATTTCCAGAAAGAACTCTTCCTTATTTTACCACCAAAAGTGTTTGTTTGTGTGTATGTATGTGGGTGTACCTGATACATCAATATATATATATATATATATATATATATATATATATATATATATATATATATATATTTACTAATCTAATATGTACCAGCATTCATGGTACCAGAAAAAAAGAAAAAAAAACGCCAGAAACAAGAGATAAGAGTATCTCGAATCACCACCCGGGGGAAAAAGAAAAAAATATCATAGGTCAAAAAGAAAGAAAAGGCCAGCCTCGTCAGACCCCTTGAAAAAAATCAAGGGATATGCAGTCAGTTGGTCAAAAGAAAACTAAAACCTTCCGTGAACACTGCAATGCTACAATTACAAGAGTGCTCAACACGAGTGGAGCCAATTATAAAATTAACTTAAATCGCGAGTCGGAAATCTTCTACTAAAGTTTCACCTTATCGGATCATCAGGAAGTCTAACCCGGGGTTAGACTTCCTGATGATCCGATAAGGTGAAACTTTAGTAGAAGATTTCCGACTCGCGATTTAAGTTAATTTTATATATATATATATATATATATAAAGATATGGGAACAGAGACAATATAAAAGTAAATAAATGAATGAATGAAAAAAGGGAGAGAGATTGTTTGTACATTTGTGTTGGTTGGTTTTAGGGTTTTTAAGTGTCAACACTTGTGGCCGAGATCAATTTTACAGTTATGGCCTTCAGTTACTCACGGTACAAAAATGTATCTTCACATTCATTTTAAACAGCTAAACACTTCATATATCAATGTTTTAAGAGCCAATGTATAAATAAAGTTCCCAATCATTTTAAACAGCTAAACACTTCATATTTAGTTGCAATATCAATGTTTTAAGAGCCAATTTATTAATCATATTTACCAACCCCTCCGCTTGGGCAGGATATGACACAAGGTCAATTTTTAAGCAGAGTTTTAACAGGTTTGAATTAAGAGTTTTCCTTCTCCTAGACTAGTTGCCTCACCAAGGCTGAAGAACCTAGTCTGCCCTACTATTTACCCATAGCTGGAGGGAGAATAATTGGATTCATACCTTTCCCAAGAAAGTGCTATGTGAAATGCAATCAGTCTCATCTAGGATTTGAACTCCTGTCGCTGTGTCCATTTCCTACGACAGTAACCATTACACCACGAGCACCTCCTAAACACTTCATATTTAGAGCCTATGTATTAATAAAGTTCCCAATCATTGAGTTGAGTATAAATTAAAGAATTTACTGCTCTTGTCAGTAGCCGCTCAGCATTCTCAGAAGACAAACTAAAATTATTATTATGAAAATTTCACGAAATTTACTAAGTTTGATCCTCAAAGGAATTTCAAGACCTACAAATAAGCAATTAAAAAGAATACTAAATATGTCTGTTTAGACTCACACTCCTGATATTTTGTTTTGCGGATCGCAATTTTTTAATTTATAATTCCATTTAGCATTCGCCTTTTTATCAGAGTTCTTCAAATCATTTACTCCTTCCTAAAAAGAAGCATCAATATCATCATGGACAGCTGTTACTATAAAATGCTATTTAGAATCCTTCACTCTTTTCTAAATAGAAGCATCAATATCATCATGGACAGCTGTTGACTATGAAATGCTCAATAAGATCTTTCACTTCTTCCTAAATAGAAGCATCAATATCATTAGGGACACTTGTTGTCTATGCAATGCTAATTAGAATCCTTCACTCCTTCCTAAATAGAAGCATCAATATCATCATGGACAGCTGTTACTATAAAATGCTTAATAGAATCCTTCACTCCTTCCTAAATAGAAGCACCAATATAATCATTGACAGCTGTTCACTATGAAATGCTTAATAGAATCCTTCACTCCTTCCTAAACAGAAGCATCAATATCATCATGGACAGCTGTTACAACAGGAATAAAATAGATTCATGTATCGTTTATTATGAAGATTATTTTGAAAATCTGAAGAATGCGTTATTAGTGAGTTTTAATAATTACTTAAACAGTAATTTGATAATTGCCTTTGATGAGATGCCCTGTTATTAAAGCCTAGAATACACTGACCGATTACTTCTACTGTAGTGTAAGATTCCCTCTCCCTCCTGGGGGGGGGGTATCCTGGGTATGACATTAAACTTCATCCCATGGTGATGTTGCACTTTTGTCCCTGCTAATTCTCCCTTTTTCTTTCTGCTACAGGTGTGGTTCCATTCAATCTGGGGACAAACTTTTGGCCATCAACAATATCCGAATGGAAAACTGCTCTGCAGAAGATGCTGCTAATTTATTAGATTCGGCTGATGATATTATTAAATTGAAACTCCGACGAGATGATCCTTATGGTGGTAAGTAACTAAAACTCTTAAGAACAAAGCAGTAAGGTTATGGTTAATGAGCAAGTTTACCTTATGTTAAAATCCTTGTCGGCATTTTGATCTTTTGTTCACAGAATTCAGGGTTGGTAATCCAAAAGACACATCTTCTTGGGAAAAAGTTCAACCAGCAATCGAGGACAGATGCATATGATCTTAAATGCTTTCAGTCCTCGTCTCTGATTGGCCAATTTTTACCGGACGTGCCAGCTCTTGTCAGGAAAGTTCCTGAATCGAAATGACCTTTGGACAGCTTTTACCCAAGATAGTCCTTATTTGACCAGCTGTCTTCTTGGGTCATGGTTTGGTTGGGCATATAGTTTGCTCTTGTGGTTGTAGTTGGTCTCAGTCAAGACTGCCTCATACGGGTACCAGGGGCACCCAGCATTCGCATCTTGCGGCCTCAGAAACCCATCCCACAAGCATTTTACTTGCCCTTGGCAGGGCTAGGTTTATCACCTGGTGCCTGAGGCATCACTTTTTCAGGGAATGTTGACAGGGTCCGAGGCATTTATGAAATTGCTGCGCGTGTGCGGACTACAGTCCTGTGCTTGGTTCCCCAAATGAAAAAGGCCTTGTGCCATACACGGATATACGTGTAAGTGAGTTTGAACTCCAGTCACTCTATTACATTCACTTTTGGACTAATACTCTTGGAAGAGGCATGAACCCTAACTATAGGTTAAATCGTATCACAACTGTTCTTCATGAATGGTTTTGGCATTAAAAAAAAAACAATCTTGTGATTTTTTATGGGTGCTATGCTAGAGTCCTTATATAACTAATAATGCTATACTGATCCTCTGTTAGTATCCTTCTAGTAACTAGTAATACTAAGCTAATTCTAGGCTAGTGTCATTGTACTAAATTGCATACAGTGATCCTCAATAGAAGATCCACGGAGCAGAGTGGATAGATAATGTTCTGATCCGTGTTAGAAGTGCTGATCCGTAGGTAAATGGCAAATGATTCTGTCATTTTTTTACGGGTATTATGCTTATATATAGTTATTTGGACGACCTTAGTCAAGGGTGTATTAAAGGCTCCTTTTCAATTGCGACTACGCTGAGATGTAGGGAAGGGCGCTACTCCTTTCCATGGATTGCTCCACTTACCCTTGATCTCTACCTTATAAGGAAGGAAGCATCCAGTACCATTTTTGAATCTTTGGTATGACACAACCTGGGATTGAACTTTGTTCTCCTGGTCCATTTGTGAACACTCTAACCATAAAACCAATTCATTGGCATAATGGTTACAGTGTTTGCCAATTATCTGGGAAACTGGGTTCAATCCCAGGTCGAGTCATACTGAAAACGCAAAAAAATGATGCCTCCTGGCTTAACACTCAACATTATAAGGTAAGGATCAAGGGTAAGTGGAGTAATCCAAGGAAAGAAGTAGCGTTTTCTCCTATACCTCAATCTCAATGTAGTAGTAAGACCCCACTAATAAGTATCCTGGATATGACACTAAACAACAGTGCTGGAGCTTTGAGGAATGTGGAGTACCCCTTCATTGCCAATCGCTCCCAGGTCCACTCTAGCCCGGTGTGGTAGCACCTGATAGGGCCCTATCTATGGGTTAAATAGAACTAACAGCATACTTATGCTAAAATGAATTGTTTGAAATAGAAATGCTTTTGACAATTAAATATTCTATATTCGTTCGAACTGCTATTTTAGATTCATAATTTCCACCCTAAAAATGACAAAAAACATTCTACCAGAACTTTTCATCCTTTCATATCCATGTAAATAATCCATGTTGAAAAAAAGAATTATTACTAAAATATTTATTAGTTCCACCAATGGTTCAGTCAGCCAGGTTTCGATCCCAGCTTCGGGAATCTAGCCTGTCTAGCCACACTGAAGAGTTCTGATAGAACGAAACAGTCTGTCTGTGGATGACAATATATATATATATCTTTAAAATCTTACTGTTCTGCAGCTTCAAGAGAAGTAATCTGACAAGACAGAGAGTATAGTAATATTCTCCACTGAAATAAATTTATAATGACGACTTAACCAAGTTTGAGTCTCCATCAAATTGCACTATATATATATATAGAGAGAGAATGAAAATATTTATATATGATTTTATATTTTCTATATGTTTTCACATGATTTTTTATTTTTTTATTTCAGAGGATGATAACGATGACTGTGTAACATACACCGTAGAATTACAGAAGCGAGGGGGTGTATTGGGCATTACAATTTCTGGGACAGATAGTCCTCTGGATCCAATTATGATATCTGGATTAACAGAAGGTGGATTAGCAGATAGGTGAGTACACCAAGCTGAATCTTTTCAAATGGTCAGAGTCTATAATCTTTTTTGTTCAAAATCAAGTGCGGATCTCGTTTACAGTATAACAAATGTAATGTACCAAAAACTAATTCAAAGTCTGTCCTATAATAGTTGTCACATTTAGATTAAAATTTCATAGAGTAGATATAATATTTATTATGGGACATATTTTTATTAGTTTTTGGGTATGTAAACACTTTTCAGGTCATTTTAGGCTGAAATCAGTTTAATAACCATGGTTTCCGTGGCCTTTTGGCTAAGATCAAAGTGTAGTATCTGTTTTTATCAGCTTGATATCTGATACGACCTCAAATGGAGTCGATGATATTAATGGAGGTGCCCATGGTGTAATGGTTATTGTCACAAGAAATGGACACAGCAACACGAGTTCAAATCCTGGACGAGACTGATTGCATTTCACATAGCACTAATACCCTTGGGAACAGTATGAATCCAATTATTCCGCCTCCAGCTATAGGTAAATAGTAGGGCAGACTAGGTTCTTCAGCCTTGGTGAGGCAACTAGTCTAGGAGAAGGAAAACTCTTAATTCAAACCTGTTAAACTCCGCTTAAAAAATTGACCTTGTGTCATATCCTGCCCGAGCGGGGGGGGTTGATAAATATGATAACCATGGTTTCTAATTATATACAGTAAAAAGATATCTTCACCAGCATTTTAAAAAGATAATCACTTCATTATTTCAAATAGATTTATTTGACCCATCGATGGGACCCAGAGATTAAAAGGAGTACTGGTAGCATTGTGGTTAATGTGCTCGACCACAACATTATTGGATGCGCGTTCAAATATATATGTGTGTGTGTGTGTGTGTGAATGACCAGTGTTGTCTATTTGCTAGTGGTCATTAAAGTTAGTCCAGTCACTCGTATTTAAATGCTAATCACACACGCTGATAGAGTGTACACAGTTGTGTACGCAACCTATGGAAGATATGACATTTACCCTTTTTCTCTTTTCCGTTTAGTAGCCTAGGTTATTTATTTAAGTATCAAAGCAGAATATATATGTTGTATGTATATCATCAACAAGCACTGTCAAATACACAAAAATACGTGTATAACAAGAGGGCAGATGATATTACCATTTTTGGCATAAATGGTAATTGACGTCGTATCGTTCTGTTGCCTCTTGTTATTTTTATAGAAAGGAAACAAATAATGAATGCGTAGATACTGATGGCTTTCAATCTAGTAGTTTAATGACTGCTTAAGAGGAAGTTTTCCTTATGCCGTGAGTTGAAGAGAAGGGGAAAACACTTGTAAATGGTTATGCGGGAGTTTAGTGCTTAGCCAGAGGCATCAGGTCCATTTGCTTAAGGAGGGAGAAATAATTGACCAGGAAATGGTCTCCTTAGGTATGCAGAGGAACAATTGTTGAAATGTGCTCTCTCGAGATGGATAGTCCCTGTCTGCTGTTGGATTCATCCCGAGTTAGAGAAATGTTATCTCTCGTATTGGCTGGTCTTACCTAGCTGCCAGCCAAGAGGAATGAGAAAAGAAAAAAGAGAGGGAGCATGGTTAGCACTGCCTTTTATAGTGCCCGGGGAGATGTGCTGAGGCTGAATGGCATGGGTCGTTCTCATTGGATGAAATGTATCATTTCTATATTCCAATGGCAAAACAATTCCCGCACTAAATAATGGTTTGAAATTCTTTCTGCAACACGTGTATAAGGCACTTTTATAGAGAAATATTTTTTTTTCAAAGTTGATGAAAACTGACACTGAGTAGGGCCAAATAGATTTTAACCGATTTTACTTGATGAGGATCAATGATTTTACTACATTAGCCGCCTTATCAAATTAATTGTCAACTCACTTGGCGCATCAGAAAGAATTCAGGTACAAGACTAACAACAAAAATTTATAAACATCAACTAACTAAAAATATATCACTCCAAATTATATTTTTTTTAAAAAACCAGCAAATCGTAAATTAAGTTCACAGACTTCTTTTTTATTACAATTAAAAAATAAATATACAAAATAATAGAATTATAGTTACTCCCCACTTAAACCGAGAATTAATCTTTTTTTTTTATTTATTGCGGACTTTTTGTCCTCATCTTGGTAGATTTTTTGTTGTTTCTTCTCACTACGTTTCGGCCAAATTTCACTTCTGGCCTTCTTCATGTGATTAACCGCGACCTCGGATAGGAATGCTGAGTCTTGTAACCGTATCCCCAGTAATTACTGCCTTCCATAGTTATTGTCTATCACACCATGTTTTTGACCAAGTAAACCTCTGGCCGGCTTGGGTAGGAATTGAAACCACTATCTTCTGACAATGCTCACCTGGCACCGTAAAGACTCAACGCCTCTCTCCGCTGCGCATTTTCTAAAATTAATTCTCATATTAAGAAGCCTCATCTCAAAAGGATTACCAATAAAGACAATCCCCACTTGAACATTTTTTTAAAAAATCTAAATCTACAGGATTCGAATCTTAGAAATTGAACAGTTTTTGTTCCCAACCCTACCCTTTTTTAACCTACCGCGACTCAGGAGAGCAATTTATCAGAAACAAAATTGTTTACTACTTGTCTCCTCACAAAAAAAGTGTGGTTTTAATGGTTTATTTAAAACAAGGCCACTAACATATGGATAAGACTAACTGGAGTGTTGGATTTATCATGAAATAACCCATGAAAGTTGATATGCTATTTAATAAAGAAGCCAAACCAAACCAATCATTATTTGTTGGTTGGATTTTTTTGTTTGTTTTATAGTATATTAATCATTTTTAGGTTATTTGATGTCGAAGTAAGTTTTTTTTATCCAATCAAATATATGGTTTCAAGCATTCCTATCTAATAGTAACAATTTACTAGCACTTGTATGGTTCCTATAGCATAACAATAAACATCACTCACCTGTAGAAGTCAAAAGTAACTTGGTTGCCTCCATAAAATACTAGCCAACAAAGTTCACCTCTTTTATAGGAGTGTTCCTGTGCAGCATGTGGATTGGTCCATTTACTAGGATGGACCTGACCAACACATTTACATGAGAGGTGTCTATTCACCTACATATTCTTGGCAAATAGGCCGTCCACTTACCGGCTGGTTGCGAGCTGACCAATATTCTACAGTTTCAAATAATCCTATCGAATAGCAGCCCAGTCAGACTGCATCTTTGCTGAGGGGTAATACCCTTGCCTTACAAAGAGTGTCTTGTATATGGCATTAAACTATCTGATGGTAAGGATCCAGCCCTAAAGCTTTGGAAGATGTAGAGAACCTATTCATTGGCATTACTCTCAGATCCACTCTGATCCAAAGTAGTAGCATCTGATAGGGTCCTACCTGTGGGACAAATAGAACTGTTTGACATTTAAACTGTGTGCAAATAGATGCTTCATGCTAAATTGAATTATTAGAACTGTTTGACCATTTAACTGTGTGTGTAGAAATGACTGATGTTTAATTGAGTGATACATAGCAATACTTGAAACCATTTAACTTTGTTGACTTATGGTAAATTAAATTGTTAGAAATAGAACTGTTTGACCATTTAACTGAGTGTAAAGAAATGATTGATGTTTAATTGAATTGTTAGTGATACATAGCAATACTTGGAACCATTTAACTTTGTTAACTTATGGTAAATTGAATTGTTAGAAATAGAACTGTTTGACCATTTAACTGAGTGTAAAGAAATGATTGATTTTGAATAGAATTATTAGTGTTACATAGTAATACTTAAAATCATTTAACAATGTGCAAATAAAACTATTCATGTTAGCAAAATTTAAGACCATTTAAGTGAGTGCAAACAATAGTAATACTTGTGTGCAAATTGATTAGCACTAACTCATTTAAAAATAAGATTACCAACGAATTATTAACTTACAAATCATATGTATAACCTTTTAACTGTGTGGAAACAAATAAGCTTTGGCTCATTTAAAAACGTTATCTACAAACTATGTGTTTAGAAATTATATATATGTATAAAGAGGATTTGGCATTAAATAACCCAAAATGGTTGATATGCCATAAAACCCATCCAAACCAAAATATATATATGTATAAAGAGGATTTGGCATTAAATAACCTACAATGGTTGATATGCCATAAAACCCAACCAAACCAAATCATATATATGTATAAAGAAGATTTGGCATTAAATAACCTACAATGGTTGTTATGCCTTAAAACCAACCAAAGCAAATAAAAACAAAGGAAAATATTTCTCATTTTTAAAAACATTTTTTTAGAATCTTTTTTTCATGAGAAAGTGTTAGAATTATCTTTTTTAAGTAAAGTTGCACAATTTTTATTGATCTCTCAACAACCCATGGAAGACCTTGACTGAAAGTTAAATTGATTTAGTATTGCCCACATTTTTTCTTCATTTCATTGGATACGATGATGAGAAGGGTTGATTTTCTTTTTAAATGCTTTTGTTCTCAAGATTAGAATTTTTACAAAATGCAGAAAGTTATTTTAAATGGAATATATATATATATATATATATATATATATATATATATATCTGGTCTTTTAATTGGGCCGTCTGGCATTCATACTGGATCGGGTATCAAGATCAATCATAGATTTCATTGACAAGAAAATTAGAATTATTATTGCTTTGCCCCCCCCCCCAGTTTTTATGATGGACAATTCTATCGGGCAATATTCTTTATTGAAGTGGTCCTGAGTTAAAAGATTTTCCTTAGTAGATAAAGCTTTCCCATGTGGGGGGTGTCCTTGTGGTATAATGGTTAAAGCGCTGGACTGCAGAATTGTAGTAAGCGAGTTCAAACTCCAGTCGCACTATTACAGTTACTTTCGGACAAATACTCTAGGGAAAGCTATAAACCCCCTTATCTTATCTGCTATGGTTTAAATAGTACCACTGGGTTCTTTTAGAAGGGTGGATTTGTCATTAAATAACCCAAGAATGTTCATATACCTTTAAAAAACAAAAACAAACTTTACCATGTATAATCTTTAAAAAATTTTCACTAGGATTTAGATTCAAACTGTTCATGTCCAATATCATGAATTTTTTTATACTTTTCCTGAAGAAAAAGCTTTAATCTCCTTTGCTCTGTAATAAGAGGTATTATCCTCCAGAAAAATGAATTCATCATCACCAAACCAATTTTCAAGTGGATTTAGATCCAGACTGTTTGCTGGCCATCTCATTGATTTTCTATGCTTTTCCTGAAGAAAAATCTTTAATCTCCTTTGCTCTGTGACAAGATG
The DNA here is from genome assembly GCA_963585895.1 of Sepioteuthis lessoniana. NCBI lineage: Eukaryota > Metazoa > Mollusca > Cephalopoda > Myopsida > Loliginidae > Sepioteuthis > Sepioteuthis lessoniana. The sequence continues at coordinate 54,247,874 of OY757943.1, read as the reverse complement.
TATTATCCTTCTGAAAAATGGCTTCATCATCACCAAACCAATTTTCTATCGATGGAACGAGAAAATCATTCAGGATTTTAATGTACACATGTGCATTTATTATTTGATAATGAGTACAGTCAGATTTGCATGTCTTTTTAGCTGGGCCGTCTGGTTTTCATGCTGGATGGGGTATCAAGTCAACGCTAAATGTCCCCCGGCTTTAGCTGGGCCACCATCGGGTGGGCAAAGTATCAATGACAAGCATAACACTCGACCTTCAGGTCTGGTTTATGTCGAAGTTGTTGAGTTTGGTAGATAAAAAGTCAGCACTCAGTCACGTAACAAGTTGAGTTAAGTTTTGAAGTGAAGTTCATTACTCTAAGGATGGAGAAATTTATGGTCGTTTGAATATTCCATTCCGAGGACAGTGATTGGAGCTGTGCAAATGAATAATTATAAACAATCCATATGTTAAAAAAAGTGCTAATGTCCTCACAGATCATTAGAGTAGACAGTGCCGCACATTTGGCTGGTTGTTTGAAACAACCAATCAGAAGCGCAGATGAGTGGTCTATAATCATCCAAATGAATAAATAGCCAAAATTTTTCTTTCCACTTTAGAGGGCATATCAGAGACTGAACATCTCTGATAGGGTCTGCTTGGTAAGGGGAGTATGATGTTGAAAGACATCATACTCCCCAATGACCCAAGCAAAACACATCATTGACAACACCTTCCGACATCAAATGTATTAAGGCATATATTTAAAGTATACACCGGCTTGTTTTTTAGTACTGCTGCGGGGTCTGTATTGAGTTACTGCCCGTTTTATTTTTGTCTGCCAACTGGACACTAGTTATGACCATTGAGCCGGTAAGTGTTATTATTGTTGTTATTCTGCACATTAGAGCAGCGACTTCTACAATTTAAGCTATGGCCAGCAAGGTCACTTAGCTTTGTGCTGAAACTTGTGGCCAACCAACCTACCCCTAAATCCTTACTCAAGGTCTCTTTATAGAGACCTTGAGTCAAATCCTGTCTGGTGTGAGGCAGAGATAAATACCACCATTTCTCCTAGTACTTTAACTGACATGCAAACTCATATCATGAAAGACTTAGGAAATTTACTTGTTTTCTTCTGGCAGTCATCTTGCCTAGTTGGCTTGGGCTGTAGAATACACTGACTGCACCTCTGCAGAGGGGAAAGAACTCCCCCTCCAACAAGTGTTCCGTATACGATACTAGATAATCTGATGGCGAGGTTCCAATAATGCTGGAGCTTTGGGGAATGCAAAGTACACCTTCATTGCATCATTCTCAGGTCCACTCAGGCCCGGAGTGGTAGCACCTGATAGGATCCTATCTATGGGTCAAATAGAACTAAACTGTTGCTAAACTTAAATGTTTGAAATGGAACTGTTTTGACATTTAATTGTGTGTAAATAAAAAACAATACAGATACTAAACCAAATTGTTTGAAATAGAACCGTTTTTGACATTGAAACTGTGTACTTATTTTAAACTGAATTGTTTGAAAAAAAATGTCTTGACATTTAACAGAACTATTTTGACATTTAACTGTGTTTAAACAAAAACTGTACTTATACTAAACTGAATTTGCTGAATTAGAACTGCTTGACTAAACTGAATAGCTAGAAATAGAAATGTTTTTGACAATTAAACTGTGTACTCATGCTAAACTGAATTGTTTGAAATAAAACTGATTATTTACATAAAAATGGGTTTGCCATTAAATAACCTGTAAAGGTTGATATGCCATAAAACCCAATCAACCAACCAATAAAATAATTATGTAAAATGCTTATTCTTACAAGAATCAATCAATCTAAAATGATATTTTTTACACTATAGATAATTTTGTCTTTTCCTATTTTGCCAAATTCATCTGTCAATTTTTTTGTATTTTACCAACTGTTCTGAAAATTGAGTTTTTTTTTAATTCTTTTTTTGTGCTTATTAACTTCTAAAAAACTGAATTGTTTGAAATTTAATTTGATGTTAAATGACCTGAAAAGGATTGATATGCTGTAAACAAAATGAATGAACCAACCAACCAACTGGCAGTCATCTCTATATCTTTGATTTAAAATGCACCAAACAAAATTTCAAACTTCATTGCAGATTCCTGTTATTAGTTTATTTACTGCTAAATTTATTTAGCAGTAAATAAACTAATAAAAGAGGAATAACCAAGGCAAACATCTAAGTGTTCCAATTCTATGATCTTTTTCTGGTGTTGTATTCATATAAATAGTACAGTGTATGAGTTTTAGCTTATAATATCTGCTTTTATCAGAAAAGTTTACAATAAATTGCTTAAAAATTTTCGAATGGACCAGTCAATTTTTTCAGTCTTTTCTTCTCACCATTTTTTTCTTTCTTTTTTGATTGTTTTCTGATCTCTGTTGAACTTTTTCAAAATGTTCAATGTTGTTTCTCCATCTCTCAATGGCTTTAAAATATAGTTACACTTTTGAAATAAGTTTTGTTTCTCCATCTCTCAATGGCTTTAAGATATAGTTACACTTTTGAAATAAGTTTTGTTTCTCCATCTTTCAATGGCTTTAAAATATAGTTACACTTTTGAAATAAGTTTTGTTTCTCCATCTTTCAATGGCTTTAAAATATAGTTACACTTTTGAAATAAGTTTTGTTTCTCCATCTTTCAATGGCTTTAAAATATAGTTACACTTTTGAAATAAGTTTTGTTTCTCCATCTTTCAATGGCTTTAAAATATAGTTACACTTTTGAAATAAGTTTTGTTTCTCCATCTTTCAATGGCTTTAAAATATAGTTACACTTTTGAAATAAGTTTTGTTTCTCCATCTTTCAATGGCTTTAAAATATAGTTACACTTTTGAAATAAGTTTTGTTTCTCCATCTTTCAATGGCTTTAAAATATAGTTACACTTTTGAAATAAGTTTTGTTTCTCCATCTTTCAATGGCTTTAAAATATAGTTACACTTTTGAAATAAGTTTTGTTTCTCCATCTTTCAATGGCTTTAAAATATAGTTACACTTTTGAAATAAGTTTTGTTTCTCCATCTTTCAATGGCTTTAAAATATAGTTACACTTTTGAAATAAGTTTTGTTTCTCCATCTTTCAATGGCTTTAAAATATAGTTACACTTTTGAAATAAGTTTTGTTTCTCCATCTTTCAATGGCTTTAAAATATAGTTACACTTTTGAAATAAGTTTTGTTTCTCCATCTTTCAATGGCTTTAAAATATAGTTACACTTTTGAAATAAGTTTTGTTTCTCCATCTTTCAATGGCTTTAAAATATAGTTACACTTTTGAAATAAGTTTTGTTTCTCCATCTTTCAATGGCTTTAAAATATAGTTACACTTTTGAAATAAGTTTTGTTTCTCCATCTTTCAATGGCTTTAAAATATAGTTACACTTTTGAAATAAGTTTTGTTTCTCCATCTTTCAATGGCTTTAAAATATAGTTACACTTTTGAAATAAGTTTTGTTTCTCCATCTTTCAATGGCTTTAAAATATAGTTACACTTTTGAAATAAGTTTTGTTTCTCCATCTTTCAATGGCTTTAAAATATAGTTACACTTTTGAAATAAGTTTTGTTTCTCCATCTTTCAATGGCTTTAAAATATAGTTACACTTTTGAAATAAGTTTTGTTTCTCCATCTTTCAATGGCTTTAAAATATAGTTACACTTTTGAAATAAGTTTTGTTTCTCCATCTTTCAATGGCTTTAAAATATAGTTACACTTTTGAGGTTATAATCTTTACTACAATGGTGTTCTTATATAGGAAATTTAGATCAAAACACAACAAACTAAGCAAAGGTTTAAAATGTAAATAAAAAAGGCAACGTTGAGTCTATTCAAAATTTAATTTTACCACCAGAAAAGAACAATATTTAAATTTTAAAAAAAATTATTGTCATCACTTTGTTTTAAAGAAGATATGTTTGCCCTCACAAGTTATGCACTCCTGAAGTCTCATTCTGAAGTTAATACAGGGTCTGGTGGAATGATTACTCTTGTTTAGAAAATATATTAAATAAAGGACAACATTAATCCTATTCAAAATTTAATTTTACTCCAAGAAGAAAGCAATATTTTCTATTTTATTTTGTTATTATCATCAGTTTGTTTTAAAGATTATATCATCCAAACTTTTTCTCTCACGAGCTGCACACTATGAAGCTTCACCCTGAAGTTTTGGAGAGAGGTGTCCCTGTGGTTTAGTGGCTAATGTACTGAACTGCAACACTATAGTTAGCAGGTTCAAACTCCTATTATTCCGTTAGGGTCACTTTCAATCTTATACCCTTGGGAAATGTGCGAACCTCCTTATACTCCCAGATATGGGTTGTACTGTATGACTGCAGTTCTTCTACAAGGATGACTTTGATATTAAATAACCCACAGAGGTTGATATGCCATTAAGCAAAGAAACCAAACCTGCAGTGCTCACTTAGTAATTACCTTTGGTAATGCTATTAATTCATAATGCATAAATTATTTCTTATAAATTGAATTACCACGACCAGAAAATCCAGCAAGCACTTTGTATAACGTACGAAACCACAGGACTTCTATTTTGACTTCATTAGGTGTCATCAGCAGTGTATACCGTGATCTCCCCCACTAGAGATTGAACCTGTAGAAGTCACTGCTCTAATGTGCAGAATAAACAAGGTGGTGTAATGGTTATCATCGCAGGATGTGGACACGACGACACGAGTTCAAATCCTGGACGAGCCTGATTACATTTCACATAGCACTAATACCCTTGGGAAAGGTATGAATCCAAATATTCTCCCTCCAGCTATGGGTAAATAGTAGGGCAGACTAGGTTCTTCAGCCTTGGTGAGGTGACTAGTCTAGGAGAAGGAAAACTCTGAATTCAAACCTGTTAAACTCCGCTTAAAAATTGACCTTGTGTCATATCCTGCCCGAGCGGAGGGGTTGGTAAATAGGATAAACAACGATAATAACAACATTTACCATCTAGCTGGCAGAGAAAAATAAAACAGGCTGTAACTCAATACAGACCCTGCACCATTACTGAAACAACCTGGCATATATATATATATATATATATACTAATATGTCCATTCCTTGGCCCACAACCAATCACTGCCCAGAGGAATGGACTTAACCACATCCGCATAATAAAATACCCCAGCAACTATAAAATCTGTCCTTCCTCAGAGTTTTGGAGAGCTCACTAGAACTCGTCACTCAACTGGTTACGCAACTGAGTGCTGACTCATATCTATCAAGCTTAAAGTCTTAACACAAGTGAAAATCTGACTCAAGAGAACGTGCCCAGTTGGCTGGGGATGTAGAATACACTGACTGCTTTTCTGCAGATGGGTAAAAAAAACCTTCCCCAACGAGTGTCCTAGATATGACACTAAACAATCTGATAGTGAGGTTCCAGTGATGCTGGGGCTTTAGGAAATGTGGAGTAAACCTTTATTACCATCACTTCCAGGTCCACTCTGGCCCAAAGTGGTAGCACATGATAAGGATCCTATCTATGGGTTAAATAGAACTAAACCATGTTTTGAGTTAACTGTTTTTGGCATTTAAACTGCATATTTATGCTAAAGTAAATAGTTTAAAATAAAACTGCTTTGACATCTAAACTGTGTACTCATGCTAAACTGAATTGTCTGAAATAGAGCTGTTTTGACATTAACTCTGTGTATTGCCCAGTAGGCTGGGGCTGTAGAATACACCAACTGCACCTGTGCAAAGGGGTAAGATCCCCCCAATGAGTGTCCTGATATGACTCTAAACAATCTGACGGTGAGGTTCCTGTAATCCTGGGGCTTTGGGAAATGCAGAGCACCCCTTCATTGCCAGGTTCACTCTGGCCTGGAATGGTAGCACCTGATAGGGTCCTATCTATGGGTTGAATTGAACTAGCTGCATACTTATGCTGAGCTGAATTGTTTGAATTAGAACTTTTTGACTAAACTGAATTGCTTGAAATAGAAATGTTTTTGACAAACTGTGTACTTGTGATGAACTGGATTGTTTGGGGTGGAGCTGTTTTTAACATTGAAATTGTACTTGCACTGGCCTGTATTGTTTGATATAGAAAAATTTTGACATTTAACTGAGTGTAAACAAAAATTTATACTTATACTAAACTGAATTAGCTGAATTAGAACTGTTTGAATAAACTGAATAGCTTGAAATAGAAATGCTTTTGATAATTAGACATGGTTGGCTGAATTGATCAAAATAGAACTGATTATGTGTATAAAAATGGATTTGACATTAAATGACCTCCAAAGGTTGATATGCCATGAAACACCAACCAACCTGAGAGAATGTTGACAAAACCACATCACACTCAAGTGATGTGGAATTAACTAGTCATGGTAAATGCACAGTCAATTAACCTGGTGTGTCCTGTAAGTTACCTCCGTAATTTTACAGAGGACACGGTCACCTCCAGGACTATACCTTCCCAACAGGATAGGAGATACACATGTGCATAATCATAACCTCATGAGCAAGAAAATATTTCTTTTTGTCCATTATCTGCAGCCTACGCTTTAAAGACTTGAACATTGAGCTATCACCTTGAGGAAGTAATTACAAGATAATAAATCCGTGTTGACTGAATCTGAAATAAAAAATGAAATAACAGCTGCTTTGTGCAATGATAAAATCACCATTTATTAAATAAGTTTCAAGCAGAAATTCATGATGTTCGCCATTTCATGCCATGATGGTAACTGAAATGGTATTGCTGCTACTCAAAGACATTCCTCTCAGCCGTTCACCTCTGTGAACACCTGTGTAATGACAATTTTAAATTTGGGAGATAATTTTGGTTGACGATGTATTTGTTTATTTACTTACAATATTTTAAATAACTCTTATCGTAAAATATAATCTCACACCACTAATACGGGTTATTGTAGATATTTTAAATAAAACCAGACCTTATAAGCTGAAATTCACATGATATATTGTTCATATAAATGTAAGTATATCATGAAAATTTTTCCTTTACCGGCTCATTGGCTTTGTGGGTAGAGTGTTCGCCAATGACCCAGAAGACCAGGGTTCAATCCCAGGTCAAGTCATACCAAAGACTCAAAGAAATAGTACTTGATACCTTCTTGCTTAACACTCAGCATTATAAGGTATGTATCAAGGGTAAAGTGGACTAATCCAGGGAAAGAAGTAGCGCCCTCCCCTAAACCTTGGTGTAGTAGCTATTGAAAAGGGAGCCTTTGGTTCACCAACTTTCTCACTCTTTGTAAAAACATTTATTAGGATATTAAAAAGGAGGTACTTGTGATGTAATGGCTATTGCTGTAGGAAATGGATTCATACCTTTGAGAAAGGTATGAATCCGACTATTCTCTCCCCCATCTATTGGTAATTAGTTGGACAGGCTGGGCTCTTTAACCCTGGTATTGCGGCCAGTCTAGAAGGAAAATACTAAATTCAAACCATCTATACGCCGCTTAAAAAATTGAGCTTATGTCACATTCTGCTCATTGTGGAGGTAGTTGGGTAATTCAAGTGGCCATTATTGTGGGGGTCATACTGAATCTATTGTCGGCAGGGCTTAGAATACAATGTCTGTATTCCCAATTTAGAGGGGTAAGACCCCTATAAAAGTATGTGTCCTGGATATGGCACTAAACTGCATCTGGTGGTGAGGCTCCTGTTCTGTAGATCTGGAGAGTGTAGAATCACCTTTTTATTGCCATTACTCCCAGGTCCACTCTGATATAAAGTACCTGTTTGGGTCCCATCTTTTGGTTAAATAGATTTGTTAAAATATTCGTATTCAATAGGACCATGTGCAAAAAAAACACTTCTGAAGCAACAACACAGAAAATGTAAATATGAACACAATGAATGTGATTCCCTTATGTATAGGCATAAAATAACCCTAAATAGTTTGACGTGCCATTAAAATCAATCTATTGTTACATAAAATTCTGTGAACATTGGTATCATTGGTTGATTGGTTGGTTTTATGGCAAGTCAACCCTTGTTGGGTTATTTAATGCTAAAGTCTTTTTTTGCAAGCATTTATCATCAATACATAAGATCCACAATTCCATGATGGCAACTGAAATGGCAAATATGAAAAAAATCTTTTGAAACCTGAAAATGTATCCTCAAAACCTATATACAAGAGTTAAAATCCAAACTTTTATTACAAAATGGTCCGCTAATGGAACAGTACTCGTAACGGTACAAAATGTGTTGTCTGAAATATATGAAGGTGATAGTTGTCACATTTACTTCATGTGGAAATATTTACTGTAAATCTTAAAAATGTTGTATTATTCTTGTGATACACTCATTTGCTTGCCCAGTCAGCTAGGGCTATAGAATACACCAACTGCATCTCTGCAGAGGGGTAAGACTCTCCCCAACGAATGTCCAGGATATAACACTAAACAATCTGATGGTGAGGTTCCAGTGATGCTGGAAGTTTGGGGAATCCAGAGTACCCCTTCATTGACATTGCTCCCAGGTCCACTCTCGTTTGGAATGGTAGCACCTGATAGGGCCCTATCTATGGTTAAATAGAACTAACTGCATACTTATGCTAAACTGAATTGTTTGAATTAGAACAGTTTGACTAAACTGAATAGCTTGAAATATAAATGTTTTTGATAATCAAACTGTACTTACATTTAAACTGCGTGCTTATGATAAACTGAATTGTTTGAAATGGAACTGTTTTTGACATTGAAACTGTACTTACACTAAACTAAATTGTTATATATAGAACTGTTTTGATATTTAACTGTGTGTACACAAAATATATACTTACACTAAACTGAATTAGCTGAATTTGTACTGTTTGAATAAACTGAATAGTTTGAAATAGAAATGTTTTTGCCTATTAAACTGTGTACTCATGCTAAACTGAGTTGTTTGAAATAGAACTGATTATTTGTATAAAAATGGATTTGGCATTAAATAACCTACAAAGGTTGATATGTCATAAAACTCAATCAACCAACCAACCAACACTCATTTACTCAGACTTGAATCCTTACTCGTGATGGTGTTGTTGGCACCCGAATATTTACAAGTAAATCTTACATTTTGTTGGTATTGCTTAATTTTATTTGGGCTAAATGTTATCACAAAAAGCAAATACCGTAAATTGTTCGGTACAAGTTGACTTTTTAAGCCTAAAAAAATCTCTACAAATCTATGGATCTATTTTTCCAGCAGGGTTAAAATCCAAACTTTTACCACAGAATGGTCAACCTGTGGAACGGTACTGCCAACAATCGATATACACTAATTACCATACCTCCAACAGACTGCTACAAATATTTCCAACTTAAAGTTGTGTTTGGACAACATATTTAACAAATTAACACAGGAATTAATATAAAATAATAGGGCAGGTCCTCGTGGTGTAATGGTTAAAGCGATGGACTGCGGAATCATAGTACGCGAGTTCGTACTCCAGTCGCGCTATTACGTTCACTTTCGGGCAAATACCCTTGGGAAAGGTATGAACCTCCTTATCCTCCCAGCTATGGGTAAAATAGTACCATGACTGTTCTTCTAGGAGAATGGCTTTGGCATTGAATAACCTACAAAGGTTTATATGACATGAAAGAAAGAAGTTTTAGAGCATTGCTCAGTTGAAAAAAATAACGAAAATAGTTTTGATACACCTCATATTTTTTCCCGCCATTGCAATTTGGTAGATTTTACAAAAGGTTAAATGACAGTAGGTCTCTTCGATTTGACATCAGTTTATCCTTTCTTATTTGTTAAGGTTTTGCAACAAAAGAGAAGGGGGTGTCCTCGTGGTGTAATGGTTAAAGAGCTGGATTGCAGAATCGTAGTAAGCGACTTCGTACTCCAGTCGCGCTATTACGTTCACTTTCAGGCAAATACCCTTGAGAAAGGTATGAACCCCCTTATCCTCCCAGCTATGGGTAAAATAGTACCACTACTGTTCTTCTAGGAGAATGACTTTGGCATTAAATAACCTAAAAAGAGTTGATATGCCATTGAACAAAGAAACCGAAACCGATAAAATAATAAAACTAATACAAATTAAGTATTATATTAATGCTATATCGTATACCATTTCAAACTGCTGATAAATTGACTATAAACACTGAATATCAGCCCAGTATTCTGGGCCTGTAGAATACACCGACTGCATCTCTGCAGAGGGGTAAGACTTCCCTCCCCAAAGAGTCTCCTGGGAGTGTCCTCATGGTGTAATGGTTAAAGCGCTGGACTGGGGAATCGCAGCAAGCAAGTATGAACTCCAGTCATGCTATTACGTTCACTTTCAGATAAATACCCTTGGGAAAGGTATGACCCCCCCCCATCCTCCCAGCTACGGGTTAAATACTACTGCTGCTCTTATAGAGGGATGGCTTTGGCATCAAATAACCTACAAAGGTTGATATGCCATTTAACAAAGAAACCAAAGAATGTCCTGGTGGCCAAGTTGACTGAGGATGCAGTATACACCTTCTGCATCTCTGCAGATGGGGTAAGACTTTCCTCCCCAAAGCGTGTCCTGGATATGGCTCAAAACGATCTGATGGTTAAGCTCTACTAATGCTGGAGCTTTGGGGAATGCAGAGTATGCTTTCATTGATATCGCTCCCAGGTCCACTCTGACCAGGAGTAGTAGCACCTGATAGGGTCCTATCTATAGGTCAAATAGAACTGTTTGACATTTAAACATAGTGAAAACAAATGATTTATGCTAAATTGAATTGTTAGAAATAGAACTGTTTGACCATTTAACTTTGTGGAAACAAATGATGTATTTAATTGAATTGTTAGTTATACATAGCAGTACTTGGAACCATTTAGCTTTGTTGACTAAATTGAATTGTTTGAAATAGAACTGTTTGCTCCTTTATTTGTATGTATCTAAAAATATGTTTACAAATTATATATTTAGTATATATATGTTAAAACAGGATTTGGAATTAGATAAGCAACAATGGTTGATATGCCATAAAACCAAACCAAACCAAATCCTATATATCTAATATATATGTATAAAGAGGATTTGGCATTAAATAACCCACAATTATTGATATGCCATAAAACCCAACCAAACCATATATATTTAATATATATGTATTAAGATGATTTAGCATTAGATAACCTACAATGGTTAATATGCCATAAACCAAACACAAGTCCAAATTTTAAGTGGAGTTTAACAGGTTTTTGAATTCAGAGTTTTCCTTCTCCTAGACTAGTTGCCTCACCAAGGCTGAAGAACCCTGTCTGCCCTACTATTTACCCATAGCTAGAGGGAGAATAATTGGATTCATACCTTTCCGAAGGGTATCAGTGCTATGTGAAACGCAATCAGTCTTGTCCAGGATTTGAACTCGTGTCATCGTGTCTATTTCCTATGACGATAACCATTACACCACGGGCACCTCCCATGCTTAATCTTGTATACCGGCCTCAGATTATTCATAGTACCTGGTAATCCTGAATGATTACTTGGCTGTCTCACATAGCATAATGGTTATATAGTTCTATTTCTTTCTGGTTGCTTTATACTCCTGGCCTTGTGCCAAACTAAGCTAAGTTTGTATTTACCCCTTTACCATCAGCAGGATTTCACACTAGGTCAATTTCTATTTGTTTCATAATAGTCAAGATATTGTGTAATAATTAGAGATAATTATTTAAACCTAAAACTTATTAAAATCACAGCTGTCGCAAGCATCTTGTACAATTGCAAGCTTCATTACCCATGTCAATCATCAGATGGAAAGTTTTCCAGCTGTTTTTACAATCTTTTGGATCTGATGATCAACTTGGGCCATGAAACTGGCAATTGGAGTTGACACTTGTGATGCCTGTGAGTTTAACAGTTTTCAGGTTTAAATAGATAATTTTTAATCATTGATCAATACTTTGACTATATATCATCTTCAAATTGCACTGATAGCACAGATTTCCCTCTAACTATATATATATATATATATATATATTGTATAGTTATGCCACAAATCATTATCTAAAAAGGTTTGGTTGAATACCATGGATTGTTTCTTTTTAAAATCTTCAAGTGAAGACATTCAAGTCTTCTCACTTCTGGGTCAAATTGGTTTAAAAAGTAATCTATATCAGCCCAAGTGTTTTCAGCCACTTCACTGGTTAACTTGACCCAGAAGAAGGCTAGTGAGAAGACTTGAACATCTTCACTTGAAGATTTTAAAAAAGAAACAATCCATGGTATTCAACCAAACCTGTTTATATATATATATATATATATATATATATATATATATATATATACCTTTAAGAAAAACAAAAACCAGTCACATTAGGATTATAAATTTATTTCCATCCTGTTATGGGTATTGATATGAATCAATAACACTAAAAATAACAGGACTTCTTCAGATCTAATAGATAAAATAATTACAGTCAGAATAGACAATATTGGGTGGGAGAGGGTAGAAGAGGGGTGAAGAGTTTCCTCCCCATTTGTCCACTTCTGGTTTGTTTTTTTGCCAGTTGGAATCACAATAAAGTAACTAGACATATATTCTAAACTCACTTTCTACAGTAAATTAAATTTAAAATTTTTTAAAAATTAAATTCTAAATACATTTCAATGTAAATCTCCAGATTTAATAATATTTTAGGGAATTACATTTCTTTTTAACCTTCAGTATTTGCAAAGATGATAACAGTTACGCCATACATATCTCTGCACTAAGTTTAGAAAATGATTTCCTAGCTGAACTCTCACCCACTTACTGAGCAGGTTAATCTCTGACTAACTTTGGTGATCTAGTGAGAACTGGTATTTTAAATGTGACTCGACTTTTAGCCACTGTGTCTATAAGTACAAGAAAAGGCCAAATGAATGTCTGAAATTGATTTTCTTTAATATCATGAACCTTTCTCAGAAAAGGATTAGAATTAAGGAATGACCAATTCTTTATTCGAATCTTCATTCTAAATGCTAAATGTGATCTCCATCCATTTACCGTATTGAATATTTTGTTATCATGCTCCTGTTTATATTTCACGCTATCCGATAGAGAGACGTAAGTATCTATTACTGGTATGTATAAATCATTTCATTGTCCTGTCCAAAGCTGCAACCAGTCTCCTAGCTTTGCTAAATTGGTATTTCCTTACAACCGACCCTCTCGATGTTGTATATCCTCCTTTCTTCTGTCTAGTCACATATTACCCGCTATAAACCCTGATCCCAAAGCACACACCAACATAATCTGTATGCCCCCTGCTTAGAGACTCTCCCTCCTGCACTAGTTTCTCTATTATATTTTGAGTCTGGATCAATCCTTGATTATGTATGTGCAAAAGTTTCCAGCGTTCTTAATCCCGACCCCCAATATTTTTTAACTATGTATTCAATCTGCAATTTTCAGAGAAAGAGTTTGCCAGGAATTATTTGCAAACATACACACACACACACACACAGACAATGAATAAGCTATCAGTTTATGGCTGTCTGAATAAATCACTTCGATATTACGTAGATTTTCTCTGTCATTATAGTTCAGTATTTGGTTAATTTCTGAAATATTTCTTTTTATTTTAAGAAAATTAATAAACATCAATTTTGCAGTTTTTATGGTTTAGCTATTTTCTTAGAATAAAAAGAAATATTTTGAAAACTAATTAAGTATCGATCCTATTGACAGAGAAAATTGTAATAAAATTTTTCTTACCTTTATAAGATTTCTCTATATTCTTTATTTATTTTCATCATGAATTTCTTACTCTGGACATAGCTACAATGAACTGACCAATAGAAAAAAACTTCTTTTGATAGATATTTTTATTTATCAAAAGCTATGGTACATGGTACAGTGGATAAAGACGTTGGTTAGAGCCTGAGACATATCCAAAGAGTGTGAGTTCAAGGCAGTGGAGAACTTTCAGAGGGGAAATTAACAGTAGATAACTGACATCCATTTAACATGGCTCGTGGAACTAGAACAGTCTACTTTGGTAAGCGAAATTAAGGGTTAAGTCTGACGTTCCAACTACCTGAAGAAGGCCAGAGCATACAACGACTGAAACGTTGTGATAAACATAGTGACAAAGATGAGGACAATAGTCCAAAAATTGTAAATAATCATCAAAAGCTGTTTTCAAAAATCCTCAAGCAAATTATAAATCATCATTGGGAAGCTGGACCGCAGCATCATGGTGTGCAAGTTCAAACTAATACCCTTGGGAAAGGCATGAACCTCCTTATTCCCCCAGCTAGCTGTTGAATAGTATCACTGCTGTTCTGCAAGGATAGCTTTGGCATTGAATAATCCACCATGGTTGATATGCCATTAAACAAAGTAAGAAATCAATCTTTATCCTCCTAGCTATGGGGTAAATAATATCACCGCTGTTCTTCTACACGGTGGCTTTGGCATTAAATACCCCACAAAGGTTGATATGCCATTAAACAGAGAAACCAAACCAAGACTCCTATATCAACATTATTCTAACAAGCACTGTCAGTAAATAACATTGGCGACCAGAGTCAAGGGTGACCCGAAGGCTCCCTTTTCAATAGCTACTACACCAAATTGTAGGAGAGGGCGCTACTCCTTTCTCTGGATTGCTCCACGTTCCCCTTGATCCTTACCTTATAATGTTGAGTGTTAAGTGAGGTAGCATCAAGTACCATTTTTTGAGTCTTTGGTATGACTCGACGTGGGATTGAACCCAGGTCTTCGGGGCCAATGGCAAACACTCTAACCATTATACCAATGTCCAGTAGTAAGTATTGAAAAGTTAATAAACAGTATTAGAGGTATGATTGCATATTGTTTTCTTGAGATACGCAATCTTCTGACTAAACTTAAATGTTATATATCAAAGCAAAGTGTTTCAAAGCCATTCCAGTTGTGTTAGAAAATGTTTCTCTTAAGATATATCATCAAATCATGCTGATAGCATGGTTTCCTTTGACTCTCTCTTGCCATCTGTCCCTACCAGCCATCGCTCATAGCCGGTCCTCATCCAGTGTCTGCACAGAGCTGATGTATTTAAGTTTTTGCTGATCTGCCAACACTGGTGTGTCCATGTGTAGTAGTCCATTGGAGAAAGTCACTTATGAGTTTGTTCCTGCTCCTCCATCATTTCTTGTTGCTCTTGCTTGTACGGTTTGCAAGATGGGAGGCTAGTGGCTGTACAGCTGTTGTTTTGTAGACTAGTACTTCCAGACTGTACATATATATATATATATATATATATTTTAATCAATAAAATTTAGTTTGGTCCAACCCTTCTTTAGTCAGAATTATCCTGATGATCTGGTTAGGTGAAACCTAGGTAGATTACTTCTGACTTTGTAGGTATTTGCATTTCGTTCTGCTTAGTGTATTGAGCACTCTTAAGTTTAACTTAAGGTATCCTGTTTGTGTTTTTTCTTTTAACTTGGTATTATGACATTGGTTGATTATTTTCAAGCCGGCTCATTAAGCTAGTGGGTAGAGTGTTCGCCAATGGCCTGAAAACCTGTGTTCAATCCCAGGTCGCATCATACCAAAGACTTTAAAAATGGTACTTGATACCTCCTTGCTTAACACTCAGCAATATAAGGTATGTATCAAGGGTAAAGTGGAGCAATCCAGGAAAAGGAGTAGCGCCCTCCCCTACACCTTTGTGTAGTAGCTATTGAAAAGGGAGCCTTCCGGTCACCAGCTTTACACCTTTACTTTATTTTCAAGCAGTACGAATGTTTTTAGTCTTTTCTTTTTTTTATGGAATTTTTTCCCAGATATCAGTTTGTGTAATATTTTTTTATTTACAAATTGTATCATCTGGGTTTTTTTCACACTGTCAGCATTATATAAAAATGAAATTAAAAAAAAAAATATATATATATATATATTGTATTGCCTATAGATAATTACAGTTTAAAATTTTTTTTTATAGAATGTTTTCTTCTGAACCAAATACACCAGGATTTTATTATGTCTAGTGGAACATTATATAATCAAAACAGATACTATTAGGTATCATTTATTACCAACATCTACAGCATTAAACCTGTAACCAAAAATAAAATGGGGGTGTCCTTGTGGTGTAATGGTTAAAGCGATGGACTGCGAAATCGTAGTTAGCGAGTTCGAACTCCAGTCACGCTATGATGTTCACTTTTGGACAAATACCCTTGGGAAAGGTATAGAACCCCCTTATCCTCCTAGCTATGGGTTAAATGGTACCACTACTGTTCTTCTAGCAGAATGGCTTAGCATTAAATAACCAGAAAGGTTGATACGCCATAAAACAAAGAAACCTAACCTAACCAAAAATAAAATAGCAACACCCATTCATAATATAGTTAAGTAATTCTTTGTTGTCTGTAAAGTTGCTAATTAGTTAATCATTTCATATGCCTAACGAGTCTTTAAATAAAAATTTTCCATGTAGGTTAGTAGTAAATTAGGCTACCATATGCTCAACACTAACTACACTGTTGCAAGGCTTTTACTCAATACGACCTTGATAAAAAAATACATTCATCGGAAGTAAGTAGTGTCCGATCTCACTGAGAACAATTTTTGGCAACCTCCAGTACATTTAGGATTTAGTGATTATAACGTTTACCCACAATAAGAGAATAAATCTGGGTGATTTGAAATAAAATTATTTGTGACACTGGTGTGTGCAAATGTTCACAGCACTCTTTTTCCTTTTCTTTTTCTTTTTTTTAAACAAGAGACTGAATACATAATTAAAAACTTTATGAAAACTTCTGCACGTACTTGATAGAAAAGATCAACCTAGAAATTATCCTGCCATTTAATCTTAAGGAAAAATAGCCTACCTAGAGCAATGGTGCCTTTTATGCTTTCCAACCTTTGCACAGTCCTCAAATCTTCAGATGTAGATTTTATATATATATATATATATATATATATATATTCCTCTTCAAAATGACACCCATGCATTCTTCCATGATAACGAGGCCTTTCTGTCTTCAGTTCGCACCCCCAAACAAATGGTCGTCATCATGTTTTCAACCTCCTCAAATCCTTATGAACACTGCCTGGAAAAATGTCATGTATTTGTTTTTTATTTTATTTTTTTGTTTTTTTAAATGTATTTTCATACTATTGTCGTTGTTAGTTTAGTTATATGTTGTTTTTGTATAGTTATTGATATATGAACATGTCTAATATTCATATATGCATAAAAAAAACATGTCTAATATTAATACATACATGAAAAAAACAGATCTAATATTCATACATAAAAAACATGTATAATATTCACACATAAATAAGACGTATAATATTCATACATACATACATAAAAAAACAGGTCTAATATCCGTATGTAAATAAAAAACAGATCTAATTTTTATACATACATAAAAACAAGTCTAATATTCATACACACATGAAAAAGCAGACCTAATATTCATACATAAATTAAAAACATCTAATATTCATCATTATCATCATATCGTGCCACAGGCACGGATATCCCTGATCTTCACTCACCACTTCTCTCTATCATTCATTGCCTCTGGTAGGTCTTCAGGGCCACATCCCATATCCTCACATAGCTGCTGGTGTATGTTCGAGCTAGTCGTCCTGCTTTTGCCCGGCCATATGTGGGGGTCCATAGGAGTACATCACTTATGAGCTCGTCCCTGCTTCTCCAGCAGTGTCCTGCATGTCTGAGACTTAATATTCATACATTCATAAAAAATAGATCTAGTATTCCTCCATACATTAAAAACATGTCTCATATTCATACATACAGAAAAAACAGGTCTAATATTCATACATATGTAAAAAAAACATCTAATATTAATACATACAAGTATAAGTTTTGTGCAAAATATCACGGCACTCTTTAAGAAAAAAAAGTTAAAAACTGAATACACAATTAAAGCTTTTTTTTTGTTTTTACTAAAAAAATTTGGCATACACCTGTTAGAAGAAATTAGTCTAGAAAGTATCCAGCCATTTAACATTCATCCAAAATAGTCTACCTCCAACATAGGCCCATCAGTCTATTTCAAAGTAGTTCCTTTAGAAATACAAACACGCATGCTTATTTGTCTCGGCATCTGTTCCACTTTTTAAAACTAGTGCTGCAGCAAATATGAATTCAGTGTAACATTACCGTTATAAAAGTTGTTACACACGCAATACCAAAATGACTGCTCTTTCCTGATAAGAAAATTTATTGTTCCTTCTATTTTTACTGTAAGTAAGTAGTAAAGTTGGTGACTGTAGTCGAGGGCAACCAGAAGGCTCCCTTTTTAATAGCTACTACACCGAGGTGTAGGGGAGGGCGCTACTCCTTTCCCTGGGTGGCCCCACTTTACCGTTGATACATACCTTTTATTGCTGAGTGTTAAGCAAGGAGGAATCAAGTACCGTTTTTAAAGTCTTTGGTATGACTCGACCTGGGATTGAACCCTGGAGTCACTGTGAAATGAGAGGAACAGAACCTCAGAATTACTTGAACCAATTAGAAAGGCAGAAACTTTAACCTGGGACACGTGAAACAGATAGCCACAGACTTAGATATTTCTTCTTCACTGACCAAGCCCTACCCCAACGCGGCTGGCCGTCTCACCTCTAACTTCAACTCAAACTCCCCAACTAACTCTGTCTTAGAAATCTTCTTATATATGTTCTTCTAATTATTCTCTTTAATCTTTTAATGACATATAATCGCCAAAACTTTTTAGTGAGATATCATAGCTTATATAAATAGACATCCACCCAAGTGCTTATCTTTAATAGTTCCCTTATATATAATTTTAAAAAATTATCTGTCAATTCTTTATTTTGACAGGAGTGACATTTATAAGTACAATAATGTCTGTACAAGTCCTGACTTTTAGAAAAAACTTGCAACTACCAACTCAGTTTTTAGTTTGCACACAGTTTATCACTAAAATAAAATAATTAACTAAAATCCGTAGTAATATTACACGTAAAACTCTCCTTGATCATACTGCTAGACTTTTATGAGGTCTGTCCTGTGAGAATTCAGCCTTTAATAAAAAAAAACAAAAAAAAACGCCTTAGTCCCCTTCAAAGTACTTTCACACTTATCCCAGCACCTTTTATAGTTTGCACACAGTTTATCACTAAAATAAAGTAATTAACTAAAATCCGTAGTAATATTACACATAAAACTCTCCTTGATCATACTGCTAGACTTTTTTGAGGTCTGTCCCGTGAGAATTCAGCCTTTATTAAAAAAAAAAACAAAAAAAAACCGCCTTAGACCCCTTCAAAGTACTCTCACACTTATCCCAGCACCTTTTATAGTTGGTGACCATAGTCAAGGGTGACCTAAAGGCTCCCTTTTCAATAGCTACTACACCAAGATGTAGGGAAGGATGCTACTCTATTCCCAGGATTGCTCCACTTTACATTTGATCCTTACCTTAAATATATATATATATATATTTATTATATATATATATATATATAATTGCTTGAAATAAGTTGAAACCTTATAACCATACAAACAAATTACTGTTATTAAATAGGAAAGCTGTAAGTCCAAAACAACTTTAAGCCTCTTAAAAACTGACCTTGTGTCACACATCCTGGTTATATTAGTCAGTTACCATTATACTAGGAAGTGCTAAGCAAGACAGAATCAAGTACCACTTTTTGAGTTTTTGGTATGACTCGACCATTGACGAACACTCTACTAATTAGACCAATGGCCCAATAGACCAAAAAGGATCTAGTCGTTTTATATTATAAAAAATAATTTCACTAAGACAATGGCACCTCAATTCATTACTCAATTACTGTGAGGAGTTCATAGTGTTATGCTTATTGTTGTTGGAAATGGACTTGCCAATTTGAGTTCAAATCCTGAGTGGTCCAGTTGGCTGGGGGTGTAGAATACGCCAACTGCTTCCCTGCAGAAGAGTAAAACTCCCCCAATGAGTGTCCTGATTATGATACTAAACAATCTGATGGTAAGGCTCCAGTAATGCTGGAGCTTTGGGGAATGCTGAGTACCCCTTCATCGCGATTGTTATCAGGTCCGCTCTAACCTGGAGCGCTAGCACCTGACAGGGTCCTATCTATGAGTCAAATAGAACTGTTTGACATTTAAACAGGGTGCAAACAAATGACTTATGTGAAATCAAATTGTTAGAAATAGAACTGTTTAACTGTTTAACTGTGTGTAAACAAATGATGTTTAATTAAATTGTTAGTGATACATAACAATACTTGAAACCATTTAACTTTGTTTACTTATACTAAATTGAATTGTTAGAAATAGAACTGTTTGATCATTTAAATGAGTAAACAAATAACAGAGGGGTATGTCCTCGTGGTGTAATGGTTAAAGCAATGGACTGTGGAATCGTAGTAAGCGAGTTTGTACTCCAGTCACGCTATTATGTTCACTTTCGGACAAATACCCTTGGGAAAGGTATGAACCCCCTTATCCTCCCAGCTATGAGTTAAATAGTACCAATACTGTTCTTCTGAGAGGATGGCTTTGGCATTAAATAACCTACAAAGGTTGATATGCCATTAAACAAACTAACGAAACCAAACAAATAACAGATGTTTAACTGAATTGTTAGTGATACATAGCAATACTTGTAAACATTAAACTGTGTGCAAACAAATGACTAATAGTAAATAGAATTATTCATATTTGATAGAAATAAGTGAAACCATTTAACTGTGTGCAAAAAAAAAATAAGCTCAGGTTCATTTAAAAATGTTATCCACAAAATGTGTTAAGAAATCATATATTTAATATATATGTATAAAAAGGATTAGGCATTGAATAACCTACAATGGTTGATATGCCATAAAACCCAACCAAACCAAATCCTATATATTTAATATATATGTATAAAGAGGATTTGGCATTAAATAACCTACAATGGTTGATATGCCATAAAAATCAACCAAACCAAATCATATATATTCAATATATATGTATATAGAGGATTTGGCATTAAATAACCTACAAGGGTTGATATGCCATAAAACCAATCCAATCCAAACCAAACCCTGGGCAAGCCTGTTTGCATTTCATATTGTGCTAATACCCTTGGAAAAGATATGCATCCCTCTAGATATAGGTAAGTAGTAGGGCAGGCTGTGCTCTTTATTCTTAGTGTGGCAACCAGTTAAAAAGAAAGAAAACTCAAAATTCAAACCAGCTGTATTCCACTTAAAAATTGACCTTGTGTCACATCCTGCCTATGGTAGAAGGATTGGATATATATATATATATTATAAAAGTGTTGGTTGTCACTAAATTACTTTGTGCACTTTGAACCAAGTGCAATATAATTTGGAGAGTGCTCAATATCTAGGATAGAGCTATTATATTATGATAATAAATATATATTAGATATATATATTTAATTTCATGGAATTTAGACTGCGACCCCTGGGTTTCATGGAGTTTTTTTTGCAAAACAACAATCATCAGGCAGTTAACAAAATTTTGGAAGTGGAGAATATTAATAGAGATGGGGGGTTGTACAGGGGAATTAAAGAGAAACTACATTAAGTCTGAACAAGAATTCCCTCTACTTAAAAGGGAAAGGCTGTCTTAACTTTATATCAATAGTTTCTAATGATTTTAGATAGAATTAACTGTGTGCTTTACTTGGAATAGAAAACAAATTAAAACATATACACATATATACAATATATATATATATATATATATATATATATATAGAATTAACTTAAATCGCTAGTCGAAAATCTTCTACTAAAGTTTCACCTTAACGGATCATCAGGAAGTTTCGCGAAACTTCCTGATGATCCTGATTGGCTCCATTGTTTAATGTTGAGCACTTTAGTAATTATAGCATTGCAGTATTCGCGGAGGGTTTTTTGGTTTTCTTTTGGCCACTGACTTAGTACCCCTTGATTTTTTTTCAAGGAGTAGGACGAGGTTGGTTTTTTCTTTCTTTTTTACCCCAAAAAACTTTTTTCTTTTTCCTCTGGACCGTGATTCGAGATATTTTTTTCTCTTGTTCCTGGCCAGGGGATTTTTGTTTTTTTCTGGTACCGTGAATACTGGTAGATAATTGATTAGTAAATATATATATATATATATTGGCAGCATTTCTTCATCAATACAAATTTCGTTGAATATAATAGACATTTTCTCTCTACATATTTTCTTGTTGATCCTTTCATATTGCCGTATTGATTTTATAATATTCGGCAGGAATTGATTGATATATTTTCCATAATTGTTTATTTCCCAAGTACTTTCTACCCAACTTTGGGCCATCATCAGGGAAGGATGTATTACAAAAGTGATGTAACTTTTGTATGTACACTACTACTTTGTAAGAAGAAGAGCGTCTGTGCCGTTGCTGTGTGTAGCGTTTACTTTTAAAATTAAAGTAGCTAAAGACATTTAGGTACATTAGCACTGGTTTGAAAATTAATTCTGTTAAGTTTGGGTTGCATTTTTCTAATATGTACGGCAGAAAGTACTTTGGAAATAAAAAATTATGTACACCACTACTTTGTAAGAAGAAAATCATCTGGACCGTTCTTACAAAATAGAAGTGTACATACAAATGTAATATATCCTCCTCTGATGATGGCCCAAAGTCGGGCAGAAAGTACTTGGGAAATAAACAATTATGGAAGATATATCAATCATTTCCCACCGAATACTATAAGATCAATACAGCAACATGAAAGGATCAACAAGAAAATATGTAGACAGAAAATGGGTATTATATTCAACGAAATTTGTATATATATATATATATATATATATATCATGTCGTGCTGCTAGCACGGATTTCCTAAACTCTCTCTCACCATTCGTGACTATCATCCATCGCTTCCATCAGGTCTTCTAGACGACACCCTGTGTCCATACAGAGCTGTTGTAGATAAGTTCTAGCTGGTCGTCCAACACCTTCATGTCCGTGTCAAGGAGTTCATTGAAGAAGGTTGCTTATGAGATAATCCTAATTTCTCCAGCAGTGTCTCACATGTCTTGTACATCTAATTTGGATGGTTTTTGAGATGGGAGGAGGTTGCCATACAGCTGCTGTTTTGTGGGATGTTGCCTCCAGGATTTATTCAATATAGCTCTTAGCATTCTTGTGCAATTGCTGTCAAGCTTTTTCTCTACACACTTAGTCAGCGTCCATATGGTGCATCCATACAGTAGTATGGACATGACTGCTGCTTGGAAAAAATCGTTTTATTTATTCCCGCTTTTTATTCATGAAAACTAGGAGTCGCATTATACACAAAAATAAAAAGGGAGTCACTTTTTTTATATTCTTCAGAGGAACAGTGTATTTTCCCCAACATAGGTTTCCTCCCCACACACTTAATGTCATGGTATTAATATACCTATCAATACATCTTGAATTTACATAATATTCTTTTAATATAAGTTTATTATTCATTTATTAATTTTTTTGTCATTATAGCAAATTGTCTTTCGTAATAAAAGTTTTATATTGAAACAATATTGAACAAGTCAATATTCTATTTTCAGTAATCTTTATTGTATCAATTGGTTTTTGTGGGTTTAATGTTATTTTTATTGTTATTGTTTTTGTTGCCATTATTGTCAATGTTGTTGTTTATATAGATACACTATTCTATACCATTATATATATATATATATATAATGGTATAGGATATACGAGGGTGAGTCAAAAATTAATGCCTTTTTCTTAAATACAGGAATAATTACCAACACAAGAACATGTATGATACATCAAAATGAAGTTGGTCCTCTGTGGATCACATCCCTACTTCACAAGATAGTCACCGTTTCTCTCAATAGCAATGTTTCACCTTAGAATGAAAAGCATGTATCCCTACCTCATAAAATTCTGTTGACTGTCCTTTCTGGTTAATTTCTTGCTAAGAGGAGAAACAATGAATTATGAGGCATACATTGAAACCCTGATGAGGCTCAGAACAAGAATCCGACAAGTAAACCTGACATGCCAATCGATAATGTCCTCCTGCTGCGTGACAATCCTCGACTACACACAAGCCTCACGACAAAGGAGACAATCGCCTCATTCGGGTGGACAACTTTAACGCATCCTCCTTACTCACCAGATTTAGCGCCTTCAGACTATCATCTCTTCGGCCCCATGGAAGAGGGTTTAAGAGACAAACATGATGCCAGTGACGAGGAAGTTAAAAGTGCAGTGATGAAGTGGCTCAAAGAAAAAAAGAACAGAATTTTATGAATCTTGCATTTGAAAGTGGGATGTTGCTATTGAGAGAAACGGTGACTATGTTGTGAAGTAGGGATGTGATCCTCAGAGGACCGGCTTCATTTTAATGTATGATAAATATTCCTGTGTCAGGAATTATTTCTATACTAAAGGAAAAGGTATTACTTTTTGACTCACCCTCATACATATATATATATATATACACAATTATATTATAAACTATTGAACATTTGATTATGTATTTTTGATCTTATGCTATTGTACACAATAATATACATGGTTGACTCAGAAAAAATTCATATAATCTTGTAATCTAA
Organism: Sepioteuthis lessoniana; assembly: GCA_963585895.1. Lineage (NCBI taxonomy): Eukaryota > Metazoa > Mollusca > Cephalopoda > Myopsida > Loliginidae > Sepioteuthis > Sepioteuthis lessoniana. Next base: position 54,223,354 of record OY757943.1, on the reverse strand, counting down.
TGACTTGACCAGTTCAAATCATCTCAAATTTTAACTGAATGTGTAGAAACAATTTCAAACTTTATGTTTAATGTTTTATATTTTTTTCTTTTCAAGTATAAAAACCATATTCCAAGAAAAAGAAAAGTCATTTAAACATTGGTGGGGGGGTCCTCGTGGTGTAATGGTTAAAGCGGTGGACAGCAGAATCATAGTAAGCGAGTTGGTACTCCGGTCACACTATTATGCTCACTTTTGGGCAAATAACCTTGTGAAAGGTATGAACCCCCTTATCCTCCCAGCTATAGGTTAAATAGTACCACTACTGTTCTTTTAAGAGAATGGCTTTGGCATTAAATAACCAACAAAGGTTGATATGCCATTAAAACAAAGAAACCAATCATTCAAACATTAGATATAGAATTTTGAGTAATTGTTTACTCATACTGTTAAAATAGGGGGGGTGCACCTCTGGTGGTGTAATGGTTTGCAAGCTCGACTAGCAAACCTACACGAGTGAGTTCGAGTCTCATTGGGTGCCCCATTCATTTGGCCTTGTTCTACATCGAAGCAAAGAGCTTTGTAAATTACTGCTGTTAAACTAAGGGGTGCACCTGGTGGTGTAATGGCTTGCAAGCTCGACTAGCAAACCTACACGAGTGAGTTCGAGTCTCGTTGGGTGCCCCATTCATTTGGCCTTGTGCTACATCGAAGCAAAGAGCTTTGTAAATTACTGCTGTTAAACTAAGGGGTGCACCTGGTGGTGTAATGGCTTGCAAGCTCGACTAGCAAACCTACACGAGTGAGTTCGAGTCTCGTTGGGTGCCCCATTCATTTGGCCTTGTGCTACATCAAAGCAAAGAACTTTGTAAATTACTGCTGTTAGACTAAGGGGTGCACCTAGTGGTGTAATGGCTTGCAAGCTCGACTAGCAAACCTACACGAGTGAGTTCGAGTCTCATTGGGTGCCCCATTCATTTGGCCTTGTGCTACATCGAAGCAAAGAGCTTTGTAAATTACTGCTGTTAAACTAAGGGGTGCACCTGGTGGTGTAATGGTTTGCAAGCTAGACTAGCAAACCTACACGAGTGAGTTCAAGTCTCATTGGGTGCCCCATTCATTCATCGTAAATTCATTCATCGTAAATTACTACTGTTAAACTAGGGGATCATTTAAACAAGAATTGGTCCACTAATTAGATTACAAAATAATCTAAATTTTTCAGAGAAAACCCTCTACATCCCAAATGAGATCAAATTTTTTTAAAAACATTCTGTGTTAAGCATTCCTGTATGAACTGACAGTAATTTGTATGAGATGACATTTTGGTTGGAGTTGTGTCAAAATTCTTTCTGCCTTAAATGAATCTTGTCTAAGGTATAAGAAATAATTCTGATCTCCTTCTGACCTCCTTTTGAAACATCCAGTCGGTTCGGGCTGTAGAATACACTGACTGAATCTCTGCAGAGAGGTAACCCCACCACCACAACCAACGAGTATCCTAGATATGACACTAAACAATCTGATGATGAGGCTTTGGTAATGCTGGAGCTTTGGGGAATGCAGAGTACCCCTTCATTGCCATTGCTCCCAGGTCCACTTTTGCCCATAGTGGTAGCACATGATAGGGTCCTATCTATGAGTCAAATAGAACTGTTTTACATTCAAACTGTGTCCTAACAAATGACTTAAGCTAATTTGGATTGTTTGAAATAGAACTGTTTGATCATTTAACTGATGTTTAATTGAATTTTTAGTGTTACATAGCAATACTTGGAACTATTTAACTGTGTGCAAAAGTATGGACCTAAGCTTGTTTAAAAACATTATCAACAAAATGTATTTACAAATCATATGTATTTAATATGTATATAAAGATGATTTGGCAAGTTAGTACTGGAGTACAAAATTGTTAAGAGAATAATAGTTGGAGCTCTTAGGACAATCTCTCCCCCCCACACCCCAAAAAAAGGGGGCGTCTCTGTGGTGTAATGCTTAAAGTGCTGATATTACAACATCGTTGCTAGCGAATTTTAGCTTTTGGACTAATGCCCCTTGAGAAAGGAATAAACTCTCTTATCCCTCACCCCCAGCCATCCTTGTAGAAGAACAGTCGTGGTACTTTAAATAGTACCACTTCTGTTCTTCTACAAGGATGGTTTTGACATTAAATAACCCATGAAGGTTGATATGCCATTGAATAAAGAAACCAAAGCTGCATGTTTCTCACTTCTCTTCATTTTCGTGAAATTAAAATTTTGTTTTTGATGATGCTTACTTTATATCGAAACATGTCACTTTAATTTTCCACCCTAGTAAATTCGGAAGAGTCCCCATGGCTTACTCGCTAAAGTGTTGGACAGTGATATCATAGGAAAAGATATGAATCCCCTTATTTGCCCATCTGCGAGTTAAATAGTACCACTACGGTGCTTCTACAAGGATGGCTTTAGTATTGAGTAACCTATGACGGTTGAGATCCCTGTAAACAAAGAAACCTCATAAACTGGAGTTGATGAGTGAGACTAACATTGTTATGGGGGTAGTGGCAATGACTTGTGGAGTATTTGGTTCTGCTACTGTTACTGCTAAAACCTAATGAGATACATATCCTATAATGTATACTTATTTCCCTGTTACGTTACTGTTGCGGGCATTTACGGAAGCACCCAAGAGCTGCATGTGCATGCTTCAAACAGGCACACATTCGAGGATAACACTACAGTATGACAACAAAAATGCACTCACTGGACTCACTGGGACTATCCAACTCGCAAGATGGATGGCAGACAAAAATAAGTTGAGACGCGTACAAGCTGTATTTTTTGTATTAGTTATAGCCAATCACGGTGTACACAATAGACTCTACCGATGATGTAATGGTATATGCCGAGCATTACATATAGAATGCTCCAATCTTCAGCCAGCACTTCGAAGGTTGCCGCTAGATCATGTTGGTATTCATGTCCATTTCTGTTGGCTTTTGAATTTTGTTCGTTCACGTCTAATTATTTGTAGGCTAGTGTCACCATGCTGGTGTTAGCGCCTGTTTCCGTTGGTGTTGACATTTGAGTCTACTCTAGTTCCGCAGATAAGACCACAGTTTCTACAGACCAGTCTCTATGGATTTCTTTTTAGTTATTGATGCAAGGAATTTTTCAATATCACCCCCAGGAGGGGATGGTTTAATTTAAACTCCAAATAAGTTGACTGTTTCTCTTTGCATCTCAAACTCAATTAACTTTTCAAATCTAATCAACTAAAATTTTTAAATAACATGTGACTGCCCATAGTTAGTCAATCAGTGTCCTTATGATTTTCCCATTGCTGCCTCAGTTGGGATTGAATCCTTGACCTATCCCTGTCAATCAGCCCTATGCAAATGTCTGAACATATCCACCATACCATGGTATCAAGTGTTGCGTGTGGGTGTGTAGGGGGTCTATTAGATTACACAAGGTTACCACTAAGTAAAGTTAGCAATCTTGTTCGAAGGCAACCGAAGGTTCAATGGCTTCAATGGCTACTACACTGAGGTGTAGGGGAGGGCACTACTCCTTTCTCTAAATTGCCCCACTTACCCTTGATATGTACCTTATAATGCTGAATGTTAAGCAAGGAGATATCAAGTACTCGGTTTTTGAGTCTTTGGTATGACTCGACCTGGGATTGAACCCCAGTCTCCCGGGCCATTGGCAAACACTCTACCCTACAGGCCAATAATGTAAAAATATCAGATTCAGTAATATATATTTATTTAATTTTTATTTAATATTCTTAAGAAATGTTTTTTTTGTTTGATTTTTCTCACTTTTTTCTTTTTTTTTCTTTTTCTTTTCTTTTTTTTTTTTTGATCAAATTTACAAATTGTGCAGGACTGGAGCTATTCATGTTGGAGACAGGCTGTTAGCAATTAATGGAAATCCAACAAAGGGTAAAACACTTGCAGAAGCGATCAATATGTTGCAAGTTGCTGGGGATCTGGTTACATTAAAAATTTCGCGAACTGTAGAACCCAGTGAGTATATTCATCTTTTTTTAAATTTGTTTATTGTGATTTTTTTTTTTTTTTATAAAATGATGCTAAAATTGATATTGTATTTCAAATTATTAAAAATGCTTTTGGGTGAGTCAAAAGTTTTGCAATATTTTGTTATATACTCGTTAGCAGTGCACATATCACATGACTGGAATTGTTCAAGCACAGCCCAGTTGGCTGGGGCTGTAGAATACACCGAGTGCACCTCTGCAGAAGGGTAAGACCCTGATATGCTGTAAAACCCAACCAAATCATATATATATATATATATAGAGAGAGAGAGGATTTGGTATTAAATAACCTACAATAGTTGATATGCCATAAAACCCAACCAAAGCAAATCATATATATTTAATATATATGTATAAAGAGGATTTAGCGTTAAATAACCTACAATGGTTGATATGCCATAAAACCCAACCAAACCAAATCATATATATTTAATATATATGTATATAGAGGATTTGGCATTAAATAACCTATAATGGTTGATGTACCATAAAATCCAACCAAATCCTATATATTAAATATATATGTATAAAGAGAGTTTGGCATTAAATAACCTACAATGGTTGATGTGCCATAAAACCCAACCAAACTAAATCATATTTAATATATATGTATAAAGAGTATTTGGCATTAGATAACCTACAATGGTTGATATACCATAAAACCCAACCAAACCAAATTATATATATTTAATATATATATGTATAAAGAGGATTTGGCATTAAATAACCTACAAGTGTTGATATACCATAAAACCCAACCAAACCAAATCATATTTAATATATATGTATAAAGAGGATTTGGCAGTACTTGAAACTATTTAACTGTGTGCAAACAAATGATTACTAGTAAACAGAATTATTCATATTAGATAGAAATACTTGAAACCATTTAATTGTGTGCAAAAAAAAAATGAGCCAATCAGGGTTAGAAGTTTTGTTTACAGACGGACACCTAACCTCCATTAAAATCTTCAGCAGCAAAAATGTTACTGTGTCTGTCGTCCAACTTTCTACTCATAGTAATAATAACAAAGTATTGTAATTAGGAAATTGTTAACCAATTACCTTTCATTATCGTTGTTTGTTGATTACTGTTGCTTAGCTTAGCCAATCAGTAGTTTACTTTGCTGCCACTAGATGGCTCATGTATCTCATCAGTGTTAACAATCCCTCCAAAAAATTACAAAAATAACAAGGAAGCTGAAAATAAAATATATTTCCACAAACACTCATGAGTCTTAGCCATGCCTAGTAAAAACAGAACTTGTATGATACACAGATTTTAATGGAATCATTTTTTGAGAGGTCAAACATTACAAGACATTGGATGATACTTAACTATATTTTTTGTTTTTTTCATCATACAACGTATGAAAGCACGTGCGATACCCTGCTCTCATCAGCCGCCAACCAGGGATGATAACACAGTTTTGGTAGCTCAAGGCGGTACTGCCACTCCTGGTGCTACCAAGCAGCTTTTGCCACCAGACAGGGTATTAAGAGAATTATATATATATATATATTTAAGGAGGTGCCCGTGGTTATCGTCGTAGGAATTGGACACGACGATACATGTTCAAATCCTGGACGAGACTGATTGCATTTCACATAGCACTAATACCCTTGGGAAAGGTATGAATCATATTATTCTCCCTCCAGCTATGGGTAAATAGTAGGACAGACTGGGTTCTTCAGCCTTGGTGAGGCAACTAGTCTAGGAGAAGGAAAACTCTGAATTCAAACCTGTTAAACTCCGCTTAAAAATTGACCTTGTGTCATATCCTGCCCGAGCGGAGGGGTTGGTAAATATGATATATATATATATATATATATATATATATATACGCCAGATCAATTAAGAGCAGAGACTACATTGGACATTAATCTTCATTTTCAGTGTGCAGTTTGTGATTTAAAAAAAAACAAACAAAAAACGCGTTTACTTTCGGCGGTTGATGTTATTAACATTGGACATTGGATGATACTTAATAATACATTATACAACATAATATCTTTGATAAATTTTAAAATTCATTTTTTGTACAATTTTCATAAATTTCTGAATATTTTTTCTTATTTTTTCTTTTCTAGAACCTAAAAATAGATACAATAATGGAAAAAGAGGTTTTTCGGTAAGCAATATTCCATTTTTTTTAAAAATTTTCTAACTGAATTATTATTTTTTAAAATGTCCATCTATTACAAAAAAATCCTTTTGGGGAAAAACTGTTGATTTCACTGCAGGTATTACTTCTCTGTTTAGCTGCATCTGGTGGTGAGGGTCAAGTTCTAGAAATTTGGGGAGTGTAGAGTACCCCTTCATACCCATTACTCCCAGTTCCACTCTTATCTGGAGTGGTAGTACCTGTTAGGGTCCCATTTATGGGTCAAATGGATTTGTTTAAGAATTATCCATATTTGATAGGCCGTTTGCCAAAAAATCCAAATTCTTATGAAACAAATACACAAAGGATGTAACTGTGAATGTACAAGGAATGCAGTTCTCTAAACTCTAGGCATAAAATAACCCTAGGTTGGTTGACATGCCATTAAAATCAATTATTCAATCTTAAAAAACAACAACACAAAAAATGTCAATATATAAAGATGCAATGAATGCAATTCCCTAACCTCTCGGCATAAAATAAACCTAGGTGGGTTGACATGCCGTTAAAATCAATTATTCACTCTTAAAAAACAACAACACAAAAATGTCAATATATAAACGTAGTATGAATGCAATTCCCTAACCTCTCAACATAAAATAACCTTAGATGGGTTGACATGCTGTTAAAATCAATTATTCAATCTTAAAAAAACAACACAAAAAATGTCAATATATAAACGTACTATGAATGCAATTCCCTAACCTCTCAACATAAAATAACCTTAGATGGGTTGACATGCCGTTAAAATCAATTATTCAATCTTAAAAAACAACAACACAAAAAATGTCAATATAAACATGCAATGAATGCTATTCCTTATCCTCTTGGCATAAAATAAACCTAGATGGGTTGACATGCCGTTAAAATCAATTATTCACTCTTAAAAAACAACACAAAAATGTCAATATATAAACGTAGTATGAATGCAATTCCCTAACCTCTCGACATAAAATAACCCTAGATGGGTTGACATGTCATTAAAATCAATTATTCAATCTTAAGAAACAACACAAAAATATCAATATAAACATGCAATGAATGCAATTCCCTAACCTCTTGGCATAAAATCACCTTTATCACTTAAAATTTTACATTTAATGTTTAAAAGCCTTTTCTTTTCAAGTGAATGACATTTTTATATCGGAAAAGGAAAAACATAAAACAGAATTTGAGTTGTTTCTACACATGCAGTTGAAATTTGAGATCATTTGAAGAAGAATCGGCCAAGTTATTAGATTACAAACTTTTCTGAAACACCCTGTATATATATGTAATATAATGGCGGAGGGATTTCGTTTTATATATCTTGCCTTTCGGTTTAGTTAGGATGAGAACCTTTTGCTTAGCGCATGGGTTAGTTAGGTGCAACATTAAGGCAGGTGTTCACACGCGCGCGGAGAGGATGTGTCATTCAAAATAAAAATCTCAGATAGGAATTCAGACCAGGGTATTTGGGTGATGTCACACACCAGAAGCGTGGGCTGAGATTTGAGAAAAAGTAGTTAGTTGAGTTCCCACCTCGGAAGAAGAAGGTTGACTTTCAGAGCTAGGCGAGGCCAGACGACTTTGTGCGCTATGCGTTGGTTGGGTTGAGAGCTGAAGATGTGAAAGTAGTCAGCATAGAAAGATTGTGTCTCTCTCTCCTCATGTCGAAAAACCTTTAAACTCAAAAAGGTGAATAAAATTTTCGTACCTGAACCAATTTTGTAAAGTTTCGTGTTTTTAAATTCCCTATGTCTATTTCACATATCCGTGTATCATGGGTATGTTACATACATATATATATATATATATATATATAGTCATCCACATACAGACTGTTTCATTGTATCACAACTCTTCAGTGTGGCTAGACACGTAGGACACTTGAAGCTGGGATTGAAACCCGCCCAACTTTATGTTAGACTTAGTATCATACCACCCAGCCAACAAGCGTAACACGTCAGCTAGGGAATTATAAGGCATTAAGAGTTACATACATACATACATATATATATATATATATATATATATATATATATATATATATTGTCATCCACAAACAGAATGTTGTGTCCTATCAGAACTCATCATTGTGGCTAGACAGGCTAGATTCCCGAAGCTGGGATTGAAACCTGGCTGACTTGGGAAAGAGAGGGATATACACACACACACACACACATATATATATATATATATATATATATATATGGAAGAAAATAATGGATTGTAATCCGACAGTTTGTGAAGAAAAATTGATAACAAGGTAATCCAAGCAGAAGAAGAGATTTATTGAGAAACAAAGTTGACACTATAGTTGGCTGTTTATGACAACTTTTCTTGTCATAAACAGCCAACTTTTTCTTGTTATACGAGGATCATTAAATAAGTTTCCAGACTTTTTTCGTATGGGCACTTTTATTGATAGTACACACATGAAACTCTAGTCCCCTTCAAAGTAAGCTCCTCTGGCTGCAATGCACTTGTATCGTTCCAACAACTTCTGGAAGGCCCCATGGAAGTCCTCTTGTGTGAGTGTGTCAATGACCTTCATCACAGCCTCTTTCATCTCCTCAATTGTCTCATAACGACAGCCTCTGAACTTTGGGAATAACCGCAAGTCACAGGGAGCAAGGTCTGGAGTATAGGGAGGGTGAGGAACTGTGTTGATGCCCATCTTGGTCAAATAGTTTGTGACAAGGATGGAGTTATGAACTGGTGCATTGTCCTGGTGGAAATGCCTCTGACCTGATTTGAAGAGTGCTGGCCTCTTCCCTAGGAATCTCCCTTAAAACCTCAACATAGTAATCCTAACCCTAACCCTTTGGCCAATCAACTCTGGTGTATTGACTTCCATACTCCTCCTACACCTCTCATCATCCTTCACAGACTCTGTGCCTTCCTTGAATCTCTTATGCCACTCAAAAACTGAAGCTCGATTCATGCAAAATGGTCGAAAAGCAGTCTGAAGCATTCCATACGTTTCTATGGCATTTTTTCCAAGTTTAAAACATAATTTTATTGCATATCGTTCTTCTAAAGTGTGCTCACGTTGAGATTGCATTTTTGAAATTCACCAGCTACGATCACTACGATCAGCATCTCAGGCTTTAGTAGGGTGTATTCCAATTGCTACTGTAGCTGTTCATTTGAACCTGAAATCATAAACTTTGGTCAGTTATCTCATAAGATGTATAGCAATAACATAGTGAATTTTCAAGCGTCTATGCCAATTTTAAATGCCTGTACAAAAAAGTCTGGAAACTTATTGAATGCATGACATACATATTTTTCATAGTTTTTATATATTTTTTACACTTTTACATATCCATCGTTAACTTAACATCTATATATATATATATATATATATGTTTCATTAAATAATAAAGACAAATTTTGTCTGTATAATTTATTTAAGATCTTTTCAAATCTTCTTATAAGTCTCTTAGACACCCTGCAGAACAAAAAACAAGAGTGGAGGGAGCTTTTTGTTCAACGACCATCTAGCACATGTAACTTTTAAACCCGAGTCCTTATCTTGAGAGGGTCCACTTAAGTGATGCATATTGCCTTAGGTTTTTTTTACTTCGTTTGACGGTGATCTTCACGCCTTTTTGGCTCAAGGAAGGATATTCATTTTACCGCCAATCATTCTGGCTCCCTTGTCATTATGCAGGCCTGAGAAATGTTGTTCAGGATTTCTGCGGTAAACATCTGCTCTGAATCACTACGATCAGCATCTCAAAAAGTGTGGCTGGTCCTGCACTAACCTTCACCACTGTAAACAAATTTTTTGCGTGGGTAGTCCAACATACTGTTGTAGCCTTCTTATGTCAAAATTGACAGGAGAATCCATCATATATATATATATATATATATATATATATATATATTATTCAGTCCAGTTAAACCGGAGTCGGGAATAATTCCGTCAGGACAATAAAATCATTCAACTATAAACATTTAAATTTTCCTGGTATAGAGCTCAATGTTACTGACATCACAGATTAATAATTCCTTTAAGAAAAACAAAAATCAGTCACATTAGGATTATAGATTTATTTCCATCGTGTTATGGGCATTGATATGAATCAACAATACCAAAAATAAACAAAATCAATAATACCAAAAATAAAAACTGAAAGTGAGTGATATGGGGAGAAAATTCATCAACCCCCTCCCACCCTTCCCTCCTGTGTCCATTCTGGCTGTATTAATTGGATCTGAAGAAGTCCTGTTAATTTTTGGTATTATTGATTCATATCAATACCCATAACAGGATGGAAATAAATTTATAATCCTAATGTGATCAGTTTTTGTTTTTCTTAAAGATATTTGATATTCAAAGCCCTAAAGGTGGTTGTAAAAACTGAAATGTGGGCAAATTTAATATTAGGATTACATCCTTTGAATAATCTTTCTTATATTTTTATACCATCAGATTTATTTATATATTTCTCTTATTTATATATGTACAAAAGTAAGAGAAAAGTTGGCGACTGTAGTTGAGGGTGACTCGAAGGCTCCCTTTTCATTTGCTACTACACCGAGGTGTGGGGGAGGTTAGTACTCCTTTCCCTGGATTACTCAACTTACTCTTGATCTGTATCTTATAATGCTGGGTGTTAAGCAAGGAGGCATCAAGTACCATTTTTTAAGTCTTTGGTATTACTCGACCAGGGATTGAGCCAGGTCTCTCGGGCCATTAGCAAACACTCTACTCACTAGACCAATATATATTTATGTAATGTCTACAGACACACATGTGTATATATATATATATATATATATAGGTGAGTATAGATTGAGAGAAAGATATAGCTATAAAGAAAGTGTGTGTGTAGACAGATTTATATATATATATATATATATATATATATGAGGATCATTAAATAGGTTTCCAGACTTTTTTCATATGGGCACTTTTATTGATAGTACACACAAGAAACTCTAGTCCTCTTTGAAGTAATCTCCTCCAGCTGCAATGCACTTGTTGTACCGTTCCAACAACTTCTGGAAGGCCCCATGGAAGTCCTCTTGTGTGAGCATGTCAATGATCTTAATCACAGCCTCTTTCATCTCCTCAATTGTCTCATAATGACAGCCTCTGAGCTTAGGGAATAACCACAAGTCACAGGAAGCAAGGTCTGGACTATTGGGAGGGTGAGGAACTGTCTTGATTCCTATCTTGGTCAAATAGTCTGAGACAAGGATGGAGTTGTGAACTGGTGCATTATCTTGGTGGAAATGCCACTGACCCAATTTGAAGAGTGCTGGCCTCTTCCGACAGAATCTCTTCCTGAACTCCCTTGAAACCTCACCATAGTAACCTTAAGCCTAACCCTTTGGCAAATCAACTCTGGTGTACTGACTTCCTTCCTCCTACCACACCTTTCATCATCTCTCACAGACTCCCTGCCCTCTTTGAATCTCTTATGCCAGTCTTATGCAATAACATACTGAATTTTCAAGAGTCTATGACAATTTTAAATGCCTGTACAAAAAAAGTCTGGAAACTTATTGAATGCACTTCATATATATATATATATATATATATATATATATATATATTCTTTTCTTGTGTGTTACACAATACTTTTTGAATAACAAATTTCACAAATATTGCTATGATTCTCTTTATCATGATGATTCTGGTGACAATAATTGTGATATGAAATTTTCATCCGGTTGCATCGCAAGAGACTCTTTATTTATTAGTTGGTATTTTAAAATCCTTCCACAATGTCGGTCAATCTTAAAAGAAGTAAAAGTCATTGTTCTCATTTGAGTTAATTATTTTAAATTCTGGTCAAAACATTTGCTGTTTAAATTAGGAACAGTTAAGATTAAATGAGAAAAACTTCTGTATATTTCTTTTGTAAGGAAATAAATGAATGCCTGGTCACGTAGGAAATTATATATATATATATATATATATATATATATATATATATATATATATATAAAGAGTGTTTATTATCATTATTATTATATAATAGCTCTATCCTAGATATTGAGCACTCTCCATATTTTCCATGGATTAAATATATATATATATATATATATATATATATATATATATCTAATATATATTTATTTATTATCATTATTATATATATATATATATAGAGAGAGAGAGAGAGAGAGAGAAAGAAAGAAAGAAGCAAAGATGACTGGATGAAGCATCTCTAAACCTGACACGAAATTCATATATGTCAAAGAAAACCATCCTCAAAACTCCACTTTGAAAGAGATATATATATATATATATATATATATATGTGTGTGTGTGTGTAATGTCAAAGAAAACTCAATGGATAGATACTATGCCATTATCAATTTATTTCAACAAGCCCAATGTGTCTTGCGTCCATCGATGGCTTTTCATAAAAATGTGACCAGAGAAAATAAAAACTTAGTTTTTTTTGGTGCGGAGAATTATTCTTTAAATAAAATTTTAAATTAAAAAAAGAAAAAAATTATTGTAAATTGAAATACCAAGACCAGATTTTCTGGTCTTGGTATTTCAATTCACAATATAATTCCTCTACTTAAAAAAGAAAATGTACAAAAAAATTATGAATAAAAAGTCAAAAACACTGCTTATAACAACCAGCGTAATTTCAAAGCGAACCCTATGAAAATTATAGTCTCTGTTCTTATGTACTAGATTTTTAATTTCAGTGACTTGTCTTAAATTTTTTACTTATTTTAATATTTTGATTTTTCAACTATTTTATTTCCCAACATGCTTTCTAATTTATCAACTAACTTCTCTCCTTTATGTAATTCACTTTAAAATTTAGTGTTGATATTACACACACTCATAGGGCACCTCTGGTGGTGTTATGATTAGTAAGCTAGACTAGCAAACCTACATGAGTGAGTTTGAGTCTCATTGGGTGTCCCATTCATTTGGCCTTGTGCTACATTAAAGCAAAGAGCTTACCACTCACACACACACATATTATTTTATTATATTATATATATACACACTTATATGGTTAAGAATGCTGTGAGTAATATTGAACAAGTCCTAGAGGCAGCACCCCACAAAACAGCAGCTATACAGCCACTTACCCCCCATCACGAAAACTATCCAAGTTAGATGAACCAGACATGTGGGACACTGCTAGAGGAGTAGGGATGAACTCATAAGTGACGTACTCCTGTGGACCCTTTCACATGGATGAGCAAAGGCAGGATGACCAGCTGAAACCTACATACAGCAGCTCTGTGCCGATACGGGATGTAGCCCTAAAGACCTGCCCGAAGCAATGGACAATAGAGTAGGGTGACATATTCCTTATTTTAATTATTTTATTCTCACGTGCCATCTAATTTAGGCAGCATTTTCTATTTTAAATGTTTGATTAAATAAAACAAACATTTCTCTTCTGCCTTTTGCTGATCCATTGAAGTCTGTTTAAAATAATTAGGGTAGTAATTAATTATATTAATTACTTCATTGATAATTGATTATATCAATTAGTTTATTATTTACTTTGGTGAGGTTGTGAACTGGTTACAAATCTTTGAAGTGAGTCTAGTTCCTTGCAGAGGTCAAACGCATGCACAGTTGGTGACCAGGCTTAAACACCTCATGTCAAAATAACATTGGGGAAGATAGTATATGGAGAATAAACAAATAAAGGCTTGTCAACTGGCATGGGGAAATAAAAGTTAATGACACGTGTTCTAATATGACTTGCTGATGCAATAATTAAGAAGATATATAAGAAAAGATAATTTTGGATTTAAGGGAGATGAGATTTAAAACCCAAAGAGATAAGTTGGGTTAGATTTTGGGTTGGGAGGTGGGTGCCTCTTTGTAGCTGCAAGCAAGATTTGCTCAAAAACCCTTAGAAGGTCTTCCTCTGTCCTTCTGTTTGCATCGGACTGCTAGAATTGTAGACAATCTGAATAAAGTCTTTTTTGCATTCCGATTAAAAGAGTTGCCTGTTATTACTTTTAAAATTGATCATTCAACGATACAGTAACGTTATATTTGTATGACTTTAATGTTTTTCCAACCAATTCTTCCTATGACCAACCTGTAAAGTTCTTTTGCTTCTACAAATTCCCTCCCACTTGTTCTTCCTCCTACTCTTTATATAAATGCACATGACTCATCAGCGAGTGTGATATTTCATTGTTTGCTCTCCTGAAGATGGCTCGAGCTGGAGCTGAAGCTGAAGCTGAAAGTACATGTGAGGAAAAAATATGGCTCTTTTTTGAAATTCATTCCATCCAGATGTCAAACAACTATATTAGCCTTATGGGTAGAGTGTTCACCAATAACCCTGGGAGATTGGGATTCAATCCCAGGTCGAGTCATACTACAGACTCTAAAAATGGTACTTGATACCTCCTTGCTTAACACTCAGCATTATAAGGTACATATCAAGGGTAAAGTGGAGCAATCCAGGGAAAGGAGTTGCACTCTTCTCTACACCTTGGCGTAGTAGCTATTGAAAAGGGAGCCTTCAGGTCGTCAACTTTACTTTTACTTATATATGTAAGTGTGTGCATTGAAAAAATAAACAGAAGATATATACTTGGTGTGGATGAAAATTTAATTTCTTTGCTGATATATTTTATATCGAAATTATTTTAAGTATAAAAATGAGAATAAAATAATGATAATCGAAAATATATTAATCACGCAAGCTTAAAAGTCATCTTCAGGGCGGATGTTATGAGATATCGTCTTTTTTAGCCAAAATAATGCTAAAAGATTTCAACATTCATTAATAATACTAGACTGTTTTTCTAAATTTTTGAAATGGTAAACCGTTAAAATATTAAAAAAAAAAAAAAGATTCCATTTTATGACATACTCAATTTCAAATACATTTTCCTGATTTACTCGCTTTTTCTAAAATCCAATACATTTCTCAAAAACACCCTCCCCCATGCTTAACAAATACCTTCCAAGTGTAGAACTCACTGCCATGTGTTCATGATAAAAGAAATCATATATTTGTCCTTTGAAGACACACGAATAACAAATTATAATTTTCATGCAATGAATGGTTATGCGACTATAATAATTCATTTTTCTTCACTTTAGGTTTATAGGTTTGTTTTTTTTTAATGCCAAAGCCATCCTTGGAGGACAAAATCAGTGATACTATTTAACCCATAGCTGGGGAGGAGATCAGTGGGTTCATACCTTTCCCAAGGGTATTAGTCCAAAAGTTAACACAATAACATGATGTACATATATATATATATAAAAATGGTAAACTGTATGTAATAGTATGATATATACATAATGTTAATACATGCATTTTGCATTATATATATATATGTATATATATATAAAATATTATTCAATCCAGTAAATCCGGAATCGGGAATAATTCCAATCAGGATAAATAAAAATAGAATATTAAATTTAAATATTCCTGGTAAAGAGCTGAATGTAATGTGACCGACTGTTGATTTTGTTTTTTGTTTTTTTTGGGGGGAAAAAATATATATATATATAATTTTTTCATTTGAAACATCAAACAACAATTATACTGCCTTGGTGATGGTTGTATAGACTGAAACGTTGGCAATGTTTATATAAATCATACAGCATTTGAATATTTAGTTTTTTCATATCATATATATATATATATATATATATATACCTGTGGTTGAGTTTTCTTACAGTTACATTATATATATATATATATATATATATATATATATATATGATTCATGGTTTCTCATTTACAAAATCAAAGAAGCTAATACCTGCTCAGAAAATAGACAGATCCTCATACTAACAAATAATATGAAATTATTTTGTGGAACAGTTTTAAAAAAAATGTTATTCAAATTAACCAATATTCGGTTTCTTTTTCTTTTATTAAATTTTCTAAATCTGGTTGGAGTCTCAAGTCTTAAGAAGATGATAATTGATAATTTTTCAATAATAATGGACAAATGCCAAGAGACACTGAGTTGTCTCCCCCTCTTCAAAACTTTTTTTTTTTCAAATTTGCAGCGGCTACTGCTATTTGCTATTTCTTTCAGCAGCCTGTTCTGGAATCGCCCGCGCAAACTCCTGCGCTGCAGTATCCTTCCTGGGTTTGTCGATAATTCATTCATTCTTTTATCCCCTGCTTATCCAACTTTTTTTTTTGGTCTGTTTTTTGTTTGTTTTTTTTTTTGCTTATTCTGTTATTTTCTTGTAGAATTTTTTACCCAAATAATCGTTTCTTTTTTAATTTCCAGATCTTTTGATATTGTCATCTTTTTTTTCCCCCCAACACCTTCGTTCTTATTCCTAGTTTTATATTTTCTCTTTTTTTTTCTTCATCCCTCTGGTTGTTCTCCCTGCCCCCAGGCCATGTTATGTCAACCCCAGTAAAACACGCACACCCTAAATGTGTTTGTTTTTTTATACATTATATTTTTGCACTTTTATATATATACTAGTTCATGAATGCTATAAAAGAAACTGATGGCTGTAGTTAACAAAATTTTTCAATTACATTGTACTTCTAAAATATCACAAAATTTGTTTTACAATTATATTGTAGTTGTCTAAATTTCTGAGATGAAGCTTGATGATTTTTATCATTAAGGGTTTTTGGACTATTGTCTTCATCTTTATTGTTATTTCCACGTTTCGGTCGATATGTCCTCCGGCCTCCTTCAGGTATTTGTCGAACTCAGGAACCTTCACGGAACTACGAACTACGTCCTTTATTGAATCCACGGGGGTCGCTTGTTCTCATTCCATTGGCCATAACCAGGTACAAGCGTTAAGTATTCCTGTATTGTTACTTGCCTACAGTCAGGATTGAACTTGCAACCTCCAGATGATTGTCTCCTTAGAAGCTTAGGGAACCAACTCCTATAACCATTACACCATGTGTCCCGCTGGAAACGTTGTGGAAATAGCAATAAAGATGAAGACAATAGTCCGAAAACCCTTAATGTTAAAAATTATTTTGTACTTCTAAAATATCACACTTTGTTTTCCTGTATTTTCTTGCTTATGTCCAATACTTTCAAATATTAAACTCAAGATAAATGAAACGAAAATAATGGATCCTTTCTGAATAATAATGTTTTAGAAGCTGTTTTTCAGGGACATCGATATAAATGTTAGAAGATACAAAAACTTTCTTATTCTCTCAATCTGGTAATTCTGTGAGATGGCCAACTTGAAATATTAAAACAATATCTATCTGAATTTTTTTAGATGAGGCTTGATGTATATTATTTTGGTTGGGATTTTTTTAACTGTTGTCTTCATCTTAATTGCTGTAAGTTGAAACACAATGTTTCGGCTGCTGTATCCTCTGGCCTTCCTCAGGTGTCCCTTCTTTATCTGGACATAGAAATGATTCAACCTGGGAAATCATTTTTAATGTTTGACTGTTGTGATTCAACTAACAACAATAAAAATGAGGACATCAGTCCAAAAAAAATCACGCTGTTCTTGAACGCCTTGTTTGATCAACAGTCAAACTTTAAAAATGATTTCCCAGGTTAAATCATTTGTATGCCCCGATAAACAAGGGACAACAGTCGAAAAAGTCTCAACTAAAATAATTAAGATAATAATTGGGAGTTATTGCTGGGAGTAATATAGAGTAGTCCTATTTTTTGAGGTTTTAATATTCCAGATTACTTTCTTTTTTTTTTTAATGTTAGAATTATTGAAATTAGAATAAAAGTAAATTCAGTCACAGTTATGGTACCTACCTTACGGACTATAATGAATTCTTCCTACGGTGACACGAGTTTAAATCCTGGACGAGACTGATTGCATTTCACATAGCACTAATACCCTTAGGAAAGGTATGAATCCAATTATTCTCCCTCCAGCTATGGGTAAATAGTAGGGCAGACTAGGTTCTTCAGCCTTAGTCAGGCAACTAGTCTAGGAGAAGGAAAACTCTGAATTCAAACCTGTTAAACTCCGCTTAAAAACTGACCTTGTGTCATATCCTGCCCGAGCGGAGGGGTTGGGTAAATAGGATAATGAATTCTTCCTATCACTATGAATACCGGGAGAATATTCATCTTGGTTTTGTGTCAACTCCACCTTCATTGGGTGCCCCATTCAGTCGGCCTTGTGCCACATCGAAGCAAAGAGCTTCGTAAATTACTGAATCAACTCCAGCCTCGGTCGGCCGTGTTTGACTTAGGCACGGATCTGGCCGAGTACTGGTCTGTTGACTTATCATTTCCTCAGCCTCAGGAGGCCAACCCCCCAAGCTTTTACCCTCCTAGGAGGGGTTGGGTTTATTGCCTGGCACCTGAGATGCCCTTAATAAGGGGAATGCCGACAGGGCTGAAGGTATTTTTGGCAATGCTGAACGCGTGTGGGCTACGGCCCTGCGACCAGACCCACCTTAAAAAAGGCCTTGTGCCATACTTGTCTGGTGGTGGGACGGAGAACAAATACCTGAGTTAACTCCAGCTTAACACTTTGGCAGTCAGACTGACGTTCAACACTCTTTTACCTATGTTGTATTTGTACTTTCGTTCAATATACTTGTTTCACGTCATCCCGAGTTCGTGTCTTTTTTCCAGACCTTTTACTGGTCCAAAACAGTCACAAATATCCTTTAAAAAAACAAAAAACAAAAAAAACAAATGCCCCCTCCAAAAAAGGTCCTCAAATTTTTATGGCAGTATTCAAGTAATTTTACAATTACATTCTACTTCTAAAATATTGCAGATTTTGTTTTCCTGATTTTTTTTTGTTTAAAATTAAATTATAAATAAAATTAAGTAAAAATAACAATTTATCTACAACTTTGTCCGTTTGCTATAGATAAGTGGAGGAGGGGTTAATACGATTGGATATATATATATATATATATATATATATATATATATATATATATATATGTACACCTGCCTGTCTGTATATTGATCTCTCTCCAAAATTTTCAATTTCCACACTGACAACCATGTGATCTCTCTCTCTTTCGCACACAATCTCTCTCTCTCTCTCTCTCTCTTACACATAATCATACTCATAAGCACATGCTCACTCATTAAATCTCATCTTTCTCTCTCTCTCTCTCTCTCCAGGACTTCAATTATGAATACCTATCTATCATCTCATAGATGGACATATACGCCAACTACTTCCGCCAATGACAATCCATTATGTTAAGAGAAATATTTTAGAAAGATTACATGTCAATGTCACAGCCAATTCGAATGTAAAATGTGAAAATATTTTCTACATCGATCTACATCGGACATAAGCAGAGAGATCACAGTATACACTGCTAAGACCCAATAAGGTCAAAACAGCTGTCCAGTGGTTTCGTATGTCACACGCAGTGTTTGCTGAATTTTCTGGTTGTGGTAATTGAATCTATTTGCATTTTAAGTTTTAGCAGTTGGATTGCTGTAGTACTACAAAACAGACCTGGTTCCCTCCATCGCCCTCAAAACTCCTGTTTTAAGGTTTTGGAAGCCTCTTTTCAGGGGCTTTGATATAAAGTAAGTAAATTTGGCAACCATAATCAAGGGCGACCTGAAGGCTCCCTTTTCATTTGCTACTACACCAGGGTGTAGGAGAGGGTGCTACTCCTTTCTCGAGATTTCTCTACTTTACCCTTGATCCATACCTTATATTGTTGGGTTAAGCAAGGAGGCATCAAGTACCATTTTTGGAGTCTTTGGTATCACTTGACCTGGGATTGAACCCCGGTCTCGTGGACCATTGTTTATATTCAGTACTTTCTGAATTTTGTAGGAAAAGCAAAAAAAAAAATTACATCTATATTTCAGACGATTTTTTTTTTAAATATACAAACTCAAAAATATGGAAAAAAAATTAATAATCTGTAAAAAAAGTAAAGTTGGCGACCTTAGTCGAGGGCAACCAGAAGGCTCCCTTTTCGATAGCTACTACACTGAGGTGTAGGGGAGGGTGCTACTCCTTTCCCTGGATTGCTCCAATTTACTCTTGATACATACCTTATATTGCTGAGTGTTAAGCAAGGAGGCATCAAGTACCATTTTTAAAGTCTTTGGTATCACTTGACCTGGGATTGAACCCAGGTCTCCTGGACCATTGTCAAACAATTAAAGACTGACAGCATTTTTTTTTTTAAATTTTGCGAATTGATTTTACTTCTTATAAAACATCACAAACTTTATTTTTCTGTATTTTCTCGTTTATATTCAATACTTTCTTAATTTTATACAAAAGGCAAAATTAAAAAAAGATACCAAGTGAACTTCTACTTGGTCTTTTTATTATTAAAGAAAATAATTTTTATAAAAGAAATCAGTTTGATTGTATACACATATTTTAACATATCTATCTACAGGTCTAATAGGAATTTCATAATTTCTTGTATAAGCATCTATTAACTTCTTAGATAAAAATGTTCCCCCTCACAAACTGACAAATAACATTCTCGTCATTGAATAATAATAATTATAAAATCTTATTAAATTTCTTTATAAATTTTATTTCTAAATCACCAAATGAGTCTGTAATTTAGTCTCTCGTGTTACTATGACAACAGAATTTTTCATTATTTTGTAGGGGTCTTAGTTTTATATTTAGACTTTTTTCCTATTCTCTTCCATATGATTACCCACCTCCCTATCTGTGTTATGTGAACCCAAGTAAAAAAAACAAACACTTTAACATTAAGGGTTTTTGGACTATTGTCTTCATCTTTATTGTTATTTCCACAACGTTTCGGCCAATATGTCCTCTGGCCTTCTTCAGGTGTTTGTCGAACTCGGGAACCTTCATGGAATTTCAAGCTACGTCCTTTATTGAATCCACGGGGGTCGCCTGTTCTGATTTCATTAGCCATAATCGGGTACAAGCGTTAAGTATTCCTGTATTGTTACTTGCCTGCAGTCAGGATTGAACCTTAACCTTGTTTGTTTTTTATATATTGTATTTTTGCACCTTTACATATAAATACTAGTTTACCAATGCTGGAGGTGCCCGTGGTGTAATGGTTATCGTCGCAGGATATGGACACGGCGACACGAGTTCAAATCCTGGACTTGACTGATTGCATTTCACATAGCACTAATACCCTTGGGAAAGGTATGAATCCAATTATTCTCCCTCCAGCTATGGGTAAATAGTAGGACAGACTGGGTTCTTCAGCCTTAGTAAGGTAACTAGTCTAGGAGAAGGAAAACTCTGAATTCAAACCTGTTAAACTCCGCTTAAAAATTGACCTTGTGTCATATCCTGCCTGAGTGGGGGGGTTGGGTAAATAGGACTAATGCTGCAAGAAAAACGACAGCCATATTTTATAAATGTTTTCAATTACATTGTACTTCTAAAATATCCCAAACTTTCTTTTTCCTGTATTTTCTTGTTTGTGTTTTATACTTTTTAAATAATCAACTCAAAATAAATGAAACGAAGATAATAATTCATTCTGGATCTTGTCCCTTTGCTCTAAATGAAATTTTTTTTTTATATATAGTGTGTCTTAAAATAGATGCAAGCCGTTAATCTGATAATAATTTATTTCAGAGACAAGTGCAATGGCGGTCATTTGAAACATGCCCTGTAAAAAATGTATCTTTTGAGCTAGTGACATCAAATCAATGTTTTCTTTAATTGTTTTTATATCAGCTTCCAGGACATGCAATCTTTTTTTGAGTTTCTTGTCTCAGTAATAAATTATTATCATATTAATGGCTTCCTCTTTTTTGAGATAGTTTTAAATGATTTTGTCTCCCATTAAATAGTGATGCAAAATATTTTTCCTCTCTTGTCCACGGCATTGTGTTTGAGGATTGATAGTTGTTATAGTATATTATTTTTAAATCTGAAAGAAAAATAGTACACAACATTATTATTAGCAGAGTTATTAACAGTCGCCTGGGTCCCATATATATGAGACACCTTATATCTCTCTGACTTGTGTAAAATCATTAAAATGTAATATAAATGATGAAAAGGGAGGGTTGAATAAATATGAGTTCAAGATTTATAAGCAGAATTTTGCTTGCACGGTTTTGAATGATTTTGTCTCCAAATAAGTAGTGATGCCAAATATTTTTTCCTTTCTTGTCCAAGGCATTATACTTAACGATTAATAGTTGTTACAGTATACTATTTTCAAATCTGAAACAAAACAGAACACAACATTATTATCAGTAGAGTTAATAGCATTTATAATGAGACACCTTGTATTTGGGTCCTATCTATGTTTCAAATAGATATGTTTGAAAATGATTTGTATTTGATAGTAAAACTTTGTATATCCGTAAGGAAAAAAAAACTTTAAAGAAAGTACACAAAAGTAAATTTGAATAGCTATTGAGGAAATATGACATGAGAAAACTTAACTAGTTGGAGGTACCTTGTCACAAATCTTATCTTATTAATATCATTATAATGTTTTCCTGGGAGAGGCTGATTTGGGCACGGTTTCTTGGGGCCTCCCTGTCCATATAATTTTCATTTTTTTTTTATCTTGTTATGCATTTTTTTGAGTGGTCAGTATGAAATCAAACCATTTATATATATTTATATATAGTTTCCTAGCCTGTTTCTCACGATTTGCAATTTTCATATATCATATTGTACAATGTATATGATATATAATATATCATGTAATATGTGTGTGTGTGATATTCCCTGGTGTGGTTCTTATATATTACACTCCCTGATCTGGCTTATATAATATATTATACTCCCTAACTTCCATAATATTATATTCCTTGGTCTGGTTTATATATATTATAATCTCTTGTCTGGATTATGTGATATTTTATAATCCTTGGTCTGTTTCATACCATTTGCAGTTTTCAAATAAACAACTGATTCTTCCTTTATTCTAAGCGCTTCTTGTTTATGTATTCAATTATACATTTTTCTTTTGTACGCAGGTTACAGTTTGTTTTTTTTTGTTTCTGTGTTTCACGTCTTCTTTTTTTCATCGTTCGATAAGTTTTTTGTTTTCTCTTTTCATTTCAAGAATATTGTATTTTTCAGACTGTTATTGGTCAGACAATTGAATATCATATTATGCTATATATATATATATATATATATATATATATATATATGTATGTATCAATCATTGTGTTTTTGTTTTATATATATATATATATATATATATATATATATGGTCAAATACAATCAACCAGCTAAGAAAAGTGATGATGTATTTTATAGATTATTGAGGATTTAGGCAAACTTCAATCATTTTCAACTTGGGATTTTTTTAAGATGGGCTAATAAGATCTTAACTTTATTATAAAGTGGGGGGAGTATCTGTATACACTAACTACGAAACTGAAATTCATCTCTCAAGCCAGGGTATATGTGTGTGTGTGTATATATATATATATATATATATATATATATATATACACACACATATATGCTTGTGTGTGTGTGTGTATATTTATAAATGTTTATGTGTATGTATGTGTATATATACTGTTGCTATTTATAGAACCAATTTTTTTAAAACAAATGCTACAACATAACACCATTATAAACACTAAATGCTTAATCCTTACAACGTTCTAATGTACTAGCAAAGGTTGAATCATTCTTGAATATACCCCCCCCCCCGATGATGCT
Source organism: Sepioteuthis lessoniana (assembly GCA_963585895.1). Taxonomy (NCBI): domain Eukaryota; kingdom Metazoa; phylum Mollusca; class Cephalopoda; order Myopsida; family Loliginidae; genus Sepioteuthis; species Sepioteuthis lessoniana. The sequence continues at coordinate 54,199,618 of OY757943.1, read as the reverse complement.
CCAAGATGGGTCCAAAAATACTTGGAAACCAATTAATTATGGAAGGTTTCTTAGCCAATTCTGGCCGGATATCATAACATCCATACGGCAACTTGAAAGGATCAAAACAAAAATATCTTGACAAAAGATGTCTACACTACTTAATAAAATATGTCTTAATGAGGAAATACTGCCCCCCCCCATATATATATATATATATATATATATATATATATATATATATATATGTGCATAGGCAGCATTTTCTCTTTTAAACTTGTTTGACTAAATAGAACAGATACTCTGTGTTTGTATATGCTTTTCAAGAACTTCAATATTTCTGACACTCCAGTGGATGTTGGGGAGGTAGTGCTAGTGGAACCATTCCAGGAGTTGTAGGTGGTGCCACTTTAGGAGAGTGGCAGGAATGATGGCTCTATACACGCTAACCTTTGTGGTCTTTTTTGAGTGTCTGTTGTACCACGTGTTTATACAGTCTGCCAAATGCACTGCTCACCTTTGCCAGTCTTTTGTCTACTTCCTTGTCGATCTTGGCATCTGATGTGATGCTGCAGCTCAGGTAGGTGAACCAATGAACCACCTTCAACTCAGCCATGTCAATGGTGATGTAGCAAGGGTGGTACTCTTCCTGAGATGCAGGCTGGTGGAGTACCTGTGTCTTCTAGGCAGCAAGAAATGATGTACTATAAGGCTTTTTCTGTGTGAACAACAAAGGCAGGACCATTGGTCTCATTGTTAAACAGAGTGACTGTCTATTGAGTTGTTTGACAACAACTTGAAATGGAATGTGTTTAGGAAGGCACTATATTTTTTCCAAGAACTTTTGGCCCCAAATGGAGTCATCTTCAAGGGAACAAACAAACAACAAAATGAAAAACACAATGACAAGTTATATATATCTCATCATCATCTTGTCGTGATATCAGCATGGATATCCCTGACCCTTTCTTGCCACCTCTCCCTATCGTTCATTGCTCCCGACCGGTCCTCAGGGCTACACCCCATATCCTCACTGAGCTGCTGTATATAGGTTCAAGCTGGTCGCCCTGCTTTTGCTCGGCCATGTGAAGGAATCCATTGGAGTACATCACTTATGAGCTCGTCCCTACTTCTCCAGCAGTGTCCCGAATGTCTGGTTCATCTAATTTAGATAGTTTTCATGATGGGTGGTAGGTGGCCGTACAGCTGCTGCTTTGTGGGGTGTTGTCTCCAGGACCTGTTCAATATTGCTCGCAGAACTAATATATTTTAATTTTGTATGTACACAGTGTACGTAATGTTTATTAGTTATTCTTTTCATAATTCCTTACTTGTGATTCAGTCCTGAATTTCTTTGAGGATAAAATTTGGTTATTGTCATGAAATTCAGAACTGATATTTCACTTCAGTGGCGGGAGTAGCAAGAGATTATCTTAGATCTATTCTCTTTGCCAATTAAACTCTAGGAGAATAGCTTGTATTCACACTGGTTAGATTTTGGCGGTAAAATAAGAAAACGTTCTTTTTAGAAAATGATGAACCACCTGAGTCTTAGAAACTGTTACTAGAAGATAAAATGAATCAACACCAAAAAAATTTTCATTTATATTTTCTTGTATGTATTTTTGTTCATAAAAATAATGTGGCTCTTGTAGCGTCCGCTTATTTTTTATTTATTTATTTATTTTTTTTTTTTTGTGAAAATGGCTCTTCCAGTTTTAAAAAGGTTTACAGCAACTCTGTCCAATCAGTTCGTTTTGAATTCTAATTTTCTGTGTAGCCAATTATCTTTCTTTAGATAACTATTGATTTCATTCAGTGTTTTATTTAATATTAGTTAGTCTGCATTCCAGTTACCGCTCTGACTTGTTTATGAAATGAAAGTTATTTTAACTCAGTGTTTGGTGATATAATATTCTTGAGCTACACAATTTTTTTTTTCTCTCTCTCTCTCTCTCTACTGCCAAAATACAAGCCTCTGACAGTTCATCTGGGGAGAGGTAGCATACTTAATCTAAGTGACTATCGACTTTCTACAAGGGGTTTTATTAGCCCCCACATTTTTTTTTTTTCTTATCTTCTACCTTTCCATGGACATTTGATTGGGCCAGAGATATTGTTGTCCCTTCATTTATGACTAATGAAATATTTTGCCCTTCAGCAACCAAGTCCAACTCCAACGCCAACGCCACCTTCGTCGTCAGTGCAGCGGTCTCACCACCGATGCCGTCGCCATAACAACAACAACAACAACCACCACCACCATCACCACCATCATCATCATCACCACCACCACCAGCAGCAACAGCACCATTACCAAAATGTAAACCTGTCCCCCTACAGTAGGGGCAGACGCCGAACTATTGGTGATGAATATGATGCTTCTCCTGTTGACACAGTGATGACTGCGATGACGGCCAACCAGAAGAGGCAAAACTGGCGAGCCGTAAGCGTTCGTGGTGTTGCATTGATAGTTGATTGCTTCGTTCGTTCATGTCTGCTGATTTGACTTGTTCACTTGTTCATTGTTCTGTTATTTATTCATTTATTATGCCAATGTCCTAATATCTATTAATATCAACGTTGTCCTTCCACTAATAAAAGTCTGCTTATGCATTTGGCAAATATAACGCATTATAATGACTGTGGGAAGGGGACATTTTCTGTTCGACTTAAAGAATTTGTCAAATTTGATATTGATTGATTTTTTTTTTGTACTTATGCGTCTATGTTACCGCCATAAAGCCAAACTTTTACGAAGGTTTCCGAGCCGATAATGGAAAGTATCAGAATATGCCGACAAAACGCATGAAGACCATCTTCAGGCATAGCTTTTTCTCATTTTTTTTTAAATGGCAAGGATGCTCGCATGTACCGCGCTGAAATAATAACGTGATTATTTAGAAACCCATTCTTAACATGTGGACGAGAGGGTGTTTTGTAACGATTCTGTACTTTCGCCTAACAATTTAATAAAAAAAAAGATATCGTAACGCTTGAATTAAACTTAAAAATACAATTTAAAAATAGCCCGGTACAATAAGTGCATAAGCACCAGTTTTGGGGGGTTTTTTCCTTGGCAGAATTGTATCACCTTTTTCACAGATTGTAGTTTGTCGCTTAGCAGCGATAACTTCATGTTGTTTAAAATTGCTTGAATAATACTGTTCTCATAACTTGGTCAACAAATTGATTGAATTATTTTATCGTCTGTTTGCTTAAATTTGATTGGCTAGACGTTTCGGCATATTCCGATTCTTTCCGTTATCGGCCCGGAAGCGCTTGTGAAAGTTCGGCTTTATTCCGGTAACATAGATGCATAAGTACCGATTTTTTTAATGGATTTAGATGGAGAGTCGTATATCTAGTATATAAATACAATTATGAAATGGTCTCTGATTTTCCATCAGGTACGCAAATCATCTGCACCTTTTTTATTTGTATAAATCACTGTGTGTTTGTATGTGTTTACTGGCCCGTCCACACGAGCAAGATGAGACACACCGTCAAATTTTAAGTAGAGTTAAACATATTTGAATACAGAGGTTTCCATCTCCCTTCACAGTTTGCCTAAACAAAGCTAGAGAAACCCAGGCTGCCTTACTATTTACCTTTAGCTAGAGGGAGAGTAATTGGATTTATACCTTTCCCAAGTGAATTAGCACTATATGGAATGCAATCAAATATGTCAAGGATTTGAATTTGTGTTGTCATGTCCATTTCCGACA
>OY757943.1:54129186-54195711 GCA_963585895.1 Sepioteuthis lessoniana | reverse complement strand
ATGAGGTGTAAGACCCTCCCCCCAAAAAAAACAAGTGTCCTGGATATGACATTAAATTGTCCAATGGCAAGGCTCCAACCTTGAAGCTTTGGGGAATATGGAGTAACCCTTTATTGCCATCACTCCCAGGTCTACTTTTGCCCGGAATGGTAATGTCTGGTTGGGTCCTATCTATAGGTCAAATAGAACTGTTTGAAATTTAAACTGAGTGCAAACAAATGATTCATGCTTAATTGAATTGTTTGAAATAGAACTGTTTGATCCTTTAACTGTGGGACATAGCAATATTTGAAACCATTTAAATATGTCTGCAAAAAAAATAAGCTTAGGCTTGTTTAAAAATGTCATTAACAAAATGTTTACAAATTATATATATATATATATATATATATATATATATATATATATATATATATATATATATATATATTTAATATATATGTATAAAGAGGATTTGCATTAAATAACCTACAATGGTTGATATGTCATAAAACCCAACCAAACCAAATCCTATATATTTAATATATATGTATAAAGAGGATTTGGCATTAAATAACCTACAATGGTTGATATGCCATAAAACCAAACCAAATCCTATATATTTAATATATATGTATAAAGAGGATTTGGCATTAAATAACCTACAAGAGTTGACATGCCATAAGAACCAACTAAACCAAACCAATTCTAGTAAAATTAGATTTAGAATTGGGTCTTACATTTTTTATATATGTTACAAACTTGAAAGATCATTCTACTGATACTTGTCATAAATCCAGATTGAGTCTTTGGAGGTCACACGAAAGTATTTGGATAATATAATCTTTAAAACATGATATTGGAATTAACCAACATCAAAATATCAAAGATTGTTATTTCTTAGATTTTGAAAAAGGTTCTCTATTACCGTATTCCAATTCCAGATCAAAGAGATTATTCTCTTGTAGGCTGTGTAATTCAAAATAAAAAGGAATAATTAGATATAATTGAAAATTAATCGGAATAAAATTAATCAGATTTTACTTAATTTTGAAATTCACCAAGAGATTAATTGCAACAGCTTGCAGTACGCAGTTTGGGAATCTCTGAAGTTGAGTCAGAATAAAAACACTCTCTTAAATTGTGAGTCAGAGCTTTCAAAATTTTGGGCACTAATGACAAGCTTATAAGTACACCCCAACATCTTTTTTAATAAAAACTTAATTTTCTTCTAAACCAAAGATACCAGGATTTGATTATTTCTAGCGAAACATTATTCAATCAAAATGGATATTATTACACCCCAACATCTTTTTTAATAAAAAGTCCATTTCCTTCTTAACCAATGACCCCAGAATTTGATTATATCTAGTCGATCATTATTCAATCAAAAAGAAATATTAAGTATTACAGTATCACCCATAAAGAATTACACCATCTAATATCTTTTTAGAATAAAAAGTTAATTTTCTCCTAAGCCAAAGAAACTGGAATTTCATAATTTCTCATGAAATATTATAAAATCAAACTGGATATTATTACAATAAGATATAGTGTTTTTGCTAGTTTTTGAGCATATGGCCACGCAAAAGCAGGACGACCAGCTCGAACGTACATTCAGCAGCTATGTGAGGATACAGGATGTTGTCCTGAAGACCTACCTAGGGCGATGAACGATAGGGAGGAGTGGCGAGAGAGGGTCAGGGATATCCGTGCTACCAGCACGATATGATGATGATGATTTCTTTGATGTGACTCTCTGATCTTCCTGTTAAGGAGACAGATGGAATAGCTTTCAGTTATCATCTTCTTGGTTAAGCCAAGAACTTTTCAGCCCTTTTATCCTTGGAAAGATATGAATCCACTTTTCTCTCACTAGTGTGGATAAATAGTTAGACAAACTAGACTCTCTTGGGTTTGTAGGGCAACTCTGAATTCAACTGTCATGGACCAATGTGTCAAAGTTGGGCACATTACTCTTGGTATTTAACAGACCTTAGATAAAGCCTGAGTTCTGCAGTTGACTGAGAAAAGGCTAATAGGATAGTATATATATATATATATATATATATATATTAGGGTATATAGAGTCAGTTTTATCCTGATGATCCGGAAAGGTGAAACCTCAGTATATTTCTTCTGACCCATTAGGCACATATATATATATATATATAGCTACGTGTGTGTAAAAAGGTAATTTTGAAATAATCAATTTTTGGGGAGGTATATATATATATATATATTTTTTGGACGTATATATATATATATATATATATTTTTGGGAGGTATATATATATTTTTTTTTGGGGGGGGAGGTATATATATATATATATATATATATATATATATATATATATATATATATATATATATAATGTGTGTGTGTGTGTGTTAAAAGTTAATTTTGAAATAATCAATTTTTGGGAGGTATCTTTACTGTAAACTTGTTAAATGACCTTGAAATTAATAGGGAGACACCAGAAAGGGCTGTTCAGTTAAAATAACTTTTGGGGAAGGATAACCTTGCCCCCACCTTTTTTTTTCCACCATCACCATCAATCTTCACGCTACTAAACACAATCTTGTTTGTTACAATTCTTGTTAATATCTATTAATTATATTTAAAGTTCTTGTAGTAGTTGTAGTAGTAGTTGTGATAGTAATGATAATAATAATAATGAGGATAACGGTAGTACCAATTGTAGTTGGTGCCTTTGAAAAAGTCTCCAAAGACTTGGAAAAAGCCTCGAACAATTGGAAATCAGAAGAAGAATCAAGACCATCCAGACGGCAAGATTGTTAAGATCTCAGAAGAGTCTTAGAGATTTCGAGGAGACTTACTGTCACTCAGACTCGAGTGAACTAAAACTGACGAATGGTAGTCTGAAAAATTTGCAAGGAGTAAAATATGATTAATATTAGGAGGTGCCCGTGGTGTAATGGTTATCGTCGTAGGAAATGGACGAGACTGATTGCATTTCACATAGCACTAATACCCTTGGGAAAAGTATGAATCCAATTATTCTCCCTCCAGCTATGGGTAAATAGTAGAGCTGAGTTCTTCAGCCTTGGTGAGGCAACTAGTCTCGGAGAAGGAAAACTCTAAATTCAGACCTGCTAAACTCCACTTAAAAATTGACTTTGTGTCATATCCTGCCTGAGCGGAGGGGTTGGTAAATATGGTAAAATAATATTAATAATAATAGTAGTAGTAAAGTTGAGTTGGATTGTTTGGGGGTGGGGTCAGAGAAAGGGTACAAGCTGTCCGTAATTTGGCAAGATATATTTATGGACTAACCAGTCGAAAGCTAGAGCATATATCAAAAGGGGCAAATTATCTTCATGTGTATTGCAGTCGTCTACTGACAAGACGTACCTTTTTGTATTAAGAATTACACAACTAGAGGACAGAATGACTACCCAAATTCCAACAAATAATAATAATAATTTTAGTTCTCACTTATCCATGTGAGATATGTTTAAGACAACCTACCAGTAGATCTGAGAAATGTGAATAGTACTGACCTATACATATATATATATATATGCACTTGATCTAAAGATCACAGAGATAAGAAACAAACAGTCACTTAACCCCACTAACTCTGTGTCTGTGATATCCTAACTTAGATTTATATACAATATTAGGCAAAAGTCTTTGGCTACTTTGAAACATTGTCTCTGTAACAGTCATTTCCATACCTAATCCTTATATTTTCTTGTAAAGGTCCTAAATGAGAGAGGAAGATGCAAGACCACCCCGAAAAATGGTTGTGTACATGTTTTTGGCCACCTCACATAAACCAGTCATGATACGGTTTAAACCGCTAATGTATAGATTTTTTTTTTTCAGAACAGCACAAATCTTTTCCTTAAATATAGATTAAATATAAATCCTTACATCTAAAATCACAACAAAAATAAGTTGGTTATTCATAGAAATTTACAGTGGTTTAATGTGGCTGAAGACATTTGCACAGTACTGTGTGTGTGTGTGTGTGTGTGTGTGTGTGTGTATATATATATATATATATATATATATATATATATATATATATAATAGTAATAAATAAATATATATTAGATATATATATATATTCAATTTAATGGTTTAATGCGGCTGAAGACATTTTCACAGTACTGTGTGTGTATATATATATATATATATATATATATATATATATATATATATATATATAATAATAGTAATAAATAAATATATATTAGATATATAATATTCAATTCATGGAATATAGACTGCGACCCTGAGTTTCATATGCACACACACACAACACACAGATGAAATCTCAACAGTTTTTTGCTTGAATTTTGTCATATTTTCGATTTTCAATTCATTTCATCTTCTTAACTGCCTGATGATTGTTGTTTTGCAAAAAACTCCATGAAACCCAGGGTCGCAGTCTGTATTCCATGAATTAAATATATATAAATATATCTAATATATATTTATTCATTATTATTATATAATAGCTCTATCCTAGATATTGAGCACTCTCCATATTATATTGCACTTGGTTCACAAAGTGATTTAGTGACAACCAAAACTCTTGTGTATATATATATATATATATATATATATATATATATATACATACAAGGTGCATACAATAAGTTACCAGATGTTTTTCATATGGGCACTTTTATTGATAGTACACACATGAAACTCTTGTCCCTATCACATTAATCTCCTCCGGCTGCAATGCACTTGTTCTACTGTTCCAACTACTTCTGGAAGGCCCCATGGAAGTCCTCTTGTGGGAGCGTGTCAATGACCTTCGTCACAGCCTCTTTCATCTCCTCAATTGTCTCATAACGACAGCCTCTGAGCTTAGAGAATAACCAAAAGTCACAGGGAGCAAGGTCTGCACTATAGGGACGGTGAGGAACTGTCTTGATGCCCATCTTGGTCAAATAGTTTGTGACAAGGATGGAGTTGTGGACTGGTGCATTGTCCTGGTGGAAATACCACTGACCCAATTTGAAGAGTGCTGGCCTCTTCCGATGGAATCTCTTCCTGAACTCGATTAAAACCTCAACATAGTAACCCTAACCCTTTGGCCAATCAACTCTAGTGTATTGACTTCCTTACTCCTCTCACAGACTCCTTGGCTTCCTTGAATCTCTTATGCTACTCAAAAACTGATGCTCGATTCATACAAGATGATCAAAAAGCAGTCTGAAGCATTCCATAAGTTTCTGTGGCATTTTTTCCAAGTTTAAAACAGAATTTTATTGCATATCGGTCTTTTAAAGTGTCCTCACGTCCAGATTGCACTTTTGAAATTCACCAGCTGTGACAATCAGGCTTTAGTAGGGTGTATTCAATTGCTGCTGTAGCTGTTCATTTGAACGTGAAATTATAAAAATTGGTCAGTCATCTCATAAGATGTATAGTAATAACATAGTGAATTTTCAAGAGTCTACGACAATTTTAAATACCCATACGAAAAAAGGCTGGAAACTTATCGTATGCACCTTGTATATAGGTGAAAATAACAGATGAGGACAATGTTTAGATTTTTATGGATCTTTTCTTGTTAGTGAGTGAGATGTCACAACCTTTGTTAAAAGGTTTTTGAAAACTATTTGAAGACTTTTTTGTTTTTATCTAAATATAAGTATTTTCAATCCTTATTAGTCATTGTTGAGGATGTAAGTTCTACTGAAAATATAAATCTTTCATACTGGTTTAAATATACAGAGTTAGAAGCTAATATTTGAAGTATTCATATACATTTGCCCAGTCGGCTGGAGCTGTAGAATACACTGACTGCACCTCTGCATGGCGTGGGGGGGGGTAAGATCACACACACACATACACCCCAATGAGTGTCCTGGAATTGACACTAAAATATCTGATGGTGAGGTTCCAGTGATTCTGGAGCTTTAGGGAGTACCCTTCATTACCATTGCTCCCAGGTCCACTCTGGCCCGGAATGTTTGCACCTGATAGGGGCCTATCTATGGGTCAAATGGAACTAAACTACATACTTATGCTAAACTGAATTGTTTGAATTAGAACTGTTTGATTGAACTGAATAGCTTGAAATAGAAATGTTTTTGACAATTAAACTGTGTACTTATGCTAAACTGAATTGTTTGAAATGAAATTGTACTTACGCTAAACTGAATTGTTTAATATAGAACTGTTTTGACACTTAACTGAATTAGAACTGTTTGAATAAACTGAATAGCTTGAAGTAGGAATGTTTTTCACAATTAAACTGTGTACTCATGCTAAAGTAAATTGTTTGAAATAGAACTAACTATTTGCATAAAAATGGATTTGGCATCAAATAACCTATAACGGTTGATATACCATAAAACCCAACCAACCAACTATACATATGTAAAAGTTGGTGACTGTCGTCAAGGGCGACCAGAAGGCTCTCTTTTCAATAGCTACTACACCAAGGTTTAGGGAAGGACACTACTCCTTTCCCTGATTATGCATATACAATGACCAAAGATGGTCAAAAGTATCCTTACAGAAACTTTGAAGAGTTTTTAAACTGTCTTCCACCAAAGTTGCAACATCTCCTTCCTTGGTAAATAAAAAGCCCAGTATTCTGGAACTGTAGAATACACCAACAGCATCTTTGCAAGATCCCTCCTCAATGAGTATCTTGGAATATGACACTAAACAATCTGATGCCAAGGCTTCAGTAATGCTGGAGCTTTGGGAAATACAAAGTATTCCTTCATTGCCATCACTCCCATGTCCACTTTAGCCCGTAGTGGTAGGGTCCTATCTATGGGACAAATAGAACAATTTGACATTTAAACTGTGTGCAAACAAATGACATGCTAAATTGAATTATTTGAAATAGAACTGTTTGTAAACAAATTACTGTGTGTAAATGAATGAGTAATGTTGAATAGAATTGTTAGTGTTCGATTGTAATAATTGAAACCATTTAACGGTGTAAAAAGAAGAGTCATACAAGGGTGCGATCAAATTTGTTCCAACTCATTTAAAAATGAAATTACCAACAAAATAATCTCTTATATATCATATATCTCTATTCAAATATGGGAAAACTTATGACTGATTTTGAATTGTTACTGTTACATAACAATAATTAAAACCATTTAACTGTGTGCAAAAAAAATGAGCTCAGACACATTTAAAAATATTATCTACAAAATGTGGTTAAAAATCCTATATATTTAATATGTATGTCTAAAAAGGATTTGGCATTGAATAACCTACAATGGTTGATATGCCATAAAACCTAACCCAACCAAATCATATATATTTAATATATCTAAAGAGGATTTGGCATTAAATAACCTACAATGGTTGATATGCAATAAAACCCAACCAAACCAAATTATAAATATTTAATATGTATAAAGGAGATTTGGCATTAAATTACCAACAATGTTTGATATGCCATAAAAACCAACCATACCAAATTATAAATATTTAATCTATATGTATAAAGGAGATTTGGCATTAAATTACCAACAATGTTTGATATGCCATAAAACCCAACCAAACCAAATCATATATATTTAATATATCTAAAGAGGATTTGGCATTAAATAACCTACAATGGTTGATATGCCATAAAACAAAACCAATGAACAAGTAAAGATTATTAAAAAAACTTTATACCAAATCTGGATTATTTTCAAAAAAATATGGCTACAAGTGAATTTGTAGCCTAAATGAACATATATATATATATATATATATATATATATATATATATATATATATATGATTTGATTTATGAATGAGGCCTAATAAGAGATTAATTAAGAATAGTATTAAAAAATTAACAATATACTGTAAAAAAAGTTGCATGACACGTAGAAAATTTGTTCTTACAGTAGATCTTAGAAAACTCAGCTTTCTTTCCTTATTCACCCTTTTGGTGGGCATTTGACCCTTTTGGTGGGCATTTGACCACAAATTCTAAGGCTAAAATGCACTTTTGATGATAAAATAAAATAAGTTTCCTTCAAATCTTGTAATTGCTAAGATATATAATGCAGAAGTGACTTGATTTGAGTCAAGTGTTTCTCGAAGTATACTGCTTTGAAAGGAATGAATATAATGCAGAAGTTTGTTTATAAGAGAATTTTTTATTCACTGATATTTCTAAAAATTAGTGTTTCTCTAAAGTTTTAAGAGTAATGAAGTATTCATTTTTTTTAAATTATTGGCCCATTGCATATCAATCAAGATACTCTTTTGAGAGATATATCGCACAAAATCCAAAATTTTTAAGTATCATATACTAAAAATGCATCTTGTCCTTATACATTAAGTATATTTAGATGATTCATGTTGCTCTTCACACCAAATGGGTTAAATCAAGAACTTTCACTTTCCTTCCATAAGGAAACACTTGTTTTGCTTCACATTGGCGTATCTGAAATACCAGCATCGCTTTTCTTGCTATTTGGAGATGATTATAAAAAAAATAAATCCTACCAGTTTTTGACTGCAGATAAGAAGAGACTACTGTATATTAATCGTGACTAAAATTGTTTAGTTGATTTAATTTTGTTTGTTTCAATTAAATGGGGTATGAAAATATTAATTTTTTTCTTTGTTAAAGTTCTAAGTAGTGTAAACATCTTTTTCATTTTTCTTGTTCTTTAAAAAAGCCATAAAAAAGTAAAGTTGTCTCCCTTAGTCAAGGGCGACCAGAAGGCTCCCTTTTCAATAGCTACTACACCGAGGTGTAGAGGAGGGCACTACTCCTTTCCCTGGGTTGCTCCACTTTACCCTCGATACATACCTTATATTACACTAACTAAAGGATCTTTGACAACAATTAAAGAAAGATATTCACTTCCTATGTATGTCTAAGCCATTGAAGTTTCATTAGATCTCGTAGCAATAACAAAAATGGTTCCATTTTTTCAGTTTTTTTTTTGGTCTATTAATGTATGTACAAATTCTAGTATTCTCTGACATTTGGATAAACAATTGTTGTTGGCGACCGTAGTCAAGGGCAACCAGAAGGCTCCCTTTTCAGTAGCTACTACACTGAGGTGTAGGGGAGGGCACTACCCCTTTCCCTGGATTGTTCCACTTTACCCTTGATACATACCTTATAATGCTGTGTTAAGCAAGGAGGCATCAAGTACCATTTTAAAGTCATTGGTATGACTTGACCTGGGATTGAACCCCAGTCTCCCGGGCCATTGGTGAACACTCTAGGCCAATGAGCCGGTTTAGCCAGCCTTAATTTCACATATAAGATTGAAGACATTTTTGAGCCATAGTTATGAAAATAAAAAAAAGAGTCTTCATATGCCATCAAATACAATAGTTCTTCTAAAGTTTTTAATAGGTAAGAATGACAGTAGTTTTAGTAGTACTTAACTAATTATTGTAATAATAGTAACACATTTTAGTTAGTAAAGTTAGAATTAACTCATCTAGAATTTAAAATTACTGTGGTTCAGTTTTTCCTTGTCATTTGTAAGCAAGCATCTGAGGAATAGATTTAGAAGTTTAAAAAAATGTTTAATATTGAATTGAATGAATAACAATAATCCATGTGCATTTGTGTGTGTATATATATATATATATATATATATATATATATATATATGCTCCCTTACCCCCGTGGTTGAATTTCCCAAAATTGTCCCGAGCGCTTTCAGACCCTTCATAGGCCATCATCAGGGATTGCTTGCTTGTGTAAGGTGTGTTTGTTTTTTTAAAAGAGTTGCGAAAGTTTTTACTATAACAAAAATATGGCCTATGAAGCGTCCAAAAGCGCTCGGGGCAATTTGGGGAAATTCATCTACCAATTCCAACCTGAAACTAAGACACTTATCAAAAAACTTGAAAGGATCTCAAATAAATTATACAGATAAAATTTGTTTTTATATATATATATATATATATATATATATATATATATATATATATGAGTGCAGTCTGTATTTGTTGCTGCATTTCTTTTACTAGATCCAAGAAAGACGTATTAAGTGCCAGTGTGTTTAATTTTAAATAGTTTTATTTGCTGGGTTCATTCCTTTAAAACCCAGCCTCTGAATAGGGTACCACAGAATGTGATTTTTGTTCCATCTTTTGAGAAAGTGTGGAAAACAAGATTGTTTCTTGTTTGCTGTCTTCCCTACGACAGTCTCTGAAACAGGCCCTAAACCTCAGTGAATATTGTCCTGCATTGTCTTCAAGACATTATCAATCTCATCCTCCCATACTTTCTTTTCATGGTCAAACTGACATATGGATTACAAGTTTGACCCATCTAGTTGATACATCCTATTACAGTTTTTATGTGTGTTATTGAGACTTTTTGGGTATTTTTATTTCTTTTTGCTCTTATTGAAACAAACACATCAAGAGGATTTATTATTTTCTACAGTCTGTGTGGCGTAATGGGTCAGGTGCTGAGTTGCAACCTCGAAGTACGCGAGTTCAGACTTCAGTTGTGCTATTACACTCACCTTCAGACTAAAACCCTTGGGAAAGGTACCACTCCCTTCCTTACCCCACCCCAGCTAAGGGTTACATAGTATCACTGCTGTTTTTCTACAAGGATCACTTTGTCTTTAAATAACCCACAAAGGTTGATATGCCATTATACAAAGAAACTAAATTATTTACTATGTGACTTGATTCAAAGCCACTAGTATTGGACACCTTGTGAGGATTAATCTCACTACTCAGTCATAATTGGTTTGCAAGTTTAGCTTGTTAACCATTACACCATAACAGGTACCCAGCTAAAGAGAATTTGAGTTGGTGTAATGGTTATTGTCGTAGGAAATGGACACAGCGATACAAGTTCAAATCCTGGACTTGACTGATTGCATTTCACATAGCACTAATACGCTCGGGAAAGGTATGAATCCAATTATTCTCCCTCCAGCTATGGGTAAATAATAAGACAGACTGGGTTCTTCAGCCTTGGTGAGGTAACTAGTCTAGGAGAAGGAAAACTCTGAATTCAAACCTGTTCAACTCTGCTTAAAAATTGACCTTGTGTCATATCCTGCCTGAACGGAGGGGTTGGGTAAATACGCATACAGGGAAACTTAAGTTAGGATAGTGTACATACAGAGCCAACGGCACTTGGTGAAGGTCAGTTTTTCTTGGTTTGATGATCATATAGGTGAGAAACTAAAAGTTAAGAAACGCCATTGACTAAGACCTACATATGCTTTATCATTGATAACAAACATATCCTGGATCTTTTCTGCTATCAAAGAAATATTACCCTGCCACCTCATCTAAGATGTGTATATGTCAGGGCTGACCAAAATTTTTAGGCCATCAATCCTTTTCACAGAATGACGGATACCTCATTGACCCTCCCCTTGGGTTGTTCAATAAATAAATAGTTATATGTGCAGTTTTCATATGCATTACTTGGGGTAACTGTCATACCAAATTCCGCTAGACTATTGTTCTCTATTTCCATCCCCTATTACAAACACTTTTGAAATAGAAGGATACCAAAAAAAAAAAAAAGTAAAAAATTCTTTAGTGTTGTTGCAGAAATCAAAAGTAATGAATATTATTTTGAAAGTGCTCAATCTTTTCAGAATACAGAGGAATGTGGAAAACTCTGAATTCAAACCTGTTAAACTCCGCTTAAAAATTGACCTTGTGTCATATCCTGCCTGAGCGGAGGGGTTGGGAAATATGGTAATACTCAAGAATTATCTTTGAGGCGGGGTATCTCCATGGCGTAATAGCTAACGTGTTTGACTGTGACATCGTAGTAAGTGAGTTCAAACTCCAGTTACACTATTGCATTCACTTTTGGACTAATGCCCTAGGGAAAGCTATGAAACCCCCACAGCTATGGGTTAAATAGTTTTACTGTTCTACGAGGATGGCTTTGGCATTAAATAACCCACAAAGGTTGATATGCCATTAAATAAAGAAACCAAACCAAGAATTATCTTTCTTTATTTGATTGGTGGGGAGCTCATTTGAACTAGATGGGATCCTGTCTAAAAATAAATAGAAAAACATTTGATATTATCCTACACGCACCCATTCAGGTCAAATTTTCTAGTAATTGTGTGACAATGAATGAGTCAAATAGAGATTCCAGCAGAAAGACGGCAAGACTTTGTTTGACGTGTAGAGCAGAGAAATAAGAAGACTTACTTTAAATTTGATAATGGAGAAAATGTAAACTATTAGTGAGCCGAATTTGTAGAGACTAGGCCTACATCGTATGCAAATTTTTGTTGCATAAAAGTAGGCTCGGAGACAAACATGAAGACTGACATCAAATTGTTTTTTTTGTCGGGGGGGGGGTTACGATTTGAAATTATTTTTTTTTATGATTTGAAATAATTTGACCCTCAAACTCACCACAATTTTTTTTATTTTTCAAAAAGAAAGAAAAAGAAAAAAATTATTTTCCCTTTTTTAAAGGGGGTTCACTTTCACATTCTAATTCAATGTAAAATGATCACCCATTTCTGTAACAAGTATTATGAAAAATGGAAATTCATACTGGAGCTGTAGAATACACTGACTACCCCCACCACCACAACGAATGTCCTCATATGACATTAAACCATTTGATGGTGAGGCTCCAGCCTTGGAGATTTGGGGAATGAGTACCCCTTTTCTCTAACACATATAATTGATTAACTGACTTCAGCATGAAATAACCTTACAAAGGTTGATCTCCCAACCGTAAAACCAAACATCTGTCCTATGCTAGTCTTTTTAATATATAAAATCTACTCAGACATGCTATGTTGGTTTGGCTGTGTCTACCACATATAGAATGGCCATGTTCCAAAATACTTCTTTGATGAGCCAACGTATAGGAGTGGAGCTCTTGGCTGCAATACCCAGATATCTGCAAAAGGGACCAATATCAAGTCCTGAAAGATGTTTTTGCATCTGAATGTTTATGACCAAGAAGTACCCTAAAGTGACATTTCGAGTCAGGTTAAGAAAAGTTGGATGCTGTAATGGCACAAAGAAAAAAGTGCAATTCGAGTCTCATTGGGTGCCACTTTCATATGGCCTTGTGCCACATCTAAGCAAAAAGCTTAGTAAATTTCCAAAGAAAAAAGTGCAAAATCTCCAGTAGACCACCCACCATACAGAAAGGTGACCTTTACCACAAAGACTTGTATTGGTACCTTTACTAAAAATTTATACAGTTCCAAACTGAACTGGGGTAGCAAGGAGATCCTGTTGTGTTGTGGCTAATGTACTGATCTGTGACATTGTAGTGAGTGAGTTCAAACTCCAGCCTCACTAATATATTCACTTTCAGGCTAATAACCTTAAGAAAGGCATGAACCTCCTTATCCCTCCAGCTTTTTGGTAAATAGTACCATTACAGTTACTCTACAAGCAAATCTTTGGAGTTAAATAAAACACAAAGATTGATATACCATTAAACCGAACTGAACTGAACTGAACTAAGATGTAGTAATTTACAAAGATCTTTGCTTCAATATGGCACAAGGTTGAATGAAAGGAGCACCCAATCAGACTCACTCACTCATGCGTGTTTGCTAGCCTAGCTTGCTAACCATTACACCACAATGGTCAACTTTGAGTGATGGAAATCTCTTGTCATAATTTTTATTTTTTTAAAAGAAGAAATAACTGCTCGGCCTTCAAACAAATGAGCACTACCATATACATATATATATAATTATATATATATTTTGTCTATAAAATAAAACAGGGTAAAATTACTCACAACTGTGAGTTTCACATACCTGATCTTCAGGTTGTATCTGACTTCAAGATACTCTTGTGAAATGTGACCAAATGAGGTGCATATTTCAACATAGTCTCCTTTGCAGTCTGCTCACTTCTTACTAAAATTCTAATTGTGTGTATGTGTGTGTGTAACAACCATTCAGCAAAAATGACACATTATAATGAGGTCTTTAGAATAAAGCAATTTCCAGTCCAATTTGTATGTGAATGATAATTTTGTGGGGCTCTACTTTTATGCTGAACATCATTATCTCAATATACATATTTACCAACCCCCTCCGCTCGGGCAGGATATGACACAAGGTCAATTTTTAAGCAGAATTTAACAGGTTTTAATTCAGAGTTTTCCTTCTCCTAGACTAGTTGCCTAACCAAGGCTGAAGAACCTAGTCTACCCTACTATTTACCCATAGCTGGAGGGAGAATAACTGGATTCATACCTTTCCCAAGGGTATCTCAATATAAGGAAGACAACTAACTATTAAATGTTAATTAGAAGCTTTCACTTCTTCCTAAATAGAAGCAACAATATCATCATGGGCCACTGTTACAACAGGATCACAATGGGTTGTTTCAAACGCTATGAATCAGATATGATTCAGTATGAAGTTTAAATGCCACTGAAAGCAACCTTTAATCAAATTGATTACCAAATGTTAGAATTCTATCTACTGCATAAATATTATTGTTTATAGCTCTCCACAGCTTCCTTCACAAACCAATGCATTACAATAATTATACTGACCTAAATAACTGTTTTCTATTTTATTCTGCTGGGCCTGTGTTATATCATGGTAAGGAAACGATATACAGTGAAACTGTTAATTATTTATTAACTCAAGTGGTACAGTCCGACAAGTATTATAAGTCTCTCGCTGTAGGTTTCATGTTCAAAGTTGGTCTTATTACTGACCGACGTCCTTCAGAGCTATCTCTGTCTCTGCTTCTCTTTCTGCTTCTGTCTCCCAGCTTAAGAGACATGGCATCTTTTATACTTCCATGATACTGGACATCGCGTGGTACAAGCCTGAAAAATGATTTTTTTTTCCCTTGTTTTTATGGGACAAAACATACAAAAAACGGACAGCGAAAAAACTGAACTATTTTTTATTATTGCCACAAAATTTAATGAAACTTCATTTGCTTAGACACACATAGGAAGTGATTATTTTCCTTGATTATTGTTATCGAAGGTCTCTTAGCTGTGGCTAAAAGTCATAATTTTCTGATATAAAAAATTCACAGAAATACAAAAATAAAAATTGGAAACATCTGAAAATTTTCTATTTCATGATTTGGTATCCTAATTTTTGATAGCCTAGTTAGCTGTGCTGTAGAATACACTGATTGCATCTCTGCAGAAGGGTAAGACCCCCACACCACTAATGAATGTCCTGATATGATATTAAATCCGCTGATTGTGAGGCTCCAGCCTTGGGGATTTGGGGAATATGGAGTACCCCATCATTTCCATTGCTCCTAGGTCCACTCTGACCCAGAGTAGTAGCACCTGATAGGGTCCTGCCAATAGGTCAAATAGAACAAACTGTGTGCAAACAAATGACTGATGTTAAATTGTGACTGTTATATAGCAGTACTTGAAACTATTTTATCTACAAAGTAGGTTTACAAATCACATATTTAATATATGTATAAAGAGGATTTGACTTCAAATAACCTACAATAATTGATATGACATAAAACCTAAATAACCCAAATCCTATATATTTAATATATATGTATATATAAAGAGGATTTGGCATTAAATAACCTACAATGGTTGATATGCCATAAAGTCAAACCAAATCATATATATTTAATATATATGAGGATTTGCCATGAATAATCTACAATAGTTAAGTAAAGTTGGTGACTTTAGTCGAGGGTGACCTAAAGGCTCCCTTTTCAATAGCTACTACACCAAGGTATAGGCACTACTCCTTGCTCCACTTTACCCTTGATCCTTACCTTATTATGCTGAGTGTTAAGCAAGATGGCATCAAGTACCATTTTTTGAGTCTTTGGTATGACTCAACCTGAGATTGAACCCCAGTCTCCCGGACCATTGGCGAACACTCTACTCATTTTATAGAATAGTTGATATGCCATAAAACCCAACCCGATCTAATTTTTGACTAGTCTACAATCAATGTATGCCACAATTTGAGCTCTTTTAATGTTAAACATCTGCTTATCACCATTAGCAAAGAAGTAATCATCAAGATAAACTATAGCATTGGAATTGTCAACCAAAGACTAGGTTTTCTCTCCTAAGCAAAATACACAAGTTAGTCTGCTCCAGAATTAAAAATGAAGGGCACCCAGTGAGTAATAAGCTCATTATTGGTCAATGAATTTATTTTGTTGCTTTTTGCTGCATCTACTAACCTTATGTTTTATTCTAATTTTTTTTTCTTTTGCTTTTGGAAACGAAAGCACGTTTGTAAAATCTCAGTGGCTTGGATTGAAATTCATATCAGTTTTGATATTTGATAAGCTTAATAAAAAGTGGGCACTCAGTAATGATCAAACTCGTTGTAGTAGTAAGTAAAAGTAAAGTTGGCGACCGTAGTTGAGGGCGACCAGAAGGCTCCGTTTTCAAAAGCTACTACACCTTGGTGTAGGGGAAGGCGCTACTCCTTTCCCTGGATTGCTCCACTTTACCCTTGATACGTACCTTATATTGCTGAGTGTGAAGCAAGGAGGTAGCAAGTACCATTTTTAAAGTCTTTGGTATGACGCGACCTAGGATTGAACCCAGGTCTCCCGGATCATTGGTGAAGACTATACCCACTGGAAATTCTTAGAATTTTTTTATTTTTTTGGAAAATTTCTTTTTAGAAAATCATGACTTTTCTCTAAAAGTAAAAGAACTTTGATGATAATAAAAGAAAATTACTTTTATGTGTTTGACACACATAGGAAGTGATTATTTTCCCCAAAGTTTTATTAAAATTTGTGACTATAATGAAAAATGATTCAGTTTTTGTTTTTTTTTTTGTCCAATATTGTACTCACAACACCTGGAATTCCATAAGAGTTCAAAATTTGATACCGACTTTAACAATAAAAAAAAAAAATTTTATTGTTTAAATGTATTTTTATTTTTCAAATAGGCAGAAACGTCAAGCTAACCATGGCTTGTTTTTGCTTTCGTATTTGTTGAATATTTCATCTAATAACCTTACGTTTCATTCTAATGTTGTGGGTTTTGCTTTTTGTTTTTATTTGTTTTTGGAAACAAAAACATGCTTGTAAAATCTCAATGGCTTGAATTGTAAACTGTCAGTTTTAATATTTAGCTTAGCAAACGTTGGGTACTCAGTAATGATCAAACTTATAAGAAACTAATTAATAACCATTAAGGTGCCAAGGTATTTACTTAGCTGAATTTAGTCTGGCACATGGCACCTAGTGAGGATCAAGTTCACTTGACTATAAAACTCGTAGGATAACCATTGTTCAACCTGGAGGCACACGTTATCATCGTGGGGAAGGGAGCTAAGTAAGCCAAGTTCAAACCCTGGATGGGGCTGTTTGCAATTCAGTTCTTGCTAATAACCTTTGGACTTCGGGAGGTGCCCGTGGTGAAATGGTTATTGTCGTAGGAAATGAACATGACGACACAAGTTCAAATCCTAGACAAGACTGATTGCATTTCACATCCAATTATTCTCCCTCCAGCTATGGGTAAAATAGTAGGGCAGACTAGGTTCTTCAGCCTCGGTGAGGCAACAAGTCTAGGTGAAGGAAAACTCTGAATTCAAACCTGTTAAACTCTGCTTAAAAAAATTGACCTTGTGTCATATCCTGCCCGGGCGGAGGGGGTGGTAAATATGATAACCTTTAGACTTCTGTTCTTCCCCTAACTATGGGTAAATAGTAGGGCAGACTGGTTTCTTCGGCCTTGGTCAGGCAACCTGTCTTAGAGAAGGAAAACTCTAAATTCAAACCAGATTTACTCCACTTAGAAATTGACCTTGAGTCACATGCTGTCCGTAGTGGAGAGATTGGGTAAATACATATCTGCATATTCATGAAACTAAGCTTAGTATGGCACAAGGATATAAATATGGAGCGCTCAGTAACGAGTTCAAAATAATGGTAAGATTGGTCAATAAGGCAAACTTGTAGCCCTTGCTCCCTAGTAAAAATTAGTACATATTTACTTAATTGCCAAATTCATTTCTGAGGTATTTTGGTCCCTAAAATTCAGTTTTCAACCCTCACCGGATATGCTGCCATATATTAACCCTTAGGAGTCAATAGTGACCACTTTGGGAATGCATTTACCTAACCCTTCTGTCACCAGCTCAATGTGACCCAAAGTCAATCTTTTAGCAAAGTTCAGCTGGTTTGAATTCAGAGTTTTCCTTTTCCTAGGCTGGTTGCTTTATTTTTCAGAAACCATAGCTGGTGGAAGAAAGAGAAAGTAAATTAATGAAGTTTTTATCATACTAAACATAGCTCGGTTTGACGCAAGGCTGAAAAGAGTAGAGTACTTGGTTAGGATTAAAGTCATTACTGTAGCTAAAGACAATCAAAGACTGGTTTTCTCTTTCTTGAAAAATCTCCAGATTTGTCAACTATAAGGTCAAAAATATAGGGTACCCAGTGAGTAACGAGTTCATCATCCCTTTTTTTTTTTTTTTTTTTTACTTTTTAATCGGTGAGTTTGGACCACACCTGGAAAAAAGTTGCAAATGGTTTTATTTTATATGAGGGTGTCAGATATCAAATGACAACTCCCCACCCCACATACTTGAAAATGAAATTCAGGACATTCCCAAATGTCTGCAGTTGATTGCATTATAAAGACATTCAGCTGCTTTACTGATTACATTAAATATCCACAGTGACACCCACACACCAGTTTTTATAGATTTGATTCAATCTTGTTTCTGGTTCTACTTTTTCTTTCTTTTTTTTATTGGTTTCATTGTCTAAACACCAACATTGATATTTGTATGATGAACAAAGATTTAAAATTGTTCCTTTGTTTTTATTTTAAGTATCAAATTATATAAAATCTAAATATTAATGAAATATAGAACTCATTACTTAAACATTTCTCTGATTTTGTTCATCATTATCATTTTTGTTGGTTAGCCCAGTCACTGACTGCACCTCTACGAGTGTCCTGGATAAGACACTAAACAATCTGATGGAGAGGCCCCAGTAATGTTGGAGAATACAAAGTACTCCTTAATTGCCATCACTCTCAGGTCTGCTATGACAGGGTCCTATTTATGGTTCAAATAGAAGTGTTTGACCTTTAAATTTTATGCAAATAAATGACTTATGCTAAATTGAATTATTAAAAATAGAACTGTTTGATCATCTAACTGCATGGAGACAAATGACTGATGTTTAGTTGAATTGTTAGTGATACATAGCAATGCTTTGAACCATTGTTGACTTATGCTAAATTGAATTGTTAGAAATAGAACTGTTGGATCATTTAAAAGTGTTATTTAATATATATGTAAAAATAGGATTTGGCATTAAATAACCAGCAATGGTTGATATGCCATAAAACTAAACCATTTTTGTTGGTAGTTGAATTTTGAAAGAATGAAATCTTTATTTCATATCTAATGATGTTCGGGGAATTTTGATTAAAAAAGCTATATTGTCTATATCAGCATTTTCTAGGTAGCCCTAAAATTAATTCCATGTCTCAGAATATTCAAAAATGGGTGTTGGGCCTTAAAAAATGGTAATGAACGGTAAGTTTTCAAATGCAAATAGAATCGTTATTGAATTTGCAGGTAGAAAAGTGACATCAATAATGTTCTATATTCTTTTGTTTAAACGCCAATATTAATATTTGCATGTTAAACTATAATTTAAAATTGTCACTTTATATTTTTTAATGAAATTTTTCATTTAAAAAATTTTTTTTTTAAAAATTAATAAAATCACTTTTATTTCTATTGGATATCTAGGTTCACGTTTCAGCTGGGGGAAAAAAAAGCATTTTCTTTTTCAAGTTCCAATATTTGCAATTGCACACGTTTTTTCTGCATGGTATCTTTGTAGCTAGATATGCATATTATTCACAAAAATATTTTATAGATTTACACTTGCATTTCCAAGTTTGGACCATTACTTTTAATTTGTACGTTCATTTTATTCACTTCATTCAAATCTTTTTTAATGTTTGTTTTTTAAATTTCTTTTGTTTTTTTTTTTTCAAATTTCAATTGGTATCTATAAATCTGAAATCAAAGTTTCATGTTTGAACTAGAAATTATTTTTGAATGATTTTTTTTTTTTTTTTTAAATATGATCGATGCTTGAAGTTTTATTTGTATCAATGGATCAATTTTAGTAAAATTGACTTTTAGTTGCATATTTGAATTAATGCTCCAAAAATATTTTTAAAAAGATTCTTGTAAGTATATTTTTGCAATTTGAACGATTCAAGATGTTTCTTAATATTCAACTCCCAAAATAAATAATCTGTGTTTGTTTATATTTAAAGATTGTGTAATATTCAAGTTTTTAAAATAATCTTAAAATTCTTTGTGTAAATATGAAGCAATATTTAAAGTATTGAGAATTAGAAATTTGATCTTAAAACTGAAGCTTTGGAGTTTTAAAAAAATTGGGGTTTTTTAATGGAGTATTTTAAACTTCATTTCACAATTAAAAAATTTGAATATCTCATTTGAAATTTAAGGTTTTAAAATATGATCTTCTAAAAATTGGGGTTTTAAGTTGAGTATTTTAAATTTGATTTAAATACAATCTCCCAAAAATAAAATTTGGAATTCAGTCTTACAACTGATGCTTTAAAATTAAAGATTTCAATCTTGATAATTTTGAGCCTGCATTTAGAGATTAAGTCACAATTTGTCAATAAACAATATGCAAATGGAATATTTAACTGGAATTTTTAAATCTGAATGAATGCCGAAAATTTTTTAATGCATTAGTGTATCTTAGTAAACTAATATTGGTATTTAGATTATCAAACTAATCTGTGTGTCTTGGTGGTGAGGCTCCACTTCTAGAGCTATGGAGAGTGTAATCTACCCCTTCATTGCAAGATCTACTATGACCTAAAGTAGAAGTACGTGTTAGGATCCTATTAATGGGTCAAATAGATCCATTTGAAAATTATTTTCATATTAAGAACATTTACTTGAAGCTATAATTGTTTACAAAGGATTATTATTATTATTATGTACTTAAAAACATATAATGAATTTTTTTAAATTATTCATATTAGATAGGAATACTTGAAACCATAGAATTGTATATAAATTATTAGTATTAGATAAGAATACTTGAAACCATAGAATTATGTATAAATTATCAGTATTAGATATAATGATCGGTAAATAAAAAGATCAATAAGATGTTGTTTCATTGCCCCACAGAAAAGCAACACCCACCCCACCCCATTCACTAAAAAACTAAAAGATGTCCTGGGTATCCGGTGGTGAGGCTCCAGTTCCATTACTCTTAGGATTGTGGAGGTACTTCTTATGGTGTCAGTGGCTCATGTGCTCGACCGTAACATTGTAGTAAGCAAGTTTGAGCTCCAGTCACACTATTATGTTCACTTTCAGAATAATACCCTCGAAGAGAAAAGTATGAACCCCATATCCTCACCCACCCCTAGCTAGGGGTTAAGTCTGTTGTATAGTGTCTTGTACCACGTGACTTCCGGTATCGCGGAAGTATAAAAAACGTTTTTCTAAAGCACGTCCAGTACTGAAAGATCTCGGTCAGTAGTAAGACCAACTTCAAATATAACACCCGCAGCGTGAGACTTATAATATTTGTTGGACTGTACCACTTCAGTTAATAAATAATTAACTATTTCACTGCATATCTCTTTGATACCACAATACAATAAAATCATATCACTACTATTCTTCTACAATATTGTAACCAAACAAAAAGGTTACTGAATGAGAAATAAAATGGAGGTTGGAAATCAAATGGAAATCTTTATAACATCAACAAAATACAATACTTGTCAGCGACATGAAGAAGGTAACCGCTGCTGGTGATGACTACTTAGTATATTTTTACCCCTTTGCAATAGTGTCCAACATATTTATGAGGAATGGGACATAGCCATTAATGTTCATAGGTAGGGTGTATAACAAAGAAACCAAGCCAAAAACTTCATTGCCATTACTTGCAGGTCCACTCTGACCCAGAGTGATAGGGCTTATTTATGAGTTAAAGGTTGCCATGGTTTCACTTGTGGCTGACAATTGATACTATCAAGAAGCTTAATAGAGTATGTGTGACCAGTACTGGCCCCGTGGGTATCCTTCATATTATCAAGAACTTGTTCACTGTTAACACTGTCAGTGAACTTGATTTCCATGTGGAGAGCTGAGATTGCATCTTGGAAATTGTCAAATAACTCGAGGGCAACTAAAAAGTACTGTTACTTAATAATAATTTTTCATCTAAGAACTTTTAACTGCTGTTGTTTTAGCTTTGGCTTCTTTGTTCAATGGCATTTCTTGCCCAGTTGGCTGGGGTTGCAGAATACACCAACTGCATCTCTGCACAGGAGTAAGATTCTCCACTGCCAACGAGTGTCCTGACTAGGACATTAGACAATCTGATGGTGGGGCTCCAGGAGTCAATCGCTCCCAGGTTCACAATGGTTCTGGAGTAGAAGCACCTGAAAGGGTCCTAGCTGTGGGTTAAATAGAACCGTTTGACATTTAAACTGAATGCAAACAAATGACTTATGCTAAATTGAATTGTTAGAAATAGAACTGTTTGATCATTTAACTATGTGTAAACAAATCACTGATGTTTAATTGAATTGTTACTATTTAACTTTGTTGACTTATATTTACAAATCATATATATTTAATATATATGTATAAAGAGGATTTGGCATTAAATAACCTACAAGGGTTGACATGCCATAAAACCCAACCAAACCATATATATATATATATATATATATATATATATAAAGAGGATTTGCCATTAAATAACCCATAATGGTTGATATGCCATAAAACCCAACCAAACAATTCAATGGCATATCAAAATTTGATGGTTATTCAAAGTAGAAGAACAGCAGTGATACTATTTAACCCATTGCTGGGGTGGGGGAGGAGTTTCATACCTTTCCCAAGGGCATTAGTCCAAAAGTGAATGCAACAGCAGAACAGAAGTTTAAACTTGCTTGCGGCCACGAGGATTCTTCCATTATTAATAGTGATAGTAAACAAGAAAGAAAATTAATATGCAGGAAAAACTAGCCAAGTGATAATAACAACAACGACAATGTTATATTTAAGAAACTTGAACATAGAATTATTAAGTCAATTTAATTCAACCCTCTACAGAATTTTTTAAAACCATTTGAGTGTATAAGTCAGAGGAGCAAGATATGGTAGGTCTAACAGGCCTCCCCCACAAAAGCCTAAGTACCCCTATTTTCCATAGACAAAGAGTCTTTCCTACACATGTGAATCAAGATATCAGATTAAAAGATTTTTAAAGATCTTTTCAATCAGGTTTTTTACAAAAAAAGCCTATCGAATTTATTTGATTTTATTGTTTTATTTTCCCTTCTTTCCTTTTATTTGATAGATGGAACGCGATGATTCCAATCACAAGCCAGCCACACCAATTCCAAGTGTTGACAGTGCTCTTGAGTCTTGGGGAAGCTCAGGTTTAGAGAATTATAATCAAAACTCGACTTCACAGGCCATTGTAGTGGCAGAAACCAAGAATGGTACAAATAAACATAACCGAGATAAATCAGGTAAGACTCGCGATATTCTTTTTAAAAAAATCATTTCCAGTGCATTTTTATTGTAAAATTCATTTCTGATGCATTTTCATGGTCAATGCATTTTTATAGTAAAAATCAATATCCAATACATTTTTATAATAAAAATCATTTTCAATGCATTTTTATAATAAAAATCACTATCCAATACATTTTTGTGGTAAAAATCATTTTGCAATTCATATTTATAGTAATAATTATTTGCAATGGATTTTCATAATTAAAAACAACAAACATTTTGCTCTCTTTGATTTAGATGAAAATTAAGTTTTTATTTAAAAAAAAAAAAAAAAAAAATTTAGGGTTTAATTATTGATGGATGTTCCTGTAATACATGATATCCATTTTAATTGAATAATCAAATCTTGGTATCTTAGCTTAAATTTGTTTGGGGCGTACTTATTTATCGTTGATAAATGGTTAAGAATTCTTTAAAACTATTTTAATTAATCTACTGATTCCTTCTGTTTATTGGTACATCTTATATTGTTTTAGGTACAATGGTTACTATAAAAAAAAGTTTAATACACTGATAGTGTTTTCTCATCCTGTTTTTTTTTTCCCCCACAATGCAGCCACCTTACCTGCAGACTTCAGGGATTACCATAATTCTGCAGACTCCTTTTCGGATGCAGAATGCAGTACAGACGGTCACCAAAACCACAACAACTACACAGATGATGACGACGACTGGGATGCCAACAGCAATGGGAGCTATGGGAGTAGCGAGGACGAATGGTCAAGAACGTGTGACGACCTTGAGAATACTGACACATCAGAAATGCTACGACAGATCGGCGCCAGCCTTAGGCAAAGGAGCGTTGCAAGTCTAAATCGGATCCGCTCGCGAGATGCACGCCGACGTAATAAGAAAAGCAACTGCCACTGTGCCCAAGGGGACGATGCTGTCTCGAGTAGCAGTCATGGTAGCAATCGGTACTCCAAGAATAACAATACGAATAACAGCAAGACTTCCGGCAAGGAGCTTGTACCGACAACGTTTGAGGAACACGTGCAGACCATTTTCTCACCCACACCTATTCAGCTTCATCGTTTTAAACTGCAGAAAGATTGCGCTACGGATGATTTTGGTTTTAGCCTATCAGAAGGAATGTACGAGAAAGGTGTGTATATCAGCGCTGTACGTGCAGATAGTTTGGCAGAAAAGTCGGGACTTCAACCATACGACAGAATCCTGCAGGTAAGCTTAGCAACTAACACACTTTTGTTTGTATTTCATTTTATGTTAATGCCTGCAAGAAAGGCATGAATCCATGTTCTACCCTTCATCCCTTTTGTAGAGTGATATTTTACACTAGGTAGAGACAAAAGTTTTGCAATAGTTAGGTAATGTTTGGCACAATTCAGCATCTTTGGTTGGTTTGTGTATTGGCATATCAACCCTTTTCGGGTCATTTAACACCGAACTAAGTCATTTTGATAAAAGTTTCAAACAATTCAGTTTAAGATAAGTACAGTTTTTTGTTTACATACAGTTAAATGCAAAAACATGGTTTGGTTTTATTTTATGGTATATCAACCATTGTAGGTTATTTAATGTCAAATCAGTTTTTATGCATATAAGTAAAGTCGAGAGGGACCCAAAAGCTCCCTTTTCAATAGCTACCACACCAAGGTGTAGGGAAGGGTGCCACTCCTTTCCCTGGATTGCTCCACTTTACCTTATAATGCTGAGTGTTAAGCAAAATGACCTCAAGTACGTTTTTTTTTAGTCTTTGGTATGACTCGACCTTGGATTGAAACCCAGTCTTCCGAACCA
This sequence comes from Sepioteuthis lessoniana, assembly GCA_963585895.1. Lineage (NCBI taxonomy): Eukaryota > Metazoa > Mollusca > Cephalopoda > Myopsida > Loliginidae > Sepioteuthis > Sepioteuthis lessoniana. Next base: position 54,170,430 of record OY757943.1, on the reverse strand, counting down.
TTGGTAAACACTACTCATAAGGTTAATGGCCTGGTAATATATATATATATATATATATATATATATATATATATATATATAAACAGTTCTATTTCAAACAATTCAGTTTAATAAAGTTAAATGGTTCCAAGTATTGCTATCTATGCAGCTTTCAAATCACACGTGGCACGATACATTGCACAACATATCAGCACACCAACTAGCAGAATACTACCAATGCATATACTACTAAAATACTACAAAACTTTTGACTCGTCCTAGTTGGAGGGCAGACTGAACTCTTTAGCCTTGATATAGCAACCAGTCTGGGAGAAGAAAAATTCTCAATTCTTTCCTTAAAAAATCAAAATAGACTGTCTTATCCTGCTGGTCATAAGGGGTTGGGTTAAATAACTACACAACTGAGAGGTGCTCTTAGTGCAACAGTTATCACCATAGGAAATGAAATCAGAGACCAGAGTTCACACCCTGAATGGAGCTGTTTAAATTTCACTTTGTGCTAATACGCTTTGAAAAAAAAGTATGGATTACCTTATAGTAATCAGTCTGTTCCATCCAGCCCATTTGTAAAGTGGGTTGGGTAAATACATACACAACTAATAATTATTCCATGAACAGTTACTTCACTTTGCACATTCCTCTGTATTCTGAAAAGATTGAGCACTTTCAAAATAATATTCATTACTTTTGATTTCTGCAACAACACTAAAGAATTTTTTACTTTTTTTTTTTTTTTGTATCCTTCTATTTCAAAAGTGTTCGTAATAGGGGATGGAAATAGAGAACAATAGTCTAGCGGAATTTGGTATGACAGTTACCCCAAGTAATGCATATGAAAACTGCACATATAACTATTTATTTATTGAACAACCCAAGGGGAGGGTCAATGAGGTATCCGTCATTCTGTGAAAAGGATTGATGGCCTAAAAATTTTGGTCAGCCCTGACATATACACATCTTAGATGAGGTGGCAGGGTAATATTTCTTTGATAGCAGAAAAGATCCAGGATATGTTTATTATCAATGATAAAGCATATGTAGGTCTTAGTCAATGGCGTTTCTTAACTTTTAGTTTCTCACCTATATGATCATCAAACCAAGAAAAACTGACCTTCACCAAGTGCCGTTGGCTCTGTATGTACACTATCCTAACTTAAGTTTCCCTGTATGCGTATTTACCCAACCCCTCCGTTCAGGCAGGATATGACACAAGGTCAATTTTTAAGCAGAGTTGAACAGGTTTGAATTCAGAGTTTTCCTTCTCCTAGACTAGTTGCCTCACCAAGGCTGAAGAATCCAGCCTGTCCTACTATTTACCCATAACTGGAGGGAGAATTATTGGATTCATACCTTTCCCAAGGGTATTAGTGCTATGTGAAATGCAATCAGTCTCGTCCAGGATTCGAACTTGTGTCGCTGTGTCCATTTCCTACAACGGTTACCATTACACCACGTGCACCTCACCAAAAGTTTCCCTGTATGTATATGTTTATAGAGTCTGATGCTAACTCTGGATTTTATGGTTAACCACCACTACTGTGAATGTAGAATCAGTCATTTGTAACCATTACTTCTAGGTCCACTCACTCAGAGTGGTAGAACCAAGTAAGATTCCATCTGTAGATCAAATAAATCTGTTTGAAAATGACGTTTAAAACGGTTTTTAACCGTTTGCTAGTAAACTTTTTGTATCAAATAGGAATCAATAATTTTCAAGAAATTGTTATTATTAAAAATTCTATAGCTGATCTTTAAACACATTTTCTTTTCCAGAGAATGACGTGTACACAAAATTTTGAGTTGTTTCTGCAAATGGTGTTAAAATTTCAAATCATTTGAATGAGAACTGATCACATTATTAGATTATGAAGTGATATAAATTTTTCTAAGACATCCAATACAACAATAGTGTGGTGCCCAAAGAGGATGAATTTCAATACACAAAAATATAGTCATTATCATTAAAACAAAATAAAAATTCTAAAACCTTACTTGTTGTATAATGGTTTCCTTTTTCTTTTTAAATAGGTGAACAGTGTCAAGACACGGGACTTTGATTGTCGTATGGCAGTACCATTAATCTCAGAGGCTGGTAACATGTTGGATCTAGTCATCAGTCGGAACCCTTTGGCTTCACAAGAAGAAAATGCTGACATGTTAAAAGATGAAAGAATAAACCATGACAATTCAACAGCCAACCAAAAACCAATAAAATCAGTTTGAAATGTATTTCTGATCAAATAATTATAATTTTTTTTTATTTGGTTAACAAATATAAATTACTCTTCGAAAATGTATCTTAAAAGTTTAAAATTAATTTTTTGGAATGTCTGGCTGGCATTAAAAAAAAGTGGGGGGAATTTGATTTCTTTCTCTTGACGTTGGAAAAGGAAGAAAGATAGCGAACATTCTATTGATTTTCTGGGGAAAAAAAAAAGAAAGTTATCTCCCTTGTTTTTACTTTTGTTAATTTTAAAAAATATTTCCCTTTTTCTTTTTGATTCTTTTAATTGTAAATTTGAGGAAGAATATTATGAAAACAAAACCAAGGGAGGTAAATTGGCAAAATTTCCAGAAGTGTAAAGTCGGGGTGATAACCTCCCCTGAATGTCAAATGTTAAAATTCAATTATTGTAACAAAAGCGATTGTGGCCCATGAGAAAAATGTTTTGCAATATTTAAAAGTAAAGAAAGAAAAAAAAGTACAGGTTAACTCACAAAAATGTACACCTGTTTAAAAAAAAAAAAAAAAAAAAAAAATGTAAAATTTTCTGTTAAATTTTTTTTTTAATTTGAAGCTTATACTATTACAGAAAAAAAAAAAAAAAAATCAGATTTAATTTTTTTTATTTAAGAAGCAAAAATCTTTCAGGAATGAAATATTTTAATGGATTTTTATTAAAATTATTTTAATTTGAACTTTTAAATTATTTTTTCAATGTAAAATTTGAAAAAGGTGTTTGTATTTAAAGATTTTTTTAAAAATAGGTGTTCACACTTTTTTTTTTTTTTTTTACTTATACATTCTGGTTAAAATAATTTACTTTTCATTAAAAAGTTTGATTAATTTTTAAAATTATGGACAATTATTTATGTATTGAAAAATTCTGATTACTTTTTCTAAAGAAAAAAATTTTGTTAAGAAATAAGAATGTTTTTAAATAATAAAAAAAAAGAAGTTAAAGAACTTGCTTTAAAGAAATGAGAATTTTCTTAAAAATTAGTTTGTAAATGAATTTGAAAACACTTTTTGACTAATAAAAAAATTCTTATTCAACCATTTTTTAAATGAGAAAAAATTTTTTAATGAAAAAAAAAAATGTTAGTAGGCAAGAATTATGTATAAAAATGAAAAATGAATAAAAAAAAATTTAGGAAGATGTTTTTTTAATATTCAAAATTTAGTTTTCAAACAATTGAAAAATTACCTTCATCTAGTCTCTCTCTCTCTCATATATATATATATATATATATATATATATATATATATATATATATATATATATATATATATAAAAACACACATACACACTCCCCAGAAATTCTTTGAACAATTGAACTTCTTTGTACTGTTAATATAACATTTCAAGTTTCATCTGAGGAAGGCTGAAGAATGAATCAGCCAAAGTGTATTAACAACAAGAAGAGACTCAGTTGTTGAAACAATTTTTTGTATGTTAATGACTCTTCTCAGTATTATTGATTATTTATGTGGATTTTTTTGGAATAGGGAAAAAAAAAAAAAATCAGACCCTTTGCTCCAACTGCCTGGTCAATCCATCAGTGTTCACTCGATCACCCCCCTCCCCTCAGAAAACTGCAAAAAGAAAAAAATTTAAAATATTTAAAAAAGAAATGAAGCACACACAAGAAAATTTGAAACAAAAATGTTGGCTTTTTTTTTTTTTTCAGTTAAAATCTCAGCCTTTTTTTTTCCTCCATTTGTTTTTTGGCATCCATTTATTAGTTCAATTTCTAATTGAATAAAATATCTTTAGTCTTTGGCTAAAGAATATACAACAACTACTTTTGTTGGCTTTTTTTTTTTTTGTTATTAGTTTGCTCCTTTCATTTGAAAAAGTATGTAAATGATTTTAATATTAGACATTAATCATGCTCTTCTACTTTTTATATGAATGTTATGGAGATTGTTTACACTGATCTCCCTAAGCATTGAACGAACCATCCTTGGCTAGCAAATGTTGAATCACCCTGTCTAACCTACTGATAAGAAGTGAGCTTTTCTTTTCCATAAAAGTAAAAAATGATTTACTAACTTGAATATTTTTGTTTTCTTTCCTCATTTGATATGACATCTTTTTCCTCTATCAATATTGCTTCTCCATTCTCTACTCCAATAGTACGTCTATTGACTTAGGTGAGAACTGTGTTATAAATTTCATCCTCAGTCTATAGTGAAAAGCTGAGTTCAGACTTTGATTGCAAGAGAATAAGTACTTCACTTAAGTCTCTGGTCTAATACCCATCACTTTTTTTTTTTCTTAAATAAATTCATCTTTTCATTAAGTGGTAGGTCTCTAAAAGCAGTCATTATTAATTTTTCATTGAATTCTTAAGAATTGACGCTCTTCAGAGTATTGTACGCCAATATAGCAACAGAAAATTTAATTTCATATTTACCAAGTTGGTAACCTATACAATCAAATTCTATATTATAATCAGCAATGTTTTTTGGGAAAGGTTTCAGGATCAGATAACTGAAGAAATCTTTATGTAAAAGTTGAAAAACTTAATATTTCAATATGAAACAACAGCGACAAATAGGGGAATAATTTCTTTGTCAAGAAACCCTTACTGCAGACAAGCTAAATTTAAACATACATCCCTAATGATGTAACATGTTCGTCATATGCAAATCAGTTCTCATAACATCTTTCAATTGGCTGGTAAGAATAAAAAAATGTGTGTACTACATCATATGAAATGTGGAGAATTCCAGAAAGTACTCCAGTATCAAACAGAAGTTAAATCAGTTTATGTACATCCAGAGTGGTAGTACATTTATAGGTCTAATAGAACTGTACCAACATTTATAACCTGGGATTGAACCCTGATCTTCCTAAACATTGGCAAACACTCAAACCATTATGCCAATGGCCCAGTCTACTTATAATAATAATCCTTAGTAAATGATTTAAAAGTTCTAATTGACCCATAGATGACTGCCTAACAGGTGCTATCACTGTGGGTCATAGTGGACCCGAGAGTAATGGTAATGAAGGGGTACTCCTCATTCTTCCAAAGTCCAGAACGGGAACCTAACTATCAGGTGTTGTTTAGAGTTAAACACTAGACATATAATAATTTTTACATAAAATAAAAATACCTGCCGAAATATACATATTAATGTATACATATGATACAAGTATATAGTAAGTAAAAAGTAAAGTTGGCGACTGTAGTCGAGGGCAACCCGAAGGCTCCCTTTTCAATAGCTACTGCACCGAGGTGTAGGGGAGGGCGTTACTCCTTTCCCAGGATTGCTCCACATACCCTTGATCCATACCTTATAATGCTGAGTGTTAAGCAAGGAGGTATCAAGTACTATATTTTTTAGTCTTTGGTATGACTCAACCAGGGATTGAACTCTAGTCTCTGGACCAATGATATATATATATCTTCAATCTAAAATTCCTGCCAAGCACTAATAATTTACAAGTTTTTAACTGATAAAGTTAGCGACCTTCGTCAAGGGTGACCAGAAGGCTCCTTTTTCAATAGCTACTACACCAAGGTGTAGAGAAGGGTGCTACTCCTTTCCCTGGATTGCTCCACTTTGCCCTTGATACGTACCTTATATTGCTGAGTGTTAAGCAAGGAGGTATCAAGTACTATTTTTATAGTCTTTGGTATGACGCAAGCTGAGATTGAAACCAGGTTTCCCAGGGGTTATTATATAATATGGTGTAATGGTTATCGTCGTAGGGAATGGACACGGCAACACAAGTTCAAATCCTGGACGAGACTGATTGCATTTCACATAGTACTAATACCCTTGGGAAAGGTATGAATCCAATAATTCTCCCTCCAGCTATGGGTAAATAGTAGGGCAGACTAGGTTCTTCAGCCTTGGTGAGGCAACTAGTCTAGGAGAAGGAAAACTCTGAATTCAAACCTGTTAAACTCCAGTTAAAAATTGACCTGCCTGAGCGGAGGGGTTGGTAAATAGGATTATATAATATAGAAATATTTAATCATTTACTATACTAGAAACCATTTAACTATGTGCGGTTATTATTAAATAAGATAGTAAATCTATCTATCAAGTATTCCTAATGTTAAATAGCAATACTTGAAACCATTTAACTCTGCGCAAACAAATGAACTCTGGTTCATTTAAAAATAATCTGAACAAGAAATTAATCATTTACAAATCATAAGTGGTGTAATGGTTAACAAGCTGGATAAGTAAAGTAAAGTTGGTGACCTTAGTCGAGGTTAACCCGAAGGCTCCCTTTTCAATAGCTACTACACCAAGGTGTAGAGGGCGCTACTCCTTTCCCTGGATTGTTCCACTTTACCCTTGACCCGTACCTTATAATGCTGAGTGTTAAGCAAGGTGGCATCAAGTACAATTTTTTGAGTCTTTGGTATAACTCGACCTGGGATTGAACCCCAGTCTTCCAGACCATTGGCGAACACTCTACGCATTAGGTCAATTAGTGGACTATTATTATCAAGTTCAATTCTCACAGAGGAACCCACACTTATGTGTTTGTGTTGCATCAAAGCTAATCTTAATAAATGACTATATATATATATATATATATATATATATATATATATATATATACACACACACACACACACACACAGGAATCGGCATTAAATAACATACGAGAGCTGATATGCCATAAAACACAACCAATCAACTTAATTTATATTCGTCAAACTAAGTGTACTCAATTCCAAACAGTTAGGACTTAAAGGTTTAGTTTGGTTTCTTTGTTTAATGGCATATCAACCTTCTTGGGTTATTTAGAGCCAAAGCCATCTTGAGCTTTTCAGATTTCTTTTATTAGTATTTCTTTCATCTTAATTTCACTTTCTTTATGCTCCAATTTTGTAATATCTTCTTTACTTTGTTTAATGGCATATCAACCTTCTTGGATTATTTACAGTCAACACCATCCTTGTAGGACAGTAATAATACAATTTAACCCATAGCTGGAGAATAATGAACCAGACATGCAGGACACTGCTGGAGAAGCAGGGACAAGCTCATAAGTGATGTACTCCTATGGACCCCCATATATGGCCAGGCAAAAGCAGGATGACCAGCTCGAACATACATTCAGCAGCTATGTAGCCCTGAAGACCAGCCAGAGGCGGTGAACGATAGGGAGAAGTGGTGAGAGAGGGTCAGGGATATTCGTGCTAGCGGCACGATATGATGATGATGATACCCAAGAGCATTAGTCTAAAAGTGAATGTTACAATTGAGTACATCAGCCACTATATTATGGGGACTTCCTGCTAAATCAAAAGTGAAAAAACTTCAAAGATTTAAAATCCACAATAAAAATTATTGTCTAAAGTGGCATTTAAATAAGTTTACAACAAAATCTAAAGTTTAAACTTTAAAGTTAATGAGTCTAAATCTAATTAGTATGTACAACTTAAAAAAAAAAAAAAAAAAAATGAAAAATTTTACTCACCTTTTAGAGATTGATGATGCTGATAAAAACCTTGCGTTGAGAGTGAAAATGTTAATATATAAACAACCTCCCCACTCATAGAGTTGGTATATGACGTAAGGACAGATTAACGTAAGAAGCCCCAAAGGAAGCGTGCCCTCCTCAGGGCAGAAATAAAAAAAAATTTTAAATCACTCAATCCCTGTTAGCTGGGTTTTAGGGCATATCAACCTTTATAGGTTATTTAATGCCAAATCTGTCTTTATACAAATAATCAGTTCTATTTCTTGCCCAGTCGGCAGGGGCCGTAGAATACACTGACTGCACCTCTGCAGAGGGGTAAGACCCCCCCCTCCAACGAGTGTCCTGGATATGACACTGAACAATCTGATGGTGAGGTTCCAGCAGTGCTGGAGCTTTGGGGAATGCGGAGTACCCCTTCATTGCCATCGTTCCCAGGTCCACTCTGGCCCGGAGTGGTAGCACCTGATAGTTCTATTTAACCCATAGATAGGGCCCTAACAGCATACTTATGCTAAAATGAATTGAGTAAACTGAATAGCTTGAAATAGAAACGTTTTTGACAATTAACCCGTACTTACATTTAAACTGCGTGCTTATGCTTAACTGAATTATTTCAAATAGAACTGTTTTTCGACATTAAAACTGTATTTACACTTAACTGAATTGTTACATATAACTGCTTGAATAGTTAGAAATGGAAATGTTTTTGACAATTAAACTGTACTTATGCTAAACTGAACTGTTTTCAATAGAACAGATTATTTACATAAAAATGGATTTGGCGTTAAATAACCTACAAAGGTTGATATGCCATAAAACCAACCAAACCAAACCAACCCATCAGTTCTATTTCAAACAATTCAGTTTATCATAAGAAAACAATTTAATTGTCAAAAACATTTCTATTTCAAGCTATTCATTTTAATCAAACAGTTCTAATTCAAACAATTCAGTTCAGCATAAGTATGCAGTTTAGTTCTATCTAACCCATAGATAGGGCCCTATCAGGTGCTACCGTTCCGGGCCAGAGTGGACCTGGGAGTAATGGCAATGAACGGGTACTCCGCATTCCCCAAAGCTCCAGCATTACTGGGATCTCACCATCAGATTTAGTGTCATATCCAGGACACTCGTTGGAGGGGGGGTCTTACCCCTCTGCAGAGGTGCACTTGATATATACTTCAGCCCCAGCCGACTGGGCAATGTCCTGCTGGCATTCCCATTCCATGGTGGTGACTAATAAACCAAGCCCTTACTTCTTTTAGGCAACGGTCAGGTACTACCCGGAAACAAGGTACCTTGGGACTGAGCAGAGTAGTTTACAGACCACCTTGCACAAATGACGTTATCTGAAGGAAGGATTTGACCAAAGTTCTTTTCAAGTGTAGGGATTAGGAAGGGGGAGGTTGCATACAAGTTGGTCATAAGTTCACTTGGTGCAATGTGAACTATGCTAGTCATTATTAAGTCTCCCGTCATGAAGCCAGGTGACCTTGCTGGTCATAGATTTGCAAGACCCAAAGGCTTAGTGCAATCTATGCTCGTCATTGTTTGCCATCCTGCATGAATGCTAGGCGACTGAAATCACTCTGCCTGCTAGCAGCCGAGCAACTTTCAGGTGACCACTAGCATTTCTGCTAGACGAGAATGAAAATCTGAACTGATTTCTCATGGAAAAAAAATTATCTATTTTATATTGCAAGAAAGTCAGTTCTGATTTTGCCAATCATTATCAATACAACAGCTATGCAAATTAGCCAGCCATTTTCAGTGAAACAGCTATGCAAATGAGCCAGCCATTATCAGTGCAACAGCTATGCAAATTAGCTAGCCATTATCAATAAAACAGCTATGCAAATGAGCCAGCCATTATCAGTGCAACAGCTATGCAAATTAGCCAGCCATTATCAGTGCAACAGCTATGCAAATTAGCCAGCCATTATCAGTGCAACAACTATGCAAATTAGCCAGCCATTATCAGTGCAACAGCTATGCAAATTAGCCAGCCATTATCAATACAACTGCTATGCAAATTAGCCAGCCATTATCAATAAAACCGCTATGCAAATTAGCCAGCAATTTTCAGTGCAACAGCTATCAGTACCACCTTTTTTATGAAACACACACATCAAACTGGCTATTAATAAGGAGCAGAACTTTGTGAGTTTGCTTCTCACTGGGTGCCTTGCAACACAACTAAGCTAAGTTTAGTAAATCAAAGTGGAGGAAACTTACAATGGTCACAGAAATTAACAGCTTTTCTTTCTCGAATATTACAAGCTTGCCTCTTGCCACAAATCATCTGATTGTTACTAGATCTTTCATTTGTATAATTGGTTTGGTTTGGTTTCTTTATTTAATGGCATATCAACCTTCTTGGATTATTTAATGCCAAAGCCATTCTTATAGAAGGAAAGCAAATACTATTCAACCCATAGCGGGAGAGATAAAAGGTTTCATGCCTTTCCCAAGGGTATTAATTTGAAAATGAACGTAAAGCACAACTAGACTTCATTCGTACTTACTTTGAGGATGCAGTCCAGTATGTTAATCATTACACCATGACGACTTCCGTCATCGTATAAACTGGCAGATATCTATACTAAGAGCCAAAATCCATTACCGATTTTATCAAGTTACTCCTGAAAAGTGTAACTGGTCCCAGCTCAAAATATTGTATAGCCATAACCATAACGACATCAATCAAAACTGTGATACAAACACACATGCAAATACAGACGGAACCTTTTGTTTCAGATACGAATAGGTTTATCAATTTCTTGACTTCGGTTCACGGCAACACGAGGAGAGAGAGACACAATTCTTACTATGCTAACCCCATCCCAACGCATGGCGCATCTTGTAATGTTTAAGATCTCAATTCATCTCCACTGGTCAAGACCCGAAAAACTTAACCGCCGCCACAACAGTAGAAAACTCAACTCTATGCCTCAACAGTCCAATCTCAACTAACTCTTTTTCAAAATCCTCAAATTCTCAGGACCATCTCTTTCGGCCATGACATCATGCACACTCCAGTCCCATTTCCTGTCTGGAGGGTTTATTATGACAATGGTGATTGTCATATCCTTTGCGTGTGAGCATAAAACTGCACCCAATGACTACGCACCTGAACTCTTAAACCGAAAAGTTCAAAGCCCTACCAAACTGAATGATAAAATATAATTAACGAAAAATGATTAATATAAAAAATCATTCCTTAATCATATAACAAAAAGACCTGGGAATTTGGCAGGTATTACACTCTGATCCTAAAAAGAAATGTATAATGCTTATACATACAAATGAGCAGAATAATAGCTTAGCTGACTATTATTATTATTATTATCATTAATATTAGGGAATTTGCCACATGTAACGCAGCTTTGCATTACACCCAAAACACCTTTGGTCACTTTGGGAAGGGTTGTTGTATTCATGACATTACTATACAATATTCAAAATATAGATCGTCTCCTCACAAAATTTGGAAAGACATCTTTGGTATTATCTTTAGTCTCAAAGAATCAAAAATTAAGTTTTTTACCAGGTACCTAATACCTTAGAATATCTTGTCAACTGCATCTCAGCAGAGTGGCAACACCCCTACCACCACCCAGATAACGTTGTTGGTTGGTTGGGTTTTATGGCATATCAACCTTTGTAGGTTATTTAACACCAAATCTATTTTCATGCAAATAATTCTATTTCAAACAATTTAGTTTAGCATGAATACACAGTTTAACTGTGAAAAACATTTCTATTTCATGCTATTCAATTTATTCAAACAGTTCTAATTAAGCTAATTCAGTTTAGTATAAGTACAGAAGTTCTATATTAAACAATTCAGTTTAATGTAAGTAGAGTTTCAATGTCGAAAGCAGTTCCATTTCAAAACAATTCTGTTTAGCATAAGCACGCAGTTTAAATGTAAGTACACAGTTTAATTGTCAAAAATATTTCTATTTCAAGCTATTCAGTTTAGTCAAACAGTTCTAATTCAAAAAATTCAGTTTAGCATAAGTATGCAGTTTAATTCTATTTGATCCATAGATAGGGCCCTATCAGGTGCTGCTATTCCGGGCCAGAGTGGACCTGGGAGTGATGGCAATGAAGGGGGTGCTCCATATTCCCCAAGGCCCCAGGGTTACTGGGATCTCACCATCAGATTGTTTAGTGTCATATCCAGGACACTCGTTGGAGGGGGGTCTTACCCTTCTGCAGAGGTACAGTCGGTGTATTCTACAACCCCAGCTGACTGGGTAATACACAGAGTTAATGTCAAAGCATTTTTTTTCAGATCATTTAGTTTAGCATAAATACAGTTTAGATGTCTAAACAGTTCTATTTCAAGCAACTCAGTTTAGCATAAGTATGCAGTTTAAATGTCAAAACAGTTCTATTTTAAACAATTCAGTTTAGCATAAATATGCTGTTTAAATGGAAAAAAACAGTAAAGTCAAGAAACCACGGTTTAGGTCTATTTAACCAATAGATAGGACCCTTATCAGGTGCTACCACTCTGGGGCCAGAATGGACCTGGGAGCGATGGCAATGAAGCTCAAGCATTACTGGAACCTCACCATCAGATTGTTTAGAGTCATATCCAGGACACTCGTTGGGGGGTCCTACCCCTCTGCAGAGAAGCAATTGATATATTCTACAGGCCCAGCCGACTGGGCATCTGGTTAATGTGTCCTGGATATGACACTCAAGCATCTGATGGTGAAACTCCAGTCCTGGAGTTTTGGGGAATGTGGAGTACTTATTTACCATTACTCCAAGGTCCACTCTAACCTGGAGAGGTAGTTTGGTTTGTTGGGTTTTATGGCATATCAATCTTTGTAGGTTATTTAACACCAAATCTATTTTTATGTAAATAATCAGTTCTATTTAAAAACAATTCAGTTTAGCATGAGTACACAGTTTAATTGTCAAAAACATTTCTATTTCAAACTATTCAAGTAGTTAGATATATTCAGTTTAGTGTAAGTATTGTTTCAATGTCAAAAACAGTTCTATTTCAAATAATTCAGTTTAGCATAAGCACGCAGTTTAAATGTAAGTACAGTTTAATTGTGAAAAACATTTCTATTTCAAACAATTCATTTTAGCATAAGTATGCTGTTAGTTCTATTTAACACATAGATAGGGCCCTATCAGGTGCTAACACGCCGGGCCAGAGTGGTCCTGGGAGCAATGGTAATGAAGGGGCACTCCATATTCCCCAAGGCCCTAGCATTACTGGGATCTCACCATCAGACTGTTTAGTGTCATATCTAGTACATTCGTTGGGGGGGGGTCTTACCCCTCTGCAGAGAAGCAATCGGTGTATTCTACAGCCCCAGCCAACTGGAATGGTAATACCTGTTGGGGTCCCATCTGTGGGTCAAATAGAACTGTTTAATCATTTTTTATACTTGAAACCATTTGCATTTGATTATGTTCAAACAAATGAATAATGTTGAATAGAATTATTTGTGTTAAATAGCAGTACTTGAAACTATTTAACTGTGTGCAAATAAATAAGCTATGGCTCATATAAAAATGAAGTTATATACAAGCTATTCATTTACAAATCATAAATATTTGATATATATATATGTATCAAGAGGATTTGACATTAAATAACCTACAATGGTTGATATGCCATAAAACCCAACCCAACCAAATCATATATATTTAATATATATGTATGAAGAGGATTTGGCATTAAATAACCAACAATGGTTGATATGCAATAAAACCCAACCAAACCAAATCCTATATATTTAATATATATGTATAAAGAGGATTTGGCATTAAATAACCAACAATGGTTGATATGCCATAAAACCCAATCAAACCAAATCATATATATTTAATATATATGTATAAACAGAATTTGGCATTAAATAACCTACAATGGCTGATACGTTAAAACACCAAGCAAGAACAACCAAATACTTTTTAACTAATCCATTCACTGTAGATGACAGGGCCATAAGGGAAAAAAATTACAAGAGTTCCACTGACAGAATAAGCTGTTTTATATATAGATTATTAGGTACCTTGTTGGCAACTGTAGTCGAGGGTGATCTGAAGGCTTACTTTTCAATACTTTTCAATACACCGAGGTGTAGGGGAGGGCACTATTCCTTTCCCTGGATTGCTCTACTTTACCCTTGATCCGTACCTTATAATGCTGAGTGTTAAGCAAGGTGGCATCAAGTAGCATTTTTTGAGTCTTTGGTATGACTCGACCTGGGATTGAACCCCTGGTCTCCCGGTGAACCAGCTCATTGGCAAGTGGGTAGGGTGTTCGCAATCACCATGGAGACCAGGATTCAGTCCCAGGTTGTGCTATACCAAAGACTTAAAAAAATGCTATTTGATATTTCCTTGCTTAACACTCAGCATTATAAGGTACGTATCAATTTTAAAGTGGAGCAATCCAGGGGAAGGAGTAGTGCCTTCTCCTACACCTCAGTGTAGTAGCTATCAAAAAGGGAGCCTTTGGGTCGTCCTCGACTACAGTAGTCAATTTTATTTTACTTTTATTGCATAGCTGCTATGGAGTGATATTTTATAAGTTAATCTCACAGGACCATCTCTAGTACAGCATTTTTTTGTCTAAAGTTAAAATGTCTGTGCCCTAAGCCCTCAAAATCACCCCCTATTCCACCCCTACCAGGTTGGTTGATGGACTGCTATCCTTAGGAATTAGCTTTCAATTCTTTCAAACAGGATTGTGGAATGGAAATGTCTTTTTTTCTTTTTTAAATTAATTATTTTTATCCTTTTATTCATTCATTTTGATTTGATTTTCTGAGCCAACATATTTGCTACCGTCACCAGTCAATCTTCATCTTCTCTGGCAAAAAGTTTTGGACAATCATTTCAGACATTTATGTACAAATCATCATCATCATCATGTCGTGCCGCTAGCACAGATATCCCTGACCCTCTCTCGCCACTTCTCCCTATCATTCATCACCTCTGGCAGGTCTTCAAGGGCTACATTCCGTATCCTCACATAGCTGCTGTATGTATGTTCAAGCTGATCGATCTGCTTTTGCTCGGCCATATGCGGGGGTCCACAGGAGTACATCACTTATGAGCTCATCCTTGCTTCTCCAGTAGTGTCCTGCATGTCTGGTTCGTCTAACTCGGATAGTTTTCGTGATGGGAGGCAGGTGGCTGTATAGTTGGTGCTTTGTGGGGTGTTGTCGCCAGGACTTGTTCAATATTGCTCGCAAAATTCTTGTGTAATTGCCGTCTAGTTTCTTCTCCAGCTGTTTAGTTAGCTTCAAAAATTGTACAAATGGTTTAACAAAATAAGATCTGAACCTTTTTCCTCTTTTTTTTTTTTTTTTTTAAGAGCCTGATATACACTGATACATATTAAAAAAAATTACTTTTCGAGTTGGATTCTTAAAACAACTCAGTATCATCCTGCTCAACCAAAAACAAAAAGAGGGGGTACACAATATCTTTATTAGCTTCAATATTTATGGAAAAGTAAAAAAACACTCCTGGACAATAAAAAATATTAGTTAATTTTTTTTTTAAATTACATTTAAGAAAAAGAAAAAAAACAATCTTGAGCAATAAAAAATTGATTTAAGAAAAAAAAAATATAATTAAAGAAAAGTTAAATTAGATTGTCTTGTTCAAGTCGTCAATATTGGAGGATGGCATAACTTATGTGCAAGGGAGATAACTCTTCCTTTTGATGATCAAATATTTACTTGATATAGATAGAAGAGTTCCTATGTCTCATATGTTGACATCTGTACAGTTTTAAATAGTGTTTTCGTCATCCGCTAGGTTTTAATAATAATTAAAAATGAAAATATTAAAAATTTATTACCAGCACCAAAAGAAAATAATTATATTCCTAATTATTGATATTTTTTTAATCATTTATCGAGCTTATTAGTGTTATAAAATTGTTAGGGACTGTAGTCGAGGGTGAGCCAAAAGCTCCCTTCTCAGTAGCTACTACACAGATGCGTTTTGAGGGTGCTTCTCCTTTCCCTAGATTGCTCCACTTTACCCTTGATATATACCTTATAATGCTGAGTGTTAAGAAAAGAGATATCAAGTACCATTTTTTAAGTTTTTGGTATGACTCGACATGGGATTGAACCTAGGTCTCCTGGACCATTAGCAATATAGAGGTCATTATTATCATATCATATTTACCCAACCCCTCCGCTCGGGCAGGATATGACACAAGGTCAATTTTTAAGCGGAGTTTAACAGGTTTGAATTCAGAGTTTTCCTTCTCCTAGACTAGTTGCCTCACCTAGGCTGAAGAATGCAGTCTGCCCTACTATTTACCCATAGCTGGAGGGAGAATAATTGGATTCATACCTTTCTCAAGGGTATTAATGCTATGTGAACTGCTATCAGTCTCATCCAGGATTTAAACTTGTATCGTCGTGTCCAATTCCTACAACGATAACCATTACACCACGGGCACCTCCTAAATAGAAGTCATTATTATCAAGCTTTATTATTATTATTATTATGAATATTATTGACTTATTTTCTTTTATGTTTTGATTTTTAGTTGTTTTTATCACAACTTTCTTGTGTTGTCAAGCTACAACACCAATTCACTTTATTGATAACACAAGTGATTGATGATTCAAAAAAAGTTAGTAAAACTTAAGATAAAAGTATTGGGTTTGTTGGTGCTCGGGAGGATATTTAACTGTTCTCACTCATCAAGGACTAATATTAGCATTAGTATATCCATGATATACTAACAGTGAATAAACTGAAGGAAAAACAGGCTCATCAACACATACAGATACATTTAATACATGTATAATATACATACAAGTCATATTGAAAAAGAATACGCAAACATTTTCCAACAGACAAAATATTGTTCTGTGAACAAGCAGTATGAAAAAGGTGTATAAAGTAAGTAAAAGTCTTACTTGGTAATAATTGAGAGTCACATGGCTGTTGAAGGAGCAAGATTCGACGTCTGTATTGTTCAAAGAACAGAAAATGAGAATGGTTTTCTGGGATTGTCATCTGATACTCTATGATCTCCCAAATGGACATGCCCATTCTCTAAGGGAGACAACCACTTATTGTCTCCCTACAAATAAAAAAAATTAGTGAAAAGCTTGATAAATGATAAAAAATATCAAATTTCCCATTGGAAAATGCCCTTGTACATCTAAAATTGTACAAGTTCATTTCCCTTTTGAATGGCTTTAATCAGTTCCCAGTAAAAGTCCATATATTTGATTTAGTCTATTTATTTAATGGCATGTTAACCTTTGAGCAGAACAGTAGAATCATTTAACTCATAGCTGGGGAGATAAGGAAGTTCAAAACCTCTACCCAAAGGCATTCGTCCAAAATTTTGTTGCCCAGTCGGCTGAGGCTGTAGAATACATCGACTGCTTCTCTGCAGAGGGGCAAGAACCCCCACCCCAACGAGTGTCCTAGATATGACACTAAACAATCTGATGGTGAGGTTGCAGTAATGCTGGAGCTTTGGGGAATACAGAGTACCCCTTCATTGCCATTGCTCCCAGGTCCACTCTGGCTCGGATTGGTAGCACCTGCTAAGGGTCCTATCTATGGATTAAATAGAACTAAACCGTGCTTCTTTCACTCTACTGATTTTTGCATTTAAACTGTGTATTTATGCTAAACTAATTTGTTTAAAATAGAACTGTTTTGACATTGGAACTGTGTACTAGTGCTGAACTGAATTGCTTGAAATAGAACTGTTTTTGACGTCTAAACTGTGTACTTATGCTGAACTAAATTATCTGAAATAAAACTGTTTGATATTTAACTCAGTGTATTGCCCAGTCGGCTGCGGCGGTAGAATACACTGACTGCACCTCTGCAGAGGGGTAAGACCCCCCCCCCAACGAGTGTCCTGGATATGACACTAAATCTGATGATGTTCCAGCAGTGCTGGAGCTTTGGGGAATGCCGAGTACCCCTTCATTGCCATCGCTCCCAGGTTCACTCTGGCCCGGAGTGGTAGCACCTGATAGGGCCCTATCTCTGTGTTAAATAGAACTAACAGCATACTTATGCTAAAAGGAATTGTTTTGAGTAAACTGAATATCTTGAAATAGAAATGTTTTTGACAATTAAACCGTACTTACACTTAAACTGCGTGCTTATGCTTAACTGAATTATTTCAAATAGAACTGTTTTTCGACATTAAAACTGTATTTACACTTAACTGAATTGTTACATATAACTACTTGAATAGTTTAAAATGGAAATGTTTTTGACAATTAATCTGTGTACTTATTCTAAACTGAATTGTTTGAAATAGAACAGATTATTTACATAAAAATGGATTGGGTGTTAAATTACCTACAAAGGTTGATATGCCATAAAACCCAACAAACCAAAAGTTTGAACTTATTAACTACAATGTCGTAGTCAAGCACTTCAACTTCAATGCCATGCAGACTCTTCTTCCCATATTTCCTTGTTGATAAAATAAACAACCAGGTGAAAAATATGCATAAATTTATTTTTAAGAATAGCATTTAATTAACAAAATATTCATGAATAGCTTTTAATGAATTTGCCCAGTCGACTGGGACTGTAGAATACACAGACTGCACCTCTGCTGACGATGGGAAGACCCCCTCCCCTCGCAACAAGTGTCCTAGATCTGACACTAAACAATCTGATGGCGAGACGCCAGTAATGCTGGAGCTTTAGGGAATGTGGAGTACCCCTTCATTGCCATCACTCCCAGGTCCACTCTGGCACAGAGTGGTAGCACCTAATAGGGTCCTATCTATGGATCAAATAGAACTAAACTGTGTACTTATTCTCAACTGAATTGTTTGAAATGGAACTGCTTTTCTATGCTAAACTGAATTGTTTGAAATTTAATTGATTCTGTACGCTAATGTTTTTTTTCTTTCTTTGTTTTTACTGGCATATCAATATTTGTATGTTATTTAATGCCATAGCCATTCTCCAAGAAGAACAGTACTGGTACTATTTAACTCATAGCTGGGAGGATGAGGGGTTTCATACCTTTCCCAAGGGTATTTGCCCGAAAGTGAACATAATAGCGCGACTGGAATACAAACTCGCTGACTACGATTTCACAGTCCATCGCTTAAACCTCAACACCATGAGGACAGCCCCATCTGTATGCTAAACTGAATTGTTTGAAATGGAACTGTTTATTTGTATAAAAATAGATTTGGCATTATATTACTGAAAAAGGTTGATACGCCATTAAAAACCCAAACAAACATTTAATGAATGAAAAGGAAAAAAATGACATACCTGAATGTCGAAATTTGTTTAAGTTTGTTCTTTTGACGTTCACTCTGTACACAATCTCTTGTATTATCAATGAAACGCTTCTTTCTTAATTTATATGACCCTATTGTGTGAAAAAATTCAAACAAGTGCATGCTTTTGTGAACAAATCCTGGAAGCAGCACCCAACAACACACAGACCATCCAAATAACATGAACAAGTCATGCCAAGCACTGTTGGACTTCTATTCATACCCACACCAGTGTTGGTCGACCAGCAAAAACTCATATTCATCAGCTGTGAGTGGACACTGGGTACCGTCATTGCTTCATGATGAATTTTGTGTCTCGTTATTGTAGTATTGTGATCGGTAACCACGAGTTACTGCCCTTGATTAAATACTCTTCAAGACAAGACACTTAAAAAGATTCATTCCTGCAGTAAAGATCAGTCTGTATTTACACAACCCCTCCACATGGGTAGGATGTGACTCAAAGTCAATTTTGTTTTTGAAGCGGAGTTTAACAGGTTTGAATTCAGAGTTTTCCTTCTCTTAGACTAGTTGCCCCACTAAGGCTGAAGAAACCAGTCTGTCCTACTATTTACCCATAGCTGGAGGGAGAATAATTGGATTCATATCTTTCCCAAGGGTATTAGTGCTATGTGAAATATAATCAACCTCGTCCAGGATTTGAACTAGTGTTGCCGTGTCCATTTCTTACGATGATAACCATTACACCACGGATACTTCAATAAAGACCAGTCAACCTCTAACTCCACTCCTGTCTTGTTCGGTTCAGTTTCTTTGTTTGATGACAAATCAACCTTCATGGGTTATTTAATGACAAAACCATCCTTGGAGCAAGACACTCGTAGTACTATTTAACCAAAAGTTGGAGGATAAGAGAGTTCATACCTTTCCAAGGGGCATTAGTCCAAAAGTAAGTGTAATAGCATGACTGGGGTTCAAACTCACAAGAACGTTGCAGTCCACCACACTGCAGGGAATACCCCCCCGCTTCCTGTTTGGAATATTCCAATGATCAAGAGAGAAACAAGAGATCAGCATTGTTGGGTAATATTTAGTGGCTTTAATCTGGCTTCTCTGCCTTTTTTCACAGTTGTAGCATTCATCTACGATTGGGGAAAGAGAATTTATTTCGAAAAAAAAAAAAAAAAAAAGGCAAAAAAAAAAAAAAAAAGACTATTTCTAAAACATCAGGCCCTTTTTAGTTGTCAGAATTTCTGAGACAAAGCTTGATGATTTTTATCATTAAGGATTTTCCGACTATTGTCTTCATCTTTATTGTTATTTCCACAATGTTTTGGCCAATGTGTCCTCTGGCCTTCTTCAGGTGTTTGTTGAACTCGGGAACCTACATGAAACTTTATTGAATCCCCAGGAGTCGTCTGTTCTGATTCTGTTAACCATAACTGGGTACAAGTCCAGCAGGACACATAGGCGGTTATAGGCATTGGTTCCCTAAGCTTCTAAGGAGACAATCATCTAGAGGTTGCAGGTTCAATCCTGACTGCAGGTGAGTAACAATAAAAATTCTTAACACTTGTACCCGGTTATGGTCAATGGAATCAGAACAGGTGACCCCCCGTACATTCAATAAAGGACGTAGTTCGAAGTTCTGTGTAGGTTCCTGAGTTTGACAAACACCTAAATAAGGCCAGAGTACATATTGGCCGAAACGTTGTTGAAATAACAAAGATGAAGATAATAGTCCGAAAACCTTCAATGATAAAAAAAGCCCTTTTTTATCTATTTTCCAAGAGTTTCTTGAAGAGGTTGTTGGCAAAGTGGAATCCGAGTCACTGGAGTCACTTTGGAAACAAAAGTACAAAACAAAAGTACAAGACAATATTCCAAGACCATTAAGTTTAATAGTAGTAGTAGTAGTAGTAGTTAGTTGGCCGACCGTAGTCAAGGGTGACACGAAGGCTCTTTTTTCAATAGCTACTATACCAAAGTTTAGGAGAGGATGTTACTCCACTTACCCTTGATCCATACTTTATAATGCTGTGTGTTAAGCTAGGTGGCATCAAGTAGCATTTTTTTTTTTAGTCTTTGGTATGACTACTTGGGATTGAACCCCAGGTTCTTGGACCATTGGTGAACACTACCGACTATACCAATGGTGATTAATGGTAATAGTTATAATTGTTAATTAAAGTCCCTAAGTTGGTTAGCAGCAATTTAGGTCAGCACATGCCTACTGCCTGTCAAAAACTCCAACTGCATGTCTGCCAGGCCTTTAGTTAGTAGGACCTTGTACTCAGTCCAAAATATATTCTACATACAGACAGCGAGAATAGTCCACAACATTTACTGTATATTAATACCACATTAACATCTCGCACAAAAACAATGAAGATTATCCAAAACAGATACTGAATATTAACAACTCATCTCAAAATTAATGACAAAAACAACAATGATCAGGATAGTCAAACATATTCATTAAATATTAAAAATTTGTACTATCAATATTCTACATTAGCATTTAGTTAATAATTATGTTAATAATTAAAATAGATAATACCTTGAATTTAATATTTTTTAAAATTTTGAACTGGATAATTTTTTATAGAGATAATCTATGTATACCTTGCTTCTTCGGAAGAGACACCACTTATATATATATATATATATATATATATATATATATATATATATATATATATATATACACACGAAAGTAAATAAAATTGGCAACTATAGTTGAAGGCTCCCTTTTCATTAGCTTCAACACAGTAGTGTACGGAACTGTGCTACTTCTTTCCCTGAATTGCTCCACTTTACCCTTGATCCGTACCTTATAATGCAGAGTTAAGAAAGGCGGCATCAAATACCATTTTTTAAAAGTTTTTGGTATGAATCAATCTGAGATTGAACCCCAGTCTCCCATTCACACACATTATATATATATATATATATATATATATATATATAGCGGTTTGAGTGTTTGCCAATCGCCCGGGAGACCTGGGTTCGTTCCCAGGTCGAGTCATACCAAAGACTCAAAAAATGGTACTTGATGCCGCCTTGCTTAACACTCAGCATTATAAGGTACGGATCAAGGGTAAAGTGGAGCAATCCAGGGAAAGGAGTAGCGCCCACCCCTACACATTGGTGTAGTAAGCTATCGAAAAGGGAGCCTTCAGGTCACCCTCAACTATGGTCGCCAACTTTACTTTTTTTTTTTTTTTTATTATATATATATATATATATATATATATTAGAGAGAGAAGGGGGGGATATTCTCCTGTTGAAAAAGATGTATGAGTGTCCAGCAATAACTGAGAAAAGTATGGTCACTGCCAGCAGGATGTATCATGTTGCTAGTCATCGAGTCTTTTTCAGGGTATATATATATATGTTTTTATTAGAGAGAGAGAGGTAGTGAAAAATTGATAACAAGGTAATCTAAGTAGAAGGAGAGATTTATTGAGAAGCAAAGTCAACACTATAGTATTTCAGTTTTAATAAACCATCAGCAGGACTGTGAGGGATGATATTACTGATGTTAAATCAACGATGAATTTTTAAAAGTACAAAATACAAAAACTTAGGGAAAACTTTTATAACATAAAAAAGTTGTCCATTTAATTAGTGAATCAGTGTTTATTTTTTCAATTACATCATTTGACATATTAGAAATATTGTGTAGAATTTATGTTCCATTTGTTTATCGAGAAAGATCTCAAATCAAAAGGAAAAAGAAAAAGACAAAAAGAAAAATAGAAAGCATAAAAATTATGATATATGTGGAATATATCAAATAAAGATGGAATATATTGTAGCTATTTAAAATGGATTTGCTCAAGTAAAGAGAAATATTATAAAAGCCAGGACGAGTATTTAGGGAATTACTGAATGAATTAGCAGCGGCTTCGAAAATTCGTCTTAGGCTTTTATTATGAATGTAAATGAGCATCTTTGCTGAATTGAAATCGAAGTTGTGATTTAATTGAGAAATGTGTTGAAATAGTTCATTGTTTAAGTTACCAATTCTTATGTCTCTTGTGTTCTTTCAAATGAACATGAAGGTTCTGAGATGTTTCACCAGTATATTTTAATTTACAATTCTTACAAGGGATACAATGAAAATATGTTGTGTTGCGGACTACAGTGTACTAAATCCCTATATACTAACATATCTGTTGATAGATGCATTGAACGTCTACATAATCATCTACAAATATTTACTTCCACATTACCTCTACCTATTTCTAAACTGATTAAAATTTGTACCTTATGCACTTCACACTTTTACTTCCAATACGACAACATATTTTATAAACAAAAATTTGGTTTACCTATGGGATCTCCGCTTAGCAGAGTTCTTGTATGCATTTATCTTGAATCTTTAGAATTTAGCCCCTTTAAATATATTATCCCCAATACTGCACGTTACTTCAGATACGTAGACAACATCCTACTTATCTATCCACAAGATCTTGATTTTCATAGCATCACTGACAAACTGAACAATGTTGAACCTTCTATAAAGTTCACATATGAACTTGAATCCAACAGCACCCAACCTTTTCTAGACATCTTATTAGGAATATTAAACTAGAATTCAAGGTTTACTGCAAACCCACCTTTAAAAACGATAAAATCTATACAATATTTCTAATAAGTCTAAGGATGTAATTTAAAAAATAAATGCTGATTCACTAATTAAATGGCCAACTTTTTCTCGTCATGCAAATCTTCCCTCGGTTTTTGTATTTTGTACTTTTAAACATCCATCACTGATTTAACATCACAAATATCATTCTTCACAGTCCATTAGTTCATTAAAACCGAGACGTTATAGTGTCAACTTTGCTTCTCAATAAAGCTCTCCTTCCACTTGGATTACCTTGTTATCAATTTTTCTCTATTTATTGTTGGATTACACTCCATTAGTGGGTAGAATGTTCACTAATGGTCTGGGAGACCTGGGTTCAACCCCAGGTCACGTCATACCAAAGACTTTAAAATGGTACTGATACCTCCTTGCTTAATACTCAGCAATATAAGGGACATATCGAGGGTAAAGTGGAGCAATCCAGGGAAAGGAGTGGCATCCTCCCCTACACCTCAGTGTAGTAGCTATTAAAAGAAGACTACTGTCGCCAACTTTACTTATATATATATATATATATATATATATACTTACTAATTTACTATCTACCAGCATTCACAGTGACAAAGAAAAAGAAAAAACTCCCGCCAGAATTCAGAGATAACAAATCTTGAATAACTGCCTGGGAAAAAAAGAAAAAGATTATCGGGAGAAAAAAAAGAAAAGGCCAACTTCATCCCACTAGTTAAAAAAAAAAAAAAAAAAAAAAAAAATCAAGAGATGCAATCAGTTGGTCAAAAGAACAAAAACCCTCCGCCAAATGCTGCAATACTAAATAGAGCCAATTACAAAAATTAAATCATGAGTCGGGACTATCCTACTACAGTTTCACCCAAAACGGATAGTCCCGACTCGCGATTTAATTTTTATATTTTATATATATATATATATATATATATATATATATATATATATATATATATATATATATATATATACATACACACACAAAGACACAGAGCATTCCAGAAAAATTGATGTTATTTCTTTAACTAATAACTTGACTAATTTTCATTCAGAAGACCCTAAATTTTAACAACTCAAAATTCTGTGTTTAAATGTTTTATATATTTTTTTTCATTCATGAAAATGTGATCCCCCAAAAGAGAAAAGGCATTTAAACAGAATTTTGGAATTGTTTCTAAATATGCTGTTAAAATTTGAGATCATTTGATTGCGAGTTAGTCAAGATTATAAAATTGTGGCCAAAAAAGTATTTACTCACGTGTTTGAACATCGTCAGTGGCCAGGGAAGGTAGTTCCTTATAGTAGAAATGTTAGATTTCTTCTATCAACTGGTTGTGGAGGGGAGGGTATGGTAATTTACTTAGCTTTTTGCTTAGATGCGGCACAAAGCTATATGAAAGGGGGCACCCAGTGAGACCCAAACTCACTTGTGTAAGTTTGCTAACCATAATATCACCAAAGGCGCCCTTTGGTTGGGAGAGAGTATGGTGGTTGGTTGCAACGAATTGCCTTCGTTGTCGATAATCAGTGTATTTCTGGCTTTGTAAAGTTAACACATTAACTTGAGTTCATTAAAAGTCTTTCGTTTTATTCCCCACCCCCCAAACCGCCAATCTCATGCAAATATGATCAACAAAAAGAGTGGTGTTGAGAAATTAAATTCCTCAGATGTTGGTTCAACAACCGCCTCGTGGATTCGATCTGAGAAAGTATACTTTCATCAAAGGGGAACCGCTGGTCATTCAGTGAGAAGAAAGCCATTAGTAATTAACAAACAGGAACAAGAAAAGTGAAGTGAAGTGAAGAAGTCCAAGAAGGAAAAGTGACCCCCACTCCCCGAAATGATATCAATTTTCCTGAAACATCCTGGATATCTTAAATATCATATTTTTTCCTTATAGTGTGTGTGTTTAGATTGATCCTCCTGTCAAGAAAGATATGTCATTGTCCAATAATATACGAGTTAATGTCAGAAATATTCAGGTTGCCTTTACCCAACTTTGGATTCTGCGCAAAGCCACAATTAGTATAGAAATGGTCACTGCCAACAGAACATATTGTGTGTTGCTCCTTGGTGTTGACAAGTAAAACAGCTCAATGCTCGAATCTTTTTCAAAAAAAAAAAAAAAAAAAAAAAAAAAATTTTATCTCCATGCTTTCCTGTCTAACGCCATACTTTCTCATTCCTCGTCATCAATACTCAAGCATTTTAGATTATCTTTTGTCTATCTTAAAAGAGAATGACCAACACAACGAAGTTCATATGATTTTGTCCATAGAACAGTTGCTTAGGTGTTCAATCATTCAGATTAAATGTCTACTTCATCTTGACTTTGTATTAAAGGGTTTTGATGATTACAGCCTTCGAGATGAAGACTTGGGTCTTCAATTATACATTCATGGTCTACCTGGGTTCAACAATTATCTGTGATGCTAAAAAGGACAAAGAAATTGAAGCTCATGTATAATCCATGTCAAAAATTATGGAATAGCACAGTTAGAGGATGTTCACTTTATTTTGAATTTTTTTAGCAGTAAATAAACCAACAACAGATAAGATGCAAACATTTTTTCTTTAAAAGCTGAACATCTGGCTTTATAGAAAGTGCTTTAAACTAGATTAGATTTTTAAAATTAACGGTATATTTTTTCAAAGCTATGCAGATTTGGTTTTATGGCATATCAACCATTGTGGGTTATTTAATGCCAAATCCTTTTTATACATATATATTAAATATAATTTCAAATCACATTTTGTAGATAACATTTTTAAACAAGCCCGAGGTTTTCTGTTTTTTTACAGTTAAATGATTTAATTTATTTCTATCTAAATGATTTTATGTGTTTTCCTGAAGAAAAAGCTTTAATCTCCTTTGCTTTGTGACAAGATTTATTATCTTCCTAAAAAATGACTTCATCACCAAACCAATTTTCAAGTGGATTTACATCCAGACTGTTTTCTGGCCATCTCATTGATTTTCTATGCTTTTCTTGGGTGGGAAAGTCAGATAAATCCTTTGATTTAAATTATTTCATCAAGTTTGTTCACAGAACATTTTCGGCCCAGTCAGCTGGGGCTGCAAAATACACAGACTGCACCCTTGCAGAGGGGTAAGACTCCCCCAACGAATGTCCTCGTTATGACACTAAAAAATCTGATGGTGAGGCTCTAGTAATGCTGGAGCTTTGAGGAATGTGAGTACCCCTTCATTTCTATTGCTCCCAGGTCCGCTCTGGTTCATAGCGGTAGCACCTGATAGGGTCCTATCTATCGAACAAATAAAACTCACTGTATAATTACACTAAACTAAATTGTTTGAAATTAACTGTTTTTACTTTTAACTGTGTTTAAACGATGCACTTATGCTAGACTGAATTGTTTGAAATAGAACTGTTTTGACATCTGTGTGTAAATAAAAGAAAAAAAATAAATAAAAAACACAAAAAAAAAAAAAAAAGAAGCTATACTTCTATACTCAACTGAATTGTTTGAAACTAATCAAAATGACTTAATTTGGCATTTAATAATCCAAAAAGGGTTGATACGACATAAAACAAAACCAGTCATTTTACAAAGCTAGAATGTTCAGCTATAAGATAAAAACATGTTTTATGTTTTATCTGTTATTAGTTTATTTACTGCTTAAAAACAAAAAAAAAAAACAAAAAAAAAAAACTTAAGAGTGTCCTCTGTGCAGATTCTAGAATTTTTGCCAGGGGTAGTAAGGCAAGGTGAACCCAACTTTTCATATATATTTTGCAGTAGTGTGTGCACGTATATTTGCCAAAAATTCCCAGAAAAGTTTAAATGACAAGAAAAGACTCGTCAGAAAATAAGAAATGCACTTACGATGTGAGGGCAGAGGCTAAAAAACAATGTAGAGATATCTAAATAAAATTGGTTGCCTACGTGTCTTATAGTGAGATTGTAAATCTAATGAAGGGTCGCTGAATCAGGATTTCCTTGCAATACATAGAAATCTTTTATCACAAGGGTTATCAGTTTCAAAATTAATCATTTAAACTAAGTAGAACATTGTCTTAACTTTCCAATGAATTTGACAGTATGATCTCGTTATATAATTCA
Source organism: Sepioteuthis lessoniana (assembly GCA_963585895.1). Taxonomy (NCBI): domain Eukaryota; kingdom Metazoa; phylum Mollusca; class Cephalopoda; order Myopsida; family Loliginidae; genus Sepioteuthis; species Sepioteuthis lessoniana. Next base: position 54,142,782 of record OY757943.1, on the reverse strand, counting down.
GATTAATATCATTGAATTAACAATTCGTTAATATCTTGTACACTGACTTCAAATGTGAATTTCATGAAAATTTTTTACTCATTCACAAATGTGTTATCTTATCAGTTCATTTAAATTTTACATCATTGAATAACTGAAAAGTTGAGATTATAATAAAGGATTATAGAAATAGGATGCATCTTAATGTAGTATTTGTACAATGTGATAGAAAACCAACAAAGTCTGGTGGTATTGTAAGATACTGCTGGGGTACTCTGGGTTATTTTGACCTCAAAACCATACCTGACAGTTGAGTTCATTTGATGAAGGCCTTGTTGGCCACACAGCTGTTTTATTTGCAGTCATTTGGTTTCTTTATTTAATGGCACATCAAAATGTCATAGCCCAGTATGTTAACCATTATACCATGGGGACTACCCTCCACCATGAGAACTCCCTTCCATTGATGCAAGTAAGTAAAGTTGGTGACCATAGTCGAGGATGACCCGAAGGCTCCCTTTTCAATAGATACTACACCAAAGTGTAGGGGAGGGAACTACTCCATTCCTCGGATTGCTCCACTTTACTCTTGATTTGTACCTCATAATGCCGAGTGTTAAGCAAGGAGGCATCAAGTACCATTTTTTGAGTCTTTGGTAGGACTTGACCTGCAATTGAACCCAGGTCTCCCAGGCCATTAGCAAACACTCTAACCATTGATGCAAATAGTCAGGCTTTATTATATGCCTTTGGTTAAAAGGTTATCATAGCCAATCTTCATTTAAGCAAACTAGTAACCTACTGTATGTTTGAAGGAGGTGGGGGAGTCAACCTAATCAGCAAGTATGTCTAACCCAGAATTTTGAGCTAAAAATCTTGAAATCAACTTATATACCAGATTGCCTCGTACACTGCAATTTATGGTATGTAGACACACACATAAGAAAATTCTAATTTTAAATCTAAAAATCATAGAAACATTTAAACAAATGAAAAAAAAAAAAAAAGGCAATGAAAAAACAAAAACTACGATTTTTGGAATACAGTTTTAGTTAAATATGTACCAGCAGTAGTAACAAAAAGTGGACAAATGTTTTCTTTTATAAAATGAAAAAAAATATAAAGAAATGATAAAAAAAATACAAAAAAAAAAAAAAAAAAAAAAAAAACTGATAAAAAAAAATATAAAAAGAATTAATACTACCTCGGTCTCATAAAATTTGTTATATTCACATACCAATTTCAGACAATAAATGTACCAACTATTATGGGACAGAGATAGAATAAATAAATAGAATTCACTAGATATAAATACAACTATAGAGTTTTTTGAAATTTTCTTTTTAGCATGAGGGAGGGGATATTTTTTTAGGGGGAGGGGTAGGAAGTATGGGGGGGGGAACTATGAGTCATTATTGAACATGCTAATCAATCATGAATATTTTCTTCCTCTTAAATTTTATTCAAGAAAAAGGAGGAAAGTTTTTTTTTTTAATTATACAATAACATCACAGTTTTTTTTCTCTCTTGCCCTCACTGTCTCATTTGAAGCTCAACCGACCCCAGCTTTTTAAATTCGTTTTTTGCTTAAATTTGGCAGGAAAAAGTCATTTTTTAATTTTCAAATAAACTTTAATTTTTTTTTTTTTTAAATTTATTTTTCAACATTTTTATTCATTTATTTTTTTTTGTTAAAATCATCTTTTTTTAACCCTCAATTACTTGGCATTTGATACTCTGGAGTGGAGCTTGCAAAATTCACAGACATACAAAAAAAAAAAAAAAAAGCACATGTATCATACATGATCTCACTGAGCTTTAAATATCGGGTGTATAGCATTCAGCCGAAAGTAGAAAGCTTACAGGCTCATAGGGTAAATTTCTGTGCGAAACCATCTTTAACTATTTAAACCCTTGTCTCTCAGATACACTGTACCGAAGAGAAAAAAAAAAAAAAAATCCCCCAAACATTCAAACCTTTCATCAGAGTACAGATATGTTTCTAGGTATCCCATCATTATATAACCCTCCACCCAAGAAAAAAAAAAAAAAAAAAAAAAAAAAAAAAATTCGCAATTTTTTTTTTTTATCCAATTTCTCATCGAGACAGAAATATTGGGTTTACAGTGTATAGCAAAATAACACAGTGTGAAATATTAAGACTGTAGATTTAAAGAATTAATTTTAAAATTTTTCATGCACAAATTTTACAGTTTTATAAAAACTTTGATATACAATTGAACCCATTTGTATCTGTGGCAGGCTTTCAAGTAAAATTGCTTTGAATGAAAACTCTTGAAAAACTTTCCTTAATCAATTAGGATCAGGAGATATATTTGCTTTGAACTGGGATTTTTTAGATTATAGTGGAGGAAAAAAAAAAAAAAAAAAAAAAAAAAAAAAATCACTGCCCAACACCAGACCCCAGTATGTTATAACATTTATAATACACAAATATTTTACAGTTTTACAGAAGAAAAATCTCAGAAATATAATGAAGGCATTTGAAGTCTTGATACTTGTGATCCATGGCCCTTTTTGGACTCATGTTGACAGCAGTCCACAATGATAGCAATGCGTTTTAGTGGGAAATGAGTAAACGATGGTAATTTGCATTTCATAGTTAACAGGAGTCCATGATGATATTGATGCTTCTATTTAGGAAAGAGTGAAGGATTTTAATTAGCATTTCATAGTTATTTGTATTAGTATAAAGATGGAGGAAAAAAAAAAAGACATTCAGCACAAATGCAGCCCCCTCTCCCTAATTCATTCCGTTGCAAAATCAACTGGAAATCACTTTATTTTCTAAGTCAGTGCCTTTTGACAGCTTTGCTCTAATAAAAACCTTCCTTTGATGTATTAATTTTGCCAGTTTATATTTATATATACTTCTGTGAGTGGAGCACTCCAGTAGCCGATAAGCATATATGAATATATGCCTTAAAAGTTCCTTGCTTATGCCGAGATGGCGATGGCTTTGGGGTAAGATATCTGACTGATGTACAGTCAGCTGGGTTTCAATCCCAGCTTGAAGCATTGCCTGTGTCTAGCCACACTGAAGTTATTATACAAAAAAGATTCTGTGGCTGACTATATATATACACACATACACACACTTCTAGGTTTATTTATTTATTTTGAATTTCGTACCAATTCCTAATAAGGGCACAAAATGAACAAATTTCAGGGCTTCTCAAATTTGGGAATATCTATTTGACAAACAATTGAAAATCTTAATTAGGTAATTTTCATTTGAATTTCTAAAATGAGGACTTATACACTGATTTACTCTTAATATCTTTGGTTATTTTGGCTGTTAATAACTAAGACAATATTTGTCAGTAAATTTTCTTTTAAATCCCTTCAAGAAACAAACTCCTTTTAGTGTTTATATATCTTGAAATGTTCGAATCTCTTCACTAAATTTAAGAAAAAGAAAAAAAAAAAATCTGTTTTTGTAAAAATTAGTTCAAGGATATACATAGTTGTTACATTTAGTGTATAAGATTTAAAAGCAAATGTAACAACTATTATGGGACAGATAGTAACTTGCCCAATATATAGAAGAGTGTCTTATGTCGTGCAATGGTTTATAAACTAGGTTAATAGACCATTACTAGAGAGTTTGATTCTCACTGGGTGCCCAATAATTGTAACAATAAAAGAAAAGCACCAATTTGTTTTTTGAATTAGGAATCTACCACCCTTGGGAAGAAGAAAATTCAAACAAGCGACTGAATTTTTGATTTTGAATGGAAAGTTGTTTATCATTCGTATGATCCATTAACTAATCCAAGATTTAAGTGTTTACAGTTATACAGTGAACTAAGATATTAGAATACTGTCAAAAATTCTAGAAATCAAATGCTGATCCAGAATGATCTAAAGGGGGAAAGAAAAAAAGAATTCAAGCAACTTTAGACCAATAACATGTTTGCATACAATGTGGAAGATACAAATGACACCAAAGAGAAAAAAATCTATTTGCTTAAAAGCTGCAGGCTATTTGCTGAAGAACAAAAGGGATGTCGCAAAAAAAAAAAAAAAAAAAAAAAAAAAAAAAAAGTAAAGAGATAGATGACCTACTATATTTAGAGCATTACGTTATTTGTACTGGACATTGGCCTAGCAGTTAGAGTGTTCACCAATGGCCCGGGAGACCTGGGTTCAATCCCAGGTCGAGTCATACCAAAGACTTTAAAAATGCTACTTGATACCTCCTTGTTTAACACTCAGCATTATAAGGTATGGATCAAGGGTAAAGTAGAGCAATCCTGGGAAGGAGTAGCGCCCTCCCCTACACCTTGGTGTAGTAGCTATCGAAAAGGGAACCTTTGGGTCACCCTCAACTATGGTCGCCAACTTTACTTTTACGTTATCAAAAAAGTAAAGAGAAAAAGGAAAAATATAGATATTGCATGGATGGTCAACAAAAAGGCATATGACATGATCCCACAAACATGGCTAATAGAATGTCTAACGATATTTAAACTCTCAAAATTGGTCATAAACTTCCTCACGAGAACTATAGAAAATTGGAGAGTGGAACTAACAGCAGGAGGACAAATGCTAGTAGAGATAAAAATCCAAGGAGGCATCTTCCAGAGAGACACATTAACTCGAGGACTTGTTATAGCAATGATGCCATTAAATTATACACTAAGAAAATGTAAAGAACACTTCTGATTTACAAAGGCGCAAGAAAAAATAAACCACCTCATGTGCTTGGATGATATCAACAGACGAAAAACAAGAATTAGAATCTTCAGACAGGATATAAGTTTGGTTTTATGGCACTGTTGGTTATTTAATGCCAAATCTTGTTTTTACATATATATTAAATATTATATATTAAATATATGTGATTTGTAAACATATTTTGTAGATACACATGGTTAAATATCAAACAGTTCAAGTTAAATGGTTTCAAGTATCAACCAGGATATAGGAATGGAATTTGAAAATGTGCCATTCTTATAATGGAAATAGGAAAAGAGAAACATCAGAAGGAATAGAACTTCCCAATCAGGAAAATATCAAAACACTTGTACCTGGGAATATTAGAAGCAGACACCAAGTAAATGGAGATGAAAGGAAAAAATAGCAAAGTAGTACCTCTGAAGAATAAGAAAACTTCTCAAAACCAAATTCTGCAGCAGAAATAAAAAAATAAATAAATAAATAAATAAATACCAGGGCAGTATTCCTTGTAAGATACTCTGGGTCCTTCTTAAAATGGACAGGAGAAGAACTCGGAAATATTGACCATAAAAGAAAATTGATGATGATGCACAAGATCTTACACCCGAGTTAAACAGTGATAGGAGGAGGAAAAGGACTCGTCAACATATGAATGCTTTGTTTGTGCATTAAGGTATATCAACCCTTGTGGGTTATTTAATGCCAAATTCTGTTTTTATATATGATTCGTAAGTGAATAGTTTTGAGCTAACCATTTTGAATGAGCTAGAGCCAATTTTTTTTGCAAATAGTTACATGGTTTCAAGTATTGCTATCTAACACTAATAATTCTCTTTAATTAAAAAATCCCTGGTAAAAGATTGAATGATTCTATTTGACCCATAGATGGGACCCTAACATTTCAAGTCAGAGTGGACCTGAGAGTAATAGTAATGAAGGGTTATCTACATTTTCAAAACTCCAGGATTGAAGCTTCACCATCAGATAGTTTTGTGTCATATCCAGGACACTTGATTTTTTTTTTTTGGTGGTGGTGGTGTTGGTGTCTTACCCCCTCTGTAGAGATGTAGTCGGCCAAATCTAAAGCATCCAGCCAACTGGGCTATAGGGTTGATGCATCAATGACTTGAATAGCCAAAAAAGATATTATAGCAAGCCCATAACCACGACAATAGAAATATTTTCAGAACCAACAAAAATCCAAATATCCTAAAAAGAAAAGAATAACAACTTTATGGACAAGCGACAACATAAGAGAATTGCACAAGATGATATGGATATGGCTAAGAGGATGAAACTTGAAAAGAGAAACCAAATCTCTGAACATCAGTTTTGTGAAAAATTATATTCATTTTCAATGAATGACACTTAATTCCTTCACCCCCACCCACAGACTGTTGGTTTTATATTGTATAAACCCTTATTGGGCGATTTAATACCAAAGTCAGGCTTTTTTGCAAGAAATGTTATGGTTTAAATACCTTATGATGATCACTTGTAAACAATTATTGATATAGCTATTCTTAGATCCTGCATTTAAATCTACCCTCTGCCATTTTAGCGTGATCAGTAAACCAGTTGTACAGTGTAATGGAAAATAAAAGTAACACCAGTATACTGGTGTAACAGGCTCAAAGGGTTAATACAAATAATTTGCACAGTTATATGGTTTCAAGTATTCCTACTCAATACAAATAAGTGCCACTGTTATATAATTTTGACGACTTTTTTTAATGGCATATCAGCCTTTTTAGGTTATTTAATGCCAAAGCCATCAACGTAGAAGATCATCAGTGATAATATAACTGAGTGAATAAAGGGGTTCATGCCTTTCTCAAGGGAATTGTTCTGAAGGTGAACATAAAAACTTGACTGGAGTTTGAACTAGCTTACTTCAAGGCAGCAGTATAGCAAATTAGCCATTAGGCCACATGGATTCCTCTCTTAAATGGTTTCAAGTATTCCTATCCAATACAAATAATTCATACACAATTATACGGTTTCAAGTATTCCTATCCAATACTAATAATTCATACACAATTATATGGCTTCAAGGAATTATTTTCATATAGACAAATTAACCAAACTCACTAATCCTTACATCATGAGGCACAATAAAAACTAAGAATAGCTTAGGTTTGGCACAAGGTTGCAGGCATGAGGCATCTAGTGAGAATCAAATGCTTTACTCAGTAGTGATTTGAGAGATTAGCTTGCTAACCCTTACACCATGGAGATGTTATCAAGATGAAGTAGTGGAGAATCAGTCTTAGCACAGGAAACTTTTTTTCATCGTATTTTACATATTTCATGCAAACAAAGGAATATTCAAGTTGAAATACAGGGAGAAATGATAAAATTGCCGTTCTAAAGAAATGGAATCATATCGTCTTTTCTAGGGTGACAATTTTAACGTTCCACCCTGTAATTATATTTCAAATCTATTTTAAATATTAATCATCATTGTAGCAATATGTGACGAGAAAATTACTTCACACAAACACACACACACATCAACCATTTACATCTTTTCACGAGCCCAAGGATCCCAAAATTTCGGTACCTGCCCATTTGAAGAATCCTAAGGACCCAAAGTCTGCATTTCCTATCTCAATTCATCATACAAATCAAAGAATGCCGCTTTAATCCATTGTACTCCAAAAAGCATCTAAAACAAGCCTTAATCATATTTACTAAGCTTAATCTGTCACAAGGCTACAATAATGGAACCCCCAATGAGGATTGACTTCACTACATTAGTCTGCAACACAAGGATTTACAAGCTAGCATCCTCATCTTGTTTTTTTTTATCATGTTTCATAGAAACATGGCATTAAATGTTATTTTTCAGCAAACTATGCAGATGATCTAGTGCTTCTTGCAAAGACACCGACTAAAGCTGAATCTCTTCTACACAGCATAGAATGGGCAGCAAAGGCATTGGTCTCTACATAAACTCAGTGCCTATCATTTAATGACAAACTTCTGAAATTTGTAGACCATTTCATATACCATGGTAGCAACATCTCATTTACTGAAAGCAATTTCCACATACATGAGTAAGGTGTAGACTACGACTGACAGCTTAACGACTATATGGACATCTGATCTCTCAGATAAAATAAAATGGGAAATATTCCAAGCTGTGTCAGTACTACTGTAAGGTTGCACCACTTGGACTAATAAAATGCCTCGGCAAAAAGCTTGAAGGGAACTACACAAGAAATTTGCATGCAGTTTTGAATAAATCAGAAGCATCACCCAACAAAATAGCTGGTTTGGTTTGTTTGGTTTTATGGCATATCAACCTTTGTAGGTTATTTAACACCAAATCCATTTTTATGTAAATAATCTGTTCTATTGAAAACAGTTCAGTTTAGCATAAGTACACAGTTTAATTGTCAAAAACATTTCCATTTCAAACTATTCAAGCAGTTATATGTAATAATTCAGTTAAGTGTAAATACAGTTTTAATGTCGAAAAACAGTTCTATTTGAAATAATTCAGTTAAGCATAAGCACGCAGTTTAAGTGTAAGTACGGTTTAATTGTCAAAAACGTTTCTATTTCAAGCTATTCAGTTTATTCAATTCATTTTAGCATAAGTATGCTGTTAGTTCTATTTAACCCATAGATAGGGCCCTATCAGGTGCTACCACTCCGGGCCGGAGTGGACCTGGGAGCGATGACAATGAAGGGGTACTCCGCATTCCCCAAAGCTCCAGCACTGCTGGAACCTCACCAACAGATTGTTTAGTGTCATATCCAGGACACTCGTTAGGGGGGGGGGTCAGTGTATTCTACAGCCCCAGCTGACTGGGCACCCAACAAAATAGTTGGTGTCTGTGTGTGTGTGAGTAATATATATAAGTGCACAATTCATAAATACCTAGAATTGCTGCATCAGAGTTGTCGACACAGAAAATTGAATTGGTTAGCCAAGTTCAAATTCTGACTGGGGTTGTTAACATTCACTTTGCACTAATGCCCTTTGGGAAAAGCATAAACCCATTTCTTTTTTTTCCAGCTCTGGATAAAATAAGAGAGCTGACTGAGCTCTATTCTTCATAGTGGGAGCACAATCAGTTGAGAAGGACAACTGAATTCAGTTCTCAATACCCTGTTATATATCACCTTGGGGAAGACTTGTGTCCTGTAGTGAACTGTCAACACACCAAGAAGCTACTGGGATGATATGCATCTAATGCATAATTAATAAATGTCTAAATTTTTTTTTTTTTTTTTTTTTTAAATGCCATAGTTTTTAGGAAAAAAAAACAAAAAAATAAAAATAATGATTCATAACTTATGCACAATTAAAATCAGTGTATTTTGTAAAATGTGTTTAAAAATAATTGTAATGTTTATTATTGTAAACCAATATTAGTAGCATGAAAGTTATTTTGGCCCCGAATTTTTTTCCGTTGAAATTTTTAAGATCGATTATATAGGGTCTAATTGGCACATGGATACTTGCAACTTATTAGTGGTGAATTTTAGCTTCCAAGTGAGAATATTCTTCATTGATTTTATAAATTTGAAAAAAATTTTTTGCAAACAAGTCGAACTTGTAAAAAGTTTTTTTTTTATTCAACCACTAAATATAGTGTTGTTTAAATAGATTGATTAAAAAAAATTTTTTTTTTTTGGTAAGAGTGTGATCGAGAATATCACCAGTTACTAGATTAAAAAAAAAAAATTTAAAAGAGAGAAATATCTATTTTTACACCAGGTGTTAATATTTGAGGTAAGGATTTTAGTTGCTATACAAGGAGTTATTTCCCTTGGATAGAGCAACCTAACAGGAAAATCTAATACAATATAAATTTAGTTTGATTTATTTGTTTAATGGCATATCAACTCCTTATGGTTAATTTAATGCTGAAAATTGATTCATTTATGTTTAATAATAATCAACTACATTTTCAACATTCCATTACAGCCATTTTTTTTTCATTTTTTTTTAAATCATTTCAAAATTTTATTAATTATCTAAAATAGCATAATCATTCAATTATGCACAACGATGTGGTTTAAAGTATTCCGATCAAATTATTTAGAAATAATTCTATGGTTTAAAGTATTCCGATCAAATTATTTAGAAATAATTCTATGGTTTAAAGTAATCATAAGTGTTGGGCCCATTGGACTTTACTGTTAATATTGCTGCTGCTGCTGTACCTGCTTATATATATATATATCTCTTCACTCCTGTTCTATCCCCTCCCACCCTTCTTTCCTGTGTCTATTCTGATTTATTTTATCCATAAGATCTGAAGAAGTCCCGTTAATTTTTTTTTGTGTGTTTTTTTTGATTTTATCAAAAACACATAACAGGATGGAAATAAATTTATAATCCTAATGTGACTGGTTTGTGTTTTTTTTCTTAATGAAATTATTGCTCTGTAATGTCAGTAATATTGAGCTCTTTACCAGGAAAATTTAAATGTTCACTTTTTAATAGTTTTCTAGTCCTGATGGAATTACTCCCAAATCCGGTTTAACTGGACCAAATAATATATATATATATATATATATATATATGAGAGAGAGATGATGGTTCAGCAGAACCAAAACGCTATAGCGTCGACTGACTTTGTTTCTCTATAAATCCCCACATTCTATTTGGGTTACTTGTCAATTTTTCTTCACAAATTGTCGGATTACTATCCATTATTTTCTTATATATATATATATATATATATTATATTGTGTGTGTGTGTGTGTGTACACACACACACACACACACGCGCTCTAAAAAACAGGGCAGAGTTATAGCTAAATGTAATTTGAAAACTTCTCCAGAATTTGGGGAAAACAGAATGGAATCTAAAAGTTGGAAGGACTGAGAACTATGGACTCTATAGTAAGTAAGTAAAATTGGCAACCATAGTCGAGGGTGACTCGAAGGCTCCTTTTTCAATAGCTACTACACCAAGGTGTCGGGAAGGGCGCTAATCCTTTCCTTGGATTGCTCCACTTTACCCTTGATCCATACCTAATAATGCTGAGTGTTAAGCAAGGAGGCATCAAGTACCATTTTTTGAGTCTTTGGTATGACTCAACCTGGGATTGAACCCAGGTCTCCCGGGCCATTGGCGAACACTCTAACCGCTAGGCCAATGTCCAGTTCTCTTTAGAGAGACTTGCCAAAAAGTAAATCGGCCAGTATGGTGCATTTAAATTTATGAAAGAACAACGGATTCAGATTGGAGATATCCGTTCATGAGATGAGCTCGGAAAATGGAATAAAGTTACAGCTCAGAAAGTTGGTTTCGTTATTCTTACAGGACAATAATTTGCAGGTTTTTTTATCATTTGAGAATCTCAAATGTGAATCGAACAGAAGTGTTAAATAAATAGCTCGGTACTTTTGACAGCAAGTTGCATGAACTCAGAGGGATGGAAATTAAACTCCCAGATGCTGTACTCGCATGCAGATGCTTGAAAATTTGCAATTCAAGTGAGCTTCATTTCCAGTTGGCATTATGAAACACAGTCTGGATTAAAAGCATGGTAGAAGTAACTAGAAGCCAAACATTTGGAGATCTAATTTTTCCAATGCAAGTATCATTGGAGACTGAGAAAAGGTTTGGTTAGGTTGTGTTTTATGGCATGTCAACTCTTGTGGTGTATCTAATTCCAAACCCTGTTAACCTATATAATTTGTAAGCTTAATAGTTTGTAGGTACCATTTCTAAATGAGCCAGAGCTCATTTGTTTACAAAGTAAAAGGGGTTTCAAGCATTGTTATTTATTGTTTTCACACAGTTAAATGGTTTCAAGGATTTCTATTTAACACTCATAGTACTATTTAATAAAAATAATCCCAAGTAGAAGATTGAACAGTTCTATTTGACCCATAGATGGGACCCTAACAGATATTACAACTCCCGGTCAGAGTGAACCTTAGAGTAATAGTAATGAAGGGGTACTCCACATTCCCCAAAGCTCCAGGAAAGGAGCTTCACGATCAGATGGTTTTGTATCATATCTAAGACTCATTTATAGCAAAAAGGTGGGGGTGAGTCAAATTCTCTAAACTCCGAAAGTGGAGCCTCACCATCCAATGCAGTTTAATGCCATTGGCCAGGACTCAAAATGGTTTCAAATATTTCTCTTGAATACTAATAATTCAATTTGACATTAACCATTTGTTTGCACGCTGTTAAATGGTTTTAAACTGAGTAAAAGATTATGTAGTTCAATTTGAGCCATAGATGTGAACCTAATAGGTTAGAGTGGACCTGAGAGTAATGGCAATGAAGTGGTACTCCACATTCCTAAAAGCTTAAGGACTGAAGCCTCAATATAAGATTGTTTAGTGTCATATCCAGGACACTTGTTTGGGAGACTTATCCCTCAGCAGAGGTTCAGTCAGCATATTCTACACTCCCAGTGAAGAGGGTGTGGGAATGAGAAAAGTTTTGGTAAACAAGCCAGGATTATAGTTGGGATCTTTAGGACACGTAAGGAAGAAAGAAAGGAAGAAAGATCTCAAAGAAGACACTGAAGAAGAAGCAGACTACTTGATAAATTTGGGTAAATAGAGGAATAAGTATAAGAAAAATGCAACAGTTCCTACCCCCCCCAAAGAGTTGTTAAATGTAACTGTTTTGGCCAATATGTTTATCCCATTCCATTTATATTAAAAGAAGGACTTACTGGCATAAAAACGAAGGGTCTAAGGACTGATTTTAAAGTTTTATTTTTCTATAATGATTTGAGTTTTTCTCCAATTTTTCTTAAAAAAAAAAAGAAAAGTTGGCAACCATATCGAGGGTGACTCGAAGGCTCTCTTTTCGATAGCTACCCCACCAAGGTGTAGGGGAGGGCACTATGCCTCTCCCTGTATTGCTCCACTTTACCCTCGACCTGTACCTTATAATGCTGAGTGTTAAGCAAGATAGCATCAAGTACCATTTTTTAAGTCTTTGGTATGACTCGACCTGGGATTGAACCCAGGTCTCCCAGGCCATTGGCAAACACTAACCATCATGCCAACGTCCGGTACAAAAAAAACAAAATGTGGAGTATTAAATAAAAAGATGATGGAATGGCATGGTGTACACATATATAAACATACTAACACGCACACACACATACATACATACATACATACACCCAAAAATAGTATTCTTTTTAAAAGAGCCAGAAACTACAAACCCAGGTTTCAACAAATGGATCTTCAAGATAATTCTAACTAAAAGATGGCTGGCCCAAATAACATTTTATTATTGAAGTGGCTACCAGAAAGAATAAAAAAATTAGCATAAAACAAACAAAAGAAAACCCAAACCCACATTTTATTTGCCAAGGAGTCGGGCTTTTTTTCTTTTAAATGCCTGCAAACATTTAATATTCCATATATATATATGTGTGTGTGTGTCCAACTCTTTTCCAAATTTTAGTAATTACTGTATATATTTACCTATCATGCAATTATAAGATCTAAATTTAAGCCTAATATTTGGGGGAGGCACATTATATATGAGATACAAACTGTGGAAATAGTTGACCTAGGCTTAGACTTGGCCAACTAGTAGGCCTAAAATTTCCAGCAGCAAAAGTTAAACAGTCCCCGACAATATTGAATGATACTCTAGTATTCATGGTATTAAACTCCGTAGAAATGGCATTCAAGTGAAAGGAGGATAATGTAACAGTTATTGTCTTAGAAAATCATCTCAACAGGCTGAATTTAAATCCAAGACAAAGCTGTTTGCATCTTCCTTTGTGTTAATGCCCTCAGGAAAGCATGAATCCATTTGTTCACCTTCTCCCCAACCAGCTATGAATAAATAATAGGCCAGACTGACCTCTTTAGCCTTGGTGCAGCAACCAGTCTAGAAGGAAGACTTTGAATTCAGACCTTGAAGTACTTGACAGAAAAAGAAAAAAAGAAAAGAAAAA
>OY757943.1:54014186-54124186 GCA_963585895.1 Sepioteuthis lessoniana | reverse complement strand
CTAAAAAAATTTTTTGTTGCATAAAAAAAAAAAAGAAAAAGATGAAGAAAGAGAGAGAGAGAGAAATCCATAGAATAAAAATATCCTATAATTTCATGTCTGCCAAAGTTTAATTTCTAGTGCAAAAAAGTAGGCCTTTCATGTGACGAGACAAAAAAAAAAAAAAAAAAGAAAAAAGAAAAAAAAAAAAGGGTACTGTATTTACTTGACATGGACTCCAGGAGTTCCAATGACTTCCCCGTCACAGTTCCAGACGCTGTTTTGAGACGAACGAGAACCAGAGCGGAAAAGGTGTTGCCGACAATTGACCTCACCCGTTTCAAACTCAAATTCTTCTTCGAGGGGACGAAACTGAAACTCCCTGACACGATAGACTTGAACAAAGTCAAAGTCGAACTGAAAAGCACATACAAAAAAAAAAATTAAGTCAGGCACATAAGAAAGGGTGAGGTTGAGTAATGAATATCTACATAGAAAACAGGTTGTGTAGTGCAAGATTGAATTTAAGGCTGGTTGTAATTCTGTGAGTAGCAATGCCTTTAAGGGTAGGCTTGAATATAATATCACTAAAGTCAGTCAAATCTCTCGTTTCTGGCATGTCACAAAAATAGACAGAAAAAGTGGATGAGCGAGCAGTTTAGAATACTATTGTTGGTTGGTTGTTTTATGGCGTATCAACCCTTTTCAGGTCATTTAATGGTGAATTGAATTTCAAACAATTCAGTTTATAAGTATAGTTTTTTGTTTACAAACAGTTAAAAGGTCAAAACAGTTCTATTTCAAACAATTCAGTTTATAAGTATAGTTTTTTGTTTACAAACAGTTAAAAGGTCAAAACAGTTCTATTTCAAATAATTCAGTTTATAAGTATAGTTTTTTGTTTACAAACAGTTAAAAGGTCAAAACAGTTCTATTTCAAACAATTCAGTTTAACATAAGTACACAGTTTAGTTCTACTTGACCCATAGATAAGACCCTATCCGGTGTTACCACTCCGGGGCAGAGTGGACCTTAGAGCAATGGCAATGAAAGGATACTCTGCATTCCCCAAAGCTCCAGCATTATTGGAACCTCACCATCAGATTGGTTAGCGTCACATTCAGGACACTTGTTGGAGGAGTCTTACCCCTATGCAAAGAAGCAGTTGGTGCATTCTACAACCCCAGCCGACTGGGCCAAACTAGTTCTAGTTTAGTGGCATATCAACCTTTGTAAGTTATTTAAATCCAAAACCATCCTTGTAGATGAATGGTAGTGGTACTATCTAACATATAGCTGCGGGGATAGGAAGATTCATACCTTTCTTAAATGGTATTAGTCTCAAGTGTATGTAATAGCCCAACTGGAGTTTAAACTCACTCACTTCAGTTTCACACATTAGCCATTACACCACGAGGAAACCTTCCACTAATTTTAGAATAAGTTTTTCTATATTTTTACTGATCATTGATGGTATTGAAATAACATGAATATTGTTAAGCTGGCTTTTTGCCCAAATCAATAATTCAAATCAGGTGCCACCACTCTGGGTCACAGTGGACCTGGGAGTGATGGCGATGAAAGGGTATCCTGTATTCCCTAAAGCTCCAGCATTACTGGAACCTCACCATCAGATTGTTTAGTGTCATATTCAGGACACTCGTTGGGGGAATCTTACCCCTCTGCAGAGATGCAGTCGGTGTATTCTACAGCCTCAACTGACTGTGCTGTATTCTACAAAGATGGTTATGGCATTAACTAACCCACAAAGTTTGACAATCCATAAACCAAAGAAACTAAACCAATCAAACTTTCAACCACAAAATTCTGAAAAAAATATTTGTGTAGAATACAAACTCCCATTTTGTAATTTGTAGTGGCTGAATTGAAAATTTGTTCAACTTTTATCCAGTACATAGAGACTAAAAATAAAAATTTATTTGGATTATAAAATATTTTGAAATGAATAAAAAATTACAGAGTATTTAGGGCAAAGGCAAGAATATGTCTGCAGAAAAAAAAATAGAAGAAACAAACTATAAACAAACACACATTTTCGTGGTTATTTCTCTGTAGAAATAAAAAACATAATTTAGACGAAAGATTAATTATTTTCAATCACACTGTTCTGAATAAAGTGACAAATATGGCTGGAAAAAATGTTAATATTTAGTTCTTGTGTATAATATGCACTTTTAAATTTGGGTCTGAAAAATTTAGCAAAATAGTGTGTGTGTCTTATATAGAAATAATTATGATAGCATAAATCAGATGAAAAATGGCAAAATTTAAAGATTTTATATTCAGTGAGACAAAATACGACGAAAAAACAGTTGTGATATGAATGATACTTTCTTTTCTATTTTGAAATATTCATGTTCAATGCTTAAGTTTTTATAATACTAAAACCAACGGATCATTAGGTTTCTGTTCTAATGATGATTTTGATGCTTTTATTAAGGAAGGAGTGAAGGATTCTATTAAGCATTTTATAGTTAACAACTGTCCCTGATGATATCAATGCTTCTATTTAGGAAGGAGTGAAGGATTCTATTAAGTTTTTTATAGTTAACAACTGTCCCTGATGATATTGATGCTTCTATTTAGGAAGGAGTGAAGGATTCTATTAAGCATTTTCTAGTTAACAACTGTCCCTGATGATATCAATGCTTCTATTTAGGAAGGAGTGAAGGATTCTATAAAGCATTTTATAGTTAACAACTGACCCTGATGATATTGATGCTTCTATTTAGGAAGGAGTGAAGGATTCTATTAAGCCTTTTATAGTTAACAACTGTCCATGATGATATTGATGCTTCTATCTAAGGAGTGAAAAATTCTTATTTAGCTTTCATAGTTATCTTTGTCATACCAAGAATATGGACCAGAAACTTACAAGATTATGCAAAAATGAAATTTTTTTTTTCCCCCACTAGTCACTTCGGTAAAATTGTGACATATGCCATTTATATAAAAGCCTTGAATGTTAGGCTCAATAATCTAAAATCAATGTTAACTTATATTTCCAGCACAAGAAAAAATTTTTCTTTGCCTATTTATAATTCATTACTATCTGGTTTTGAAATTAGGAAGCTAAGTAACTTACCTGATCCGAACGCCGATCCCTGCAACTTAACAAATGTCGAAGATAATTTATACGAGAACAGCGCTTAACAAGAATAAGGTCTGTGCATCCATCACCAAGATGACACGTTGGGGACACACCTTCTGGACTCATTGCACAGCGACAACTCATCGTCACAGCATTTACACCAATGAACTCCCCTCTTAAAGTCTGCCACTGACTGTCCGCTGAAGAAAAGGAAATAGAATTTTTATGACTTAATTATTTAGTGCAAGCATTGACATCCCTGCCACCCGAATAAATGACAATTCAGTTTAGCATAAGTATGCAGTTTAAATGTAAAAACAGTTCTATTTCAATCAATTCAGTTTAGCATAAGTACACAGTTTACTTCTATTTGACCCATAGATAGAGCCGAATCAGATGCTACCACTCTGGGCCAGAGTGGACCTGTGGGCGATGGCAATGAAGGGGTGCTTCGCATCCCCCAAAGTTCAAGCATCACTAAAACCTCACCATCAGATTGTTTAGTGTTATATCCAGGACACTCGTTGGGGGTGGGTGTCTTACCCATGTGCAGAGATTTAGTTGGTGTATTTTACAGCCAGAGCCAACTGAGCAAGCCATTATTGGAACTCTTACAGGTAACACCATTGTGGGTAGGAGTGGACCTGAGAGTAATGGTAACAAAGGGATACATCACACTCTTAAGAACTAAAGCCTTAGTTTGGTTGGGTTTTATGGCATGTCAACCATTGTAGGTTATTTAATGCCAAATCCTCTTTATACATATATATTAAATATATATGATTTGGTTTGGTTGGGTTTTATGGCATATCAACCATCGTAGGTTATTTAATGCCAAATCTTCTATACATATGTATTAGACGTATATGATTTGTAAACACATTTTGTTGATAACATTTTTAAACAAGCCTGAGCTCATTCTTTTGTACACAGTTAAATAGTTCCAAATATTGCTATGTATCACTAATAATTTAATTAAACATCAGTCATTTGTTTACATGCAGTTAAATGATCAAATAGTTCTATTTAAAACAATTCAGTTGAGCATAAGTCATTTATTTGTACACATTTTAAATGTCAAACAGTTCTACTTGACCTATAGATAGGACCCTATCATGTCCTACCACTCTGGGCCAAAGTGAATCTGGGGATGATGGTAATGAAAGGGTACTACTCCTCATTCCCCAAAGCTCCAGCATTACTGGAGCCTCACCATCAGATTATTTAATGTCATATCCTGGACACTCATTGGGGGGAAGTGTTATATATCAGATATAAGTTTGTTTCATACAAGTACACCACCATTTTTTTTCTGGAGGAGGGGTTAACTCTTTTTTTCCGAGAATACAGTCAGCATATTCTAAGCCCCACTGACTGGGCAAAGTGCCGCCCGCACCAAGGTTCTGTGACAATAATTACACCTAATTTGAATAAAAAAGACACAGCTTTATTAAGATAGTCTTTATTAAGATCATCTAAATATAGATGAAGGAGGATAACTAAAAGCAGCAGATATTTTTGGTTTAGTTTTATGGCACATCAACCATTGTAGGTTATTTAATGCTAAATCCATTTTTCTACATATAAACAGGTCTATTTCAAACAATTCAGTTTAGTATAAGTATAGTTTTTTTGTTTACACACAGTTAAATGTCAAAACAGTTCTATTTCAGTTTAGTTCTATTTGACCCATAGATAGGACCCTATCAGGTGCTACCACTCTGGGTCAGAGTTGACTTGAAAGTGATCGCAATAAAAAGATACTCTGCATTTCCCAAAGCTCCAGCATTACTGGAGCATTACCATCAGATTATTTCGTGTCATATCCAGGACACTTGTTTGGGAGAGGTGGTGGTGGGGGTCTTACCCCTCTGCAGAGAAGCAGTCAATATATTCTACAGCTGCCTCCTTAAAACAAACTGGGCCCAAAAGAAGCAGGTGTTGAAAGAATGATTACTGTCCTGATAAGAAAAGAAAAAAAACAAAAAAAACAAACAAACAAACCAAAGAAACACATGGAACAACTTCTTACCAATGGGAGGTTTCTCTGGAGAAGACTTAGCTAATTTTTCACCTTCTGCGCTACAAATCAGGCAGCTGGAAAAAACAAAATTAAAATTTAAAACAAACAAGGAATGATAGGTAAATTATTGTCATTTTAAATCATTAATTTTGTGCCTGTGCTTTGTTTCAGATCTTGGGCACTCTCTTTGAGGAAAGCAGCACCTTTATGTAGTTTCACTCCTTCAGATATTTGTAAATAGCACCCTGTACCGGTGGCTTTACTCCTACCCAGGATGGTAATACCTATTAGGGTCTCATCTCTTTGATATATAAAGTAATTACCTGTTTAAATGACTGTGAAGGTGCATTTTTTTTCTGTATCTAATTGGTTTGGTTTGTTGGGTTTATGGCATATCAACCTTTGTAGGTTATTTAATGCCAAATCCATTTTTATGTAAATAATCAGTTCTATTTAAAACAATTCAGTTTAGCATGAGTACACAGTTTAATTGTCAAAAACATTTCTATTTCAAACTATTCAAGCAGTTATATATAACAGTTCAGTTTAGTGTAAGTACAGTTTCAATGTCAAAAACAGTTCAATTTCAAATAATTCTGTTTAGCATAGGCATGAAATTTAAATGTAAGTGCAGTTTAAGTGTGAAAAATATTCCTAGCTATTCAGTTTAGTCGAGCAGTTCTAATTCAGCTAATTCAGTTTAGTATAAATACACTTTCAATGTCAAAAAACAGTTCTATTTCAAATAATTCAGTTTAGCATAAGCACGCAGTTTAAATGTAAGTAGGGTTTAATTGTCAAAACATTTCTATTTCAAGCTATTCAGTTTACTCAAACAATTCAGTTTAGCATAAGTATGCCGTTAGTTCTATTTAACCCATAGATAGGGCCCTATCAGGTGCTACTACACTGGGCCAGAGTGGACCTGGGAGCAATGGCAATGAAGGGGTGCTCCATATTCCCTAAGGCTCCAGCATTACTGGGACCTCACTATCAGACTGTTTAGTGTCATATCCAGGACACTCATTAGGGGGGGTTTACCCCTCTGCAGAGGTGCAGTCAGTGTATTCTACAGCCCCAGCCGACTGGGCAATGTATTTAATTGAAGACTGTAAATGTTAAACTGACTCTGGTATAAAATAACTCAACAAAAATTGACATATCATAAAACTAACCTATTATCGGACAAAAGTCTAATACTTCTGTCCTGTTTTTCAATGGATAAAGATGAATACAGCTTAAACACTTTGATACATTAACAATTGGTGAGATTTAAATGTTGACCATTTTACATTAAGTTCGTAAATTGTATAAGCTTAGCATTGTCAAAATAGTATGACACCTGGTGAAGATCACACTCGTTAGGAGTCCTCATGGCATAGTGGTTAACTTACTTGACTGTAACATCAGAAGCAAATTCAAACTTCAGTCATGCTATTGCATTCACTTTTAGACTAATGCCCAATCATTCATCGCTTCTGGCAGGTCTTCAGGGCTACGTCCTGTATCCTCACATAGCTGCTGTATGTATGTTTGAACTGGCTGTCCTGCTTTTGCTTGGCCATATGTGGGGGGTGGGTAGCATAAGTTCAGAGTTTAAACTCAGTTAAATATCATCATCATATCGTGCTGGCAGCACGGATATCCCTGACCCTCTCTCGCCACTCCTCCCTATCGTTCATCGCCCTAGGCAGGTCTTCAGGACAACAACCAGTTAAATATAAAAACAGTTAATTTCAAACAGTTCAGTGTAATTACACAGTTTAATTATATTTGACCCATAGATAGGACTATCAGATACTATTACTCCAGGTCATAGTGAACCTGGGAGCAATGGCAATGAAGGGGTACTCTGCATTCCCTAAAGCTCTAGCATTACTGGAGCCTCACCATCAGATTGTTTAGTGTCATATCCAGAACACAGAGGTGGGGGGGGGTTCTACTCTGAAGAGATGTAGTTGGTGTATTTCACAGCCCCAGCTGACTAGGCTAACTGAGGCTGTGAAAGTGGGTGGAAATAGATGATGAACACAATGTGTGGGACAGTTTTTTTTTTTTTTTTTTTTTTTTAAGAACCAGCTCTTCTATCTTTGAATGGTTCAATCTCTCCCCAGCTACACTATCTTTTGGTCTCCTCACATCCCAATCCAGCAAAAAGAGAGAGAGAATTGAAAGCCAAGCTTCTTTCATTCTTGTCAACCTTAGCCTACTGGATGAGATTTTAAACTTTATCAACACGTCAGTCTTCTGGCTTCTTTTAAAATAACTTATCTATTTGTACTCTGCTATCATTTGCTTATCAAGTGACACCTGCTTCAAAAGTTGATTGAGATTTTGTTTCATGTCTATATATGTGACATAGCTATCATCAACATAGCAGATATCATTGACTAACAACTCATCTTAAGTGTAAGGACCTTGCTGTTTTATTTTTTTCAGTTCTCTCTTTGAGGCCATGGAAGCAAGATGAAATGGATAATGGACACAATGTGCTGGCTAGCTCCTTCATTCTTTAAAGAACTGAAACTTCTTGTAGGGGAAGGAGGGAGTGATTATGGCATATCAACCTTTGTAGGTTATTTAATGCCTAATCAATTTTTATACAAATAAAGTTCTATTTCAAACAATTCAGTTTAGTCTAAGCATAGTATCAACGTCAAAAACAGTTCCATTTCCAATAATTCCGTTTAGCATAAGTACGTAGTTAAAATGCCAAAACAGTTCTATTTCAATCAATTCAGTTTAGCATAAGTACAGAGTTTAGTTCTATCTGACCCTATCAGGTGCAATCACTTTGGGCTAGTGTGGACCTGGGAGCAATGGCAATAAAGGGATACTCTGCATTCCACAAAGCTCCAGCATTACTGGAACCTCATCATCAGATTGTTTAGTGCCATATCAGGACACTCATAGGGGGAGAGTCTTACCACTCTGCAGAAAAGCAGTTGGTGTATTCAACTACCCTAGCCAACTGGGCAATACAGAGTTAAATGTAAAAACAGTTTTATTTCAGATAATTCAGTTTAGCATAAGTACGCAGTTTAGATGTAAAAACAGTTCTAATTCAAGCAATTCAGTTTAGCATAAGTATGTAGTTTAAATGTCAAAACAGTTCTATTTTAAACAATTCAATTTAACATTAGCACACAATTTAAATGTCAAAACAGTTATTTCAACCAAGACAGTTTAGTTCTATTTGACCCATAGATAGGACTATCAGGTGTTATCAATCCAAGCCAGAGTGGACCTGGAAGCAATGGCAATGAAGGGGTACTCCACATTCCTCAAAGTTCCATCATTACTGAAACCACACAATCAGATAGTTTAGTGTTATATCCAGGAGTCTTATTGAGAAGTGGTTATTACCCATCTCTAGAGAAGCAGTCGGTGTATTCTACAGTCCCAGCCAACTGGGCAATCTCATATGTTTAATATGATATTGTTCTGTTTGTGCGAACATTTGTCTCCTCCCGCTTCAGTCACAAAAAGAGACACCAAATCACAAAACCTTTGTCTTATATTAAAGTTCACCGAACAAACTGGGTCGGGGATGCAAGATCAAGTATATCTTATTATACCTCACCCACTGGATGAGATGTTGAACTCTTAACTTATTTTTCTCTTGCCTTTTCTGAATACTTATTTCTTTATAATTTTACGTAAGTGGATGAAAAAAATTCAAATAATAGAGAGATATGTTGTTGATTGGGCTTGTTAACCACAACCTTCTTAAATCTTCAAATTAACAATTAGGAAATGCAAATTTTATGTCATATGCAAAAAAAAAAAAAAAAAAAAAAAAAAAAAAAGCAATGACTACAACAATTATTTAATTATCTTTTATAACTCACTCTGCCATACAACGGCTGCCGTCCCTTGGGTGGCTGTCATGTTCGCTGGCCGGCAGGAAAGAAACTTCACCCAGGTACGACTTGTTGCCCATCAATTTCTTAAAACCTGATTGAAAGATATCAAAAGATAGAAATAAATTAGAGACAAACAAAATGAGGGAAAACATAAAGCAAGGGAAATCAAACAAACACAATTCAAAATATTTTTAATCATTACTGTTAAGCTTGCAGAGATTAACCAGCTCATTGGCCCAGTGGGTAGAGTGTTCACCAATGATCCGGGAGACCTGGGTTCAATCCCAGGTCACGTCATACCAAAGACTTTAAAAATGGTACTTGATACCTCTTTGCTTAACACTCAGCAATATAAGGTATGTATCGAGTTTGAGTTTGAGTTTGAGTTTTGTTTAACGGCATATCAACCCCTGTGGGTCATTTAATGCCAAAAAGGTTATTTTTAATTTCAGTCATTAAAATAGCGGTTCTATAGAGATGTTTGGTTATATCTTACTGAAAAAGTTGCTTTTTTTTAGAAAATTAAAAATGTTTTCAGGGTTTGTATTCTTAAAGATGTCCCTCAGGTTTCTTGCTTGATAGTATTTAGTGCGGATATGTTTAAGGTTGTTACAATTTAGAAGGATATGTTTGGTTGTGAGTTGTACTTTGCATGATGGGCACACTGGGGCATCCTCCCCTTTTAACAGGTGTGAATGAGTAATGTGGGTGTGCCCAATACGCAATCTGGCAAGTATTACTTCTTCTCTTCTGATACTTCTGTAGCCTGTTGGCCACTCTCCGATAGCTTCTTGTATTTCATGGAGTTTGTTTTGGGTCTGATTGTCCCATGATTTCTGCCATTTGTCTGATATAAATTTCTTTATGGTTGGTTTTAGATCTGTATATGGGATTTTTGATTTGCACATATCAATTTGAAGAGCTTTTTTGGCAGCTTTGTCTGCTTTTTCATTTCCTTGGATGCCAATGTGACTTGGTATCCAGGTGAATATGATGCTATTATTTTTAGAGAGGGAGTTTAGTTTGTTTAAGAGCTTTGTAATCAAGGGGGATGATGTATCTCTGTTCTGTAGTGCTAGCAGGACTGATTTGGAGTCTGTGTATATGATAAATTTGGAAGCTTTATGATCTGCTATGATATTCATAGCTAGATCAATGGCTGTGGTTTCTGCACTGTAAATTGAAGCTTCATTAGGTAGGCGTTTTAGGGTTTCTTTTTTTTGAGAAATAGCAGCACAGCCTACTTTTTTTCCTTGTTTGGATCCGTCTGTATAGATGTGATAGTGATCTGGGAACTTATTTTGTATTTTTATGAGTTTCTCTTGATAAGTGATGGGGTGTGTTTTTATTTTGGGTAACTTAGCCAGTTCTAAGTTTATAGTTGGTTGCCTTATGGTCCATGGTGCCGTTTTGGAGAGTATGGTATGGTGTACTATTTTAGTGTTGATTTTGATTTCGTTGAGGAGGTCACTTATTCTTAAGCTAAAAGGTCTGATTTTTTTTGGGTTATTTTGATACAGGTTTTCATATTTTGTTTTGCCGGTATAGTCATAAGCAGGATTTTGTGGACAGGAGATGAGTTTGATGTAGTACTGTAGTGCTAATTTTTGTCTTCTTAAATAGAGAGGGGGTTCGTTTGCTTCTATGTATAGACTTTCCTTTGGGGAAGTATTAAAGGCTCCTAAAGTAAGGCGAAGTCCTTGGTGGTGTATTGTTTCCAGTCGTTGTAAGTAGGATTTTCTGGCTGCTCCGTATATGAAGCAGCCATAGTCAAGTTTTGATCTTATTAGAGATCTATATAGCTTGATAAGTGTCTTTCTATCAGCACCCCAGTCTGTGTGGGCTATGGCTCTCAATAGTTGCATGGCTTGATTGCATTTTATTCTTAGCTTTTTTATATGTGGGATAAAGGATAGTTTAGAGTCAAAGATAATGCCAAGGAATTTATGTTCATCTGTTATGGGTATTTCAGTGTTATTTAATGTAAGTTTAGGGTGGTTGTGCATCTTGTGGATTTGACAGAAGTGTACACATTTTGTTTTACTATTTGAAATTGTAAATCCATTTTCTGTGGTCCATTTTTCGATTTTATTTATGCATTGTTGTACTTTCCTTTCTATGGTTGTCATGTTTTTTGAATTATAGCAGATGAGGAAGTCATCTACATATAATGACCCTTTGATTTCTGGAGGGAGGCAGGATGTTATGCTGTTTATTTTTATTATAAATAGGGATACTGATAAAATACTGCCCTGAGGAACTCCCACCTCTTGTGGCTTCGAATCAGAGTATGTGCTGCCAATCAGTGTCCTGAAAGATCGGTCTTCAAGAAAGTTTTGGATGAAGATGGGAAGTCTACCTTGTAACCCAAAGTTTTTAAGGTCTTTGAGAATTCCGTATGGCCACGTTGTGTCATAGGCCTTTTCAAGATCAAAAAAGACTGCCACTAGGTGTTCCTTTTTTATGCATGTTTCTCTGATTAGAGTTTCTATATGAACCACCTGGTCCATTGTGCTTCTTTTTGTTCTGAAGCCTGCTTGTAGGTTTGAGAGCAGTTTATTTGATTCGAGAAACCATATTAGTCTTTGGTTTATCATCCTTTCTAAAGTTTTGCATGCACAACTAGTTAGGGCTATGGGCCTATAGCTGGTGGGATTTGTTGGGTCTTTTTGTTTTTTGAGGATGGGGATGATTGTAGCTTGCTTCCATAAAGTAGGGATATTGCCTGAAATCCAGATATTGTTATATATGTTTAGGAGATATTTCTGGGAAATTGAAGGTAATTCTTTAAGAAATGTGTAGTGGATTTCATCTGGACCAGCAGCTGAGTTATTGGATTTGGATAATGAATTTTGGAGTTCATCTAGGGTGAAAAGTTGGTTGTAGCATTTAGTATTGTCAGAGGTGAACTTTATTTTGTTCTTTTCTTCTTTGATTCTGATGGAGTTAAATTTGTTGGAATATTTTTTGGTAGATGATGCTTGGGCAAAGTTTTCTGCCATCAGATTAGCTATTTGTTTTTCATTCAAAGCTTTTGTGCTTCCTTGGGAGAGATGATTTATAGGAGTGTGGACAGTTTTATTTGATATTTTCTTTACAAAGTTCCAAATTGTTTTGGGATTAGTATTTGAGTTTATTTTTGCAGTGAAGTTTCTCCAGGAGGACCTTTTAGCTTCTTTAATTGTGCGTCTAGTTTTAGCTCTTTGTTGTCTATATTTGTCTAGATTTTCTGATGAAGGGTTGGTTTTAAATTTCCTGAGGATTCTTTGGCGTTCTCTGATCACAGTTTTGCACTCCTCCGTAAACCAGGGATTGTTATGTTTTGGGGATGTTGTAGTTTTAGGTATGGTTTTGTTTGCTATATTAATTAGGGTGTTTGTGAAATGTATTATAGGTTCTTCTTGGTTTATATTTGTTTCTGGGATTAGGGTGTCAAGGCATAGTTTTTTGTAGGCTTGCCAGTTTGCTTTTTTGAAATTCCATCGTGGGGTTTTTGAGACTGTTTGTGGGTCTGATTTTCCTGGTTTAGTATTTTCTATTATGATTGGAAAGTGATCACTGCCGCAGGAATCTTCATATACCCTCCAGTTATATTCTATAAAGGTGGCTGGATCGCTGAGTGTTAGATCTATAGCAGAGAATGTACCTGAGGATGAGCTTAGGTGGGTTTGAGCTTTCCGATTGTGGAGACATAGGTTGTTGTTATTAATGATTTTTTCAAGGGTCTGACCTCTTTTGTTCGTTGTCCTGCTTCCCCACAAAATGTTGTGGCTATTGAAATCTCCCATCAATATATATGGCTTAGGGAGTTGATTTATTAGGTTATTTAGCTGTTCTTCGTTTATAGGATCTTGAGGTGGAATGTATATAGAGCAGATAGTGGTGGTTTTGTGTAAAGTTGCTGAAATTGCTACTGCTTGTAGGGGGCTGCTGATGTTGATTTTGCTTTGGGGAATGTTTTTCCTTATTAGGATTGATACACCACCCGAAGCTCTTAGTCCCGTGTCATGTATATAGTCATATTGCTCATAATTTTTCATGTTTGTTTTATCATTGCTTTTTTTGAATGTTTCTTGGAGACATATAATGGTAGGATTTTGTTCAGTTATTAACAGCTGGAGTTCGTTGTAATTTGCCTTGTAGCCATGACAGTTCCATTGGATTATCTTGTGGGTATTTTGGTATTTGGCCATAACTATTTATGCAGTGTGTGTCTTGGGTTTAGGGTGTACTATTTAATTTTTGTATTTTCGATTTTAGGTGTCGAGTCCATTTCGGTTTCCATACTTTCTATGTTTCTGGATTTATTTTTGGTTTTTGAAGGGGTGTGTTGAGTAGGTTTTTGTTTTTCTTCTTTTTCTCTGGTTCTTGAGGTTGATCGGTTTCTGTTTTTGATAGTTAGCGTTTCATTTTTTTGGCTAGAGGTTGAAGGGATGTTTTTTGATTTGTCAGTTGGAGTTAGTTGTACATTGGGTATAATGGTTTTAAGGGTTTTGATTAGTTCATGTAGGTCGTTTATTAAATTTGTTAATTCTTCTTCTATTTTTGTTGTTTTTATTTGTGTTTTTGCTTCGTTTTCTACTTGGTTTGAGGGAGTCCTGGTTACCTGAGAGAAAGTTAATTTGTTAAAGGGATTTTCTACGAGTCTTCTTGCTTCAGGGAAGGTAATGTTTCTGGTGATTTTCATTTTGATAATTTCCTTTTCCCTTTCCCAGATTTTGCAGTACTTTGAGTCTGCTCTATGATTCCCTTTGCAGTTGTTGCAGTTTAGACTGTTTTTGCAGGATTCCTCTATGTGATTTGGTTCCTGCTCTCCACATTTGACACACACTTGTTTTCTTGTGCAGTGCTGCTTCAAGTGTCCATATTTCTGGCAGTTATGACATCTTCTGGGATTTGGGATGTATGTCTCAACTTTCACCACTGTATAGCCTATTTTTATTTCTAAAGGGGGTTTTGGGTTATTAAAGGTTAGAATGTAGGTATTGGTTTCAATTATTTCGTTTTGTTTTTTGATTGTTATTCTTTTGATGTCTATTACATTTTGTTTTTTTAGTTCATTTTTAATTTCCATTATTGAGCATAATGATAGCTCTCCATTTCTTATCACCCCTTTAGAGGTGTTTAATCTCTCATGGGGGTAAGCTTTTATATCGATGTTGTGGATTTTTTTTTGCTTTAATATTATTTCGGCTTGTTTTTTTCCTGTCACCTCGATAAGGATGGTTCCATTCTTCAAGTTTTTTACGGTTTTGGGTGATATTAGAGCTGAAATACATTTTTCTATGATGAAGGGGGATATTTTTGTTAGCGGTAGTTTTTCTTTTGATTCTAGAATGATGAACCTTGGATATGGCTCATCATTGTCTGAATCACATTCAATATGGGGTCTTTTTGCTTGGGTTTTTGTTTTAACAGAAGCCATAAAAGTGTTGGATGAGTTTCACTGAACATGCTCCCCACCCACCTCGGAGCCCCATATGGGGATGTGCCTAGGGGGAAACCCATTCGCCTAGCAACACCAGGGCTACATGTTCAGTATACTCATGCTGGTGATAGACGAATTAATTTTTTGTCCCTGGGTTTTTGTTCCCAAGATAACTACTTCCCCAGGGACAGAAAGGACTACGAGTCTTTCCGCAGCATGATTGACCCTACAGCCATCGTCCTCATTTAGATTAAAAAAAAAAAAAAAAAAAAAAAAAAAAAAAACCTAAAAATCTAAGAGAGTACTGTCATGACCAGCCGATTGATCGGATCGGGCCTCTCCGACCGCCCGTCTAGCCCAGTAAGGGCCAAAGTGGTGTGTTGCAAGAGACTTGACCACTCGATTTTCAGGCCAAGTACTGCTCAACCACCAGGATCCCGTCCTTAAGCATCACGGGTCGCCACCCACGGCCAACAGGTAGCCTCGTTGGGGGGGTTTTACCCCTCTGCAGAGGTGCAGTCAGCGTATTCTACAGCCCCAGCTGACAGGTATGTATCGAGGGTAAAGTGGAGCAATCCAGGGAAAGGAGTGGTGCCCTCCCTTACACCTCGGTGTAGTAGCTATTGAAAAGGGAGCCCTCTGGTCCCCCTCGACTAAGGGAGACAACTTTTGCATAGATTATGTTCAATTTATCAAGGCATTAAGAATATACTTCACTAGTTGCCAGCCCGAGTGAAGAGTTGCTAGATATTTGTTGGCTTTTAGAGAGATTCATCCACCCTTTACCAGGTCTTGATAGATGTCTAGCCACCATCCTCATGTAAAACCCGAGAAAAAGCTGAATTCAAAGTTCTCTTTATCCTAGACCAATTGTCCTATCAAAGCTACAGAGCCCAGTCTGCTTTACTATTTACCCATAGCTGTGAGAGAAGAGAAGAATCCAGACTTTTGGAGTTTTGTTTAACGGCATATCAACCTCTCTGGGTCATTTAATGCCAGAAAGGGTTAGACTGATTTTGTCTTCTATGTGGGTTTTACTGTTTAAGATGTGGAATTTTAATATATTTAGTCAGATTTTAGTGAAAACGTTGATTTGGTCAGATTTAATTTAGACTTTTCCCCAAGGGGATTAGAATAAAGTAAAATGCAACCCCCTTACCACCAGTATGGTAGAGTAACTTGCAGTGATGGAGTGGTAAAGGCCATCCAATGTTGTGTTCAACTTCATTCTGGCAACACTTAATACCAAGTTATACAGCATCTTACCTTTCCCTTGGACAACATCGGTGTTGTGAAAAGTGGGAGACTTGCAGCATGGGCAATTGCCAGTTTTCTAGATAAACTCAAAATCAAGGAAAAAATCCATGAGGTTGGGTGAGACTGATAGAATCCATAAATAAAAATAAAACTATTTCCAATATAAATTTTAAAAAGTTTAAAATATCTAAATTGAAAATGAAGTGGGCAGTAAAATAATATTTTCATATTAAGCATGCCTAAACCACAGTGTGTGTGTATATATATATATATATATATATATATATATATATTTTATATACACATACACAATTATTAAAATTTAAAGCTAAAAACATTTTTAACGATTGATTTAAAAACAAGGGTCTTTCTATGTCAGTTCGCTGCACCAAATTCATTTCATCGCACAAGGTCTCTGGTCTCTCTCTGCTGTCAAAAGCTTGACTGTTAACACCTCCCTGGGCAAATGACTTCTTTCACCTGACCAAATTTGAGTGTGTCCTTAGTTGTGCCTGCTACAATCTCAAGCCTGCCTTTGATTGGCTGAAACAGTCTTATTTAAATTAAACCAACTTACAATTTGTTATGCGAGGGTCTCAGGTTCAATGCCTGATAAGTCAGATGTTTTCTTCCCTTTTCCTACCCAATCCTGTTACCTGACAGGCCAAACAGACATGCAGTTGTTTGCATGAGTGATAATTTCTATTGCAACCATAAAATCTTTCCTTTTTTTAAAAAAGTTTTGAGTCCATCTATTTCCTTTCAAGAGACAGCCTCTTTATCTCTATTTTTCTTTAATAACCTTCAAGATGCCCACTACCCAGCAAGACAACTAATCGGCAAAACACTCTGAGAGTCTCTTGAAGAAGTCGGTTGAAATGAGCTTATTTTGAATTTGTGTCACTTCCTTTTCATACATAACTTATAGGAATGATGACAGTAACATAATTACCAGCCCAATGATAACGTGTTGTCCCCATCCATCGCAACTTCTCACTGTCGGCAAGAACGTCTCCATAGTAACCGTAGCCGATTAGAGAGACACTATAGCGTAGCAATTGGTCCCGCTGAGAGATGGAACAGCAGTCTATACACATTGTGTCACCTAAAAATATAAAAAGTAGCAAGATTTTTAAATTTCAAAGTCCATAAAACCAGGAATAAGTTTTATTACATTTTTATACATTGAATTCTGCTTAACATCAGGACAATTATCCAAGATACGTGGACATTCAATAAGTTTCCAAACTTTTTTTGTACAGGCATTTAAGATTGTCGTAGACTTTTGAAAATTCAGTATGTTATTGCTATACATCTTATGAGATGACTGACCAATTTTTATGATTTCACGCTCAAATGAACAGCTACAGCAGAAGTAGGAATACACCCTACTAAAGCCTGATTGTCACAGCTGGTGAATTTCAAAAATGCAATCTGACACTTAAGAAGAACGATATGCAATAAAATTCTGTTTTAAATTTGGAAAAAATGCCACAGAAACGTATGGAATGCTTCAGACTGCTTTTTGACCATTTTGCATGAATCAAGCATCAGTTTTTGAGTGGTATAAGAGATTTAAGGAGGGCAGGGAGTCTGTGAGGGATGATGAGAAGTGTGGGAGGAGTAAGGA
This sequence comes from Sepioteuthis lessoniana, assembly GCA_963585895.1. NCBI lineage: Eukaryota > Metazoa > Mollusca > Cephalopoda > Myopsida > Loliginidae > Sepioteuthis > Sepioteuthis lessoniana. The sequence goes on along the minus strand of OY757943.1, from coordinate 54,106,891 downwards.
AGTCAATAAACCACAGTTGATTGGCCAAAGGGTTAGGGTTACTATGTTGAGGTTTTAAGGGAGTTCAGGAAGAGACTCCGTCGGAAGAGGCCAGCACTCTTCAAATCGGCTCAGTGGCATTTCCACTGTTGTTATGAGAGAATTGAGGAGATGAAAGAGGCTGTGACGAAGGTCATTGACATGCTCACACAAGAGGACTTCCATGGGGCCTTCCAGAAGTTGTTGAAATGGTAGAATAAGTGCATTGCAGCCAGAGGAGCTTACTTCGAAGGGGAGTAGAGTTTCCCACACGAAAAAAGTTTGGAAACTTATTTAATGATCCTCATATGTTCTGGCTAAGAGGATAGAATGGATTTACCTGACTTCCAACAAAATCAGATTTGACATAAGGTCATTTTATCATGGAAAGGGAGGGACATATGAGAACTGAAACTTAAACAAGACTATGACAAAAAAATACTTAGACCCCTAAGCATTCTCCTTTAGGGGAGCCTTAAGTACCAAGCCATAAACTCAGCCCTGCTATGCAGGTACTTCTGGGGAGAGGGGAGGTTCTTTGAGACTGAGCAATCAACTTTAATCTGCTCAACACAAACGCCAAGTGAACCTTGGATGTACTAGGACAGTATACAACTTGGAAATTACACAAGTATAGGAAGTATGATCAAAATGTATTGAGATTGAATCGAAAGATTTTTTAAAATATAAATTTCATTGATGACTTGATAGGTCAGTGCTAATTTGAACCAAAAAGCTTATGGTGAAACACAGGATAGTGCAAGTGCAACAGCCTCTTCCACACTCTCCAAACTTAGTTCTGTTCAACTTTTAATTGTATTTTTTTTTTTTTTTTTTTTAACTAAAAATTCATTTCAGCACTAAGATTTAAGAATGTGGAGGACATTAAAAGAAATATGATAGCATAGCTTCACACCATATCAAAACAGAAGCTTCAACCAAAGCTAAACTCACTGGAATAAGTGTGCTGAATGCCAGAAAACAGTGTTTTATTCATTGTTTATTTGTCTTTGTAAATACATCCCCAGTCTCAATTAAAAAAAAAAAAAAAAAAAAAAAAAAACACACTTCACATATGTAGCTGATTTTTAGTATTTTTTTTTTTTTTTAATTGAAGCATTTTAGATAGTGTATTAGTCTGATGCATAAATGAGTACTCTTAATTTTTTCCTTTTGATTAAAAGTTAGCTTTCTTTTAAACCAAAGCTATCAAAAAATTTGGTTACAGGATTTCAATGCAGTAGAGTTTGGTAATAAATAATACCTAATAATATATACAAGAGGCGTACTTATTTTTGGACTGCTACATATTCCTATTTTTGGTTAGAGAGTTTCAATGCTATAGAGTTTGGTAATAAATAATACCTAATAATATATAAGAGGTGTACTTATTTTTGGACTGCTACATATTCCTATTTTTGGTTGGTTTGGTTTCTTTTGTTTAATGGCATATCAACTCTTTTTAGGTTATTTAATGCCAAAGCCATTCTCCTAGAAGAACAGTAGTGGTACTATTTAACCCATAGCTGGGAGGATAAGGGGGTTCATACCTTTCCCAAGGGTATTTGCCCAAAAGTGAACGTAATAGCGCGATTGGAGTACGAACTCGCATACGATTCCGCAGTCTATCGATTTAACCATTACACCACGAGGACACCCCCTCCTATTTTTTGTTAGAGAGTTTCAATGCTGTAGAGTTTGGTAATAAATAATACCTAATAATATATATAAGAGGTGTACTTGTTTTTGGACTGTTATATATTCCTATTTTTGGTTAGAGAGTTTCAATGCTATAGAGTTTGGTAATAAATAATACCTAATAATATCCATTTAGATTGTATACTGTTCCATTAGAGATAAAATCCTGGTTTCTTTGGTTTGAAAGAAAATTAACCCTTTTTTTTTTTTTTTAAATAATTGTAAGAAATTTATTTTCTTATGGGTGATACTCTATCTACAATACTTAGTCTGGCACATGATCACTTATTTATTGGGGATATGGTGTATATTACATTCACACACTTACCTAATATGATATGTAGAGCAGATGTTACAGGGTCATTAGTACCCACAGTTGAAAATACCACAGTGTCAGTAGAGCCTGAAAATATAATCATGAAGATAAATTTAATATTCAGATTTTTAAAAAAAAAGTTTCTTTCAATTACCTCATGTTCATTAAAGAAATTTTTGGAGGCCATATATATATGCGTGTGTATTATTATTATTATTATTATCATCTGTATACAGAAGATCAAATTGGATTGCCTGAAATGTATTATGTAAAGTTCCTGAAAGATCGAGTTACATTGGTTTTAGTGACCTTTTTAGCTTTATTGTCCGGCTCGTAAATATAATAAACTGAAAAAGGAAGTAAATTTTATGACCGAGAGTAACAGGTGGACACTGACTTCAGCGGTGTTAACTGGCAACTAATATTGACTTATTGGTGTCCAGCTATGAATTACTGTTTTCTAATGGCTACTTTTGGCCAGTTAATCAACAAATGTCTTTCTAATACCAGCTGAAATGTTCAAACTAAAAGCAACAATTGAAAAAAAAAAAACAAAAAAAACAAAAACAAAAAACAAGCAGAATAAATTACTAAGTTATGGCTACTAATTCACTATTTTGTGTGTGTGTGCGTGTGCTAGATACAGCTTGCTTTAAAGAATTCTTTCACTAACACATATTCTAGAATTTCATCGCTGCATTTTCTAACAAAAAAAAAAAAAAAAAAAAAAAAAAAAAAAAAAATTACTTTAAATCACCATAAAATATGATAAAAGTTATGAACTGGTGTTAGAACAAGTCAAAGAAAAAAAAAATTTTTCTATAGGAAAAAAAAAAAAAAAATCATCATTAAAATTTCTAGCCTTGTTTTCCTATCTTTTCTTGCAATGATTAGCTTCCATAATGTTTGACATCACCCAAAAGTAAAGATTATTTTCATTTGTACAATTCTTATTTGATTTTATTTATTCAATAACACATCAACTCCTTAAGGGTTCATTACTCGTCCTGTAACCTGGTTTGGTTGTGTGGGCATTATTCATGTAAAATGTCTTGGCCTTGTGGAACTCATTTCTCTCCAGGTTGACAACTGACTTTAATTCAGAATTAAAGAACAAAGTCAACCCTACAATTTAAGAATAGTTGGATTCAGACCTTTCCTAAGGGTATAATTTGGTTTCTTTGTTTAATGACGTATTAACCTCCTTGGATTATTTAATGTCAAAAGCCATCCTTGTAGAACATTAATTACCACCAATGGGACAGAGTAATATTTTATTGAGGCTTGTTTAGAGACCAAATTAATGGCCTTTTAAACTTCTGTCATGTGAATTGCAGTAAAATTTTGAATATGTAAGAATTAAATATTACAGGGGGTGGGGAGAATCAAAAGTTTAGAAATACCAAAGTGGGATATGGCCCTAAATTGGTTGGGAACCACTGTTGTAAAAGAACAGCAGTGATACTATTTAACTCATAGCTTGGCTGAAAGTGAATGTGATAGCATGACTGGGGTTTGAACTCACAACTCCAATCTTGCAGTCCAGCACATTAGCCACTACTGGCGCTCCCAGTAACACTTCAATGTTTTCCAGTGTTTCTATCAAACATTAATATTTCTATCATTCAGGGTTTTTGTACTATTGTCTTCATCTTTATTGTTATATTCACAATGTTTCGGCTGATATGTCCTCCAGCCTTCTTCAGGTGTTTCTTGTCAAACTCGGGAATCTACACGGAACTTTGAACCACGTACTTATTTAATCTACGAGAGTCGCTAGCTCTGATACTGTTAACCATAACTGGGTACAAGTGTTAAGTATCCCTGTATTGTTACTCGCCTGCAGTCAGGATAGAACCTGCAACCTCCAGATGATTGCCTCTTTAAAAGCTTAAGGAACCAACGCCTAAAACTGTTACGCTATGTGTCATCTCGGACAGTTCAGAGTGAATTTTTGGCACTTATAAACTTAATGTTTTTACATCACTATGGTTACTACTATTATGTATGATTTTTACCTGAGCTCATATTACAATTTTTTTTTGAAATGTCAAAAATAAGCATATTGCAAATATATAAGTTCAGAGGGATAGGACAGTTTTTCTAATTTATTTAGTGGGGGGTAGTACCTGGGGTGTAATAGCTAAAGTGCTGGTTTGGTTTAGTTCTATGGCTGTAGGTTATTAAAGCCAAATCCTCTTTATATGATTTGTAGTTGTTGGTTGGTTGGTTTTTATGGCATATCAACCAGTGTGGGTTATTAAAGCCAAATCCTATTTATATTTGTAATTGTTGGTTGGTTGGTTTTTATGGCATATCAACCATTGTGGGTTATTAAAGCCAAATCCTCTTTATATGATTTGTAGTTGTTGGTTGGTTGGTTTTTATGGCATATCAACCATTGTGGGTTATTAAAGCCAAATCCTCTTTATATGATTTGTAGTTGTTGGTTGGTTGGTTTTTATGGCATATCAACCATTGTGGGTTATTAAAGCCAAACCCTATTTATATGATTTGTAGTTGTTGGTTGGTTGGGTTTTATGGCATATCAACCTTTGTAGGTTATTTAACACCAAATCCATTTATATGCAAATGGTCAGTTCTATTTCAAACAAGTCAGTTTAACATGAGTACACAGTTTAATTGTCAAAACAGTTCTAATTCAGCTAATTCAGTTTAGTGTAAGATTAGATTTTGTTTACACAGTTAATGTCAAAACAGTTCTATATTAAACAATTCAATTTAGTGTAAGTACAGTTTCAATGTCAAAAACAGTTCCATTTTAAACAATTCAGTTTAGCATAAGAATGCTGTTTAAATGTAAGTACAGTTTAATTGTCAAAAACATTTGGATTTAAGCCATTCCATTTTGTCAAACAGTTCTATTTCAAACAATTCAGTTTAGCATAAGTATGCAGTTACTTCTATTCAACCCATAGATAGGGCCCTATCAGGAGCTACCATTCCGGACCAGAGTGGACCTGGGAGCAATGGCAATGAAGAGGTGTTCCACATTTCCCAAAGCTACAGCATCACCAGAACCTCACCATCAGATTGTTTCGTGTCATATCTAGGACACGCATGGGGGGGGGTCTTTCCCCTCTGCAGAAAAGCAGTTGGTATTTTACAGCTCAAACCGACTGGGCAATTATATGATTTGTAAACATTTTTTAGATAACATTCTTAAACAAACCTGAGCTCTTTTTTGCACAGTTAAATGGTTTCAAGTATTTCTATATAATAGTCACAATTTAACAGTCATTTGTTTGCACACAGTTTGTTCTATTTGATTCATAGATATCAAGGGGTACTCCACAATCCCCAAGACTGAAGCTTCACCATCAGATAGTTTAATGCCCTATCAAGGAGACTCCTTTGAGGTTGGGAGGAGGTCTTACCTCTCTACAGAGATGAGGTCAGTGTATAATACAATCCCAGCTGACTGGGCTTGCTAAAGTATGGGACCTGCAGCCTTGAAGTAAGCAAGTTCAAATTTCAGTCGTGTTTTTAATATTCACTTTCAGACTAGTTACCTTGGGGAAAAAAGTATTGAACCCCCTTTATTTCCCTAGCTATGGGTTAATTAGTATCATTGCGGTTGTGCTACAAGAATGATTGACATTAAATAACCCACAAAGTTTGATATGCCATTAAAACAAAGAAACTAAACTAATTTATTTATTCCTCTTCCACGAACATGTAAAGAAGAGAAACATTTCTGCTGATGGTGAAAGTGACAGGTGGCTTCTGATTGCCAATCCGATGGTAAACATAACAAGTTGTTATCAGTTAAGTGAAAATGGCTAAATTTACTAACCAGATGACACTCTCAAAGAGAACTTTTTTTTTTTGGACAGCACAATATTATCTTGTCTTTACAGGTTATTCAATTAATATCCATGTTTAGATTATATTGGATACACTTAAAAAAAATCCATGTGGAAACAAAACTAACATTTGATATGCAAGGAGGAGACACAGCCATAAACCAATCATATATATATATCATCATCATCATGTCGCGCCGCCAGCGCGGATATCCTTGACCCTCTCTCGCCATTTCTCCCTATCATTCATCGCCTCCGGCAGGTCTTCAGGGTTACATCCTGTGTCCTCATATATATATATATATATATATATATATATATATATATATATATATATATATACACACACACACACTGATGAAACAGAGCAATGTCTTATATATTCATATATAAAATATATATAGGCTATTTGCATTTCATATAGCGCTCATAACAGTGAGAAAGGTAGGAATCTAACTATTCTGCCTCCTGCTAGGGGTAAAATAGTAGGGCAGACTGGGATTTCTAACCTTGGTATGGCAACCAGTCAAGGAGAAGGAAAACTGAATTCAAAACTGTTAAACTGTGCTTAAAAAGTGACCTTGTGTCACATCCTGCTTGTGTGGAGGGGATGGGTAAATATATACATTTAATATATCGTTAAAACAAAAAAAAACAAAAAACAAACACACATACAAAGATACAATGCCATAATCTCAGCCTAAAGGTTACAGAATGTGGGTGGTTATTAAGTCCACTTCTCCTTTTCATTGCACCTATATCAATGCCTAAAAAGAAAAGTACTATCACAGCAGATGAAAGGGGACCTGGAAATAATAGGAACGAAAAAAGGGGGGATACTCCACATTCCTCAAAACTACAGTCTTTAGTATCCTAACCAGGACACTAAAGTACAAGTCTAGCGGGTATAAAAGATGTGGAAGGGGGGGGGGTGAAGAGAGGCCTTACCTGCTGGAATGATTCCTATTCGTAAGTCTGGTCGGATTGGACTCGTGTCATGTCTTGGATTGGAGATACCGTTATCTTTCATTGTTCGCATTAGAAGTCCATTCAACAGTTCAGTGAACATGCCATCACCACCTACACAAACAATACTGAAAAGTTCAAAAGGAAAAATAAGATGCATTAAATACACAGGATAAATATCTTTGGTTGTTCATTTAACGTTTTATAAAGAGATAATATGTAGGCTCCCTGTTTTGCCATTTCCAGTTTCTGGCAAGGGGGCTGGTGTTCGTCAACAGTTCGGGACAAAGGGGGCTGGTGTTCGTCAACACTTCGGCACAAAGGGGGCTGGTGTTCGTCAACACTTCGGCACAAAGGGGGCTGGTGTTCGTCATCAGTTTGGGACAAGGGGGCTGGTGTACATCATCAGTTTAGGACAAGGGGGCTGGTGTATGTCAACACTTCGGCACAAAGGGGGCTGGTGTTCGTCAACACTTCGGCACAAAGGGGGCTGGTGTTCGTCAACAGTTCGGGACAAAGGGGGATGGTGTACATCAACAGTATGGGACAAAGGGGGCTGGTGTACATCAACAGTATGGGACAAAGGGGGCTGGTGCACATCAACAGTTCGGGACAAAGGGGGCTAGTAGCACATCAACAATTTGGGACAAAGGGGGCTAGTGTACATCAACAGTTCGGGACAAAGGGGCTAATAGCACATCAACAATTTGGGACAAAGGGGGCTAGTGTACATCAACAGTTCATGGCAAGACCAGCACACAACTAAGTTCGGAATAAGTTGAGTTGCATTAAGTTTCACTTAAAAAATTCATCTCTCATAAAAATCTTGCCACACAGACAATTCATGGTACCAAGCTGGTACACACAGGAATAAGATGAATTATGCTCAGGTTGGCTCGGCCAATTCCACTCATAAAAATCTTGCCACACAGACAATTCATGGTACCAAGCTGGTACACACAGGAATAAGATGAATTATGCTCAAGTTGGCTCGGCCAATTCCACTCTCATAAAAATCTCTTACACAGTAATTCTTTCTATAATTCTGTATTCACATTACTTGTGAATTATCAGCATTGTGTCGTGAAATACATAAAGTCAACAAACATGTAGAAATAAGTATTTTATTCTGGAGAAAATACGGTTCACAGTTGAGTACGCTGACTAAAGTAAATAACTTGGTCGTAAGTTATCCTCTCAGTCAAGAGTGAGTGCAGAATTAAATAGTCTTTAGACTAGTCTATTTTTTGAGGGTGTTCCAGCAACAATCAGGTTGGTTGGTTTCTTTGGCATTAAACAACCCATAAATGTTGACATTTAAATAAAGCTATCCTTGTAGAAGGACAGTAGTGCTACTATTTAATCCATAGCTGGAAGAATAAAGGTGTTCATGCCTTTCCTAAGAGAATTAGAATATGAATATAATAGTGACTTATCAGCCTGAAGGCAGCACTCCACAAAGCAGCAACTGTACGGCCAACTACTACCCATCACGAAAACTATCCAATTTAGACGAACCAGACATGTGGGACACTGCAGGAGAAGTAGGGAGGAACTCATAAGTGACATACTCCTGTGGACCTCTTCACATGGACAAGCAAAGGCAGGACGACCAGCTAGAATCTATATACAATAGCTCTGTGCTGATACAGAATGTAGCTTTGAAGATCTACCAGGAGCGATGGATGATAGAGAAGGGTGGCAGGAGAGGGTCAGGGAGACCCATGCTGGTGCCGCGACATGATGATCAGCCTGATCTGTTGAATATGGAATGGTATGAAACACAACCATAAACAACTATTTCCAAAAATAACCAATACTCCAAATTTCCAACCAAGAAATTGAAATTAGTACAAAAGCAACAAACTTTATAGGACTTCAAATAGATGAAGCTTTATTCTTTCCAAAAGTATACTGTCTAGCAGATTGGTGTACTTTAAGATAAAGTTAGTTATACTGGGGAAAAAAAAAGTAGGCATTAAACCAGAAAATTGTTGAATAGTTAGGAGTGGCAAGAATGGGCAAGAAATCAAAATACATGAAATGGTTCTACTAGAGAATTTTCCTAACTCACTTCACCACAAATAGATTCTTCCAAGCTTATAAACTTAATTTTTCTGTCTTGATAAAAAGCAAGGTTATCATGAAGTAATATTCAATCTCAAGTGTTTGCTTTCTTTTTCTTTTTTCCTCATCAGTCAAGTTTTCAATTTATTTTCCCAGGAATCCTACCTTATTCCTTCAAATTCAGAATGGATTCTTGGAACCTGATCCCATCTTAAATTAACTCTGCTAGCCATGTTAAAAATTAGGAAAAAGCAAACACTTCAGGAAGAATATACTTCACAATGCTCAAAGTTCTGCCAATTCCAAATATATTACTGATAACTATAATCTTACTTGTTACAATGCTATTTGTAAACTATCTTATTTAGAAAAAAATTTAACTATTTTGACCCCCCCAATGAGTGTCCTTGATATGACAAAACTATCTGACGGTGTGGCTCCTGTAATGCTGGAGCTTTGAGGAATACGGAGTACACCATCACTGTCATTGCTTCCAGGTCACTCAGACCGAGAGAGGTAGCACCTGAAAGGGTCCTATCTATGGGTCAAAAAAACATTTAAACTGTGTGCAAGCAAATAACTTATGCTAAACTGAATTATTAGAAATAGAACTGTTTGATCATTTAACTGTGTGTAAACAAATGACTGAGGTTTAATTGTTACTGTTACATAGCAATACTTGGAACCATTTAACTGCGTGCAAAATAAAATGAGCTCAGGCTTGTTTGAAAATTCTATCAACAAAATGTGTTTACAATTCATATATATATATATATATATATATATATATATATATATATATATGGTTGTTGTAGGTCCAAAGAAAGAAGAAGGATATATTTAAAATAAGATGGTCTATGGAGAGATTTGTATTTTTTAAATTTATTTTGTTCTGACAGATTTGTTAATATATGTATTACACACACACACATATATATATATATATACATACATACATACACACAAAATAAATGAATTCAAATAAATTCATGTATATTTCCAGCTTGTAGCTTTCGTCGACAAAAGCTACAAGCTGGAAACATATATAACACATATGTAAGAACAAAATAAATTAAAAAAAATACAAATCTCTCCATGGACCATCTTATTTTATATATATATATATATATATATATATATATATATATATATATATATAAAAATATGATTTGGCATTAAATAACCCACAATAGCTGATATGCCATAAAACCCTAACAAATCAGTTTTTCAAATTGTTTAGTTTGTTTCCTTTTTTTAATGTGTAATGCCAGCACCTAACATGAACTCAGCAACCCAATTTCGCTAGCTGTGTGGAATAGAAGAGGTTCGGATGAAAATCAAATAAAATTTTGAATTTGCAGGCAAGCATCTCCAATTATCAAACCCTTTTCTTTCTGTCTCTTTATCCTTCTCCTTCTCTCTGCCATCTGTTTGCTCGCAGCGAACCCTGCAACCTTCACCTGTGGATTTGACCTACAATGGTGTCTCTGTGCGACCTCAAATTCAACCCAGATATGTTGTTATATCACATGCAAAATCTGACCATTTTTTTCAGTTTTCAGTCTGACCTCTGACGGTGAAGATCGGACAGCGAATGGGTCTGATTCTATTTTACGTCCCACATCACCAAAAATGAAGACGACATAATTTGTTGTAGAGAGAGAATATACGACGACTTCATTTGTCATAAAGAAATGAATATAAGACAAGGAAGATGAAAATATATCAGTGATAAAAAGGAATTTGGAACTGAAGTTGACTGACATTGAAAATATCGCATCGATCCCCTACTATTGACAACAAGCAAGACTCAATTTTCTAAATTGGATTCTCTTAGTTAAAAAAAAAATAAGGGAATGAGAAGCTATTTGTATAATAACAGAAAGATATGGTTTGATGGCATATCAACCATTATAGGTTATTTAATGCCAAATCCTCTTTTTACATATATTAGATATGATTTCTCACTAACAATTCAATTAAATATCAGTCATTTGTTAACAAATGGTTAAATTATCAAGTTCTGTTTGACCCATTGCACCTCCCAGGTGCTACCACTCTGACCCAGAGTGGACCTGAGAGTGATGGCAAGTAAGAGGTACTCCACATTCCCCAAAGCTCCAGCATTATTAGAGCCTCACCATCAGATTATTTAATGTCATATACAGGACACTCATCAGTGTGTGTGTGTGTGTGTGTGTGTGTGTGTAGTGGTGGTGGTTACTCCTTTGCAGAGAAGCAGTCAGTGTATTCTACAGCCCCACCTGACTGGGCTATTATGGAATCTTCCTAATTCATTTATCTAAAAATACACTCTTCCAAGATTATCAACAAAATGTTGGATCTGCTGCTCTATGCACCTTCTGTAGAGTGCATATTTTGCTGCACAATGGTGTTGGCCCCGACACTGTTGCAGTTTTTATGGGTCTAGTAGAAGGTGCACTACGCTGAAGTGGAAATCACAAAAAAATAAAAAATGAAAATAAAAAAAAAATTTTTTTTAATTTTGAGCCATCTTTCTCAAAAGAAGAGGATGCATGAGAGACTTTGCAATGGACCCTGGGTTGCAGCAAGCTCTAACTGGCCACAGCTGCTATGTCAGATTACCCTTATAAAAAAAACAACAAAAAAAAAACAAACAAACACACTGACTCGTGTTGAACTCCTATCTCTAGCACCACTAACCAACTGACTGCCCACACAGCTAATCTTGTCTCCACAGGTTCAATTCTAGAGAACTCACCCCCCACCTCTCCTACACCCCCCACCAGCAGCAATGATGCTTAAATGGCTAATGTCTATCATTTATGCTTAGCACCAAAATGTTGTGTCCAACAAAGGAAATCTTGAACTTTTAACTGACACGTCTACTTTCATATAATACATATACACCAACAATATACATATCAAACCATATGTAATAACACATTCTAGGTCTATCAGCCCAGTCAGCTGGGGCTGTAGAACCATCTGATGGCGAGGCTCCAGATGGAGCTTTGGGGAACATGGAGTACCCCTTCATTGCCATTGCTCCCAGGTTCACTCTGACCCGGAGTGGTAAGGCCCTATCTATATGGTCAAAAATAAAACAAACTATATGTGCAAAAAAGAGTTCAGACTCATTTAAGAATGTTATCTACAAAATGTGTTTACAAATCATTATATATATATATATATATATATATATATATATATATATATATATATATATATATATATATATATATATATATATATATACACACACACACAGAGGAGTTGGTAGTGTCCGTGGTGTAATGGTTATCGTCGTAGGAAATGGACACGGCGACAAGTTCAAATCCTGGACAAGTCTGATTGCATTTCACATAGCACTAATACCCTTGGGAAAGGTATGAATCCAATTATTCTCCCTCCAGCTATGGGTAAATAGTAGGGCAGACTAGGTTCTTCAGTCTTGGTGAGGCAACTAGTCTAGGAGAAGGAAAACTGAATTCAAACCTGTTAAAACTCCGCTTAAAAATTGACCTTGTGTCATATCCTGCCCGAGCAGAGGGGTTGGGTAAATATGATAAACAGGAGTTGGCATTAAATAACCAACAATGGTTGACATACCATAAAATCCAATCCAAGGTCCATAGTATTGCCCCCAAAGTATTAGTATTTGCTTTTCCTCATCTGTCATGAGCTGTCAGATTTTTCAATTTATTTTTCCAAAAATCCTACCCAACTTCTTCAAATTTGGGTGAATTCTTTGAACCTGATGCCATCTTTTTTTATGATGTTTGCTACCCATGTTAAAGTTTGAATAGGCAAACACTTCTGGAAGAATATTGCTTTACAATCATGTCCACTGGCTGAAGTAGTTCCATTTGAAATGAAATCTCCTACCCAAGAGTGAAACTTTAAATTAATCTCTGGTATCAACTGAAGTTTGGAAGTACCAATGTTTCCCTTCTATGCCTTTTCCAGTTCAAAATGGAAAAATTATTATAAGTATAAATATAAAAAAGCTGCAAAGAGACAATATGGGGGTCGAGTTGTGATGGTTGTTGACAATGCCCCATGTCACTCAAACATTGAAGAAGTTTTTAGTGAAGAAGAATTTCTAGGATGTGAAGTGCTTAGGTTGGGACCATTCTGTCCAATGTTTAATCCGATTGAACAAGTATGGTCTTTAATCAAAGCTTACATCAAGCAGGAATTGGCTGCTAAAATTGTGAGTATTCTTGCAAGGAGAGAAGAGATGGCTTGTCAATTACTGAACAAAGGGCAAGAGCTTTGACTTCATTAATTGAGGAAGAATTGGGAAGGGTTACACCAGAAGTATGCAATCATTTCATAGCTGGAATTCAATCTAAAATTCCTGCAGTTGTAGCATTAGAAGATGTGTTCTAATAAATGACTTGAAGAAGTCTTTTTTTTATATTATAAAATGTTAACAATTTTATTGCTAAAATAATTTATAAAATATTTTTTATATTTATAATAATTTTTCCATTTTGAAATGACCTATTCCCATTTTGAACTGAATTATTCCCATTTTGAAATGACCTATTCCCATTTTGAACTGGAAAAGGAATAGATTGAAAGTTATCCATACTCAATACTAAATTAATCTCTGGTATCAACTGAAGTCTGGAAGTAGCAATGTTTCCTTTCTAGATTGAAAGTTATCCATATTCACATTTTTACAATACCCAAAAGAAATTTAAAACTAAAATCTAAAACACTGGTCGTAATCACAATAGCAATAAGTGGCAAAAGGGATTGTACTTTCCTCTTCTCATGCAATGGAAGGGTGCACTATGGAGGAAGATCTTTATTATTAATTGCTTTTTGTCAAATTGTAAGCATTGAAGCTAACATTTTAAAAACACCAACGTATTATTACTCTAAGTAGTAATCAGACAGGTTTTTAAAATTATTTTTGTTTAGTATGAAATAGAAATTTTGAAATGAGTACAGGAAAAAAATGACAATACTCACCCATCATATTTGACAAGGTCAGCTTCCTGAATGTAATCAAGGGCATAATTGGCCCTTTCTGTAGCTGAAAAAGAGAAAAGGAAAAGTTAAACAAGAAATAAAATAGAACTCAATATATAAAATATTTTCCTTTTCCAGTAGAAATACTGTATCTCCTTGTTATCACAAACTGAGTGGAAGAGAGTTAGTACTGAAAGCCACAGTGGAACTGCAGCACCTCCACTTTTCCCCAATATATATGGAGAAAAAAACAAAACAAAAACCAACTTATATTTGTAAAACATATTTAATACCATTATCAATAATCCTTAACCTTAATGTCAATGGTGAAGCTCTCATTTCTAGAAAAAAAACCAATTGCTTTATGTGAAATTGTTTGCTTTGTTGTGCGCATGCCCAAGAGGCAAACAACCCACACAGTGCTGATCTGCTTATTCATCTCATGTGCTGATGATGTGTTGTTTGCTATGCCAAGTCAAGAGGCTTCCAACAGTCATAAATTGTACATGTGATACAGTAAATGATTTATTTTTTTCCAGAAAGTTTATTGTAAAAAAAAATTAGAAATAATAAAACTTGAATTAATCACTGTGCCTCCCCAAGAAACATGCAATGACAGTGAACAAATTTCAATATATATTAGTTATGCTTGAAATTATTCATACCCCTGTACAATGAGAATTTTTTAAAAACCATTTCAATAAAAGATTTTTTTTTTGACAATACTTATACAAAAATTTTATAAGTTATAGCATAAGAGATAAAAATCAGTGTTTTTAGAATAATTAAATTCAAACTGAAATCAAATATGAAATGTTTATTTTTGTGATGACTACAATTCTCACAACAATAATTCTCACAAAACCCATTCGCCCAAAAATGACAATTCTAACAAAAACATTTCTTACAAAAACGACTACAATTCTCGCAAAAACAATCCTAAAAATAAAATGAATAAAAAACCACTTCAATTCTCGCAAAAATGACGATTCTTGCAAAAACATTAAACAAAAAAAAAAAAAAAAAAAAAAAAAAAAAGAGACAACAATTCTTGCCAAAATTACTTCAATTCTCACAAAAATACGGATTCTTGCAAAAAGATTTCTCACAAAAACGACTACAATACTCACAAAGACATTTCTCAAAAAAAAAAAAAAAAAAAAAAAAAAAAGTAATTCTTGCAAAAACATTTCATAGAAAAATGACAATTCTCACAAAAACCACCCTCAAAAATATTTCTTATAAAAATAACAACAAAGACAATTTAAAAAAAAGAAAAAAAAACTGCAATTCTTGCAAAAAGGACTTTAATTCTAGCAACAACAATTATAATTCAATATTAATCATTTGTTTGCACACAGTTAAATAATTTCTAGTCAAGTAAATGATCAAATAATTCTATTTGACCAATAGAATGGACTCTAAAAGGTTAGTACCAGTTAGAATCCATTCCATGGGTCAGGGTGGACATGGGAGTACTGGCAATGAAGGAGTATTCCACATTCTCCGATGTTACAGAATTGGAGCCTCACCACCAGATGATTTAGTGTCATATCTAGGACTCATTTTTTTTTTGGGGGGGGGGGTAGACAGAGGTGCAAGTCAATGTATTCTACAGCTCTAGCCTACAAGGCCCTTTAGAACAGGAGCCTCACCACCCAGGATACATAGCATGAGGATGACTACAGAAATGGTAGCAACAACTATTTTGTACAAGTCAACTATCTACTTACCCAACCCCTCCACCACTGGCATAAACAACACAAGGCCAATTTTTAAGTAAGGTAAAGCTGGTTTGAAATCAGAGTTTTCCATCTCCCAGACTGGTTGCCTAACCAAGCCAAAAGAACCCATTCTATTTCCTATAGCTAGGTGGGGTAGGAAAGAGATGGATTCATGCCTTTTCCAAGGGCATTACAGCAAAGTCAATGTTGAACGTTTCAGTTTCAATAACCTTCAGCACAATAGCCTTACACAGGATTTGAACTCAGGTCACCAATTTATCATGATAATGACGGTTATATTAAATGTCTTGTTCAAGTAATCTCTCTCTCTGTTAAACTGATGCTGGTAGCTAAGATACAAGAAAAACCTTTACAAAATATCAAGTAGTTGTAGTTTGTACCGTCTAACTTAGATGGAGAAAAGATAAACAAATAAATACATGAAAGTGAAGATAAATCTCACGTTTGAAGATAACTTAGGTGGAATTACCAATACGCAGTTAGTAATTGATCATCTAACAACAACATTGCCAGGCTTATTTGATACATTAAATATGGCCTTGGTAGGGTCAAAAACAGCTGTCTGTTATGTAATAGTCTACCAAATTGTGTTTAGTTTTAGTTAGAAGATAGTTTTTTTTACCTGTCTGAGAATTCAAGTTAAAAAATAAATTTGACATAATTGGTTTCTTCAATATCTTTTTTTATTAATAAGTAAATTATCTATTTACAATCAAGAGATAAAGTAAACTAATTTCTATCAATATTTGGTTAGGGTTTTGCTAACTTCATCAAGGAATACCAACAGTACAGGTTCCTTTGACTCACTCTTGCTATCCATCCCTATTGAACATTGCTCTTGCAAAGTCAACTAGATGGCATCCAGTGTCTACATGGAGGTAATGAATGCAAGTTTCTGTGGATTGGCCAACACTAGTGTGTCTATGTGTAAGAGAGGAGAATGTTACTAAGGAGGGGGGGATGTATTTAGATGCTTAAAAGGGGCAGTGAGAAACTTGTGTATTACTGTCAGCGAAGTACAGATAAGGGAAAAACAACAAACAATGCGATCAAGTTGAGGTTTACAATGTGCGTATATATATCTACCGTGTGTGCTATCCAGTGGTACAACATGGGTAACTTGTATTATCTGTTAGATGCCGTGGTGTAATGGTTATCATCGTAGGAAATGGACACAGCGACATAAGTTCAAATCCTGGACGAGACTGATTGCATTTCACTTTGCACTAATACCCTTGGGAAAGGTATGAATCCAATTATTCTCCTTCCAGCTATGGATAAATAGTGAGGCCACTAGTCTAGGAGAAGGAAAACTCTGAATTCAAACCTGTTAAACTCTGCTTAAAAAATTGACCTTGTGTCATATCCTGCCCGAGCGGAGGGGTTGGTAAATATGGTTAGGGGTCTACATCAAACAGTTAAATAGATCTGCTAGAAAATTAGTATTGTATCTACGTGGCCTAATGGATAAGGCATCTGACTTCAAATCAGAAGATTGCGATTTCGAGTCTCGTCGTGGACATAAAATTTTACCAGGGGAAGGAGTAGCATCCTCCCCTACACCTCAGTATAGCAGCTATTGAAAAGTGATCCTTCTGGTCACCCTCGACTACGGTCACCAACTTTACTTATATGAACATGTGAAACTATAACCATGTGCTAACAAATTATTATCAAATAAAATTATTTGTATTAGATAGGAATACTTAATACCATTTAATTGAATGCAAATTATTAGTATAAGATAAGAAATACTCAATATTTTATAGAACCGTTTCATTTGGTTTTATGGCATATCAACCATAAAAGCTTATCTAATGCCAAATCCAGTTTATACATATACATTAGATATATATGCTTTGTAAATACATGTCAAAATTAAATAATTCCAAGTATTGCTACATATCACTAAGATTTCAATTAAATGTCAGTCATTTGTTTAGACACAGTGAAATGTCAAACAGATCAATAGAGTAGACCAGGAGCAATAGCAATGAAGGGGTACTCCATATTCTAGCATGTTTTAGAATTACTGGAGCCTCACCAACAGATTATTTAATGTCATATCAGGACACTTGTTAGGGAGGAGGTCTTATCCCTCTGCAGAGATGCAGTCAGTGTATTCTACAATCCCATCTGACTACGCTGATATACAACAACCTATAAATTATTAGTATTAGTTAAGAATACTTGAAACCATACAAATGTGTGCAAAAAAACAACCCCCCCCAAAAAAACAAGATTATAGACAAATAAAAAGTGTAATTATATATATGTATGTGTGTGTGTGTGTGTGTGTGTGTGTGTGTGTGTGTGTTTGATTAATAAACACACATTTTGTCTCTATAATTCTATTCAGATCCTTTCAAGTTTAAAGGATCTTAATAAAATTATAGAGACAAAAATGTCTTCATCAAATATGCTTAAATGAAAGACCACTGCCCAACTACACACACAATTGTCCTGATGAAGGTTATTAAAACCGAAACGTTTAACGTTGACTTTCCATCACAATAAATTCACCTATTTGGATTATTCTGTTTTTCTGCTTTCTTCATACTGTCGGATTTAGATCCATATTTACTTTCACACTGTCCTTTTGGAAAAACAAATACCAAATACATTCTTGCATGACATCTAACATGAATGACTTCAAAACGATTGGTATATATGGAAACTTACCTATCTTTGCATATTTCTTTAAAAGACAAGAGGATTTTTCTTTTCTCTTAAAAAAATCCAACATTTTTAAATATCATTCCATGTGCCAAACACATACGTTCTATGCACATTTGTATCTTTGCGTTGTATACATTTTATTTGCTCCTGTTATCTTGACAAGCATCCATCGCTGTTATCAAAATCCTGAAGAAGGTTATTGAAACTGAAACGTTCAACATTGACTTTACAAATCACAATAAATTCACCTATTTGGATTATTCTGTTTTTTTGCTTTCGGATTTAGATCCATTTTTTTCTAATGTGTTTTGATATAAATCAATGTTTTTGATTTATATCAAAACCCATGACAGGATGGAAATAAATTTATAATCCTAATGTGACCGGTTTTTGTTTTTTTCTTTAAGAAATCATTGCTCAGTAATGTCAGTTACATTGAGCTCTTTAACAGAAAAATTTAAAAAATTTAAATGTTCACAGTTGAATGGTTTTTTTTGTCCTGATGGAATTACTCCCAACTTCGGTTTAACTGGACCGAATAATACTTAAACTAATAGTTCATATACAAATAATTTGTAGAAAATATTTTTAAATAAGCCAACGCTCATTTGTTTGCACACAACTAAATGGTTTCAAGCGTTGCTATGTAATATTAACAATTTAATATCGTTCATTTGTTTGCACACAGTTAAATGGATATACATATAGGATTTGTAAGTGAAAAGTTTGTAAGTAATTTTATTTTCAAAAATGTTTAGAGTTATTTGTTTGCACATAATTGAGTCGAGCCATTGGCCTAATGAGTAGAGTGTTCACCAATGGTCCGGGAGACTGGGGTTCAATCCCAGGTCAAGTCATACCAAAGACTCAAAAAATTGTACTTGATACCGCCTTTCTTAACACTCAGCATTATAAAGTAAGGATCAAGAGTAAAATGAATCAATCCAGGGAATGGAGTAGTGCCCCCTCTCCCTACAACTCGGCATGGTAGCTATTGAAAAGGGAGCCTACAGGTCACCCTCGACTAAGGTCGCCAACTTTTATTATTTGCACAGTTAAATGGTTTTGAGGATTTGCTATGTAACACTAATAATTCAATTTAACATCAGGCATTTGTTTGCACACAGTTAAATAGTTAAACATTTCTATTTGACCTATACATGAGATCCGAACAGGTACAACCATAACAGGTCAGAGTGGACCTGGGAGTAATGTCAATCAAAGGGTAAATCTACAATCCCCAGAGCTCCAGAACTGGAGCCTTTCATCTATAGGCAACTAGTCTAGGAGAAGGAAAATGAATTAAAATCTCCATCAAATGTGTTAACGTAACTTGCCACATTGGTCTTTTGCTACTAGTACCATGTAACCCAATACAACTGGTTAATTGTTACTTGGAGAAGAGATGGACACGTAACCCTCTCATTAGAGATGGAGTCATACCTATACTATATATAAGTAAAGTTAGCAACCATAATCAAGGGTGGCCCAAAGGCTCCCTTTTCAATAGCTACTACACCGAGGTGTAGAGGTGGGCGCTACTCCATTACCTGGATTGCTCCATTTTACTCTTGATCCATACCTTATAATGCTGTGTTAAGCAAGGCAGCATCAAGTACCATTTTTTGAATCTTTGGTATGACTCGACCTGTGATTGAACCCTGGTCTCTTAGACGATTGGTGAACACTAACCACTGTGTATATATATATATATATATATATATAACTTTTCCATATATTCATGGAAACAGATTTACACCTTTACTTTATATGTCAGTTAGTGATATTTTGTTTATTTTTTTTCAAACTATTAACTTGTCCGTAATAGCTTAGAGAAGTCATTAACATTTAACAAATTCTTCAGACAATTAAACTCATTGTTTTTTGTTATTCTCACGGCATTTGGACTGATATATTAATTGACCTTCTATGTATTACTCTAGAGAAAGATTTTTTTTTTTTGGTCTCTTTCTTTAAAGCAAAAACAATATCAAATATTTTTATTTTGGGAAGAGAGGGTAAGGGTGAAATCTGTAAAAAGATCTTTTTACTCATTGTAAAAATAAATAAAATACGAGCAGCATACAATAAGTTTCCAGACTTTTTTGTACGGGCATTTAAAATTGTCATAGACTCTTGAAAATTCACTATGTTATTGCTATACATCTTATGAAACGACTGACCAATTTTTATGATTTCAGCTTCAAATGAACAGCTACAGCAGCAATTGGAATACACTCTACTAAAGCCTGATTGTCACAGCTGGTGAATTTCAAAAATGCAATCTGGACATGAAGACACTTTAGAAGAACAATAAGCAATAAAAATCTGTTTTAAACTTGGAAAAAATGCCACAGAAACATATGGAATGCTTCAGACTGCTTTTGGAGCAACTTGCATGAATTGTGCATCAGTTTTTTTAGTAGCATAAGAGATTCATGGAAGGCAGGGAGTCTGTAAGGGATGATGAGAGGTGTGGGAGGAGTGAGGAAGTCAATACACCACAGTTGATTGGCCAAAGGGATAGGGTTATTATGTTGAGGTTTTAAGGGAGTTCAGGAAGAGATTCTGTCAGAAGAGGCCAGCACTCTTCAAATCGGGTCAGTGGAATTTCCACCAGAACAATGCACTAGTCTACAACTCCATCCTTGTCACAGACTATTTGACCAAGATGGGCATCAAGACAGTTCCTCATCCTCCCTATAGTCCAGAACTTGCTCCCTGTGACTTTTGGTTATTCCCTAAGCTCAGAGGCTGTCGTTATGAGACAACTGAGGAGATGAAAGAGGCTGTGATGAAGGTCATTGACACACTCACACAAGAGGACTTCCATGGGGCCTTCCAGAAGTTGTTGGAACAGTACAACAAGTGCATTGCAGCCAGAGGAGCTTACTTCGAAGGGGACTAGAGTTTCATGTGTGTACTATCAATAAAAGTGCCCATACGAAAAAAGTCTGGAAACTTATCGCATGCACCCCGTACATAAGTTGTTAGATAATGCTTTTCCTTTGGATTCAGGAAAAAAGAAAAAAAAAAAAAAACAGAACAAAAAGTTTCTTTCCTTACAGATATTCATTTGATATTGAATGAGGGTCGATGTATTTTCCCATGGAGAATATGTGAACAATGAAAAAAAACAAAAAAAAAAACAAGGAGCTTAATTTCTCTGAAGAACTCTTTTAAAAAAATATCAATCTCGATAAATGTTTCTAGGCTCAACTTAATAACAGGAAATTAAAGTTTATTCTTTTTAAAGGATAAATGTTAGCTCGTATTTAAAATAAGATTAAAACTAAAGGACAACCAGGCTGCTAAAATATAATGAGAAAAAAAAAACAAAAAACTTGAATTGCAATTAAGAATATAATTAAATTATAAATTACATGACACTTCCTGCATTCCAAACATAAAAGTCAAATAAGATAAATACAAATGTTAACAAATCAGTACTTATTGTTCAATCCCATGTAAAGGTAGGTTCAGAATGTTGATTTTCAAGGTAAACAAGTCCTCTCCACTTGAAGATTAATACAACACAACATTCTAAATACATTATCTAAGTAACAAGTTAAAAAAGAAAAAAAAAGAAAAAAAAAGTATTGTATACTACAAAATAAAATGTGTATATAAAAGTGCATGTATGTATTTAGCCACCACTACCACCACCAAGATGTGACACAAGGTCAATTATTAAGCAGAGTACAGCTAGTTTGAAAGTTTTTCCTTTTCCTAGACAGGTTGCTTAACCAAAAGATAAAGAAATCAGT
Source organism: Sepioteuthis lessoniana (assembly GCA_963585895.1). Lineage (NCBI taxonomy): Eukaryota > Metazoa > Mollusca > Cephalopoda > Myopsida > Loliginidae > Sepioteuthis > Sepioteuthis lessoniana. Next base: position 54,084,840 of record OY757943.1, on the reverse strand, counting down.
CTGCCCTTCTATTTACCTATAATTGGGTGAGAACTGATGATTCATGCCTTTCCCATGATCATTAGTATGAAGTGAAATACATGCATGTGGTTAGGTAACATTATTTGGTTTAATGGCTTATCAACCCTTGGAGGCTATTAAAAGCCAAATCCTTATATATATATATATATATATATATAATTTTTTTTATTAAGTGAATAGTTTGATCATTTTTTAAAAATTAACCAGAGCTCATTGGTTTGCATAGTTAAATGCATTCAGATGGATGAAATACAGTTATGCATTTCCATCTGAAGGTCATTTTATAGACCTGAAATAAATTTATAAATGGAACTACAAAATAGACTTATATATATATATATATACACACACACACACACACACACACACACTTTCTACACAACAGGCAGGATTAAACACGAGGTCAATTCTTTTTTTAAGCAGAGAACTGTGGGTTTGAATTCAGATTTTTCTTTCTTGACTGACAACTTCATTAAAACTAAAAAAGCCTGTCTGCTCAACTATTTACCGATAGCTGTGGGGAGAAAAAAATGGTTTCATGCCTATCCCAAGGGTATCACTATGAAGTGAAATGCTTTATATCTTGGTTCAGGATTTGAACTTTGATTGCAGAAACCACAAGTGTCCTGGATAGGACACTAAACTATCTGATGGTGAAGTTCTGGTCTTGGAGCTCTGGGGAATGTGAAGTGACCCTTCACTGCTATGATTCTTGAGTACTCGCTGGCCCCAAGTGATGGTTTAGTTTTATGGCACATCAATCATTATAGGTAATTTAATGCCAAATCCTCTTTATACATATATATTAAAATATATATGAATTGATTTAGTTTGGTTTTATGGCATATCAACCATTGTAGGTTATTTAAATGTTATTTACTAATATTAACCGGGCCATTGGCCTAATGAGTAGAGCGTTCGCCAATGGTTTGGAAGACCGGGGTTCAGTCCTAGGTTGAGTCATACCAATGACTCAAAAAAAATGGTACTTGATTCCACCTTGCTTAGCACTCAGCATTATAAGGTAAGGATCAAGGGTAAAGTGGAGAAATCCAGGGAAAGGAGTAGCACCCTCCCCTACACCTCAGTTTAGTAACTATTGAAAAAGGGAGCCTTTGGGTTGCTCTTGACTAAGATCGCCAACTTATTACTAATATTAAACATGATGAAATTAATATAATGAATATTATCAATGATAACACTTTTAATCTGCGTAATAGCCTTTTAAATAATGACAACAGATATATGAAAGTTACTCTAAAGTCTAAGCTAATAGGAGTTGCCAGAGAGTTTATTGCGGCAGACTATCGCGAATTTTAAACCTATATGTGGCATATAAAACGCAGAGGAATTTTAAAAGATATTTTTAGTAAAAACAGTGTTTTATATCCTGTCAAATAAAGTAATTAATTAATGTAATATTTCTTAGATTATATGTATGTTAACAACAAAATCTTTCTATAATTATTTATATTAGTTGCAACATTATTCATCATCATCATGTCGTGCCGCTAGCACGGATATCCCTGACCCTCTCTCGCCACTTCTCCCTATCGTCCATCGCCTCTGGCAGGTCTTCAGGGCTACATCCCGTATCCTTACATATGTAATATGAATGTATGTTCGAGCTGGTCGTCCTGCTTTTGCCCAGCCATATGTGGGGGTCCATAGGAGTACATCACTTATGAGCTCGTCCCTGCTTCTCCAGCAGTGTCCTGCATGTCTAGTTCGTCTAGCTTGGATAGTTTTCATGATGAGAGGCAGGTGGCCGTATAGTTGGTGCTTTGTGGGGTGTTGCCACCAGGACTTGTTCAATATTGCTTCCAGCATTCTTGTGTAATTGCCAGCTGTTTTGTTAGTGTCCAGGTAGTGCATCCATACAGCAGTATTAGCAATCTAGTAGAAATTCTTATTATTTTCATTTTTTTTTGTTAATATTCATGTTTACCAACCCCTCCACTCGGGCAGGATATGACACAAGGTCAATTTTTAAGCGAAGTTTTAACAGGTTTGAATTTAGAGTTTTCCTTCTCCTAGACTAGTTGCCTCACCAAGACTGAAGAACCTAGTCTGCCCTACTATTTCCCCATAGCTGGAGGGAGAATGATTGGATTCATATCTTTCCCAAGGTTATTAGTGCTATGTGAAATGCAATCAGTCTCTGCTAGGATTTGAACTCGTGTCGCCGTGTCCATTTCCTACGACGATGACCATTACACCATGGGCACCTCCACATTTTTTTTTGTTAATATTCATCTTATTCAGTCTTCTTTATTTTTAATAATGACTAATTAACAAACTAAAAATAAGATCAGTAAGTACCCCACGTGATTATTTCATACTTTATGCAAAAATAAAATAATCATAAATATTTACTTACTTATTGCGTGAACATGTACATCAGCTAATTCAAATAAAGGTGCAATTTTTTCTGCATAAATTTTTGGTCCTTTTCTTTTTCCTCCAATTGGGTTGATAAACACAAGCAAAGACTTGGGACGACAGAATTCTAAAAGGAAGCAAAAATAAAATCAAAAAATTAATTATAACATTTAAAATTCTTACAACGTAATTAGGATATCTTTCAGTCTTTCAAAATAATGGATACATCCTCGGATTCTGGTACAGACCTAAGAAAGGTTGTATGGACGACCAGCAGTTGCCCATGCTGCAGATCTCCCCTCTTTGTAACATCAATTTTGTCGAAGGGAAGGGAAAAGAGCTATACAACTTGGCATCAATATCACTGAAGGTTTGGTTTCTTTGTTTAATGGCATATCAACCTTTGTGAGTTATTTCATGCCAAAGCCATCTTTGTAAAAAAAACAACAGTGATACTATTTAACACATACATGACGGGGAAATATAAGGGGGTTCATACCTTCTCAAGGATGTTAGTCTGAAAGTGAATGTAATAGTATAAACTTTCTCACTTCAAGGATGCCCTCCAGCACTTTAGACAATTATCCCACTCTTCCTCCAACACACTGTCAAACAGACTTAAGAATTTAAATTCAGGGTTTTTTCTTTCTCTTAGATTGGTTACTCTACCAAGGCTAAACAGTCCAATCTGCTCAACTATTTTACTCTTAGCTATGAAAGGGGTGGTAAGACATGAATACAACCCTTACCCCAGGGACGTCATCAGGGTGAAGTGAAATACAAACAACATTGGTTAGAATTTGATTTGGCTGCTTTGGTTGTACCTTAAAGCATATCAAACCCTTGTGGGTTATTTAAATGCCAAAACCTGTCTATGCATATACATATAAGTTGGCTGACCATAGTCGAGAGCAACCCAAAGGCTCCCTTTTCAATAGCTACTACACTGAGGAGTAGGAGAGAGTGCTACTCCTTCCCTTGAATTGCTCCATTTTACCTTTGATCCATACCTTATAATGCAGAGTGTTAAGCAAGGAGGCATCAAGTAACATTTTTTGAGTCTTTGGTAGGACTCTACCTGGGAATGAACCCAGGTCTCCGGGACCATTTGCAAACACTAACCATTATGAAAATGGGCCATATGAATAGTTAGTGGGTAACATTTCAAACAAGATAGAACTCATTTGTTTGCACATAGTTAAATGGTTTCAAGTATTGCTATCTAACACTAACAATTCTATTTAATATCAATAATAAACCAAGTAAAAGATTAAACAGTTTTATTTGACCTATGGATGGGACTCTAACAGGTCCTACCACCTTGGGTCAGAGTGGACCTTAGAGCAATGGTAATAAAGGGATACTCCACATTCCCCAAACTCCAAGACTGGAGCCTCACCATTAAATGCCGTTTATTGTCATAGGAAATGCAATCAGAAACTTGAGTTCAATTTCTGGACAGTCATTTGCATTCCATTTTGTGTTAATGCCCTTGCATATATCTATCTCTTCCCATCTCTAACAATGGATAAATAGCCAATAACTCAAAACTGACCCTTGAACTTACAAGGTGCAGGATCCAATTATCCTCCCTCCAGCTATGGATAAATAGGAGGGCATACTGTACTCTTTAACCTTGGTATGACAACTGATCAAGAAGGAAAACAGATGTCAAACTCCACTTTAAAAAAAAATGACCTTGAGTCACATCCTGTTCTTGCAGACAGGTTGGTACATATGTATACGCTCATCCCCACATACATATATGCTATGGAGGTGTTTGTGGTGTAATGAATTGCGTGATAGGAAATGGACTGAGTGACCAAGTTCAAATCTTGGATTAGACAGTTTTTATTTCAGATAGCTCTAATACCTTTGGAAAAGGTATGAATCCATCCAGTTTTGGATAAATAGTGGATCAGATTGAGCCCTTTAAGTTTGGTATGGCAACCAGTCTAGGAGATGGAAAACTCTGAAATCAAATCTGTTAAACTTCACTTAAAAAATTGACCTTGTGTCACATCCTGCTCACTTAGAGGGGTTGGGTAAATACATAAACTTAAAATGGGAAAAATTGTTTTGATTTGCTTCAGTTTTGACTAAGTATATTTGTCTCTGCCTCCCACCAGACGGGAATTGACACAAGGTCAATGACCCAAAGGTCGATTATAGTGGCGATTTAGAAGAGAGAAAGTTGGGCTTGAGCCCTGCTTGACGATGCTGGTCATCTGCCAACTAAGCGCAATGTGGGCCTGATGAACTTAGCTGGACACGGCCCAAAATCAGTTTTGACTAAAAGGACCTTTTCTGGAACCAATTAGTGATTTAACTAATATATTCTGCATTTCTTTCGTGAAGAAAAAGAAATGTTGTCAGTGGCTAAATACAGGCAAAGTAAAAGAATCAACTTACTTGGGTTACACAACACTTCCTTGATACACTCCACCCACGTCTGACACATAGTGCTATCTCGGCAACGAAAGGTCACTTTGCGCTCCCTCCACTTGTGATGGCCGACCCGTCGGATGTGAAACACTGAGAACACATGTGGCTTCATCGTCTGCATCTCAAGGCAGAGGTGAGTGCCAGAGTCCTTCGAGTACATACCATTGCCACTGGCCTCATACTTTTCGGCTGTCACGCCAATTACCTCACTCAATTCGATGATATGTTTGTTTTGAGCTGGAAAACAAAAAAAGAAAAAAAATTAGTGTCAATTGATAACAGGATATTAAACTTGACGAATAGTTTTCTTCATAATATCTAACTGGATTATTAAAAAAAAAATTTTGAACATTTTAAAGACTTAAAAAAGAATAAAAAATAAAAAATAAAATAAAAAAAATAAAAATAAATAAAATCAAACTTGACGATTGATTTTACAACTGATGATAAATTGGCATACAAAATGCCAAAGGCTGTATAAAAAAAAAATAAAATAAAATAAATTTTAACAATTCACTGTTATTCTAAACTTTTTTAGAGTTACAATTTGCATTGCTTTATAAAAATGTTATTTCATGGATTTAGGCACCTAAGCAGAGAGGAGATGTATGCATGCACAGAGAGAGAGAGAGAGAGAGAGAGAGACACACACACACACACACACACAGATGCATGTACATGCAGGGACACAGAGACAGATGGGCACACACACACAAGGATACAGAAACAGGCAAGTGCATATATGTACGCACATAAAAACACATGCTCACAAACAATTTCTTTTTTTGTGTGTGTGTGTGTGTTTTTTTTTAAATCAAACTCATGAGTTGATAATTCAATTATATTCCGATCCTAGTTTTTGAGACCAACAGAACAAGAAATAACAACATACCAGCAAATCTCGAGGCATATGATCATTTCAAAAAATTCTCACTAAAATTCCTCAACTTCTGAATTAACTGAATAGGCAAACATAAATTAACAAAAATCAGGGATCCAGACTGACTTTTTTCTCACCACTTTCCTGGAATTAACCCGAAAAACGATTTTAACTGCCAGTCATTAAAAGGTTTCAAGTAAAAAGTAACCCTTTGTAAACAATTATACCTTCAAGCAACTATTAATACAATTCCTATATATATATATATATATATATATATATATATTTTCATGTTTTCTTATCCAACACCAATAATTTTTAAACATATCCATAGAAGTGACTCTAACAGGTGCTACAACATGGAGCCAGAGTGGAACTGAGAGTAATAGCAATAAAGGGTTAGTTCATATTCACCAGATGCAGTTTAGTGTCACCCACATGACACTGATTCTTTTGGTGGAGTAGGGGTATAGTCAGAATATCCTAAGCTACACTGACAAGCCAAGTGAGCTTGGAGAATATTTTTGGTTGCAGAGTTTCAATGCTGTAGGGTTTGGTAATAAATAATACCTAATAATATCCATTTTGATTGAACCATGTTCCACTCGAAATAAGGAAATCCTGGTATATTTGGTTTAGATGGTTGATTGGTTGTGTTTTATGGCATATCAACCTTTGTAGGTAATTTAATGCCAAATCTTGTTTTTACATGACTTGTAAACAGTTTGCCAGTAACATTTTTAAATGAGCCAGAGCTCACTTGTTTGCACACAGTTATGTGGTTTCAAGTATTGCTATGTAATACAAATGGTTCAGTTTAATCATTTGACTACACCAAGTTAAATGGTTTCAAGTATATTAAATTATTCAATTGTTCTATTTTACCCATAGATGGGACCCTAACAGCTACTACCACTGAGGATCACAGAGGATCTGGGAGTAATGGTAATAAAGGCATACTCCACATTCCACAAAGCTCTGGAGCCTCACCAACAGATGGTTTAGTGTCATATCTAGGACACTTGTTGTGGGGAGGTGGTCTTACATGGTGCATTCAATAAGTTTCCAGACATTTTTGTACAGGCATTTAGAATTGTCATAGACTCTTGAAAATTCACTATGTTATTGCTATACATCTTATGAGATGACTGACCAATTTTTATGATTTCAGGTTCAAATCAACAGCAACAGCAGAAATTGGAATACACCCTACTAAAGCCAGATTGTTACAGCTGGTGAATTTCAAAAATGCAATCTGGATGTGAAGACACTTTAGAAGAACAATATGCAATAAAATTCTATTTTAAACTTGGAAAAAATGCCGCCACAGAAATGTATGGAATGCTTCAGACTGCTTTTCGACCATTTTGCATGAATCGAGCATCAGTTTTTGAGAGGCATAAGATATTCAAGGAAGGCAGGGAGTCTGTGAGGGATGATGAGAGGTGTGGGAGGATTAAGGAAGTCAATACACCAGAGTTGATTGGCCAAAGGGTTAGGGTTACTATGTTGAGGTTTTAAGGGAGTTCAGGAAGAGATTCCATCAGAAGAGGCCAGCACTCTTCAAATCGGGTCAGGACAATGCACCAGTCCACAACTCCATCCTTGTCACAGATTATTTGACCAAGATGGGCATCAAGACAGTTCCTTACCCTCCCTATAGTCTAGACCTTGCTCCCCGTGACGTTTGGTTATTCTCTAAGCTCAGAGGCTGTCAAGACAATTGAGAAGATGAAAGAGGCTGTGACAAAGGACATTGACACGCTCATACAAGAGGACTTCCATGGGGCCTTCCAGAAGTTGTTGGAACAGTACAAGTGCATTGCAGCCGGAGGAGATTACTTCGAAGGGGACTAGAGTTTCATGTGTGTACTATCAATAAAAGTGCCCATACAAAAAAGTCTGGAAACTTATTAATCATCCTACAGAGATGCAATCAGTGTATTCGACTGGGTTGGGTTTTGAAGAAAATGAACTTTCTTGTAAATTGCAGGGGTATACTTTTAAATGTTAAAAAATTGCTTGGAGTATTCTTATTTACATACTCTCTTTCCGAAGATTGTATCTCAGATCGCATAAACCATGGTTTGAAAAATCAAATTTAAATATAGGTACGATGTACCATTATACAGATTAATTAAACATTTGTTTCAATGAAAGATTAGTTTCAGTCACTGAGTATATATATATATATATATATATATATATATATATATATATATATATATATATATATATATATCGCACACTTAATTCCAATACCAGCTCATTGACCTAGTAGTTAGAGTATTTCCCAATGGTCCGGGAGACCAAGGTTCAATCCCAGGTCGAGTCATACCAAAGACTTTAAAAATGGTACTCGATACTACTTTGCTTAACACTCAGCATTATAAGGTATATATCAAGGGTAAAGTGGAGCAATCCAGGGAAAGGAGTAGCACCCTCCCCTACACCTTGGTGTAGTAGCTATTGAAAAGGGAGCCTTCAGGTCGCCCTCGACTACGGTTGCCAACTTTACTTAATTCCAATATTTATGTACTATTTAAATGGTATATATACATATATTTGAGCTAAGTGTATGATAACACATCACTCAGTAAGTACCAGGCCTAACTAATAAAACAACTTTCAGGCAAAATTCGACTTTATCAATCAACAGTCTCCTTTTAGGGTGATACACTGATTCCAACAGTTTTCTAACAGTTCAATGCTTTTTTGTAGAATGATTTGTCTTTGGCGTCAAAAAACACCTCAGTTTCTGATATCACTTCTTTATTGGAGCCAAATCTCTTTCCCTGAAGCATTCTTTTGAGGTCTGCAAACAGCCACAACTCACTGGAGAGTAAGATCTGGAGAATAGGGTGGGTGCAGATGCAATTCCAAGTGAAATTCATGTAGTTTTGCCATCATTGCAATCAACTTGTGACAGTACATTGTCTTGGTGAAAGAGCACTTTTTTCTTCATTTGTGGTCTTTTTTTGGTGATTTCTTCCTTTAAATGCACCAATGATGCTATATAATATTCACTATTGATGGTTCTTCCTTTCTTAAGGTAATCAATGAACAAATATCTCAACATCCCAAAATATGGATGCCAAAACCTTGCCTGCTGATGTTTGTATCTTTGGTTGCTTTGGATGGTTTTCACCTGCAGCTGTCGACTCAGGTGACTGCAGATTTGACTCCAGAGTGAAGTGGTGGATCCATGTTTCTTCCATTGTCACATACTTATGCAAAAAGTCCTTTTTGTTGCATTGAAACAGTTGCAAACAATGCTCTGAATTGTCAATGCGTTGTTTTTGGTCGACTGTGAGCAAACTTAGCACCCACTTTGAATACAGCTTTCTCATAAACAAATGTTCATCCAAAATAGTGAATACACTGCCTTTAGATATCTTCAACTCCTCTGCTATCTTACACAACTCCAAATTATGATTGGCCAAAACAAGCTTGTGGAGTTTTTGGTGTTTTCCGAGACAACTGCCGAATTTGGGTGACCTGAGCATTCAGCGTCAATTGTGTCTGTACGACTACATTTAAAGTCAGCATACCACCTCTTAACCATTGTTTCTGACAAAGCAGAGTCCAAATAACATTATTTTTTCCCCCCATCAGAAAGCAATGCTTTATAAACACACGAAATTCAGATTTTCCCATTGTTTTGAAAATTTGCAACAGTAATAATAAGTTGGTGACTGTAGTCAAAGGTGACCCGAAAGTTCTCTTTTTAATCACTACAACATCGAGGTGTAGGGGAGGGCGCTACTCCTTTCCCTGGATTGCTCCACTTTACCCTTGATGCATACCTTATAATGTTGAGTGTTAAGCAAGGTGGCATCAAGTACTGTTTTTTTTTTGTTTTTTTTGAGTCTTTGGTATGACTCAACCTGGGATTGAACCCAAGTCTCCTAGACCTTTGGCAAACACTCAAACCATTATGCCAATGGGCCAGCATATATATATATATATATGAGAGGAAGAGAGAGAGGCTGTGAACTAATATCCACAAGTGTGTATTTACTCAACCAAGCTAGTCAGACAATACCCCAAATGATAAAACTGACCTAAATTAAATATATTTCTATGATAAAAAATAAATTTACTCATTTTTAACTACAAAATGTTTGCGTTTTGTGTTTAACTGCTGGATTTCTGGAGGTCTATAGAATAGAATTATTCTGGGGAGTTTTAATGTTAGTTTGAAGGCCCCTAAGGGAGATTCAATGGAAACTTTAAGAAGATACAGGAAGCTTCTTCCTATGAAAGATAATGGTTTTCCAAACTAAGATGGTGACCTGAATAATTAAAACAGTAATAAACATGGAAAAAAAATAAAAAAATTTCAGATGTGTTTGCCCATTTCTTATTATAGAGAACAAGTGACAGCCTTTTCATTGCAACGTTTCTTCAGCGAATTTTGCAAGAGACCCACAACGTTACAATGATGTTTGTACTTTGACCATAAAATCTATTTTAAGGTGCTTTATAGATAAAATAATCAAATACAATGACTCAGACACTTAAAAAAAAAAAACAAAAAAAAACAAAATTCAAATGACCTCCCGACTTTGATGAAAGGATAAAAAAAATACAGAGTTACCGAAAAATGTGTGTAAATCAAGGGAACGGTCATGTTAGATTATTTGGTTTAATGGCATTGTCAACCGTTGATGATTATTTAATGCCAAGTATTGTTGACTCAATATTTTTTTTATTTTTTTAAATTCAAAGTGAACAAACAGGAGGAAGTCATCTGAATTGTACTAGTCTGTTTGTTTATTTCAATAGTGTGCACATAGTAAAATGGTTTCCAATTAAATGATTAAATAGTTCTATTTGATCCATAGTTGAGATCCTAATAGGTTAGAGTAGATCTAGGAGTGATGAAAATGAAGGTGTACTTCTCCAAAGCTCCAGGACTGGAGCCTCACCATCAAGTAGTTTAGTGTCATACCAAGGACACTGGTTGTGGAGGAAGGTGGAAGTATTACCCCTCAGCAGAGGTGCGGCGAGTATATTCTCCAGCTAACAGAGCAGGGAAAAAAAAATCTATTTCGAGCTTCTTTCTAGGTAAAGTCATTAAATACAATGACTCAGCTATTAAAGAAACAAACAGACAAGTACAATTCAGATGACTTCCTCCTGTTTATTCAAACTTTGATGAAAAAAAAATACTGAGTCAAAAATGTGTAGGTCAAGAGAAAGGAATATAATTAGAAAGAAACTGCCAGTGTGACACAATAAGCACTTTTGCTACAGGTTTGATTTGGTCTCTTTGTTTAATGGTATATCAAACTTCCTGGGTAATTCAATACTAAAGCCATTCTTGTAGAAGTAGAGCTGTGATACAATTTAACCCATAGCTAGGAGGATAATTGTAATGGTTAGCAAGCTCGACTAGCAAACCTACACGAGTGAGTTCGAGTCTCATTGAGTGCCCCTTTCATATGGCCTTGTGCCACATCTAAGCAAAAAGCTTAGTAAATTACCATAGCTAGGAGGATAAGGGGGGATCATACTTTTCCAAAGGGCATTAGTCCAAAAGTGAATGCAATAGTGCAACTGGAATTCAAAATGTGCTTCCAATGATATTGCAGTCCAGTACGCTAGTGACTATACTATGTTTATGGGTGCACATATTTAAGTGCGATAATGCATATATGTATGCAGGTGCAAGTATGTTTATATGAGTATGTATGCGTACAGGTATAGCATATATGAATGTATATGTGAGCATATCTGTATGGCTGTGTACATGTGTGGGCAGAGGTAGAGGATACGTGTGTGTGTATGGGCAGAGGTAGAAGTTGGTGTGTGTTTGTATGTGGGCAGAGGTAGAGGATACGTGTGTGTGTGTATGGGCAGAGGTAGAAGTTGGTGTGTGTTTGTATGTGGGCATAGGTAGAAGATGTAGGTGTGCAGGCATAGGTAGAAGATGTGTGGGGGGGGGACATAGGTAGAAGATGTGTATGGACGTGCGTGTATGCATAGGTAGAAGATGTGTATGGACGTGTGTGTATGCATAGGTAGAAGATGTGGGGGGGGGACATAGGCAGAAGATGTGTATGGACGTGTGTGTATGCATAGGTAGAAGAAATGTATGAACGTGTGGGGGGGGGTCATAGGTAGAAGATGTGCATGAACATGTGGGGGGGAATAGGTAGAAGATGTGTATGAGCATGTGGGGGGGCATAGGTAGAAGATGTGTATGAACATGTGGGGGGGCATAGGTAGAAAATGTGTATGAACATGTGGGGGGGCATAGGTAGAAAATGTGTATGAACATGTGGGGGGGGGCATAGGTAGAAAATGTGTATGAACATGTGGGGTGGCATAGGTAGAAAATGTGTATGAACATGTGGGGGGGGGCATAGGTAGAAAATGTGTATGCACATGTGGGGGGGGGGCATAGGTAGAAAATGTGTATGAACATGTGGGGGGGGGCATATGTAGAAGATGTGTATGAACATGGGGGGGCATAGGTAGAAGATGTGTATGAGCATGTGGGGGGGCATAGGTAGAAGATGTGTATGAGCATGTGGGGGGGCATAGGTAGAAGATGTGTATGAACATGTGGGGGGCATAGGTAGAAAATGTGTATGAACATGTGGGGGGGCATAGGTAGAAAATGTGTATGAACATGTGGGGGGGGCATAGGTAGAAGATGTGTATGAACATGTGGGGGGCATAGGTAGAAGATGTGTATGAACATGGGGGGGGGCATAGGTAGAAGATGTGTATGAACATGTGGGGGGCATAGGTAGAAGATGTGTATGAACATGTGGGGGTGGCATAGGTAGAAGATGTGCGTTTGTGTATAGATAGGTGTGTATGGAAGTGTGTGTGGGGGAGCATAGGTAGAAGATGTGTACAGACGTGTGTGTGTGTGTGTGTGTGTGTGTGTGTGTGCACATAGGTAGAAGATGTGTATGGACGTGTGTGTGTATAGTAGCATCCAAATAATAGCTAAACAAGTTAACAATGGCAGATTTTGACATGATAAAATATTAAAAGAGAAATTTCTTGAAGGGGATGAAAGGTTTAGTTTTTAATGTCTGTAATAAATAAAAGTTTTCGGCTCTAATACCATCACAGAAGTCAGTAGACAAAAGTATCAATTTCTATAGTATGTATTTACCAACCCCTCTGTAAGAGTAGGATGTGATCCAAGGTCAGTTTTTTTAAGCAGAGGTTAACAGGTTTCGTAATATAATTAAGGATGATTAATTGTATTTGTCGTTTTATTTGTGGTGATATTTTGCAGGTTAGCTAAAAACTTTGAATGGAAGTGTAGATTGCATGTGATGGTCATATGGCGCATATGTCAGCAGAATATCAAGTTGACAGGTTATTTTGGAAAACACCTGAGACGGCATGTTAGAGATTTGTTTTGCAATTATTGTTGAAGGTCGGATATTAAAAGTAAACATTTGGTTGCCTGACTTAGGATAGTTTAATTCAAAATAAATAAAAGTTAATGACACGTGTTCTTATATGATTAGAAAATGGAATAATTAAGATATTACATAAGCAAAATTATTCAGGATAGTTGGACTGTCAGTTTGCAGTTCAAAGTCAGGAGCAGAGAGTTAAAGCTGCATGGGTGAAGAAAGTACAGTCGGTATTTTTGTTCATATTGCACACATGAGACTTAGCATTTCTACAACACAAGTAATTCTTTTACTTTATTTTTCAAGTGTTTTGACATCGACAAGTAAGTTGGACACAGTAATAAGGTATCAAATATTTCATCTAATATTAATCATTTTCAAATGGATCTATTTGACCTATAGATGTGACCGTGACAGGTATTAACTACTTTAAGTCAAAGTGGACCAGGGATTAATGGCATTGAAGGAATATTCCACACTCTCCAGATCTCCAGGAGTGAAGCCTCACCACCTGAAATAGTCTCGTGTCCTACCCAGAACACAATGAAATTAGGAGTGAATGTGTTAGCTAAATTCTTTTAGCTTTTCAAGAAGAAACCTTTGTTTTTCAGAAACTAAAACTTGTTAATTTTTCAGAAATTTTAAGAATTCTTGTGCTAATTTTATTGTTATTTATGGTTGGATACATATTACTTTGTTGGCGACTGTAGTTGGGGACAACCAGAAGGCTCCCTTTTCAATAGCTACTACACCAACGTGTAGGGAAGGGCGCTACTCCTTTCCCAGCATTGCTCCACTTTACTCTTGATACGTACCTTATAATGTTGAGTGTTAAGCAAGGAGGCATCAAGTACCATTTTTAAAGTCTTTGGTATGACGCGACCTGGGACTAAACTCAGGTCTCCCGGACCCTTGGCAAACACTCTACCCACTAGGCCAATGAGCCAGATCAAAAGTTGGCAATCAGTCGATGGCGACCAGAAGGCTCCCTTTTCAATAGCTACTACACCGAGGTGTAGGGGAGGGCACTACTCCTTTCCGAGCATTGCTCCACTTTACCCTTGATACATACCTTATAATGCTGAGTGTTAAGCAAGGAGGCATCAAGTACCATTTTTAAAGTCTTTGGTATGATGCGACCTGTGACTGAACTCAGGTCTCCCGGACCCTTGGCAAACACTCTACCCACTTGGCCAATGTGCCAGTTCGTGTCATACCAAAGACTTTAAAAATGGTACTTGATACCTCCTTGCTTAACACTCAGCAAACTAAACGACATATATACTTCATCATCAAGTAATGCAGATGGTACAGAGTTCCTCGACTCCGATCATCTATTCTGGTAGATCTTTTAGACGGGATCCAGTGTCCGCACAGAACCAATACAAATATAAACGCATCTAAAACAGAGTTCATGTGTTTGAAACAAGGAAGGGAGTCATCTCCATTTTAAGTAGCAAGTCTCTGAAATTAGTAGGCCAATTTACATACATTGGCAGCAATATCTCGTCTATTGATAGCAATACTAATATATGCATAGCAAAGGAGTGGACAGCTATTGACAGGTTATTGATAAGGAAATCTAATCTCTCTGATGAAATAAAATGGGATTCTCTTCAGAGTTGTAACTGTATCAGTACTACTGTATGACTGCACCACCTGCATACTAATGAAACGCATGGAGAAAAAGCTAGCTGAGAACTACGCAAGAATGCTATGTGCAGTTTTGAACAAATCCTGCAAGCAACATGCCGCAAAACAGCACTTGTACGGCCACCTACCTCCCATCTCACAAACGATCCAAGTAAGACAAACAAAACATGCTGGAAAAGTAAGGATGAAAATGAAAGAAAATTTCAAAAGTGTATTTCTTTCATAGACTGGTCCAAAATGTTTGAATATATAAAGTGATGAATTTTTTTTTCCATTTAATTTAGCTGATAAATTTTGAAAAAGAGTCTTTTGGCTATATGGCTTTTATGACAAGTTTGTCTGTTGTTACTAAGCCAGATAGATTGAATAGTCAATTGACATTTGTGCTAAGTAAATAAAGTCATGTTTTTTGGGGGGGCGGGGGGATTGACAGCTGCAAATGACTAGTCAACTGGGACAAACTTATATCTTCAGGTCTAGCTACTTTTTACTCTTATTAAAAAATGATCTTAAAAATCTGTTTTTCTTTACTAAAACACAAACTGAATAGGAAATTTAATTCAGCAAACTTTTAATAGCTTTAAAAATGCTATATTTTCCAAGTGAAGACTTCTTTTTAAATATCTCTTACTATGATTAACCAAAAGGTCCTTTTGCCTACCATTGTACGACTCAAGAATGACTAGATGTTCCTCAGGTTTTCCGTAGTTACTATTAAAGAACTTAGAAAGTGTCTCTAGCATATTATTAATCCTAAACTTGATTTACAAGGGATTCAATTTATCATATTTGGTTTGATATAGTTTCTTTGTTGAATGGCATATCAACCTTCATATTATTGAATACCAAAGCCACCATAGAAGAAGACCAGTAGTGGTACTATTTAACCTATAGCTGGTGAGGGGGGGATAAAGAGGCACATTTTTCCCAAAGGTATTAAACTGAAAGTGAATGTAATAGCACAACTGGAGTTTGAACTCACTATGATGTTGCAGTCTAACAGAGGGATAAGGGGGTTCATGCCTTTCCCAACGGTATTAGTCTGAAAGTGAATGTAATAGCACGATTGGAGTTTGAACTGGCTTACTCCCATGTTGCAGTCAGGCACATAAACCACTATGCTAACTATATAGTTTTTTTTCTGGATGAGACTGATTGCATTTCACATTGTACTAATACCCTTGGGAAAGGTATGAATCCAATTATTCTCCCTCCAGCTATGGGTAAATAGTAGGGCAGACTGGGTTGTTCAGCCTTGGTGAGGCAACTAGTCTAGGAGAAGGAAAACTGAATTCAAACCTGCTAAACTCCGCTTAAAATTTGACCTTGTGTCATATCCTGCCCGAGCGGAGGAGTTGGTAAATATGTATATAGTTTTAGTTATTTAACATATTTTTCCAAGACTAATCCAATAACGAAGAGCCACATAATCATGGCAATAAAAAAAAATTAATACAATTTAAAAATAGTCTATTTTACTTGGTTGCTTAGAAACTAATCTTAAAATAAGAAAAATATGCGAAGGAAAAAGAAAAAGTAACAATCATCTATTTTCCTTAAATAAATAAATAAATAAAAGCAGTTGATAAATGTTGATATAGTCTGTTAACCAGCCAAAAATCATAATTCCCTCTCATTGATAAAACCAATATTCAAAGACTGAGAGTGGGGTGAAAAAAAAAAAAAAACAAGAAAAGATTTCTAGATAAATGCCAGATAAATGTAAATCTACAAATGATTATATATATATATATAAATAAAGTGAGATCAAAATGTATAGAGACTGAAGATTTAAGGGTTCATTTCTTTTTCTTTTTTAATTTAACATTTAGATGAAGATGTATCCAGTTGAGCAACTTGTATGATATAATCCAGATCCATATACACACATCTATAGATAAATGTCAACACACACACATGCACATATATATATATATATATATATATATATATATATATATATATAGGCAGCAGTCGTTTATTTAAGCATGTTTCATTAAATAATAAAGACAAATTTTGGCTGTATAATTTATTTAAGATCCTTTTAAGTTTTCTGCTTATATATATATATATATATATATATATTCTTCAGTCCAGTCAAACCAGAGTCGGGAATAATTCAGTCAGGACAATTAAATTATTCAAACTTCCTGGTAAAGGGTTCAATGTAACTGACATCACAGAACAACAATTCCTTTAAGAAAAACAAAATCCAGTCACTTTAGAATTATAATTTATTTCCATCTTGCTATGGGTATTGATATGAATCAGTAACTCCAAATTTAACAGGACTTCTTCAGATCCAATGGATATATTTCTGGCAGTATTAATTATATCCATTGGATCTGAAGAAGTCCTGTTAAATTTGGAGTTATTGATTCATATCAATACCCATTAGCAGGATGGAAATAAATTTATAATCCTAAAGTGACCAGATTTTGTTCTTAAAAAGGTAGATATATATATACACACACACACAAGGTTCAATTCAAAAAGAAATGCAACCTATATCTTGATACAACAGATAAAGAGAGTCCAATTACAGTTTTAAATTTGTTTTCATTTCTTTTTTCTTTTTAAATTGAAAAGATTTCAAAACTTTAAAAATTCAAACAAATGAGAAAGGAATATAAAGAATAAGTACATATTTTTACAGATTACAAAAAATATCAATCTGAAATTAGAGGAATTTAAACTTCTAAAGAAAATGGGATTTTAAAGTAGAAGAAATGTGTGCTGTAAAGTTGTTACAAGAAAAACAATATCTTCAGGTGTATTTTGTGGTAACTAAGAAATTTTGAATCGACTCTTTTTTTTAAAATCCATGAAGGCAAACTGTTTTGTCTAAATTCTCCCATGGGTCAGCGGGTGAGAGGTTAAAAGCATTGGTTAAGAGCTTATAGTTGGGAGCTCTATCTCTGATCCCAGATTCATCAGAAAGAGAAGTAATGTTAAAAAGGTAAATGAAAAAGGTGAATCAACTGACATGGGATATTCAAAGGTAGACAAACAGAAAGAGACATTTGAAGAAGGTCGGAGTGTATAATAGTATAAACAACCAAGATGAGGACAATTGTCCAAATTGTGTAAATGATATAATTAATGTGACCCAGTGGGTAGAGTGTTCAACAATGGTCCGGGAGACCTGGATTCAATCCCAGGTTGCGTCATACCAAAGACTTTATAAATGGTACTTGATACCTCCTTGTTTAACACTCAGCAATATAGGGTACGAATCAAGGGTAAAGTGAAGCAACCCAGGGAAAGGAGTAGCGCCTTCCCCTACACCTCGGTGTAGAAGCTATCGAAAAGGGAGCCTTCTGGTCGCCCTCGACTATGGTCACCAACTTTACTTACTATTGATAAAAAAACAAAACAAACCCAAAATGAACAATTACCAAAGCCTAGTGAGTTTATAGAAAGCAAATAAACTTAACTTTTGATATAAATTCTGAATTTTTAAAAATATCAGGACTGATGTTAATCTATAATTTATAAGAGGGAAATAAATCAAAATTAAATGAATAAATAAAAAAAGATGAAATCGAAACAAAATATTGATATGCCAAACCATTTTTTTTTAAAAAGGTTAAGTAAAAGTTAAACAACATTTCTCTAAACAACCAATAAAAAGAAAAAAAAGGGGGGGCAACTGGTTATTTTACAGAAATCTGAGGTCTAGCAGTAAGGGAATTATAAAAACATCGCTAAGCTAACCCATTCTTACTCAAAAAGAAATCAAAACAAAACAAAACAAGGCACTATTATCTTTATTCATTTTTAAAAGCATATTTTAATTTTTAAGTTTTTTCTTCACTTTGATCACAACTTAACCAAATGAAAGAATAAAAATAAAAAATAATTTCTAAAATATTTAATTCATTTAAAAAAAAACTTTTAAAATTTTTTCTTATCTAATTTATGTCATCAAGCAAACAGCAGAAAATTGAAAAGATATGATCTCTGTGAGATTTGAATTGACATCTCACCTTAAAACCTGTTTAATCACATCAGCTGTTGTATTCATCTAGACAGACTGGCAGAAACCCAAATCTAACCTTTGAAATTCATCCTCTTTTCTTGATCTTTAAACAGCATCTTTGCTTTTACACAAACAGAATTAACGTAGGAGTGCTTTGGATAACTGTTACTGTGTTTAAGAAATGGAATCTACAACCAGAGGTCAAATCCTAGATGAGGCAATTTGAGTTTTACTTCACACTAATGCCCTCCCATGCTATGGGTGAATAGTAGGATAGACTGAATTCTTTAGCTTGTCTAGGCAACCAGTATGGGAGAAAGAAAAATCTGAAATCAAACTTTAGTTCACCATATGTTACATCCAGTCAATGACCAGGATAAGATAAATAGAATTGTAATATCTTCTTAGTTACAATTTTAATTCATGTATTTGGTTGGGTTTTATGATATGTGAACTCTTGTAGGTTATTTAATGCCAAATCCTGTTATATATATATATATTTAATTTGTAAATGAATAATTTCTAGGTAACATTAAACAAACCAGAACTCATTTGTTTGTACAAAGTTAAATGGTTGCAAGCATTGGAAACACTAATAGTTTCATTTGCAGTTAAATTGTTTCAAGTATTTCTAATAATCTCTACTAATTCTATTCAACATTACTCATTTATTTGCACACAGTTAAATGGTTCCAAGTATTGCTATGTAACACCAACAATCCAATTTAACATTAGTCATTTTTTAACATAGTTAGATAGTTAAACAATTCTATTTGACCTATAAATGGGACCTTAACAAGTACTACCAATTTAAGTCAGAGTGGATCTGGGAGTAATGGCAATGAAGAGGTAATCCCCATTCCCCAAAGCTCCAGGACTGGCATCTTACCATCAGAAGGTTTAGTGTCATATCCAGAACATGGTTGGGTAGGGTTATCCCTCTGCAGAAATGTAGTCTACATATTTTAAAAACCCCTCCCCTAATCAACTGGACAATCATTGATTTGCTTTTAAGATGCAACATTGTCAATAATTATTAACATTAATTTTGCCTCATATTTTCTTTCATCTTACTTCGATTCAAAGACATAAAAGCTGAAAGGAAATACAAAGGAAAATTTATGATAAACAATGCTTGTCTAAAAAAATAAAAAATGAAATAGAAAAAAGAATAAAATAGCATATGTACATTTTCTCCCCATAGAGTAGAGCAGTAGACTGATAGATGGAAGGTTTGAATTTTGATCTAAAGAACCAGGTTAAGAAGCAACTATAATATACTTGTCTAAAGTGGGGAAATACATTTGAAAACCAGGTATCACTTGCAAGTTCAGTTCAAGAAAACGAGCAATGATCTGGCAGTTGTAAAGTCAAAATTTCAATCCTTGCAGCCACCTTCAAGTTGCAGTGTTTCCTGACTCTTGTCAGCCATCACTCCCGGTAGGTCTTCTAGACAGCATCCAGAGTCCATACAAAGCTGGTGTATAGAAGTCTTTGCTGGTTGTCCAACACTGGCTTGTTCATGTGTAGAAGCTGAAAACTGATCGTCACTTATGAGTTCGTCCTTACTTCTCCAGCAGTGCCCTCCATATCTTGTTTATCATACTTGGATCGTTTGTGAGATGAGAGGTAAGTGGCCATACAACTGTGTGTTTTGTGGGAGTGCTGTAGTTCCCATCTAGCTTTTTTTCAAGGTTTTGTTAGCTCAGCTTCAAAGAAAGAGTTTTATTTTATCAAAGAGGTCAGCTTTTCATATGATTGATAACTGTTACGGTATTTTATGACTAATCTCTTCAAGAGAAAAATTTTTTTTTTTTTTTAAATCAATCAATTATAAATGAGAGAAATAAATGCAGGTTTGACCAAATTGTGATAACAATGGTCAGGTGGCGGAAATTTTTAGAGTTCCATTTGGGTAGGTGGGGATCATCAGTGGAGATTCAGACCTATCAAAAGCTAACGTTAAATTTTCTTTCCTTTACCCCTCACCTGTCACTATCTGTATGCAGAATAACAATAATATGCATATAAATAAATAAAAATAGATATAAATAAAAATAAATAATTGAAAAATAAAAGTAAAAATAAATAAAAAGAAAAATAAGAATAAAAAAAGAATTATTTTATATATATATATATATATATATATATATATATATATATATATATATATATATATATATAAGGGGGAAGTAGTTTCAAGAACATCAAATGGAATAAAATTCTTTCAATAGACAATAAAAATTCAACATATTTACCACTTAAATAGGAACAGGTGTTTGACATTTTGACTGAATTAACAATCTGTGTTACTTTCATAGAAGCACCCTTTTTGGCCATTCAGATTAGATCATGTAGGAAAATTTCCACCCACATGATAGGAGCATATTAAACAGCTTTGTAGTCTACACCCAATTCTAACACATACAGGAGAAACTAAGACAATGGGGTGTTCTTTTAGTTGTGTTTTATGGCATATCAACCTTTGTAGGTTATTTAATGCCCAATACATATATAATAAACATACATTTGTAAAAATAAAAAAAATAAAGAAAATAAAAGTTTGGAGAAAATCATTTTTAAATGAGGCAGAGTTCATTTGTTTGCACACAGTTAAATAGCTTCTTGTATTGGGACCAGACATAATAATTCTATTCAAATTTACTTATTTGCACACAGTTAATTGGTTCCAAGTATTGCTATATAATACTAATAATTCAATTTAACAGTCATTTGTTTGTACACAGTTAAATGGTTTTACGTATAGTGTAACAATGCATAAATATTTATCCCAGGACGGGAGTTTATTTTACGCACGTGTGACGTCGGGGCAGTCTGGCACTTGACCCTCCGCAAAATAAGTCCTAGTCAATGTTTCTTTTTCGGGCATATGGGAACTGGCAGATAATGTGGGGGTTAATTTGGGGCTAGACTGACCACCGCTGGCAAGGGGGTTTCCAAATTTCACGTTACACATACCCACCAAGCCACTTCGTCTTCCTACCCCCTTGGATAATGGAAAACATGGACTTTTAGGTTAAGATAAAAAATTATTCACTGTAGTCGGCAATTCCAATTTCCCGTATAATGTGTTTTAAGGCGAATAAGACATGTAGCGAGAATAAATTGAAGCGAATGAAGCTGAAAAGGATATATGCAAAAGAAGGCAACTCGACAGATAAACAACAGAATGAATAAATTTTGACACGAGGGGACATTTAAAATATAACAAAATTTTAATACGTGGGGATCAAACAAATACTTATGAGGTTTAAGCAATAGTTCCTTTCTTTTCTTTTAAGGTGACGGTGATATCAAACCAGCAGACAGCCTTAAACACAAATGTCTCTTTCTTTTCTGTCTTTCTTCTATCTTTCCTTACTTTTAAAACATGAAAAGGGAACTAAGTCCACTCATTTGTTTACAGTTTATGAAACGAATTTCTTCAGTCTATTTCTTTCCTTTTCTGAATACATATAAGTTCCAATATTTGGGAAGGTTAGGAAGAAAAACAGTTCAAGATGTACTTAGCTTTTAACTGGTTTATTTTGCAGATTATTTTCTGTTATGGGCGAGCGGTGTTCTGTAGAATTTGGCTGGAAGGCACCTGTTATCTTCTTGTCCAAGAATTCTGCACCGCTCTTTCCCCCGGAGTTTCGGCGACAGCTTCAAAACATCTTGTCATGCCGACTGCTATCCCAGAACTCAATTCTTTTCACCGGTGAGGTACCTGGGAGTTCTTTGGCATCAGGTCAGCACGTCCTGTCACCGCGACCTCCATCCTAAAAACTGAAATTCTTTATCCCTATTTCCTCTGACGAAAAGGGTACTACTTCTGGCGCTAAGGCTTCGGCCAATCATTTGGCTCCTTCTTCCTCCCTCTCCTCCTCGTCTGGTTGTGCTACTCAATGACCTGCATTCCCTTCTTTGTCCTACCCAGTCATGGAGTGCAGGTAGTTTGACCTTATCCTGGCTGCCCTTAGCGGTCAGTCGTTGTGCTTGTTAGTCAAACACAGAAGAGGAAGGGAGATTAAATCTTACTTCTCCCCTCTCAGTGGCATATCACGTGACAATAGAAAGTTTGATTAACTCCAGGACTCTCCATTAAATGAACTCTAATGTCATACCCAAGACATTAACTAAATGGTATCAAATATTGCTATCAAATACTCAGAATTCTATTCAACATCATTCCTTCCTTTGCACACAGTTAAATGGTTTCAAATAGAGTAAATGATTAAATAGTTCAATTTAACCCATAGATAGGACTCTACTAAGTACTACCATTTTAAGTCAGAGTGAACCTGGGAGTAATAGCAATAAAGAGATACTCTACTTTCCCTAAAGCTCCAGGACTGGCACCTTACCATCAGATGGTTTAGTGTCATATCCAAGACATGTTGATAGGGTCTTATCTCTCTGAAGAAATGCAGTCAGTGTATTCTATAATTTTACCAGCAAGTTATTCTTTAGATTTGTTCCTGGAGGCAACACTCCACAAAGCACCAACTATACGACCACCTACCTCCCATCACGAAAACTATCCAAGTTAGATGAACCAGAGAAGCAGGGACAAGCTCATAAGTGATGTACTCCTATGGACCCCCACATATGACCGAGCAAAAGCAGGATGACCAGCTTGAACATACATACAGCAGCTATGTGAGGATACGGGATATAGCCCTGAAGACCTGCCAGAGGCGATGAACAATAGGGAAAAGTGGCGAGAGAGGGTCAGGGATATCTGTGCTGGCAGCACGACATGATGATGATATTCTTTACACAAGTTTGGTTAAAGGTCATGGAACTTGCTTTTATATGATTGTATGGTTTTTCTATAGCTTTCCTACGAGTTTCTTTGTATCAGGGTTTGAAGATAATAATGTTAGTAAATAGATTGGTGATATCTTTTATTGACATGTACAGTAGCATTCAAATTAAATTCCAAGCTGTTAAATGTGTAAAATATTACGGCATGTCAATCAGTATGATTGACAGCTATTGAACCCTAGGTCAATCTGAGACCATGGATCTCATTTAGGTGACAAAAACAAAAAAAAAACAGTTCTAGGGTTAAAAATGAATTAGTCAATTGATGAGAAAGCCTTAATTTGAGTGGCTGAATGCTCTATCTAGGTCAATGGTTCCCAGTTTAGTCAGCCAGGTGATGAGAACTTGAAAAGTCACAAAGATATAGAAGTAATATGTGTACAAGAAAATTGTTATTCATCATCCCAACAGAGAATTGGTTTGCATTGGTTGGATTTTATGTGATATCAACCATTGTAAGTTATTAAATACTAAATCCTCTTTTATATATATATATATATATATATATATATATATATATATATGATTTGTAAAGATATTTTGTAGATAACATTCTTAAACGAGCCTGAGCAATTTTTGCACACAGTTAAACGGTTTTAAGTCTTGCTATATAACAGTCACAATTTAATTACAGTCATTTGTTTGCACACAGTTTGTTCTATTTGACCCATAGATTAGGTACTACCTACCACATCAGGTCATAGTAGAACTGAGAACAATGAAGGGATACTCTGCATTCTTCAAAGCTAGAGCCTTGCCATCAGATAATTTAACGTCATATCCAGGACACTTTTTTGAGGGAGGGGTCTTACCCTCCTGCAGAGATGCAGTGGGTGTATTCTACAGCCCTAGCCGACTAGGCTACCCATCAGAGAAGAATTAAGAACGAGTGGTAATGACAAGAAAATTAACAAAAATAGCAGCATGAAGTGAATGAAAAGAGAAGATGGATGCTAACTGATCATAGAGCAAAGGCCTATAAAAACAAAAAACATTGTAAAGTCATATATATATATATAAAAACCCTGAATTAGTATATAGCAATATGATCAAAAGTGCTTGGAAGCAGAACCTCAGTTAACTTCTCTATCAACTGGACCCTGATACAAAGAAACCAACACAAAAGCTTGAGAAAAATATAAGATCATAAAAAAGAGAATGTCCATAGTCTTTAACCAAATTTGTCTTAGATATATATATCACACACACTGAATTTGGGATAAATTTGATAATTCTTTTTAGTTTTTTTCCAGGAACAGCTTAATGTATTAGAGAAGAACAGCATTAGATAGAAAAAGATTAAAGTTGTAGTTTATTAAATGCTGACATGGAGGATTAGAAGCCATCTGAATATTGAAAAAGATTTAATTGAATCAGCATGATTCCTACTTGGTATCCAAAGACAGACATCATGACTGATGGTTATTTGGTTTCTTTGTTTAATGGCATATCAACACTTGTGGGTTATTTAATAGTAGTGATACTATTTAACCCATAGAGAACATTGTAAGTAATAGATAGCAGCAAGAGAGACTAAAAAGCTATGGATAGTAGGAAGGGACATAGCAGGCAGAATTCATTTAACAAATGCAGGACAAGGAGATAAAAACTCTAAGCAAGAGAAATGGGTATTAGAGTTGCCATCATGAAGGAGGTGCCCATGGTGTAATGGTTATCGTCACAAGATATGGACACGGCGACACGAGTTCAATTCCTGGACAAGACTGACTGCATTTCACATAGCACAAATACCCTTGGGAAAGGTATGAATCCAATTATTCTCCCTCCAGCTATGGGTAAATAGTAGGGCAGACTAGGTTCTTCAGCCTTGGTGAGGCAACTAGTCTAGGAGAAGGAAAACTCTGAATTCAAACCTGTTAAACTCCGCTTAAAAAATTGACCTTGTGTCATATCCTGCCTGAGCGGAGCGGTTGGGTAAATAGGATCATGAAGCCAGCCCTGAATGAACACTTTTGTTACCACTTGTGTAAGAGGTGCAAGGTATTAATTCTGACGGCTAAGGTCAAGGTTAACCACTTGACAAAGACAAAAAAGCTCCTGAACAAGCTGACGCATCCTGTTGAGCCAGGGATGATCGAGTTCTTTTCAGATGAAAAGAACTTTTGCCAAAACCAGTTGCACAAAACCCAGACCAACAAGTTACTTGTGTACAATCATGGGATGTCCTATGTGTCATGACAACCAACTTACCCAAAACTGTGATGGTCTTTGAGGGTGTATCTCCAATGAGGGTGAATTCATGCTGTTCTACATGTTTGAACAGGGCTTGAGGCTTAATTAAATGGTTAAGTGAAGATGCTGAAGACTGATCAAATCCTGCTTCAAGAGGGTTGCTCCATACCCTACCTCCAGAGAGAATCTTAAGTGGTTGTCAGTGAATTTCCCCAATTCATAAACTCTAATTTCTGGTCACCTTTATATATATATATATATATATATATATATATATATATATATATATATATAGAGAGAGAGAGAGAGAGAGAGAGAGAGAGGTCCCCAATAAATTTACAATTTTTACAATTTGTGCTCAGTTACAGAACAATTTTTTTAATTCATAATCTTTAAAAAAAGCAGCATAGTTTTGTTTTTTTTTTCTTTTCTCTAAAAATTTAATGATAAAAGAATTTACGTATTATATCATGCTTTTATTTTAAGGAATTATTTTTTGTTTACATTTAAAATATTGCTAAAAATGAGTTGAAAAGTGGATAAACTAAAACTGACAACAGATTCAGTAATATTTCTTTATTGAAAAAAAGAACTTCTTCAGGATAAAAACGAGTTTTTATAAAGCTCAGCAATTGAGGAATTAGATGAAATAATGATAAAAATATAAAAGTTCTTTGTTCAATAAAGAAAGAAATATTTCTGAATCCATTGTCAGTGTTGGTTTAGCCAGGTTTCAACTTTTTTTCTTATCTTGTCAGATTTACCAAAATCTACCGTTTCTTCATTTAAAATATTTAAAAAAACGTAACCCTATACTTGTGAGAAGTTTGAAACATAATTACTTTATTTTAAAGACTTTTTAAAAAATCTGACAAAAATTTTAATTCAATTCTTAATTGCCTGTTGAGCTACATCAATAAAATGTATTTTTTAAAAATTTTATTTTCTATCCAATAAAAACGTAACAAAATAAAGCTAAGAATTGAAAGTCTCTTTATTTGTAGGTAGAAAATTCCATGTATTAATTCAAATGAAAATTGTTTATTCTATAAATAATATACTGACCCTCGACTGAGCCGTCAATCAAGAGATGCACCTGTGTAAATAAGCGGAAGAACAGCGGAAGTAGGTGGACATGAGACAATAATATAACCAGGTGCCCAGGGCGGTTTGAGTCAGTTGGAGATAGAATGTCAGCGTGAGAATCAGTTTGCGGACTGAGGGCTTGTGGCCCTCAGTGACATACAGTTGAGCAACCCAGCCAAGATGAGAAAGAAGTGCTGCTATGGTCAACGAAGAACTTGGGGTCAATATAGCAGTCTGTCCCCATCTCCAACTCATTTCTCTCACATAGAAACACCAACCCTTTCGAAAATAAAGTGAGAGATATATTTTTATAAAGAAGTGTGTTCGTTCGTTCCTTAAAGTTCGTCATTATGTTTGATTATGTTCCGCATATATTTGTATATGTATTATGGTTATACAACATTAGCTTCCTTTTTTTTTTCTTTTTAAAGTTTTTGAGTATGGTTTGGTTTGGTGGGTTTTATGGCATATCAACCTTTGAAGGTTATTTAATGCCAAATCCATTTTTATGTGAATAATCTGTTCTATTTAAAACAATTCAGTTTAGCATAAGTACACAGTTTAATTGTCAAAAACATTTATTTCAAACTGTTCAAGAGGTTATATGTAACAATTCAGTTAAGTATAAATACAATTTTAATGTCAAAAAACAGTCCTATTTCAAATAATTCAGTTAAGCATAAGCACACAGTTTAAATGTAAGTATAGTTTAATTGTCAAAAACATTTCTATTTCAAGCTATTCAGTTTACTAAAACAATTCATTTTAGTATAAGTATGCTGTTAGTTCTATCTAACCCATAGATATGGCCCTATCAGGTGCTGCCACTCCAGACCAGAATGGGCCTGGGGAGCGATGGCAATGAAGGGGTACTCCGCATTCCTGAAAGCTCCAGCACTGCTAGAACCTCACCATCAGATTGTTTAGTGTCATATCCAGGACACTCGTTGGGGGCGGGATCTTACTCCTCTGCAGAGGTGCAGTCAGTGTATTCTACAGCCCCAGCTGACTGGGCAAAAAGTTTTTGAGTAAAACTTTACCCTTAGTTATAAGGATAACATGTGACACCAATGCACATGGTAAGCAATAAGCTAATTCCTCACAGCTACACTCTTAAATCCTCAAGGTGCCATCATAATAACAGGTGTCGACTATAATTCATTTTTGCTTTAAGCTTATCTAGTTCTGCCCTGATTAGGGCTCTATAACTAGCAAGCTGATCAAAAGCCATTCACTCTGACAAGTTGAACAATCTCTGTATTAAACTATCAAATGCAACATTTAACTCCAGTCATGAGTAGTAATTAAGCTAAAATGCCACGAGCTATTTAATAGGTTGAGTGTTTATAGATTGTACCTTTCAGAATTCACCTGTAACAGCTGTTGGTCCTTGCATGAATGGAAAACCAACAATAATTAAAATCTTTGGTTAGGTGATTTAAGAATGAATAATTTAATTGTAGTTCACTATGTACATATTAAGATGAAAACAATTTGTGAATATTGAGAGAGAGAGAGAGAGAGAGAGAGAGAGAGAGAGAGAGAGAGAGAGAGAGAAAGCCCATTTAGCCTAATTGAAGGTCATAATAAGGAACAAAGTTAAGAAGGAAAAGACCCCAAGGTGTAGTGGTTAACTTGCTGGGCTGCGACATTGTAGTAAGCGAGTTCTAATTCCAGTTGGGTTATTACATTTACTTTCAAATGAATACTTTTGGAAAAGATATGAATCCCCTTATTCCTCCAGCTATGGGATAAATAGTATCACTACTGTTCTACAAGCATGGCTTTGGCATTAAATAACTCACAAAAGAAGATATGCCATTACACGAAGACACCAAACCAAAAAGTTAGTTCTATTTTTTGTCATCAGATGGCATTAGGAGTGTTTAGTTTTTAGATAATAAAATCAAAATCAATTTTTTGAATTAAGATGGCTTTGGTTTGGTTTTATGGCATATCAGCCCTTGTTGGTTATTTAATGCCAAATCCTGTTTTTACATATATATTAAATATATTATACATAAATACATTTTGTAGATACATGTAATTAAATGATCAAACAGTTCTATTTCTAACAATTCAATTAATCATAAGTCATTTGTTTGCACTGAGTTTAAATGTCAAACTATTGTATTTGACCCATAGACAGGACCCTGTCAGGTGCTACCACTATGTGGACCTAGGAGCAATAGCAATGACGGGGTACTCCACATTCCCCAAAGCTCCAGCTTTACTGGAGCTTCAATATCCAATTGTTTAATATATCCAGGACACTTAGTATAATCTCCAGCTGACTGAGGTGGCTGTATTCTTCAAAGTTTGTTAAAATTTGTGTATTTGCTTTTGTTTCTAATATAGAAGATGAGAAAAAAAATTAATATTTCAGCAAATTATACCATTTTAAGAAAGAGGAAAAAAAAAAAAAAAAAAAAAACACAAACATTCATTTTGAATAACCTTATAACAGAAGAATGGTGCACCAAAGATTCTCTTGGACAACACTTTTCAGGTTTTGAATTCAAAGTTTTTCCTTCTCCTAAACAGGTTGCCTTAAATAACTTAATAAACTCAGTCTGTCTCTGTATATGCGTTTATCCACCCCTTCACCATAGGCAGGGTATGACACAAGGTTCATTTTTAAGTGGAGCAAAGCTGGTTTGATTTCAGAGTTTTACTAGACTAGCTGCCTAACCAAGGCTAAAGAACATTCTGCCCTACTATTTACCCATAACTGGGTAAAAAGAGAAGTATTCATGCCTTTCCCAAGGGCATTAGCACAAAGGGAAATGCAAACAGCTTAACCTCGGATGGTTGGTTGATTGGTTGTGTTTTGTGGAATATCAACTCTTATAATTTTTATCATTTAGAATATTCAGACTATTGTCTTCATCTTAATTATTATCCTTACAACATTTCAGCCGCTATGTCCTTCAGCCTTCTTCAAGTGTTTCTTGTCAAACTCAGGAGCCAACACAGAATCTCAAACTGAAGCTTTTATTTAATCCATAAGGGTAGACTGTTCCAATTCTCTTAACCATGACTGGGTACAACTGTTAAGCTACACTAAGTATTTCTTGTTATTTTTACCTGTAGTTGGGATTGAACCTGCAACTTCCAGATGATTTCACACAGAAGCACTTTCAAGCAAACACCTTATTCACTATACCAGGTGTCCTGCCAGACAATTCAGAGTAAATTTTTTAGGATTCATAAACCTAATGTCTTCATCAAGTCATGAGATGATACTCTCTACCATCATGTCCAATTTTTTTACCTTAGAACATATCGCCTTTTTTTTCTCCATTAAGCGTTTTTGATTAATAGTTTCCAAATTGTATTAATCTCTATAATTGGACATAATGGCCGAAATGTCATGCGAGTATAACAATAAAGATGAAGACAATAGTCTGAATATTCTATGTAATAAAAATTATCAGGTTTCATCTTATAAATTTAGACAACCCTTATAACTTATTAAAGGACAAATCATATATGATTTGTAAACAAATACTTCGTAGGTAACCTTTTTAAAGGCGCCTCTGGTGGTGTAATGGTTAGCAAGCTCGGCTAGCAAACCTACACGAGTGAGTTCGAGTCTCATTGGGTGCCCCTTTCATATGGCCTTGTGCCACATCTAAGCAAAAAGCTTAGTAAATTTCCATTTGTTTGCATGTGAGTAAATAGTCCTATTTGATGTATAGATGAGATCCTAACAGGTACTACCAATCTGGTTCAGAGTGAACCTGGGAGTAATGGCAATGAAGAGGTACTACACATTCCCCAAAGTTCCAGGACTGGAACCTCATCATCAGATGGTTTAGTGTCATATCTAGGGTACCTGTTGTTGGGGGGGGGGATCTTACTCCTCTGCAGAGATGTAATCAGCATATTCTATGGCCCCAGCTGACTGGGCTATCACCCAGGATTTGAACTCTGATTTGGTTTGGTTAATTTAACAACATATCAACTCCTTATGGGTTATCTATTGCCAAAACTTGATTCACTTGTAAATGGTCGGTTTCAAATGTTCCTATCTAACAATAATAATTATCAATCATTTCTTTGCACATAGTTAAATGGCTTCAAGTATTCATATCTAATATTTATAATTCCATTTATAAAGTATTCCTATCTAATACCAATAATTTGCATACAGCTGTATTGTTTCAAATAATGATAATAATCCTTAGTAAATGATAGAACAGTTCTATTTGACCCATAGATGGGACCCTAACAGGTACTAGCATGTGGGGGTCACAATGGACAATGAGGGGTTACTCCCTATTCTCCAGAGCTCCAAAACTGGAGCTTTGTAATCAGGTGCAGTTTAATGTCAAAACGAGGATACTAAATAGTTTCAAGTACTGCTATCAAACACTAATAATTCTATTTAACATTATTGATTCACTTACACACAAAGTTTCAAGTATTGCTATCTGTGGTACAATGGGGTTGCATTCGTTTTTGTGGGTGAGCACCACTCAGAGGATTCCTTTGTCTGTTTTGGCGCGAATCCCACACAAATGGCTTTCATGGAAGATTACCTTCAAGACTGGAAGAAGACGAGAAAAGGCAAGGTTCCAGAACAGAAGAAAGGAGTTAGCTACAGTCGGGGAAAGGCGACTGCTGAGTGAGGAGTTAGGACTTGTGGATCCAGAGGCCAGGTTGGCCAACACGAGAGGATAAGTCAGTGTTCATGGTAGCTGTGTGGGAATTTTGTTCGAGTACATGCTCATGATAGCCACAGAAGCACAGAATGCAAGAAAAGTGCCCAGACTTCCCTATTCTTACGCTTGGAGCTAACCCACATCCGTGCTTGTTCTTCTTTCTTCCACTCTCGGTTGTGTATGTTGTGTCTTGTGTGTTTGTAAAACAATGTGAAATGCTCCTGGCTGGAGATGAGAGAAACCACTAGACTATCGAATAGCCATTAGCTGGTTTAGGAGGTTGAGATAGTGGGGACCGGCCATGCAGGTATATTGTCATATCTAATTCTATTTAATATAAATCCATTGTTTGCACATGATTTCAAGTATAGTAAACGATTAAATAGTTCTATTTGACTCATAGAGTGGGCCAGGAAGTAGAGTTAGTAAAGAAAAACTCCAAAACTGGAGCCTCAGAAACAGATTCAGTTTAGTGTCATGTGCAAGACTCTTTAAATTCTGATTATCAATTCCATTTCCAAAAAACGAAATTGCATGCACACACTACATTTCATGCCCAAAAACACTAACAACAATAAAAAAAAAAAAAAAAAAACAACTTCTCACTATATTTTACAGACTAACTTTTTTTTACTTAAAATACCTTTCCAAAAAATTTGAAATATTCTAAAACAATAAATAAGCTTTTCAGCATCGAATGTTAAAGACATTGATATTCATAAAGTCAACTGGTTACTTTATATTAGTAAATCAGACAATTTAAACAGACTTGAAATAAATTCCTGAAATAGACACTTCTTAATGATTGATGAAGATTTCAATTGGTCAGAATTAATAAGATAACAAAATTTATTTACTTAGGTTTTTGGGTCAATTTTTTTTTTTTGTTCACACATAAACCTTAAGAATACATCAGTATTACTGGAAAACCTTCCTTCTTCCTCCTCCCTAGACTCGGATTTGTTTGGTTTGTTTAATGGCATATCAACCTTCATTGGTTATCGAATGCCAAAGTCACCCATGTAGAACAATAGAAGTACTATTTAACCCATAGCTGGGGGAATAAGTGGTTCATGCCTTTCCCAAGGGTGATAGTCTGAAAATGAATGTTATAATGCAACTAAAGTTCGTACTCACTACTATGCAAGCAGTCTGGGGCACTTCGAGTGATGAAATGGTTAGAAAGCTAGACTTGCTAGCCTTCATGAGTGAATTTGAGTCTCATTGGGTGCCCTCATTCATACAGTCTAGTGCTGCATCTAAGCAAAAAGCTCAGAAAATTACTACAATGAAAGCAATTCAGCATGTTAGTCACTACTCCATGACAGCGACTCCTGGTATAGATTTGATTTCTTGGTAGTCACAAATAAATTTGTTTAAAACAAAAAGGTAATTGTAAAATAATTGATTGGTGTAATCTATTATTAGATAGGCAGTGTAGAATAGTTCAAAATCATGTGGAAAAGACCATTGGATGTCATATAGTTTGAGTGATGTGTGATGACCTAAAGGTCATCTGAAAGCTTGGCTTTCATTGGATATAAGATGGACATGTAATCATATGATCCTAGAAAGTTTAGAGAATAGAAAATAGACATTGTTAATCAGTGAGATTTGCCAGATTAGAGCATTGATGAGGTTTTCAAATACTACGATCACAGGTTCTCCATTTGATTTAAATGGATAATAAAAGTTGGCAAATAAAAAAATATGAGCACACATTAAAATGTGTCCTAATTGTTTGCAACTGTAGCACCGAATAACTTAAAGCAGTTGGAGTTGGTTTGGTGGCATATCAACCATTGTAGGTTATTCAATGCCAAATCCAGTTCATATATATATATATATATATATATATATATATATATATATATATATATATATATATCTCAGACATATAAGATTTGTAAACATAAGTCAACAAAGTTAATTCATTCCAAGTATTGCTATATATCACGAACAATTCAATTAAACAGTCATTTGTTCACACACCGTTAAATGATCAAACAGTTCTATTTCTAACAATTCAATTTAGGATATGTCATTTGTTTGCACTCAGTTTAAATGTCAAACAGTTCTATTTGACACATAGATAGGGTCCTGGGAGCGACGGCAATGAAAGTGTACTCCACATTCCCCAAAGCTGCAGCATTACAGGAGCCTCGCCATCAAATTATTTAGCGTCATATCCAGTACACTTGATGGGAGGTAAGGGTGAAGTCTTACCCCACTGCAAAGATGCAGTCGGTGTATTCTACAGCCCCAACTAACTGGGCTGAATTGGAGTTGTAACAATGAATGAGGAGGAAAAAAAAAAAAAAAAAAAAGACAGTGGCAACAAAATGTTGATGAGAACAGACATGATGAGAAGCATGAACAGCCAAAGTGACATGACATAAGAACTGAGTGACAAGATTGGCGCTGGACAATCATGTGAATAAGGGCTGTGTAGCATAAAGCCTGAATGTTTATGTAAGTTGGTTTAATATATCAACCCTTGCTGGTTAATGCCAAATCATATATATGTTGGTTTTTTTGGGGGGTGTTAAGTGAATAGTTTGTAGGGAACTTTATTTTTAAATGAGTTAGCCCTCATTTGTTAGCAGATAAATGGTTTTAAGCATTGCTATTTAACACTAATAATTAATAATTCTATTTTATATTAATACTAACCCCTAGTTAAAGATTGAATAGTTCTATTTGACCCATAGAAAGGATCCAAACAAGTGCTACCACTCTGGTTTAAAATGAACCTGGGTGTAATGGTAATGAAGGGGTTCTCCACATTTTCCCAACTCCAGGACTACTTATCAAATAAGTGTCATACCCAAAATGGTATTAAGACCAGTTCTATTTGACCCATAAATGGAACCCCTAACAGACACTACTACTCTGGGTCAGAGTGGACCTGAGAATAATGGCAATGAAGGGATAGTCCACATTTCCCAAAGCACCAGAACTAGAGCCTCGTCATCAGATAGTTTAGTGCTATATCCAGGGCACTTGTGGGAGTCTTAGCCTTCAGCAGAGATCTTGTCGATGTTGAGTCAACTAGTCTGAAACCCTGAATGGGTATCTGACACAATGAGGCTGTCCTTTAAAAACATTTAACACTGCAGTACCATTTTTTTTTTCAGAAAGTACTCCACACTACAAAGTAAAAGTTTGAGCAGATAAAGACTGAAAATCTTAGATATCTAACTGTCAAACACAGAGCTTCTCAACCTTTTTACTTGATGTGCACCTCCCCATAACCAAATTTAATTTCTATTCATCAGTAAATAAATCAATTGTTGGGTGCCATGATGAAAAGGGGGTTGATTTTTATTCTTTTTTTTTTTTTTTTTTTTTTTAAATGTTTTCATTGGAATATTGAAATTTCTACAAAATACAGAAAATGGAACACTGAATCATATACCACCAGCCACACCAACAAATACCTGGCAAAACTGAAACTGACTTAACAAGTGGGAGATCCTGATCTCTTTGGTCAGAGTCGGATTTTTCATTCTGTTACCATGGATAAGAATTAAAATATCAGCTATTGTATTTTACTTTTTCATAATTTTTCTTTTATAAAATTAGTACTTTTATTCGGATTAAATAACTTTTTTTCTAAAGACATCTCATAACCTAATAATGCTGAGTGTTAAACAAGGAGGTATCAAGTACCAATTTTTTTTAAAGTCTTAGGTATGACTCAACCTGGGATTAAACCCCAGTCTCCTGGACCATTGGCGAACACTCTACCCACTAGGCCAATGAACCGGTACTTTATATATATATATATATATATATATATATATATACATACATACATACATACACACACTGGGTGATTAAGAAATCTTAACATCTTTAAGAGAGCACCTTTATGATATAATTTCAATGTTCACCACCCTTGTCAACAAATACTTGGAATCTCTCATACAGAGGTTTAAAAAAATGTTATTTCTATATAAAAATACAGACCTGATAATATGGAAGATTCCAATAATGTGTTGACAGGAACGGTGAACAGGTGGAAGCTTCAAAATCATACAATAAACTTCTATGGAAATGTTATTTTTTTTATTTTAAAAACAACTTGTATATAATTGTTCTTTCATATGAACATTTAACAGTTCCATTAAAGTTATCAACTGCTGAACTACCAATAGTGATAAAGGCTTCTTTTTTTTTTTTAAATTCTACATATTTATCCTAAAGGTCTTTTGCACCTATCATTTCATAACTTTCTTTAAATACTTCAAAAAGAAAAAGAAAGCTTTTCTTGGTAAGTTCAAGAACTATTCAACATCTCCTCATAGAATGATACCAGTGAAAGACATGAAACCATTTTAGCTACAAAGTATTCTTGAATGAAACCATGAAGATATGAAATTTTGATTTGAAATAATAAACGAAGGAAAAGAAACAAAAATATTGAGACAAGATATATTGGGCTTTTTTCTTATCTTCAAGAAATGGTAGGATGAATTTCAAGCACAAAGAACAGGAAATTACACCAACAGAACTTACTACTGATCAATGAGCTCAATATCTTGATGAGAAATTATTATTATCGGAGTGATTACAGTAATGTTTTTGTAGACTAGCAGAAGTATCTGGTGTTGCTCAGGAACAAAAAAAATAAATAAAAAAATAAAAAAAATAAAAAAACTTTAATGAAAATTTGAATATATTTTAGCAAGATTCTGTTGGGAGACAAGTAATTGTCTCAATGGAAAGTGGGCGTATCTGTTATGTGGCTCATGGATTATCATATGGCAAACTCAGAAAGCCTTTTTCACCATCTTTAACTTCTATTGCTTGAACCATAAAAACAGTATCTCCTGCCCTGTCATTGAACAGTAAAGCTAACGTGGCCATTTTACTGTCCCTCATAATCAGATGAGCTGCTGTCTGTTTTTGTAACCCTTCTACATACTGCTTGTTCATAGAACACTATGTATATATTTCTAACAGTTGGGACACATTTGTATATTCTTTGCAATACTATTGCATGTATGTTATGTCTATTTAAATGTTTCCATATGTGTAAATGAACATATCTTTCATTCTGTTTATTCAGTGTTAGTATATCATGGATATACTAATACTGGATTTTGTTGAGGAGGGATTCAACTTTGTACTTTTCCCAGCTCCAAGCTTCCCAATAATTAAACAAATACAGAAATATGAACAAGACATCAATATTCAGCAAGAGCTTTAAATAAAGAAACATTTTGGTTAGTACCTGACAGCATCATTGCATATAAGACTTCTTGCTCTAATTTTTCGCAAAGATACAGTCATTCTTACTAATAAAAATCCAACATACAGCTGACTATTTTTTTAAAAAAATCAATCAATAAATAAATAAAATCTAATATCATCCATCTTACCATTTATAAGAAAAAAAAAAATTTTTGTACTTCCAATCTAAAATTTCACTCAGATAAACTAGAAATTATAATGATCTCAGAGATCAGCCTCATAAGACTGTACAACTGAAGAGTAATCTCTTTGGCGTAATGGCTAATGTGCAAGACTTTGGCCTCAAATTCTAACTCGAGTTGAGCAATCACATTCATTTTTGGATCAATGACTTCGAGGAAGGTATAAACCCTCTTTAATCCCCGCTCCCAACTATGGGTTAAACAGTATCAACTTCTGTTGTTCTACAAAGATCGATTTGATATCAAATAACCCACAAAAGGTTGATATACAATTATACCTTCTTTTGTTTAATGGCATATCTTCACAAGGTTACTCAGTGTTACCCTGCATATATCTTCTAAAATCAGATGCAATTATTACTGATCAATTTTCTTTTCTATCCCGATTTGACAGAAAGTAGAAGGCAACAAATGGTCAATATTTAAGCAAAGAACTGCTGGTTTGAAATCAGTGTCTTCCTTCTCCAACATTGGTTACTCAACCAAGGCTAAAGAACCTAGTTTGCCTTTGTATTTACGCATCGTTGAAAGAGAGAAAAAAAAAAAAAGAGAGTCATATCTTTCCCAGGGGCATTAGTGCAAAATGAAATGAAAACAGCTCCATCTAGGATTTGAACTCTAGTCTCATTACATTTTCGGCAATGATGACCAATACACAAAGCATGCTTCAATCTTGTAAGTTAGAACTTAATCTCAATATCTATACAAAATATCAGAACTAGGGATTTCTCTTTAGTAATGATACAGATGGACATGTACACAGACACAAACTTTACGATAGTAGTATAGATATACTTATAGGTACCTCTTGTCAAAAGATTGCTAGTTAGAAAGAAATACCCAGACCAGTATAACTATAGTTAGTTTGATGTACACTTAGTGCCAAGATCTTGTGATCTGTGCCTGACTAATATTAGTAAATATTTATCCTGGGCATCTGCCAAAGAGCAAAAGATAGCAAGCTATTTTTACAGACCGCTGCTAATGTAATTAGCTTCAGCTTCAGTGGATACCTCAGCATTGGTAAACTAAGTTGAATTTAGTAATTATCTGCTTTCAGCTCCAGTTACGAGCTACTGAAAGGTTGATCTTCTTGGGTGCTTCATTATAGCGTTTGGTTTAATGGCATATTGTAGGTTATTTAATGCTAAACCATATATATATTTCTAAACACATTTCGTTGATAACGTTTTAAATGAGCCCGAGCTTTTTTTTTTTTTTTTTTTTTTTTTTTACACAGTTAAATAATTTCACTTTTTCTATTCAATACAAATAATTCTATTTACTATCAATCATTTGTTTGCACACAGTTTAATGTCCTGTTATGTATCACTAACAATTCAAACATTAGTCATTTGTTCACATACAGTTAAATGATCAAACAGTTCTATTTCAAACAATTCAGTTTAGTATAAATACGCAGTTTAAATGCAAAAAACAGTAAAGTCAGTTCTATTTAACCCATAGATAGGACACTTATCAGGTGCTATCGCTCCAGGCCAGAGTGGACCTGGGAGCGATGGCAATATAAGGGTACTCTGCATTCCCGAAAGCTCCAGCATTACTGGAACCTCATCATCAGATTATTTAGTGTCATATCTAGGACACTCGTTGGGGGGAGGAGGTTACTTCCTCTGCAGAGAAGCAGTCAGTGTATTCTGCAGCCCCAGCCGACCAGGTAAAGTTTAGCATGAGTACACAGTTTAAATATCAAACAGGTATGTTTCACCCACAGATAGGACCTTATCAGGTGTTACCGCTCTAGATCAGAGTGGACCTGGGAGTGATGGCAATGAAGGGCTACTCTGCATTTCCCAAAGCTCCAGCATTAATGAAGCCTCTCTATCAGATTTTTTTGAGTCATGTCAGGACACTCATTGGTAGGGTGTCTTACCCTTCTGCAGAGATGCAGTCAGTGTATTCTACAACCCCAGCCAACTGGGCCAATGATTATCGTGGCCATGAGCCAGATTTTGGAAATCAATTAGATATATAAACTTGTACTCGGATAAAATTTATGCCTTGTCAGCAAAGAGATGTCCTGAGTATGATACTAAATTGCATCTGATGATGAGTTTCCAGTTCATGCGCTCAGGGGAGGGTGGAGAACTATTTTATTGCCATTACTCCCAGGTCAGTTCTGTTCTAGAATGATAGTACCTATTAGGGTCCCATCTATGGATAAAATGGATTGTTTTAAAAGTTATTTGTATTCAACAGCAAATGAAATCTAAAATAAACAAAAATATAGATATACAATGTATGTGATTCCCTAACCTCTAGGCATAAAATATCCCAAGACTGATTGATTTTGCCGGTAAAAATCAGTCATACAAGATTTCTTGTATATTGGGATAAAGACCAATGATTAAATAATCATTAAAAGACAACTTTTTTCCCTAAATTTAAAACTACCCATGACCAAAGCTCAAACTTTACCCCCTACAGACTCATATACAGAGGAGCTCCCTTACTTCCAAACAGGATAGGTTTGTTTGATTTTAATGACATCTCAAACTGTCTAGGGTTATGTTTAGAAGTTTGGAAATCACATTCACTGCACATTCCTCTTTACATTTGTCTTTTTTCTTTTTTGCATAAAGGATTATCAAATACAAATAATTTTCAGACAGGTCTATTTGACCTATAGATAGAACTTTAACAGATACTACCTCTCCAGGTCAGAGTGGGCCTGGGAGTAATGGCAATAAAGGAATACTCTGCACTTGCCAGATTTCCAGAGCTAGAGCCTCACCATAAAAAACAGTCTAGCATCACTCAGGATACCCTTTTTTTGAAAAAAGTCTTACCCCTCTGCAGGAGGTAGGGTCAGTGTATTTTAAGCCCCTCCCTCTACAACAGAGTGGAATCAGAAGATGGTTCATGGAGGTTTTCAGTTAACATGTTCAAAAATATGCAATAATATTTATGTTATTTACTAAGCCCAACTTATTTTAGCACAAGGCCAGAAGTATGAGACCCCCCAGTGAGAATCAAATTCACTAACCATTACACAACATAAAGTCCCCAAGATATATGTTAGTGTATTTATTTCAGATGCTACCTTGCTTGTTGTTAATGATGTAACTCATGAAAATTCAAATAATCATATTTGTTCACAAACTTATTTCACCACTTTCAGAAGGATATACCAATACGTTTTCCGGTGGTGTCTTCTTTCACTGATAAAATTTACTGATTAGCTTTTTGACATTTTTAGACCTTATCGCTAACAATAATCATAGCTTCAAGTAACAATTCTTAATACGAGTTGGTTTTGTTATACATCTTAAAATATTTGTAAACAAATAATTTGTAGGGAACATTTATAAATGAACCAGAGTTCATTTGTTTGTACACAATTAAATAATTTCAAGTATTGCGATTTAACACAAATAATTTTATTTAATATTAATAATAATCTCTAGTAAAATATTGGTGTGGTTTCTTTGTTTAATGGTATATCAACCTTTGTAGGTTATTTAATGCCAAAGCCATTCTCCTAGAAGAACAGTCGTGGTACTATTTAACCCATAGCTGAGAGGATAAAGGGGTTCATACCTTTCCCAAGGGTATTTGCCCGAAAGTGAACGTAATAGCGCGACTGGAGTACGAACTCACTATGATTCTGCAGTCTATCACTTTAACCATTACACCACAAGGACACCCCCAGTAAAAGATTGAACAGTTCTACTTGATCCATAGATGGGAATCTAACAGGTCCTACAACTTTGGGTTAGAGTGGCCCTTAGAGTAATGATAATGAAGGGATACTCCCCATTCCTCAAACTCCAAGCCTGGAACCTCACCATTATATGCAGTTTAATGTCATACTCAGGACATAAAATTTTAATAGAAATTTGCACAAAGCTATATGGTTTCAAGTATTCCTATCTAATACTAATAATTTTAAAGAGATTTATTTGATCCATAGATGGAGTCAAAACAGATATTGTACAACTACTCAGGTTTAGAATGGACTTGAAAGTAATGGCAATAAAAGGGTGCCTTTCCACTTTTCAGAATTGGAGCCTCACCACTGAGTACAGTTTAATTTAGTTTGGTTTTATGGCATATCAACAATTATAGGTTATTTAATGCCAAATCCATTTTTATACATATAAACAGTTCTATTTCAAACAATTCAGTTTAACATAAATACAGTTTAATTGTCAAAACAGTTTTATTTCAAGCAATTCAGTTTGGCATGAGTACAGCTTTTTGTTTATACACAGTTAAATGTAAAAACTGTTCTATTTCACAGAGTTTAGTTCTATTTGTAAGAGCCTATCAGGTGCTACCACTCCAGGCTAGAGTGGACCTGAGAGCAATGACAATGAAGGGATACTCTGCATTTCCCAAAGCTCCAGCATTACTGGAGCCTCACCATCAAATTGTTTAGTGTCATAATCAGGGCATTCAGGGAGTAGAGTCTTACCCCTCTCCAGAGAAGCAGTCAGTATATTCTACAGCCCCAGCCAACTGAGCCATTGGTTTGGTTTTATGGCATATCAACCATTGTAGGTTATCTAATGCCAAATCCTCTTGACACATATATATCAAATGTATAGGATTTGGTTTGATTTGGTTTAATGGCATATCAACCATTATTGGTTATTTAATGCCAAATCCTGTTTTTAACATATACATTAGATACTTTGTAGATACAGTGAAATGATCAAACAGTTTTATTTCTATCAATTCAATTTCAACACTATTCATTCATTTGCATACAATTAATGGTTTTAAGAACTGCTATATAACACCAATAATTCAATTTAGGCACAGAGTTAAAGAATTTCAAATATTGTTTAACAATTATCCTATTCCACAGTTAAATTATTTTAAGTATTGCTATGTATCACTAACATTTCAATTAAACAGTCATTTGTTTACACACAGTTAAATCATCAAACAGTTCTATTTCAAATAATTCAATTTAGTATAAGTCATTTTTTTTGCACACAGTTAAATTTCCAACAATTTAATGCAACATAAGTCATTTGTTTGCACATAGTTTAAATGTCAAACAGTTCTATTTGAACCAGTGATAAGACAATCAGGTTCTACCAGTCTAGTTCAGAGTGGACCAAGGAGCAATGACAATGAAGGGGTACTCTGCATTCCCCAAAGCTCCAGTTTTACCATCAATTGTTTAATATCATATCCAGGACACTCGTGTGTGTAGTGGGGGATTCCTACCCCTTTGCAGAGATGCAATCGATGTATTTTACACCCCCCCCCAAAGTCAACTGGGCTTTGCAGTTGAGTATCAACCCTTATTGGGTTATTTACACATAGTGATATCATTTTTAAACAGGTCTATTTGATTTATAGATATGGGCCTTAACAAGTACGACCACTCCAGGTCAGAATGAGCCTGGGAGTTATGGCAATGAAATGGTGCCTCCACATTCCTCTAAACTCTAAGCTGGGTTATTTGGTGTAACAGCATATCAACCATTCATGGTTATATGATTTATAAGTGAATAGTTTGTAAGTAACTTTATTTTTAAACAAGTTGGAACTCATTTGTCTGCAAACACTTAAATGGTTTTAAGTATTGCTATTTAACACTGATATATTTATTCAACATTATTCATTTGTTTACATACAGTTTAAATGGCTTTAAGTATAGCTATCTCAGTGCAATTGACCCTCAGACAATACCTTCTAGCACCTTTAAGATAAAATAGGTTTGGCTGTGTCCATGTTACTGTATGGATGTACCTCATGGATGCTAACGAAATGCATTGAAAAAAAATCTAGATGGAACTACACAAGAATCCTCTCTAGTCTTCTAAAAGAATTTTGGAAGCAATACCCCACAAAACAGTCATTATATAATCACCTATCACCCATCTGGCAAAACATCCAAGTAAGATGAACAAGACATTCAGGGAACTGCTGTAGAAGAAGGGATGAACTTATAAGCAGTGTTCTTTTATGGACTCCTACATATGGACACACCAATGTTGGCCGGTCAGCAGCAACATATATATCAGCAGTCTAAAGTTAGAGAGAGAGGTACTATATTTGTCTCTGCTTCCAACCAGACAGGATTTAACAAAAGGTCTTTTTTATCGTGGGAGTTTTAGGGAAGGGGGTAAGGTAGGAGTCAAAATTCATGCCATGCTGGACTATGCTGGTCATAGGCTCACAAGGTCAAATGTGAGCCAGATGACCCAGCTGGACTCGGACTCACTAGATGTAACACAAGTCCAGCATGTGTGCCTGTTCATAACTACACCAACTGGTCTTGGGCCATCAATGTAGTTCACCCATTCGGCCTCAGATCTGACATTGATCACACAATACCAGATGGGGTCACAAAAGAGGTATATTTCTTTTTATAGCCTGTCAATGGAAAGGTAAAAAAAAATTTTTTCAATTCCAATCTCTTCTGCTGACAGATAATTTCTTACTTTTATCTTCCATCATATATATAAAAAAATACTCAAGAAAACATTATTACATGAATAGAAAATAGGGTGCGTTCTGTTAATAACATTAGTTAAAAATAGGATCCCACCCACCAAATAGCAGCAGCTAAGATTACAACTAATAGACTGCTCTTAAAAGATAGGGCTGCAGTTTCACCATTAATAATGATGTAGTTTCAGAAGTAAGTACTTTTTACAGAGTTTACTTGCGAGTATGCTCCCCAGTTGTCTTCTGAGACTGGCTTCTAATTTCTCAAGTTCTTGCAATGAGATTACTTCTAAAGCTTTTACTATGAGTGGA
This sequence comes from Sepioteuthis lessoniana, assembly GCA_963585895.1. Taxonomy (NCBI): domain Eukaryota; kingdom Metazoa; phylum Mollusca; class Cephalopoda; order Myopsida; family Loliginidae; genus Sepioteuthis; species Sepioteuthis lessoniana. The sequence continues at coordinate 54,041,125 of OY757943.1, read as the reverse complement.
TATGTAGTGCATTCAATAAGTTTCCAGACTTTTTTGTACAGGCATTTAAAATTGTTGTAGACTCTTGAAAATTCACTATGTTATTGCTATACATCTTATGAGATGACTGACCAGTTTTTATGATTTCAGGTTCAAATGAACAGCTACAGCAGCAATTGGAATTCACCCTACGAAAGCCTGATTGTCACAGCTGGTCAATTTCAAAATTGCAATCTGGACGTGAGGATACTTTAGAAGAATGACATGCAATAAAATTCTGTTTTAAACTTGGAAAAAATGCCACAGAAACGTATGGAATGCTTCAGACTGCTTTTGGAGCATCTTGCATGAATTGTGCATCAGTTTTTTTAGTGGCATAAGAGATTCATGGAAGACAGGGAGTCAGTGAAGGATGAGGAGAGGTGTGGGGGAAGTGAGGAAGTCAATACACCACAGTTGATTGGCCAAAGGGTTAGGGTTACTATGTTGAGGTTTTAAGGAAGAGATTCCATCAGAAGGGGCCAGCACTCTTCAAATTGGATCAGTGGCATTTCCACCAAGACAATGCACCAGTCTACAACTCCATCCTTGTCACAGACTATTTGACCAAGATGGGAATCAAGACAGTTCCTCACCGTCCCTAGAGTCCAGACCTTATCCCTGTGACTTTTGGTTATTCCCTAAGCTCAGAGGCTGTCGTTATGAGACAATTGAGGAGATGAAAGAAGCTGTGATGAAGGTCATTGATATGCTCACACAAGGGGACTTCCATGGGGCCTTCCAGAAGTTGTTGGAACGGTACAAGTGCATTGCAGCCGAAGGAGATTACGTGGAAGGGGACTAGAGTTTCATGTGTGTACTATCAATAAAAGTGCCCATACAAAAAAAAAGGCTGGAAACTTATTTAATGATCCTCGTATGACTACAAAAAAAGCAGAAGGTTGAATTCAGAGTCATTATTCTAAACTGGTAGCCAACCAAGACTAGAGAGTCCTACTATTAGATGGATTCATCCCTTTTTTAAGTACAAAGAAATAGTTGGTTGTAGTTTATGGCATATCAACTCTTGTAGGTTATTTAGCGCCAATCGTGTATATATATATATATATATATATATATTAAAAAAATAATAATAATGATAATAAATAAATATATATTATATATATATTTAATTCATGGAAAATATTTTTCTGCAACCTAAGGTTTCTTGAAGTTTATAACAACATTCGTCAGGCAGTTACTAAGATGGAATGAAATTGAAAATCGAAAATGCAATAAAAATACAGACAAAATAAAAAATACAGCAAAAAGCAGACAAAAGCCATTAAGCTCTCGTTTATATGTGGTTGTAAGTATGTATGTATACATGGGTGAGGGTGCATGTGGATGCGTGTTTTTAAGTTAAGTCAGGCCAGGAACATAAAGCGTTGTTTATAACAGAAATGGGTTGCGAATGTGTATACATTTGTTTCGTTGACAGTGAGACAAATTATCATCACTGCAAGTTGTGAGAAATTAGTGAGAATCTGATTTGTAAATGTGTATGAGAGGGGCCAGACGTGTAATGGGTATAAGTAAGGTTATATTGTGTCGTAAATATGTTGGTGTAATATATACAGAGGGGGGGGACTATAATAATAATAATAATAATAATAACTAAATGTGATGTAGCGAAAGAATTGTATACTATATATATATATATATATATATAATTTCTAAGAGAATAGTTTATAGGTAACATTATTTTCAAATGAGTCAGAGTTCATTTGTTTGATATCAAAACTAATAATGCTATTTGATATTAATTGTTTGCAAACAGCGAAATGGTTTCAAGTATAACTGTTTAAAACTAATAATTCTATTTAACAATAATCTCTAATAAGACTGAACATTTGACCCATAGGTGGGACTCTAACAGGTCCTACCACCCTGGGTCAGAGTGGACATTAGAATAATGGTAATGAAAGGCTATTTCACATTCCCTTCACTCAAAGATTGGTTGGTGTGTGCGCAAGTATATCTGTAATGAGATGCATATGGGCATAGGTAAGTGTATACGTTTGTATATACAGGGACTTATGTGTATAGTAGTATCAAAAGGACAACTAAACAAGTCAGGAAAGTTGGCAGATTTTAAAAGATAAGATGGAGAAGAATTTCTCAATGGGGACGAAAGGATTAGATTTCTTAATGTCAGTGATAAACTCAAGCCTTCCACACTAGTATCGTTAAAAGGTCAATAGACAAGGGTATAATTTTTTAAAGTAGTCTTGAAAGTTTGTACGAGAAAAATGTATTTTTCCTTTCCACACGTTTGCATATGAATTGTTACAAGAGTACATAGTGAAGATATTTCACAAAGATAACCTCAAAATTATTTCGGTCTTGGCAGTGTCAGTTTATCACTCCATGTTCACCTTTACTCACTAGTATTTTTTTTTGGCCTCATTCTCTTAATCATATCTATACACAAACTATTTATCAATTATATATATATATATATATATATATATATATATATATATATATATAAATAAAAATATCAGTCTTCACTTTTCTTCTTTCCAGGTAGATGTACTATTGAATATTTTATATATTAGCTGAATACCTCTTTTAGGGACAGAGAAAATTAAGTTGTAATAATAGTTCTTCTACCAATCCAAGATTTCTGTATACACAATATTTACTGCAAAATATCTATTTTCTATATTTCTTTTTATCATTCTGTCAAGTCCACTTGAATTTTTGACTCTGGACATAGCTACACAGAACTGACCATGAGAAAAGAAAACATTGTTTAGGAAAAGTTTGTTTTTTGGGTTTTTTCTTTTTTATTCACAGCAAACATTCAGATTTAGGATACGTTAATATTCCCAATGTTAAGGAAGTAATATTTGAATTTGCAGCAAAAATATTAACTACAAGTCAAAAATTGACATTTTATATCATAATTTTAAACAAATAAAATTACTTTATATTTTTAGATAACAAAAATGAATCTCTTGTGAAATATATACAACAAATGTCCCAAAATGGATGCACTACTTGAATGCTAACTAAATGACTGGAGAAGAAGCTAGATGGCTATTACACAAGAATTTTGCGAGCAATATTGAACAAGCCCTGGCGGCAACACCCCACAAGGCACCAACTATATGGCCACCTGCCTCCCATCACAAAAACTATCCAACTGCTGGAGAAGCAAGGACAAGCTCATAAGTGATGTACTCCTATGGACCCCCGCATATGACCAAGCAAAAGCAAGATGACCAGCTCGAACATACATACAGCAGCTATGTGAGGATACAGGATGTAGCTCTAAAGACCTGCCAGAGGCGATGAATGATGGGGAGAAGTGGCGAGAGAGGGTCAGGGATATCCGTGCTAGCGGCATGACATGATGATAAAGCATGGTGAGAGGTTTTGTCTTATTGTTAAGTTATGGCTAAATGAACTAATGAGAAAGCAAAATTAAGTTAGGATTATTTTTACACCACAATGACAATTATAAAACTTATCCATAAGAAATTGCTTGTATACGAAAGTTTAAAAAAAAATAAAATAAAATAAAAAAATAAAAAATAAACATGGCATAATTACTCATCAAAATCTGCTTTTAAAATCCTCAATGCAAATTAGTTATCATTACTCAGATAAATACTGATAGTAGATATGATATACATTCAAAAGTTAGTAAATATGATAAAATGGAACACTATAAATGAAAAATGTAGACAGTTTTGTTCAAGATCAGGCATAGGCAACCTTTTTTCAAGAAGTGGACTGCATAAGACATGGCTCATCAGGTTGACAGCTCTATTAAAAAATAAAATTTTACATTGAAGGTACCATAACCAATTTTACTATGGGAGACCAAATGTATAAAAATCTTGCTTAGAAATAGGCAAAATCATTTCAATAAAAACACGGAAGTCTTAGACAGGCCATTCAGAAAATACTGGGCATCTCAGTTTAGCCATGATTGGTCTAGATGATAGGCAGGAACACACAAATTTACATATTGCAAAAGTGACGAGATAAAAGGTGGGACACACATTTATATGAGCAAGAAAAGCCCTACCCTGAAGTCACCACTGATATATAGAACAAGCATAAAAAGGTTCTATTGCTCAAGATTACCCAAGCAATAAGGAATATTGTGTATAAAGAGGGTACTAAATTAACTAACTATTGATTCATGGATTTTTACAGCATGTCAAGGGTTATTTTACATCTGGAGGTTAGGGAATCACATTCGTTATATCTTCAGATATTTACATTTTTTATGCAGTTGTTTCTTGAGGTCCCCCCTACATGATCCTATCAAATACAAATGTTTAAATAGATCTATTTGATCAGTAGATGGGAACTTAACAAGTACAACCACTCCAAGCCAAGGTGGATCTGGGAGTAATAGAAGTGAAGAGATACACCACACTTTCTTGATCACCAAAACTGGAGCCTCACCATCAGATGCAGTTTAGTGTCATAGTCAGGACATCCTGTTTTTATGGGGAGGGAGATCTTACGCCGGTATAGGGATGGGGGGTACAATTAGTGCATTCTAAGCCCCACCAACAGGGTGGACGAACTTACTAGTTGGGTAAATCTTCCAAATAACAATGGGTATTTTTTGTCTTTTCAATCTCTTAAAAATTCAGAAGGATAAAAAAATTTTTCTATTTTAAAAAAGACATTTTTCAGAACTTTAGTATTCAGAGCTACGAAATATAACTAAATGCGACAAAAAAAAAAAAAAACAAAAAAAAAAAAACACAAAAACACACACACACTTCTTTACATAAATATTCCTGTTTTTAAGTTTAAAAACCAAATAACTAGAAGCTAATTGTTCTATTTTTTTGCCATGTTGCCAGAGCTTAAAATATATTGACTACATTCCCCTGCAAAAGGTCAAGATTCCCCCCTAAAAAGGGGGCATCCTGGGTATGACACTAAACTCAATCTAATGGTGAAGCTCCAATTCTGAAGAACAGCTAAGAGTAGAGTACTCCTTTATTGACATTACTCCCAGATTGACTCAGTCCTCAAGTGGTAGTATCTGTTGTAGTCCCTTCTATAGGTCATATAGATGTGTTTAAAAATTATTTGTATTTGACAGCATCATGTGAAAATAAAAACAAAATTCCCTCTAAAGAAACAACTACACAAAAATGTAAATATGAACTTACAATGAATGAGATTCCCTCACTTCTTGGTATAAAATAATCCAAGATGAATTGAAATGCCATTAAAATACAGAATCATGAGGAGAGAGAGAGAGAGAGAGAGAGAGATACACAATGCAAATATAATCAAATAGATTTCACATGTATATACGTGTATGAGTGTGCATATATATATATATAAAATTCCATGGAATCTAGACTATGACACCTGGGTTTCATGAAATTATATATATATATATATATATATATATATATATCATTATAATAGCTCTATCCTAGATATTGAGCACTTTCCATATTACATTGCACTTGATTCAACACAAACCCACAAAATGATTTAGTGACAACTAACACATTATATATATATATATATATATATATATATATATATGATGGCTCTCCCTGTACACTCTTAGCTCTCCTTTCTCTCTTCTAAGTCAAAAGGCAGTTAATTAAAAGTCAACAATGACAATCACTGGCAGATCTAACCCATAAGAAGTGAACTACAGGCTAAAGGCATTGCTTTATAAATCTCTTACGAAAACAAACAAAACTGTATTTGAAGCAGAGGCTCTTGTCAAGGAGAGAACACATGTTGCTGGCATCACAAGAAAGATTAGGAACATTAACTAGCCACATAATCCCTGATAAAAAAAAGGGTCACAAATTTCAATCAAATCCATTATCTATCTCAACTCCCCACCACTACCACCACCACCACCACTTTATGCAATTCAAACTTCTAACAAGACAACAGACTGCAATGAGGAAGAAAGATGCAGGAAAAGACAAATTCAAAAAGAAGAAAAAAGTTAACTGTAAACCTATAATCAAATAAATGTCACTTCAGTCTGGCTGACACTGGGTTGATTCACACAGTGATTTCGGGGAGGACCATGGCAGGAGGGGTACTACAAAATGCTCAACGTGTAATGGTTATTGCTATAAAAAAAATGGACAAAGCAGCCCGAATTCAAATCCTACATGAGGCTCTTTCCATTTCACACGGTGTTAATACTCTTTGAAAAGATACGATTCCAACTGTTCTCCCTCCAGCTACTGGTAAATAGTAGGGCAAACTGAGCTCTTTAACCTTGTTATGGCAACCAGTTTAGGAAAAGGAAAACTGATGAACTATTTAAAAATTGACCTTGTGTTGCATTCCGCTTGTTGAGGGGTTGATAAATACAATGTTAATGTCTGCAGACACAGCAAGGGTGTCTTGAAAATTGATATTATCCAATAAGCAACAGAACTACAAATTCAAATAGTTAATAGTACGCACCTATAAAAAAAAAAATCAGTTTAAACAGAAATTATTCCTAAAATTTTGACTTAGGGCAGCTTCTGCGTATTAACTGTTGTCTCAAAAAGCAGTCAAAATGCCGCTATCTCTCGTAACAATATATTTATGCAAAATAGCATTTTTTTCAGCATCATCAATACGATGACCAAATAGAAATCAAGACTTGGTGTATAAAGGGAATATTTTTGTCAAAAATTTCACTAACAATTGAGAATTTAGGCCAAGCAAAGCAAGCATATACCACTCACTAAATGTTATAACTAAGTGTAAATATTCAATATGATTTTCATCAATTATATTTGATAAATTCTATTTACATAAGTGTCCACAAGATGGGACCCCTTTCAATTTTAGGTTCTAACACCAAAAACTTTGAAAACCACTGCACTAAATGTCAATAATTAGTATAGATGTTGGATGTAATTTTCATGGATTTTATTTTATTTGAACAGAATACCATGAGATCAACTTTAAAATAGAAAGGGGTCCCAGTTCCAAAAACTTTGAAAACGACTGGATTAATAATTATCTTACTAATTTCAGTTTTCTCTTTTTTGTTATATATATATATATATATATATATATATATAAAAATTAAATTTCTCTTAGGTTGTCATTCCTGTGATACAAAGGAACAGCGTGTATTAAAACAAGAATAAAGAATGAGTTTCATGATAGAAAAAAAAAAATTATTATCATGTTAACACTGGTCTCATAATCTGTGGTTGTTGGGGACATGATCTACAAATGGTTTAAATTCAGAGTTTTCCTTCTAAACCAGTTGCCATATTCAGGTTAAAGAGACCAGTTTGCCTAACTATTTATCCATAGCTGAAGGGAGAATTCATAGCTTTTCCAAGGGTATTAGCACAATGTGAAATGCAAACTAGGAATTCAACTCAGGTAGCAAAGTCCACTTCCTACAAAAGCACCCATTATACCACAAGTGTATCCTAGTCCAATCGGCTGGGACTGACTGCATTTCTGCAGAGGAGTAAGACCCTTTGTTGAAGTTTAAGTTGTCTAACTTGTTATCTCTATATATCATTGTCTTGTTTGTAGTTAGTTCACAAATAAATATGGTATTCGGCTAAACATCCAACGTGTCTGTGCTGCAGTATTAACAAAATAAATCCCCCACCTCAAAGAATGTCCTGGATATGCCACCAAACCATTTGATGGTAAAGTTCCAAACTTTGGGGAATGTGGAATATCACTTCATTGCCATTACTCTCAGGTTCACTGATCCAGAGAGGAAGTATCTGTCAGGGTCCCATGTATGGGTCGAATAGAACGATTAAATCCTTTTCTATATCTGAAAACCCATTTAACTGTGTGCAAACAAATGACTAATATCAATTTGAATAATTACTATTATATAACAATACTGTGAACCATTTAACTATGCGCAAATAAATAAATTTTGAATAGAGTAATCAGTGTTAAATAGCAATACTTGAAATATTTAACTGCATGCAAACAAACGAGCTTAGGCTCATTTAAAAATTGTAACTTCCAAACTATTTGTTTATAAATCATATATAGTTAATATATATGTAAAATCAGGATTTGACATTAACTTACAAAAGTCTGATATGCCATAACACACAACTAACAAGTGTCTCCATTCTTAACACTAACAAATAAAATACTAATGATACTAATCAGAAACAAGAGTACCGAGTGACTATGTATTTATCAAAAGCTTTCACAACAATACAAAACAAGATTAATCTAAAGTGGAGTTTAACAAGCTTTTTTTTTAAAAAAGCTCCTAGACCAGTCAACATACTAAGATTAAAGAGCCCAGTCTGCCCAACTATTTACTCATTGCTGGATGCATACCTTTCTCTGGGGCATTAGCAAAATGTGAAATGGAAACAGCCTTGTCTAGGGATTGATTGATCGTTTTGTTTTATGGCATATCAACCCTTTTTCAGGTTATTTAATACCAATTTCTGTTGATTTGGTCGTCTACATTTGCATCCTGTACATAAATGGAATATTGAAGGTTTGAATACTTTTTATATAGACCAACTGCTTTTAGAAATGCTAGTATTTTGTCTACTTTGACATGTTCAAATAGTTCTTTCATATTGTTTACAGTGAAGAAATATTGTCTTTTTGGTGTTAGGTCAATGCAATCAATCAATAGGTGTTTTACTGACTATGAAGCATGACATCCCATCCACCATGGTGGTTGTTCTTGTTTGAGTAGATATGAGTGGGTGATGTCTATGTGTTCAATACGTAGACGAGATAGGATAATCTCTTCCCTGCAGGATTTTCTGTATCCTTCCTTCCATTCTCCTATTTCGGTTTTTATAGTCTGGAGTTTGTCTAGGGTGTTGTTTCATCTTAATTGCCATTTGTTTTGGGTAAAGTTTTTTTATTTCTATTTTTAAATCAGTATATGGAATCTTAAAGCTTTTGTCTATGGGCATCTTCTAGGCTGTCTTAGCTGCTGAGTCAGCTTGGTCATTCCCTTTGATTCCAATGTGGCTTGGAATCCAGAATAGCTCTATCTCTTTGGTTTTTGATAGGATTTCTAGTCTATTCAATAGTCGCATGGTTAGGGGATTATCCAGGTTTTGGTTTTTTTAAGGATATTAGGACTGATAAAGAGTCAGAAAAAATGATGAATTTGTTGGATTCTGTGTTATAATATTGAATGCTTGATCTATGGCTTTAGCTTCTGCACTGTAGATAGTAGTGCTGCTAGGAAGTTGTTTTGTAATCTTGGTATTATGTGAGATGGTGACACATGATACTTTGGTTAGGGTGATTATTTTTAAGGTGAAGGAGTTCTTCATAGAAGATAGTAGGGTGTGTGCTTTCTTTGTGATATTTTGTTTGATTTAGCAATATTTTTGGTTGTTTCAATAACCAGGGGGGATTGAGGTAGTAGATTTAAGTATTTGTGTTTTGGTGACAAGATTTTCTATTCAGAGACTAAAAGGTTTGATGGGGTTTGTTTTTGTTTCAAAGAAAGTTTTGTTTTGTGGGCAGTAGAGGACATTGTACGCAGGATTTGAAGGACATGAGACCAGTTTGATATCGTATTGTAAGGCAAGTTTTTGTCTTTTAATTGATAGTGGAAGTTCATTCGCCTCAGTTTACAAGCTTTCTATAGGAGAGGTTTTGTAGGCTCCTAATGCCAATCTCAGTCCTTGATGGGGTATAGTATTTACTTATTTGAAACAGGGTTTTCTAGCTGATCCATAAATGAATGTCCCATAGTCAAGTTTTGATTGTATTAATGTTCAGTAATTTTAGTAGAGTTTTTTTTATCTGCACCTCAGTCTGTGTGTGCTATAACTAAGGAGTTGGATTGTTTTATTACACTTTGATCTTGAATATTTGATGAGGGGTTTGAATGTTAATTTTTTGTCAAAGATAATTCCTAGAAATTTATTGTCTAAATTTCTGAGACGAAGCTTGTTGATTTTTATCATGAAGGGTTTTCGGACTATTGTCTTCATCTTTGTTATTTCCACAACGTTCTGTCCTCCAGTGTTTGTTGAACTCTGGAACCTTCACGGAACTTCAAACTACATCCTTTATTGAATCCACAGGAGTCACCTATTCTGATTCCATTAGCCATAACTGGGTACAAGTGTTAAATATTCCTGTATTGTTACTCACCTGTAGTCAGGATTGAACCTTCAACCTCCAGATGATTGTCTCCTTAGAAGTTTAGGGAACCTATAACCATTACGCCATGTGTCCTGCTGGACACATGGCGAAGGGATTTCAGTTGAATCTAGGATTTGAATAAGAGTCGCCATGTCAATTTCTAACAACGAGAATCATTATACCAGAAGCACCTACGTGAGCAGCTTTAAAGGCACTGTTTAGACTTCTGTGATACCATACCACTAGTAGCTGAGTCAATACAGTGGCTAATATATAAAATCAAATTTTAGGGTTCAAATCTGCCAAACTTTAATAATTTTGACAAGCATATCCTTCATTTCAAAACTGACATGAGTTGTCACTCCTATGACATTAGAAATAATCAAGTATAAGCTTCCATTGAGATTATATATATATATATATATATATATATATATATATATATATATATATATATATAAAATCTGAAAATGTGCAAATTAGTAAAATAAACAAAGTCTTCAGGATGTTAAATGAAACAAAATAAAAATACATTATGATTCTAAAATAAATCAGATGCTACCATTCCGGGTCAGAGTGGACATGGGAGCAATGGCAATGAAAGGGTACTCTGCATTCCCCAATGTTCCAGAATTACTGGAGCCTCACCATCAGATTGTTCAATGCCATATCCCAGACATTCGTTTGGGAAGTCTCACCCCTCTGCAGAGATGCAGTCAATGAATTCTACAGCCCCAGCTGACTGAGCTATCACCCAGGATTTGAACTCTGATTTGGTTTGGTTAATTTAACAACATATCAACTCCTTATGGGTTATTTATAGCCAAAACTTGATTCACTTGTAAAAAGACTGTCCTGGATATGACGCTAAACTGTATCTGATAGTAAGGATCTACTTCCAGAGAATGTGGAAGTACTGCTTAATGGCTATTACTCCCAGGTTCATTATGACCTAGTGTGGTAATACCTATTAGGATCCCATCTATGTCTAACAAAAAATGAATGAATAAATGAAAAGAAAAAAAAAAATCACTTGTCCAAATTAATGAAGTGATAGCATATGGCATTTTCTGTTTTAAAAAGTTGATCAACCATAATCGACCTTAGAACTTCTGATAAAACTAAGAAAGATTATCAAAGTGATTATGACTGATAGAAAAGTTGAACATGGAAATGAATAAAATATATTGTGTAAAAAAAAAAAGGGGGGGAGATAAAAAGGTATTTGATGCCTCCTTACTTAACACTCAGCATTAGAAGATATGGATCAAGAGTATGTTGAGCAATCTAGGAAGAGGAGTAGTGCCCTCCCCTACAACTTGGTGTAGTAGCTATTGAAAAGTGAGCCTTTGGGTTGCCCTTGACTACAGTTAGCCAATAGTTATTTCTACAAATAAATGATTGATTTACTTTTTAGATTATCTAAAGAAATAAATGGGTCATTTTCAGGATTGTTGAAGGCTTACCTCAAATAATATAGAATTTGGAGGAGGTGAAAAATCTGAATAATATAAATTACGAAATTAAAGTTTGGTTTAGTTTAGTTGGGTTTTATGGCATATCAACCATCGTTGTAATTTAATGCCAAATCCTGTGTTTAAATATATTAAATATATGATTTGTAAACATTTTGTAAATACACAGATCAAACAGTTCAATTTCTAACAATTCAATTTAGTATAAATCAACAAAGTTAAATGGTTCCAAGTATTGCTATATATCACTCACAATTCAATTAAACGTCAGTCATTTAATTACAGTTAAATGATCAAAAAGTTCTATTCCTAACAATTCAATTTAGAAAGTCATTTGATTGTACACAGTTTAAATAATCAGTTCTAGTTGACCCTATCCGAGCCAGAGTGGACCTGGGAGCGACGGTAATAAAGGGGTATTCTGTATTTCCCAAAGCTCCAAGACTGGAGCCGAGGTATCAAATTGTTTAATGTCATATACAGGACACTCATTGGGCGAGTCTTACCCCTCTGCAGAGACACAATTGGTGTATTCTACAGCCCTAGCTGATTTGGGCTATATGAAATTAAAGAAAATGCACAATGTTGGTGCAAAAGTTTCAAAATTTTTTCTTTCTATCAACCCTAGTGGTTTTATTATTTAATGCCAAATCCTATATATATCTCCAGGTTATACTCTCGGTATAAGAGAGTTGTCAGGACTGAAGAATAAGTCTCTTATATCCAGGTTTCTCTTATATCTGGGTTTGGTCTATTTTGTTTAGGTAACACAGGCTCTAATTTGGGACCAGAGGAAATCTCTTATATCCAGGTTTGGTCTATTTTGTTTAGGTAACACAGGCTCTAATTTGGGACCAGAGGAAATCTCTTATATCCAGGTTACACTGTGTGTGTGTGTGTGTGTGTGTATATATATATATATATATATATATATATGTATGTATGTATGTGTGTGTGAATAATTTGCAAGCGAATGGTTTGTAGGTAACATTATTTTTAAATAAGTCAGAGTTGTAAATAGTTTCTTGTATTACAATTTAACACTTATAATTCTATCTAATATTAATCATTTGTTTGCACACAGTTAAATGGTTTCAAGTATAGAAAAAGATTAAATATTTCGATTTGACCCAGAGATGAGACCCTAACAGGTACTACCACTCTAGGTTAGAGTGGACCTGGGAGTAATGGCAATAAAGGAATACTCCACATTCTACAAATCTCAAGGACTGGAGTCTCACCATCTGATGAGTTAATGTCATATCAGGACACTCATTGGGGTTGGGGCCTTGCCCCTCTGCAGAGATGTAGCTGGCATATTCTACAACCCCAGATGAGGGGGATAGTTTCCTAACTTGTATTCATTTTCCAGTTTTCAAAAGCAAGGGCAGAGAACTTTTGCACACTTAATAAAAAAATTTTTCCTGATGTCAATTATATTCAGAATTTTTTAAGGTATTACCCTACCTGTGAACATTAATGGGCAAGTCGCATTCCTCATAGATACATTGGACACATTTGCGAAGGGGTAAAAATAAACTAAGTAGTCATCACCAGCAGTGGTTACCTTCTTCACGCCATAGACAAGTATTGTATTTTGTTGATGTTATAAAGATTTCCATTTCATTCCCAACCTCCATTTTGGTTATTTCTCATTCAGTAACCTTTTTGTTAGGTTACAACAGGTATAGGTGTTTATAATACAGGGCAGGTCAGAGTTCATTACATGCTACTAGTAACACAGTGCACTATCACTGAGAGATGGACATAAGCACTGCCAAATTATTCCAATTACTGACAGATAACATGAAATGAAAAATAGAACTAATCAACTGTGCTTATTTGGGAAATTTCTTTGAGTTTTTCAAAACAACATCAAAAATTATTTTTTAAAAATCAAGTTTTTTTTGTTTTTTTCTCATAAAAAAGAAATATTTCATCATTCAAATCAAATATTTTGTTAAATCTTATAATAATAATGGATGTTCCACCACATTAGATGATCATTGGCCTAATGAGTGGAGGGTTTGCTAATGGTCCGGGAAGCCAGGGTTTGGTCCCGGGTTGAGTTGTGTCGGGAACTCTGGAAATGGTGCTTGATTCCACTTTGCTTAACACTCAGCATTTTAAGGTAAGGATCAGGGGTAAAATGGAGCAATCCAAGGAATGGAGTAGCACCCACCACTACACCTTAGTGTGGTAGCTATTGAAAAGGGAGCCTTCAGGCCACCCTTGACTACGGTCAACTAAGATTATCAGAGTATGTATTTACCAACCCCTCCATACAAGCAAGATATGGCACAAGGTCAATTTTAAAGTGACGTTTAACAGGTTTGTATTCAGAATTTTCCTTCTCCTAGACTGGCTGCCATGACATGGTAAAAGAGTCCAGTCTGCCCTACTATTTATCTATAGCTAGAGAGAGAATGCAAACAGCCTCATCCAGGTTTTGAACTTGGTTGGTTTGTTTGGTTTTATGGCATATCAACCTTTGTAGGTTATTTAACGCCAAATCCATTTTTATGTAAATAATCAGTTCTATTGAAAACAATTCAGTTTAGCATAAGTACGCAGTTTAATTGTCAAAAACATTTCCATTTCAAACTATTCAAGCAGTTATATGTAATAATTCAGTTAAGTGTAAATACAGTTTTAATGTCGAAAAACAGTTCTATTTGAAATAATTCAGTTAAGCATAAGCACGCAGTTTAAGTGTAAGTACGGTTTAATTGTCAAAAACATTTCTATTTCAAGCTATTCAGTTTACTCAATTTATTTTAGCATAAGTATGCTGTTAGTTCTTTTTAACCTATAGATAGGGCCCTATCAGGTGCTACCACTCTGGGCCAGAGTGGACCTGGGAGCGATGGCAATAAAGGGGTACTCCGCATTCCCCAAAGCTCCAGCACTGCTGGAACCTCACCATCAGATTGTTTAGTGTCATATCCTGGACACTGGTTGAGAGGGTCTTACCCCTCTGCAGAGAAGCAGTCGTTATATTCTACAACCCCAGCCGACAGGGCAATATTGCTATGTAACACGAAAAATTCACTCGTTGTGGGCGGGGGGCTCTTATCCCTCTGCAGAGGTGCAGTCAGTGTATTCTACAGCCCCAGCTGACAGGGCAAGATTTGAACTTGGGTTGTCATATCCATTCCCAATGACCATTATACCACTGGTACCTCCATCATATTTAGTATTTATAACTCTTTACTAGAAAATTTTACAGCAGATCTATTTGACCCAACATATACAGTCAGCATGATTCTAAGCCCCACTGATAGAGATATTCATGTATTGTCTAGGATAGAATTAATCTAAGTAGATAACTGAAACTGGAGCCTCACCATCAGATGAAGTTTGTTATCATACTCAGGTGACTACATTTTTTGGCTGATTTCAGTTGGTTTTAAGGCATATCAACCCTTGTAGGTTATTTAATACCAAATCCTATTTATACATATATATTAAATATATATGATTTGGTTGGGTTGGGGTTTTATGGCATACCAACCACTGTAGGTTATTTAATGCCAAATCCTCTTTATACATATATATTAGATATATAGGATTTGGTTTGGTTGGGTTTTATGGCATATCAACCATTGTAGGTTATTTAATGCCAAATCCTTTTTATACATACATATTAAATATATATGATTTGGTTGGGTTTGGTTTTATGGCATATCAACCATTGTAGGATATTTAATGCCATATCCTCTTAACACATATACACTGAATATGTATGTAATTTGTAAAGCACATTTAGTAGATAACATTCAACAAGCCAGAGTTCTTTTTTGCACACAGATTATTTCAAGTATTGCTATATAACAGTCACAATTTAACATCAGTCATTTGTTTACACACATTGTTTATTCGATTTGATTCATAGATAGGACCTTATAAGGTGCTACCACTCTGGGTCAGAGTAGACCTGGAAACAATGGCAATAAAGAGTATTCCACATTCCCCAAATCTCCAAGGCTGGAGCCTCACCATTAGATTGTTTAATGTCAGATCCAGGACACTCGTTGGGCAGGAGAGGAGGTGTCTCCTCTGCAGAGTATTCTACAGCTCCACCCAACTGGGCTGATTTTTAAAATTTTCATTTATTTTGGAGGGGGAATGTCTTATGATTCTGCTGAGGATAAAGTCAACATATTCTAAGGGTATACAAAAAAAAAAAATTTGGACAAAAATGTCATTTTAAGATGGGATGCCATGCAGCATGCAGGAAGTGAACCTTCTGCACAGCAGTTTGTAAAAAAATGCTTTGAGTCCAACAGGTGGGGGAGGCCTCAAGTGCCAAACAATGAATTCGCTCACCTCTTTTAGATGAAGAGCAAGTGCTCTCTGGGGAGAAGGCCACCCAGAACTAAAATAATCTTACCTCACACACCTGGTGCAAAACCAGACATGTATTCTAAGACCTATTAACAGGACTGACCATGAGTTGTCTAGTGTGTGTGTGTATATATATATATATATATATATATATATATATATATATATATATATATATATACACACCCAACCCCTTGGCACAAACAGGATGTGACAAAGTCATTTTTAGGCAGAGTTTAACAGGTTCAAATTCAGAGTTTTCTTTCTCCAAGAACAGTTGCCATACCAAGATTAAAGAGCCTAATCTGCCCTACTAATTACTCATAGCTGGAGAGAGAATATTTGGATCCATACTTTTACCCCAAGGGTATTAGCCCTATGTGTAATATAAACAGGGTTTGATTTCGGGTCGAGTTGTGCCGGGGGGGGGGGAATGGTGTTCGATTCCACCTTGCTTGCCCAAGATTTGAACTCGGGTTACCAAGTCCATTTCCCTATAAAAGCAACCATTACACCACAAGTTGTAATGTTACAAGTATATATAATACGTGACTAATCTAAGTAGAGAACAAAAACTGCAAAACTGCAAGGGTTTGATAGAAGCAAAAGCTTTAAAAACTTACACCAAAAGAGGAAGTAGCTTAATTGGTCATGTTGACTCTTGAAAGTTTAATCGAAAAAAAGTAATTGGAAGACTAGAAAGAGTAATGACCCACTAAAAAAAAAAAAAAAAAAAAAAAAAAAAAAAGAAGAGAGAGAGAGTGAGGGCAGTTAAGCAAATGACCTGTCACATTTGGATACTGGCTCTTTGTTTAAAAAAAAAAAAAAAAAAAAAAAAAAAAAAGAAGAAGTTGGTCAAGCATTTCTGGCTTACTCATATCAACTTATCAGTGAAGAAGACTATGTGTGTTCCACTTTGACATTAAAAACATTTCTCTTTCTCTCTTTATCAAAAACTGATAAAATGAAATCTAAAAAAGTAGATTTTTAGGAACAGACTAGAACATTATGACTAAATCCAAAAAAATTATCCCTCATACTCATAAAAACAGATTTTCTTTTTTGCATTTCAGTCCAGTCAGTTGCAGCTGTAGAAGACACCGACTGTATCTCTGCAGAGACCCACCCCCAAGAGAGTCCGGGATATGACACTAAACCCACTAAAGGTGAGGCTCCAGTTTGGAAGTTTTGGGAAATGTGGAGTACCCTTTTATTACCATTACTTTCAGAACCACTCTAACCTGGAGTGGTAGTACCTGTTAGGGTCCCATTTATGGGTCAGAAATATTTAATCATTTACTAGAGTGTTCGCCAATGGCCCGAGAGACCTGGGTTCAATCCCAGGTCGAGTCATACTAAAGACTTTAAAAATGGTACTAGATGTCACCTTGTTTAACACTCAGCATTATAAAGTAAGGATCAAGGATAAAGTGGAGCAATCCAGGGAAGGAGTAGCACCCTCCCCTACACTTTGGTGTAGTAGCTATCGAAAAAGGAGACTTCGAGTCACCCTTGACTTCAGTCGCCAACTTTACTTTTTACTTACTATACTTAAAAACCATTTAACTATGTGCAAACAAATGACTGATGTTAAATTAAATCATTACCATTGGCCTAATGAGTAGAGTGTTTGCCAACGGTTCAGGAGACTGAGGTTCAATCCCTGGTTGAGTCATTCCAAAGACTCAAAAAAATGTTACTTGATATTTCCTTGCTTAACACTCAGCATTATAAGACATGGATCAAGGGTAAAGTGGAGCAATTCAGGGAAAGGAGTAGCGCCTTCCTCTGCACTTTGGTGTAGTAGCTAATGAAAAGAGAGCCTTCGGGTCACCCTTAACTATGGTCGCCAACTTTAGTTTACTTACTATTACATAGTAATGCTTAAAACCATTTACCTAGGTGCAAATGAATGAATGAACGTTAAATATATGGTTCATTAGGTTTTATGGCAAATCAACCCTTGTAGGTTATTTGATGCCAAATCCTCTTTATACAAATATATTAAATATACGATTTCTAAACACATTTTGTAAATAGCATCTTTAAAGGAGCCAGAGCTCATTTGCTTGCACACAGTTAAATGGTTTCAAGTATTGCTAATTAATACCAATAATTAATTTTTTGCATACAGTTAAATGGTTCAGAGTATTGCAATATAACACTAACAACTCAATTTAACATTAGTTATTTGTTTGCACACAGTTAAATAGTCAAACAGTTCTATTTGACCACTAGATGGAACCATAATGGGTACTACAACTGCAGGTCAAAGTGGATCTGGGAGTAATGGCAATGAAGAGGTACTTCACATTCCTGAAAAGTACCAGAATTGGAGTCTCATCAACAGATGGTTTAGTGTCATATCCAAAACACTCATTGAAGTGGGGAAGTTTTACTCCCCTGCAGAGATGCAGTCACTGTATTCAACAGCACCAGCCGACTGGGCTGTGTTGAATAGAATTATCAGTGTTAAATAAAAATACTTGAAACCATTTAATTGTGTGCAAACAAATAAGCTCTGTCTTGTTTAGAAATAATGTTATCTACAAACTATTTGTTTACCAATCATATATATATATATATATATATATATATATATATATATATATATATGTGTGTGTATGTGTGTGTGTGTGTGTGTATGTGAATAGGATTTGGCATTAAATAACCTGCAAGGGTTGATATGCCCTAAAAACAACCAACCAACAGTTTTTTTGCATTTCTCTGATGAATGATTACACAGACTAAGTCACGTTTTTGATCTTCTTTCTTGAATCATTGTTTAATGGCATATCAACTCCTTATCAGTTATTTAATACTGAAATGTGATTCATTTGATAGTAATCAACAAATATTTTCAATATTCCATTGCACTTATTTGTGGACAATCATTTGTTTGCACAATTTATGAGATCAAGTATTCTTATCTAATACAAATAATTTGCATAGAGGTGTATAGTTTCAAGTATTCCTATCAAATACTAATAATTTATACATTTTATGTTTTCAAGTACTATTTCTATTTAATAAAAATTTCTTTGCACAATTATATGGTTTCAGTTAACTAATAATAATCTGCAAAAAACAATTATATTCTTAAATTATTCTTAATATAAATAATTTGCACTTAGTTATATGGTTTCAAGTACTCCTATCTAATACAAATAATTATCAAAGAGGTTTGATCCATAAATAGGACCCTAACAGGTCAGTGAAACTGGGAGTAATGGCAATGAATGAGTACTCCACACTCTTTTATCTCCAGAAGTGGAATCTCACCATCAGACGCAATTTAATGTCATACCAAGGACACTTTTTTTTAGGGATGGGGGGGGTCTTCTGAAGTCAGCATATTCTAAGCCCCACAACCAGTTTCTTGAATCATGACTAATTAATTGGTTACTTGTTGAAGCATATTCAGTGTTTAATTTTCTTTTACACTTATTTAATAATTTTTTTTTTTTTTAAACTAAGTTGCAATGCACAAATATAAGAGGAAAAAAAAAAAAACATCAATTCTAAGATCTTTCATTTTTTTTTTTTTAATTAAAGCAGAAACAACAAAAAAAAAATCATTAAAACAATTTTTTTTCTATTAGTTTAACCAATATCCAAAATAGAGACTCAAGGTCAATGTTCTCCCACGACCAAATTTTCAAGCGATTATATATATATATATATATATATATATATATATATATATAATATATTATATATACACATACATACACTGCTGGGGCGCCCTGGGTTAGTGGTAATGATGCTTCGGCCCCGAAACAATGCCTGAACCCAGGGTCATCATCTGATGAAGACTTTACTGGAAGCAAAACTGCTTCTTTTGTGGCAACTTTATATATATATATTAGTTGGTGGTGTTTATGGAATAGCAATCCTTATGGGTTATTTAGTACCAAATCCTGTTTTTACATATATACAGTGGTGGAAATAAGTACAAGACACCACATTAAATTGTTAATTTTCTTATTACTGCACAAATTCCTCTGAAAATTTATAAGTGGGCCATGTTGGTACCTAGATCCGATAGGAATTAGTATACATATTCAATTTTATATCAACTTTCAACCAAAAGATGTTACTAACAAAACTTCATTTTCGAGGGTGGAAATAATTATAAGACAGTTTTGAAAAATTGCCTCTCTGGTTTATTTCAGAATTCCAAAGGAAGAATAAGTGCATGTGTAGATTATAAAAAGACTCTTCTTCTCATGATTTTAAACTCTGAGAGTCCTATTTAAACATGATTGAATACAGTTACTGTAAAATGCCTAGGAACTCCTTCCTTAATGAAAAAAGTCAAATTTCTGCCAATAAACTGGAAGGAAAATCTAAGTTTCATAGCAAGAGAACTGTCGAGGTCCTGAACAGTTGTGAGGAATTATCTAAAGGACCCTGAATCATATGGCACCAGAAAACGTCCAGGTTGTCCACCTAAAATTGCAAATGCAGCCAGACATTAACTTTTTCAAAATCCTTCTAAAGGAACATCAAGCTCAAGAGATCTGCAAAAATCTCAGAATTTACCCAACACTTTAAGAAGAGTTTGTCAACATCTCCATGAATCACCAAATCTCGTATATTGAGACAGGAAGACAGCCTCTGCTTTAATTGCTAAACACAAGAAGATGTGCATAGATTGGGTAAAGAAAAAAATAACATGGAAAAAGGAGAAATTGGAAACCGTGATGTTTTCTGATGAAAAAAAGTTTAATTTGGATGAGCCCGATGACTCTCAGTATTATTGGCATGAATTAAGAAAGAAGAAACAGCTGTTTTCTAAAAGATCATTTGGAGAAATATCTGTTATGGTTTGGGGAACTTTTTCTGCATCTGGAAAGGCTGATTTGGTTGTGATGGAAGCGAAACAAAACTCTGCTCTATATATCAAATGTGATGGAAAAAAGTCTCTTCCCACCCATTTATGAATCATTTAGACACCAATAATGCCATTTTTTAACAGAACAAAGCAGCCATACACTTCTAAGCTCACAAAAAGACCGATTTAAAACAAAAAATATTGAAGTTTTGGATCGGCCCACTGAGTCTCCAATAGAAAATTGGGAGGGAATTTTGTCAAGAAGAGTATACAAAAATAAACGTCAATTTGAAGATAGAGAAACTTTAAAATCTTGCGTTAAACAGTATTGAAATGAAATTCCATCTGAAACTCTCAGAAAACTTATTGATTCAATCCAAAACAAGTGTGTTGAATAATTATAATTGAAAGGGAATAAATGTAAATATTAAATTTTGTACAATTTTGCGGTTAAGTACAAAATTTCAAAACTGTCTTATACTCACTTCCACCCTCGAAAACGTATTTTTCTTAACTTTTTTTTGGTGGAAAGTTGTTATAAAATCAATATGTATACTAATACCATTGGATCTCGGCACCACACACCAATTTTTAGAGGAATTGGTGCAATAAGAAAATTATTACCAATTTAATAGGGTGTTTTATACTTATTTCCACCACTGTATATATGATGTGTAAGTGAATAATTTACCAATAACTTGAGTTTTAAATGAATTGTTAGAGCTCAATTGCTTGCACATGGTTAGATGATTTCAAATGTTGCTATAATACGAGCAATAATAATAATAATAATAATTCTCTTCAATATCAATCATCTGTTGCCGTGCAGATAACTAGTTTAAAGTATTGCTATTTAATATTAGTAATTCTATTTATCAAGTATTTCTATCTAATACAAACAATTTGCATACAGCTGTATGGTCTTAAATAACCAATAATAGTCCTTAGTAAATGATTGAAATGTTTTACTTGACCCCTAGATGAGACCCTAACAGGTACTACTACTTCTGGTCAGATTGGATCGAAGAGTAATAGTAATGAATGAGTACTCCACATTCCCCACACTCCAGGACTAGAGTCTCACCATCAAATGCAGTTTGGTGTCATATATATTCACCCAGACTTTCTGTGCAAACAGGATGTGACACAAGGTCAATTTTTTTAAGTGGGTTTTTTAACAGGTTTGAATCAGAGCTTTCCTTCTCCTAGACCAGTTGCTATACCAAGGCAAAAGGTGCACAGTGCCCTACTATTTACCCATAGTTGGGAGGAGAATAGTTGGATTCATGCTTTTAGCAAGGGTTATCACATTGAACATAAATCAAATCTCATCTATAGTTTTTCTAAATTTTCAACTAACCAGTATGGAGCGGAGTACCTAAGCCAGTTGACATTAGTTTATGATTTTGAGAGGAGTTACCTCACCTATTTCATGAGACAAGTAGGAAGAAAGAGAAAAAACACTAGTAAATAGCTCTAATATTTCTTACAGAATATCAAGAGGGAAAGCTATATTTCCGCATCAGGCCCAAACCTGAGCCTTATTAGTTTCGCATATGCCTGGTAAACAAAGTTTCACCAATTCTGCTTTTAGTACACCCTCAGTTTTATGCATTCTCCCCCCCCCCCAACTCTTCAACTCAAACAAGGATTGAGGATTTTTATCATCTCCGAGACAGAAACAGATTATTTGATGAGAACGTCCTATTGATGGATTTGTAGGGTAATTTTTCCCAATTGTCAGAATTAGACAAGTAATTATTCTAATTTTCCTCTCTGGTAAATAAAGAAGGTAATTCTCAGAATAATCAAGCTAACTATTCCGCAGGTAAACTAGGTAATCAGGTCATTAGGAAACAAATCACTAAGCAATTACCACCAGACAAAAAGGTATTTAATTCAAATAAGAAATCCAAAAAAATGTTCTAATTACTCAGTGATGATCGACACTGTATGAAAATGCTGAACAGTTGACAGTCAGTACAGATCATCTAAGTAATTTATGAGAAAAATGAAGAGAAGTGTAATAGAAAAAAAAGAAAGAAAAAAAAAGGGATCTTAACGATAATTTGGTTTGATTCATTCGTCGGTTGATTGTTTGGGTTTTATGGCATATCAACCTTTGTAGGTTATTTAATGCCAAATCCATCTTTATACAGATAATCAGTTCTATTTCAAATAATTCAGTTTAGGATGAGTACACAGTTTGTCAAAAACATTTCTATTTCAAGCAATTCAGTTTAGTCATAGTATTTTTATTAAAACAACTCAGTTTGGTATAAGTATAGTTTTGGTTCAAACAGTTCTAATTCAGTCAATTCAGTTTAGTATAGTTTTTGTCCACACACAGTGAAATGTCAAAACAGTCCTATATCAAACAGTTCAGTTTAGCATAAGTACGCATTTTAGGTTTAGTTGACTCATAGATAAGACCCTATCAGGTGCTACCACTCCAGGCCAGAGTGGACCGGGGAGCGACAGCAATGAAGAAGTGCTCCGCATTCCCCAAACCTCACCGTCAGATTGTTTAGTATCATAATCAGGACACTCGTTGGGGTGGGGGAGTCTTACCTCTCTACAGAGGAGCAGTCAGTGTATTCTACAGCCCCAGCTGACTGGGCAATTGATTTATTTGTAAATGTTTAAAAATATCAATGGGGCTTATTCCATCAGGTGAAATCTTAACTTTCTTCTCTTAATGGTTTGGTCATCTCCAGTGCAAACGCAATCTGTAAAATAGGTAAGGTTAAGTTGTGTTTTATGGCATATCAACCCTTGTGGGTTATTCAATGTCACATCTTGCCTTGATAGATTTGTAAGAAAGTAGTTTGTAACTTGATTTTTGAATGAGCCAGAGCTCATTTGCACACAGTTAAATGGTTTCAAGTATTCCTATTTAACATCAGTAATTTCATCTATCAAGAATTCCTATCTAATATATCTAATACAGTTTTCATACAGCTGTAAAATAAAAAAATAATCCTTAGTAAATGATTGAGCAGTTCTATGTGACCCTAATTGGTACTTCCATTCTGGGTTAGAGTGGACCTGAGAGTAATATTTGGTTTAGATAAAGGGTTCAGTATGAGATTCTGTGTGGGCTCCCGACTTCGACAAACTCCTGAAGAAAGCTGAAAGACATCAGCTGAAACATTGTGTGTATAACAAGTACTGCTATTTAACATTAGTAATTTCATCTATCAAGAATTCCTATCTAATACAGTTTTCACACAGCTGTATGGTTTCAAATAACTAATAATAATCAAAATATTCTAATTAATGACAAATGAGAATAATAGTAATAAAGGAGAGAACTAGCTCATTGGCCTAATGGGTAGAGTGTTGGTCAATGGCCCAGGAGACCCGAGTTGAGTCCCAGGTCGCGTCATATCAAAGACTTTAAAAATGGTACTTGATACCTCCTTGCTTAACACTCAGCAGTATAAGGTATATATCAAGGGTAAAGGGGAGCAATCCAGGGAATGAAGTAGTGCTCTCCCCTACACCTCAGTGTAGTAGCTATTGAAAAGGGAGCTTTCTGGTTGCCCTCGACTATGGTTGCCAACTTTACTTACAACATTGTTCAAACTACAAGACTGGAGTCTCACCATCTAATGGACTTTTGTTACACTGGAATATACAGACTTGGCTGGGGGGGGGGGGCAAAATTTTATTCTAAGCCAAGATATCCCAATCTATATTTTATAAGTTAAATACCACAATTCTTCTTGAACCAACTAGAGAGGGAGAGAGAGGGGAGGGGGAGAGAGACAGAGGGAGAAGGAGAGAGAGGGACGGAGGGAGAGGGACGGAGGGAGAGAGGAGGATACATTTTAAATCAGGATGTAATAGCAAATGACTGATATATACAAGCAATTTGCTCTTTGTATAAATGAATGTCAGGTGATTCTGTAAACTCATAACATGTTTTTGTGGATGGGAAAGGAAAGGAAAAAAAAACCTTTTGAACTTATATAAAATATGTAAATAAATATCAAACAATTTTGTTAACAATGAAATCTAATAATATATATTTGCACAATGTAGATAAATTTAAAGAATGACTACAATTTACTTTTTGGAAACAGGATTTAGGATAATAGCTAACATCATCGGAAATAAAATTGTTGGCAAGAATTAAACCCTGGACAAGGCTGTTTATATTCACTTTGCACTAATGCCCTTCAGAAAGACACAAGTTTACTTGTTCTTCCTTCCCCATGCCAGCCATGGGTCAAGAGTAGAACCTAGGAAAAGGAAAACTCAATTCAAACCAGCTTTACTCTACTTAAAAAATTGACTTTGTGAATTATCCTGCCCATTATGGAGAAGTTGAATATATACCAATTCACTTTTTTTAAGGGCTCAATACCTAAGATTAAGCCACTACAGAATTAAGTTATATTGAAATTGTGGCTAAAATTGTTATTTTAAATTATTTCCAAAGACAATTAAAACTTGTCAGATATCACAAGCTAATTTCTTAGCGATCATCAGGCATATTAATATTGCATATCAGAAAATGTTGAAAATAAAATTTTTAAAAAAATTTATTCATTTTTAAGTACCAACTTCCAACCATTCCCCCATATGTAACAGTCAGTGCTTACAAAAAATATGAAATGTTTCTTTATCTAAACTCATGCTTTTCTTTTTGTGCCAACAAGCTTCAGACTATATATATATATATATATATATATATATATAAATAAAAAATATAATTCATGGAATTATATATTCCATGAATTTTCTTAACTGCCTGATGGTTGTTTTGCAAAACACTCCATGAAACCCAGGGGTCGCAGTATATATTCCATGAATTAAATATATATATCTAATATATATTTATCTATTATTATTATGTAATAGCTCTATCCCAGATATTGAGCACTCTCCATATTATATTGCACTTGGTTCGACACAAACCCACAGAGTGATTTAGTGACAACCAACACTGTTATAATATATATAATATAGCATCCATGCTATCAAATATATATAAAAACTAATATACATTTATTTATTATTATTACTATATAATAGCTCTACCGCAGATATTGAGCACTCCCCAAATTATACTGCATTTGGTCTAACACAAACCCACTAAGTAAGATAGTGACAACCATACACTGTTTTATATATATATATATATATATATATATATATATATATATATATATATATATATAGCGAGAGAGAGATAATACTTTTACTTTTTGTTGCATCATTTACATGATCAAATAAATTTAAAAATATACACAGTAACAGTACCCTACTTCTGCATTTGAATCTGTATATTTTCACACTTAAAGAAAACAGTCAGACTGCCAAATAGAATATTTAAAAATATTGTTTTGAATGGTGAAGGGCAAAACTAATTTAAGTGTGAAGTTTCAAAGTCATCACTTAAAAAGCATTATCTTTACAATTAGTTATTTACAACTTTAGCAAAAATTATAGAATTAGTACACTTATTGTTCACTTAAGTTTTGTTTTTTTTTTGTTTAATTTCATTTAGCAGTAAATAAGCTAATAATAGCTAAGACAAAACAATTTTTTAACAGCTGAACATTCTGTTCTCCTAAAATAAACTAGATTAAATTATCTAAATTTTTTCCAACCCACACAGACGAAAATACTAATACTTTTATAACAGCTTTATTTCTTTCAGACACGGATTTTAACTAATTTAAAGCAATATTCTTTATGAAAAGCAGTTCAACTTTTACAGATTAGTCCAGGTTAAAAGGTAAGGGTAACCCAAAAAACCAAACTTTTTTTTAGACCTTATTTTTCCAATGCAAGTATCATTGGGGAATAAGAAAATAGAAATTTAATAGGAATCAAATTTTAGTGATACCAAATTTTTTTCTTTATCCCCCTGGCCCAGTTAGCTGGGTTGCAGAATACACAGACTGCATCTCTGCAGTGGAGTAAGACTCCTCAACGAGTGTCCTGGATATGACATTAAACAATCTGATGATGAGGCTCTAGTAATGCTAGAGCTTTAGGGGATGCAGAGTACCCTTTTATTGCCATTGCTTCCAAGTCCACTCAGGGTCCTATCTATGGGTCAAATAGAACTGTTTGACATTTAAACTGTACTTACACTAAACTGAATTGTTTGAAACAGAACTGTTTTTATATATGAAAATGGATTTGGCATTAAA
>OY757943.1:53934186-54011686 GCA_963585895.1 Sepioteuthis lessoniana | reverse complement strand
TATATATATATATATATATATATATATATATATACACACACACACACAAATACTTAAAATCATGTGAACAGGTGTATATATATATATCTGTGTGCATATACACAATCTTTGTGGTGTGTAAGCTCAAATCTTTTAAACCTACCAACTAGTTTTGACAATTTAATCCTTTCAATTTCTTCATTTTTATGACCTTATACCAGACTAAGCTTTATCATTTCATCTACACAGAGTAATAAGTTTATTGATACAGATCAAAATTAATAAGAAAAAAAAGGTAAGCAACAAATAAGATGGAAAACTTGTTCTCTAAATAAATTCTATTTGCTAAAAACTGCTTCTCTTAGCAATGGTGTTTGCTAGCTGTAGAAGATTTCTGCACACTTCTAGTAGGTGCAAGTGTCCTCTTCATTAAGAAAGAGGAAAAAAAAGACTTACACACAGTACACTCATGATGAATCACAAACATTAAAAGCTGTGAAGGAGCCCTCAGTCAATGGTAGAATTCTTAAATTATCTTCTTAAGAGGGAAAGTTCTGAGAGATTTAGCAGCACAAACATGAAATTTTATGAAAATTAAAGGATTGAATAAATGATTATAGTCTAAACTAGATTAGTGTGAGTGTTTGTTTATATATATATTAAAATGAAATAGTTCCACAAAAAGATTTATATTCTTTTAGAAATTATAAATCTTTGTGGACTTATTCATTTTAAAATATATATAACTCTGTGTGTGTGGGTATATATATATATATATATATATATATATCTCACACACACAGATTTTAGTCCAACTTTCAGAGTTTGTTCAACAGCCATGGAAAGATTCTAAACTGTATTAGGCCAAAATGATCCAATTTTTTATAACCCAAATAAAACTATAACTTTCACCAATAAAACTAACCAATTAATTGCATGCCTTGCAATTTCTTTTGGTCCCAATTGTCCTACTTGAATCCCACTACCCAGCTCGTGAACATCAGTTGCCATCTTAAACCTTCAAACCAAGCTGCCAATATTTGTGCCATTAGCTAAAAGTAGATCCTCCCAGGCAGCCAGAATTCTGCCTGATGAATCCATCTTTCAACTTTGCTATCGCTTATAAAATGCTATTGGTCTGATACACATAATGTTATTAAGGTTTTTTTTTTATATATTTCAAATTGTATATAAAACATTTTAATCTGGAAATTCACAACCTGTAAGGCTATGAAATATAACATTCTACATTTTCAGCCAATTTTTTTTTTTTTTTTAGATAGCCCACCAAGGTGAGGGTATAATAGGTGAGGCAGGCCAGGGTTCAAAGGTTGGTTGGTGGGTTTTAAGCTATATCAACCCTTTTCGTGTCATTTAACGCCAAATTAAGTGATTTTGATAAAAGTTTCAAACAATTCAGTTTAGTATAAGTACAGTTTTGCTTACGCATAGTTAAATGTCAAAAACAGTTCAATTTCAAACAATTCAGTTTAAAATAAAGAACAGTTTTTTTTGTTTACACACAATTAAATGGAAAAAACAATTAATTTATAAAATTCAATTTAGTGTAATTACAATTTAGTTCTATTTAGCCCATAGATAGAACCCAACACTCCCAGCCGACTGGGCAAAGAGTTCAAAGGGTTAAAATTTGTATACAATATTGCTTCTACATACAATCTAAACATATCTGAAGTTTTATCATTTGCAGTCTTCTGTTGTTGTGGTAATGCAATGCTTGCTTGCTTTAAGTGGCTAGAGGCACAGTTCATGTTACTATAGCGACGTTATTGGAAAATCCCGTAAGATAAGAGATGAGTAATTCAGAAAAGATGACAAGTGTTACACACACACACACACACACACACAGAGAGGAGAGAGGGGAGAGAGGAGAGAGAAATAGATAAAGAGATCAACATGGATTAGAGAGTAGATCAGTGCGTTTTTTACCCAATTCCTCCACCACAGGCAGGATGTGACACAAGATCAATTTTTAAGTAGAGTACAGCTGGTTTGAATTCAGACTTTACCATCTACTAGACCAGTTGCTTATCCAAGGCTAAAGAACCCAGTCTACTATTTACCTATAGCGAGAGAGAGAGAAAACAAATGAATTCATACCTTTCCCAAGGGTATTATTGCAAAGTGAAAGCTTTGTCCCAGAAAGTCTAAAGAGGAGAGTCAGTTTGGTTTGATTGGGTTTTATGGCATATCAACCCTTGCAGGTTATTTAATGTCAAATCCTCTTTATATACATATCTGATTTGCAAACACTTAGTTTGTAGATAACATTCTTAAACAAGCCAGAGCTCATTCGTTTTGCACACAGTTAAATGGTTATACATGATTTATAAGTCAATAGTTTTCAGGTAATTTTTTTTTAAAAAGCATTAATTAGTTAGCACACAAGAATTAATAATTTTTGTGCACAGTTTGGAGGTGCCCGTGGCGTAATGGTTATCATTGTAGGAAATAGACACGGCAACACGAGTTCAAATCCTGGACGAGACTGATTGCATTTCATATAGCACTAACAGTCTTGGGAAAGGTATGAATCCGATTATTCTCCCTCAAGCTATGGGTAAATAGTAGGGCAGACCAAGTTCTTTGGCCTTGACGAGGCAACTAGTCTAGGAGAAGGAAAACTGAATTCAAACCTGTTAAACTCCGCTTAGAAATTGTCCTTGTGTCATATCCTGCCCGAGCAGAGGGATTGGTAAATATGGTCAAATGGTTACAAATATTCTAACACAAACCATAGATAGAACCCTATCAGGTGCTACCACTCCAGGTCAGAGTAGACCTGGGAGCAATGGCAATGTACTCCATATTCTCCAGAGTTCAAGGGCTGGAGCCTCATCCTCAGATGGTTTAATGTCATATCTTGGACACTCATTGGCGGCGGGTGGGGAGATCTTACCCCTCTGTCTAACACTGGTTGCATTGTTCCAGTAATTTTTGCCTTGTCTAAAAGTAAATTTATATTTCACTATCCATGTTAAATTGGTTACATGTATATTATTCCAAGGGAGAAACAACTAATTATTGACGTGATAGATGCTAGCAGAATCAAGGCAATTATGAATTTGGAAAAAGCTTTTATCCAGTAGTAGACAGGATAATAGATGATGGTTTGGGCTATTCGTTTAAGGGCATATCAACCTCTTACAGATTATTCAATGCTGAAATTTGATTCATTTGTAAATTTTTGAACATCATCATAAGTATATTGTCAATGTTTTTATGACTATAATTATTTGTTTGCACACAGTTATATGGTATCAAGTATTCCTATTTAATACTCACTATTTTCAAATCAACTTATTTGATCCATAGATGGGAGCTTAACAAACACTACCAGTCAGAGTAGACCTGGGAGTCATGGAAATAAAACGTGAACTCCACTCAACTTAGAGCTCCAAAATTGGAACCTCACTACTTGATTCAGTTAAATGTCATGTTCAGGATACCCCTTCTTTAGCGAAGGAGGTCATATCCCGTTAAAAGGGCTGTGGTCACTGGACACATTCTTTAGGTGGCAAGGTCAAATCCCATTGGAAGGAATGAGTCAGTAAGATTCTAGATCCTACGGACCATGCTTTTTTTCTCTCTTAATTTCAAAATTTAAATTATGATAATTCTCAGAAAACAATTATAGCTTCAAGTGTCTTAATAAAAATAATTTGCAAAAAGTTATATGCTATCACGTATTCCTATCTAATATGAATAATCTTACAACAGATCTATTTGACACAGTTTGGACTCAAATAGGAACTTCCATTCTGATTCAGAGTAAACCAGAAGTAATGGCAATGAAGGGGTACCTTACACTCCTTTGAGTTTGAGAACTTAAATGCCACCCCCCCAATGAATGTCCTGCACATGACACTAAACCGTCTGATGGTGAGGTCCCAGTAATGCTGGGGACTTGGGGTATACGAAGCACCCCTTCATTGCCGTTGCTTCCAGGTCAACTCTGGCTCGGTGTGGGAGCACCTGATAGGGTCCTATCTATAGGTTAAATAGAACTAACAGCATACTTATGCTAAACAGAATTGTTTGATTAAACTGAATAGCTTGAAATAGAAATGATTTTGACAAACTGTGTATTTACATTTAAACTGCGTGCTTATGCTAAACTGAATTGTTTGAAATTAAACCGTTTTTGACATTGAAACTGTACTTACACAAAACTGAATTGTTATATATAACTGCTTGAATAAACTGAATAGTTTGAAATAGAAATGTTTTTGACAATTAAACTGTGTACTCATGCTAAACTGAATTGTTTTAAATAGAACTGATTATTTACATAAAACGGATTTGGCATTAAATAACCTACAAAGGTTGATATGCCATAAAACCCAACCAACCAATCAGAACTTAAACGGTTTTAAATATTGCCATTGAACTCTAAAAATTATATTTAACATTAATCATTTGTTTGCATGTAGTTAAATGGTTTCAAGTATTGCTATTTAATATAAATAATTCTATTCATCAAGTATTCCTATCTAATACAAATAATTTGCACACAGCTCAGCTATATGGTTTCAAATAGCTAATAAAAATTTTTAGTAAGTGATTTAACAGTTATATTTTACCTATAGATTGGAACCTAACAAGACTTACCAGTCCGGGTCAGAGTAGACATGGAATAATGGCAATGAAGAAGCATTCCATGCTTCCTAGAATTCCAGAACCGGAGCCTCATTACCGGACACAGTTTAGTGTCCTACCAAGGATAACTTGAGGGGAGTGGTGATACAGACGTCATATTCCAAATAAACAGGGTGAGGCAGCTGACGACATATGCCACAAGAAAATTGCCTACGAGGGTAAGAATTAATCTCTACACTACACAAGTGGGTCAAGCAGTTATAATATTCGTTATTATATAATTCAGTTGTAACTTAGTAAAATTTTGTATTATGTCAGTAATATAATTGACGACTTCAGGCAACAGGCATTCAACAGAACAAATCATCTCTCGTGGTTGATATATCAAGTGAATAGTTGATAGAAAGAGAGTAGAACAACAGACATCTTCAACAGATGTCACTTTGGAGGGAGAGGAAGAGTTATTGACATACATTTCTCCCCAAAACAATATATTCTTTTATGTTTTATCTGAGCCTCTTAAGTGATGAACAAAAAAAAAAAAAAAAAAAAAAAATGGTTTCTGCAGTTAATACACAATGATGGCCGCTAATAAATAGACGTTTATGACGAAGGAAGGGGGAACCCACTGTGAAAGACTGCATTATGCATAAAGACTAAAATCAATGTCATTATATACATATGTAACAGTCATGTAAGTTGGCTGATCATAGTTAAGGGTGACCCAAAGTCTCCCTTTTCAATAGCTACTGCAGGGAAGGGCACCTCAGGTGGTGTAATGGTTCGCAAGTTAGACTAGCAAACCTTCATAAGTAAATTACAGTCTCACTAGGTGCTCCATTCATACGGTTTTGGGCCACATCTGAGCAGACTGGTTAGTAAATTACTATTATGGTGGAAGGCACTACTCCTTTCTCTAGAATGCTCCACTTACCCATGATCCATACCTTATATTGCTCAATGTTAAGCAAGAAAGTATCAAGTGCCATATTTTGAGTTTGGTATGAATCGACCTGGGATTGAACCCCAGTCTCCCAGACATTGGCAAACGCTAACCATTATCCCGATGGGTCATTGTCTGTGTGTGTGTGTGTGTATATATATATATATATATATAACAATGTTGGAGGCATTCGTGGCATAAGGGGTACTGTCATGGAAACAGACATGGCAACATGAGTTCAAATTTTGGATGTTGGTTGGTTGTTTCAGTTTTATGGCATATCAACCTTTGTAGGTTATTTAATGCCAAATCCATTTTTAAACAAACAATTAGTTCTATTTCAAATAATTCACTTTAGCATCAGTACACAGTTTAATTGTCAAAACATTTTTATTTCAAGCTATTCAGTTTAGTCAAACAGTTCTTATTCAGCTAATTCAGTTTAGTATAAGTATAGATTTTCTTTAAACAGTTAAATATCAAAATAGTTCTATAGTAAACAATTCAGTTTAGCATAAGTATAGTTTCAATTTCAAAAACAGTTCCATTTCAAACAATTCAGTTTAGCAAAAGTATACAGTTTAAATCTAAGTACACAGTTTAATTGTCAAAAACGTTACTATTTCAAGCTATTCAGTTTAGTCAAACAGTTCTAAGTCAAACAATTCAGTTTAGCATAAGTATGCAGTTTAATTCTATTTAACCCATAGATAGGGCCCTATCAGGTGCTACCATTCTGGGCTACAGTGGACCTTGGAGCAATGGCAATGAAGGGGTGCTCTGCATTCCAAAGCATCACTGGAACCTCACCATCAGATTGTTTAGCGTCGTATCAGGACACTCGTTGAAAGGGGTCTTACCCCTCTTCAGAAGTGCAGTTGGTGTAGTCTATAGCCCCAGCCAACTGGAAACAAAAAATCCAGGATGTGCTTTTTTGCCTTTCACAGGGTGCTAATACGCTTTGGAAAGGTACGAATCTAATTAGTCTCCCTATAGCTATATAAATAGTAGGGCAAACAGGGATCTTAAACCTTCATATGGCAACCAATCTAGGAGAAAAAAAACAAAACAAATTAAAACCTTTTAAACATTGCTTAATATTGACTGTGTCACAACTACTACTCATATGACAGGAATGTTGCATGTGTGTGTGTATGTGCAATTTTTCATAAATTTTATACAGATGTAGAAAGGAAAAAAAAAAAAAAAAAAGTCCTTTTCCGATGTTGACCCTTGAATTAGTCATAGTTTCAGAGCCTAAGTGTGGAGTCAGTGCATAAATTCAAATATATCAGTTGAGTAAACAAGTCTCACACAAGATTAATGAGAAATTCTGTTGTTATGGTAACAAACAATAACTCAACAGCAAAAAAAGGTCAAGTGTTAGTATAACAACAGAATTTCTCATTACTCAATAGCGGAACCAAGTCACAAAGACAGAAAAGGAAAAAAAAAAGTTATATTATTAATCTTTGGTCCAAATTTCTTCAATTTGAAACTAAGTGTATTAAAATAATCAAAATTTTATAAATTCATTTTTTTAATTTTATACATATGAAATAAAAATTATATATTATTTGGTCCAGTTAAACCGGAGTTGGGAGTAATTCTGTCAGGACAAGAAAACTATTCAAGAGTGAACATTTAAATTTTCCTGGTAAAGAGCTCAATGTAACTGACATTACAGAGCAATAATTTCATTAAGAAAAAACAACAAACCGGTCACATAAGGATTATAAATTTATTTCCATCCTGTTATGCGTTTTTGAAAAATTTAAAAAAAATAAAAATAAAAAAAAATTAACAGGACTTCTTCAGATCTTATTTAGATCTGAAGAAGTCCTGTTAATTCCCCACCCCCCTGTTTTTGGATTTTTCAAAAACGCATAACAGGATGGAAATAAATTTATAATCCTAATATGACCGGTTTGTTGTTTTTTCTTAATGAAATATATATATTATAAAATTTTTAAAAAAGTATTTAAATGATCAATTAATTTAAAACTGAATATCATAAAATATAGTTATGAACTAACTCATCCCCTAAATATGCTTTTTTCTTTTTTTTAAAAAAAGGAGAAACGACCAAATTGATGAAAATAAAAAGTGCACAACACTGCACCTTAACATGCCCAAGTAAAATGTGTATATTATATGAATGATCATTAATAACGATTTTTACGAATATGTCTAATAGCAGACACATTAAACATCATTATGAACTTAAGCTACAAAGAGAAACTTTAACTGTTTTTCTTCATGCCCTATCTAGTGACAAAAGCTGCTTGTGATGTTAGGGTGGTAGTACCACCAAAACTGTGGCATCACCCCTGATTCGTGGCTGATGAGAACAGGGTATTACATGTTGTATGATAAAATTCAAAAATATAAAATATAATTACAAATAAACTCATCCTCTAAATATTTTGTTTTTTCATATTTATATGCTGTCAGATTGATTTCCATTTTCTCGGATTATATTAATATAAGAGAAAGAGAGAAAAATGAAAGAATAAGTTTAATAGCTTTAGAGTGAAGGAACAATGTTCAAAGAACAAAGCAACTAAAAAAAAAATGTTTTTTTTTTAATATTACACAAATCAAAATCATTTTTTTAGTGATTATATATATGAGAGAGAGAGAGACACATTATAGATCTGAAGAGTAGAATCGGAAACAACCTGAGGATCAAGTGGCTATGATCCAATGTTGAGCAAATTGGTTTGATTTTATGGCATATCAACCAGTGTAGGCTATTTAATGCCAAATCTGGTTTATACATATATATTAAATATATGATTTCTAAATATATTGTGTAGATAACATTTTTAAACGAGTTAATTTTTTTTTTTGGAAACAGTTAAATGGTTTCACTTAATTCTATCTATTTACTATTAGTCATTTATTTGCACACAGTTAAATATTTTCACGGATTGCTATTTAACACTAACAATTAAACATTAGTCATTTGTTTACACACATTTAAAATGTTCAAAAAGTTCTATTCCAAACAATTTAGTTTAGCATAAGTCATTTGCTTGCACTCAGTTTAAATGTCAAACAGTTCTATTTGACCCATAGAGAGGATCCTATCAGGTGCTACCACTCTGGGCCACAGTGGACCTGAGAGAAATGGCAATGAAGGGGTACTCTTAATTTCCCAAATCTAAAGCATTACTGAAATGTCACCATCAGATCGTTTAATGTCATATCCAGGACACTTGTTGAGGAAGCTTTACTGCAGAGACACAGTGTATTCTAAAGCCCCAGCCATCTTGAGAAAATGACACGAATACTGATTGACTGATTTTAACAGTATGTCAAACCCATCAAGGGTTATTTTCTGCTTTGAAAGTTCGAGAATTTACTCTCATATTAAGATTTTATGTGGAATTTTTTCTCAAGAGGGTTTTCTTTTTGCTCATTGTCCCATCAAATACAAATAATTTTTAAAACAGATCTATTTGATCCAACAGGTACTACCACCCGAGGTTAGAGTGCACCTGGGAGTAATGGCAGTGAAAGAGTACTCCATGTCCCAGAGCTTTAGAACTGGATTCTCAGCATCAGATGCAGTTTAGTGTCATAGCCAAGATACGCCTTTTTTGGGGTGGAGGTGGGAGGGGGTCTTACTCCCTCAGTAGGGTATACAGTCTGCATATTTTAGGTCACATCAACAAGTGCAAATCCATAGCTGAATAATCCCATTATTTCAACAGGAACTATATAAGCAAATAAATTACACGGCTGGAAAAAAAATACAAGTTAATTATTCTTTGTTAACCAAATAATCTCCATTACAGATTGACATTTACTTGTACGCAGACAGAAATCCTTCAAAAAGATTGCTTTATGAATAACTCAACATTCAGTAACTAAAAAATTGGTTGGGTTTTATGGCATATCAACCATTGTAGGTTATTTAATGCCAAACTCTTTATACATATATATTAAATATATATGATTTGGTTGGGTTGAGTTTTATGGCATATCAACCATTGTAGGTTATTTAATGCCAAATCCTCTTTATACATATACATTAAAAAGATATGATTTGGTTTGGTTAGGTTTTATGGCATATCAACCATTGTAGGTTATTTAATGCCAAACTCTCTTTACACATTAAATATATATGATTTGTAGACACATTATGTTGATAACATTTTAAACAAGCCTAAACTCCTTTTGCACATAGTTAAATGATTCTAAGTATTGCTATCTAACACTCATAATTCTATTCAATATTAATCATTCAGTTAAATGGTTTGAAGTAGTGCAATCTAATACTAATAATTCTATTAACTATTAATCATTTGTTTGCCTACAGTGAAATGGTTCCAGATATTGCTTTGTATCACTAACAATTCAATTAAACAGTCATTTATTTGCACACAGTTAAATGATCAAACAGTTCTATTTTAAACAATCCAATTTAACATGTCATTTATTTGCACTCAGTTTAAATGTCAAACAATTCTATTTGACCAATTGATAGGACCCTATCAGGTGCTACCACTCCAGGCCAGAGTGGACTTGGGAGCAATGGCAATGAAGGGCTACTCTGCATTTCCCAAAGCTCCAGCATTAATGAAGCCTTACCATCAGATT
The DNA here is from genome assembly GCA_963585895.1 of Sepioteuthis lessoniana. Taxonomy (NCBI): domain Eukaryota; kingdom Metazoa; phylum Mollusca; class Cephalopoda; order Myopsida; family Loliginidae; genus Sepioteuthis; species Sepioteuthis lessoniana. The sequence goes on along the minus strand of OY757943.1, from coordinate 54,001,536 downwards.
GTTTAGTGTCATATCCAGGACACTCATAAGGAAAGGGATCTTAACCTTCTGCAGAGATGCAGTTGGTTTATTCTGCAGCCCCAGCCAACAGGGCCAGCAACCAAAAGAATAGAATAGGTGAACCGGGTTCAAAATTTGGCTTGAACAGTTGGTCTGATCACTTGGCTCTAATAATGCCCCCCCCCCAGCATAAATCTACTTTTACCTCCAGCTATTGGTAAATAGCAGGGCAGTTGGAGCTCCTTAGCCTTTGATGTTTGTTAATAGATCAGTTGGTTGATTGGGTTTTATGGCATCTCAACCTTTATAGGTTATTTAATGCCAAATACATTTTTATACAAATAAAGTTCTATTTCAAACAATTCAGTTTAACATGAGTACACAGTTTAAAAAACATTTCAAGCTTTTTAGTTTAGTCAAACAGTTCTAATTTTAAAAATTCAGTTTAGTGTAAGTACAGTGTCCATGTAAAAAACAGTTCTATTTCAAACAATTCAGTTTTGAATAAGTACACATTTTAAATATCAAAACAGTTCAAGTAATTCAGTTTAGCATAAGTAGGCAGTTTAGTTCTATTGGACCCATAGATAGAACCATATCAGGTGCTACCACTCCGGGCCATAGTGGACCTGGGAGCAATGGCAATAAAGGGGTTCTCTACATTCCCCAAAGCGCCAGCATTACTGGAACCCCACCATAATATTGTTTAGTGTCTTATCCAGGACACTCATTGAGGGGGGATTCTTATCCATCTGTAGAGATGAAGTCTGCGTATTCTACATCCCCAGCCAACTGGGCAAGTTAATAGATCGGGTTATAGAATGTTCCTTATTGCTGATACCATGTAACCCAGTATACTTTGTCACACATTATATACCATGTATACTCATATATATAAGCCAATTCATATTCAACATTCGGTTTTGTTTTATGGCATATCAACTCTTTATGGGTTACTTAATGCTGAAATTTGATTCATTTCTAAATGTGATTACAATCATGTATATTTCCATTTTTCTATTGCACATTATTTTTTGTATAAGGTAGTATGGTTTCAAGTATTTCTATCTAATACAAATAATTTGCACACAGTTATATGGTTTCAAGTATTCCTATACTAATTCAAAAAGTATTGAAATGAAGTTGTATGTACGAAGACAGAAATAAACAATGAAAGAAACAATTATTTTCAAAAGTAAAAACTTTCACATTTAAGACCTTTATTCCAATGAGTTTTCTATTGGTTGAAGCACCTATTAAACTTTGCTTTAACACGGTATGACATTTCATAGTCACATTTCTTTTAATGATTGGTTGGTTGGTTGGTTTTATAGCATGTTGATGAATTATTTAATACTAAGTCAGTTTATACAGTCTGAAGTAAATATTCCTATTTAATAGTAATAATTATTTGTCTGCACACTATTATATGGTTTCAAGTATTCCTATCTAATACTAATAATTTGAACACTATTAGAAGGTTTTGAGCATTTCGAGCAGTTATACTGTTTCAAGTAACTAATAATTTTTAGTAATGTTTTTTTATACAAATAATTTGCATAGTTAAATGGTATCAAGTATTCCTATCTAATACTAATAATTTTTAAACATATTTGATCCATAGATGGGGAGTTTAACAAGTACTACTACTTTAGGTTAGAGGAAAGAGAGGCATGCTGATGTTACAGAGAGAGAAACACTAAGAACAATAAGGGAGAGAGAGAGAAAGAGAGAGAATGAAAAGCAATCCCAAAGTCAAGGCTATAGCAACAATGGCACCACAGCAAGCTAGCGCCCAAGTTAAAAATAGAAATGTATCAGCAGCAATATGGCCTGACAGGTGGTGATTGGCTGAATCAAACTCAAATGGGAAGTCATTAAAGTGGGCAGAGGATAGAAAACAGAGGAAGATGTGCCGAAAAGTCAGCACATTTAGGGGTAGCTCCACAAAGGAGTCAGCCAACCACAGAGAATGAATCAACCTCAGGCGTTTCCTTTGAAAATATGAGGAAGGAAAAACAGATATGAGCATTGACGCCAACTAAAGTAAAGACAGCCAAACTTATGTCGAGTGCCTTTAAAAGGAATAGGCCTGGTAGTGCCCATATCTCTCAAAGCTTGAATACAGCTTCCCTTCGCCTAGACTGGTTGCCATACCAAAGTTAAAGAACCCAGTGTACTTACCCATGGTTGAAAGGAGAATTATTAGACTCGCACCCCTCCCAAGGACATCAGCACTATGTGAAATGCAAACAGCCCTAGTCAGGATTCAAACCTCAGTTGCTAACTCTTTTATTGGACGATAACCATTATGCCATGAATGGCTCCCTTGAAAGTTAGACAATGTATATAACTGTGTTTTTTTGGACACCGTGCATGGAGTAATGATTAACAACCTAGATTAGCAGACCATTGTTTGAGAGTTCGATTCTAACTGAGTGCCTAATATTTCTGGTCTTGTGCCACAATTAAGCTAAGCAATCAACTACATAATCAGATATTTTTTGTTTTTCTAACGTTCAATATTTATTTTTCATAACATAATGGCATATCAACCTTCATGGCTCATCTAATGAGAAAGCTATCCTTGTAGAAGAACAGTAGTGGTACTATTTAACCCATAGCTGAGGGGATTAGGGGGTTCATGCCTTTCCCAGAGGTATTAGTTCAAAAGTGAACATAATAGTGTTACTGGAACTCAAATTCCTTCACTATGAAAAGTTTCAGAGTCCAGCATTTTAGTAACACCACCACCACCGCAGGGACACTCCCCTCAATACTGACCATTTTTGAATTAGCTATTTCTCATCTAACGTGCATCATAATCTATAGCAGTATTTTTTTTTGTCTATTTTTATATTTTTCTGAAATTTTTTTTTTTTTTTTTTACTACAGCACATTTTTAATGACATTAAAAACAAACATGTATACACTTTACTCTCTCTCTCACACACAAAGAACTGGGGGTGTCCTCGTGGTGTAATGGTTAAAGCGATGGACTACGGAATCGTAGAAAGCGAGTTCGTACTCCAGTCGCGCTATTACGTTCATTTTCGGGCAAATACCCTTGGGAAAGGTATGAACCCCCTTATCTTCCCAGCTATGGGTTAAATAGTACCACTACTGTTTTTCTCGGAGAATGGCTTTGGCATTAAATAACCTACAAAGGTTGATATGCCATTAAACAAAGAAGAAAAACAAACAAACACAAAGAACTTAATCCTAATCACTAACAATGAGAGATTATATATATATATATATATATATATATATATATATATATATATATATATATATATATATATATACACACATACATACACACACACTTTCACTAGTCTTGGGTCACATTTTTGTCATTTTTTTTTTTTATTCTGGTAGAAAAAAAAATGTTTTTTTTTTAAATGAAACTATTTGACAGATTTTAATAATCGAGTTATCTAACTGTAAATTTTATTTCTGTGATTAAATCATGATTAAGAATGTAAGAATGTTGTCGATTGCTAATCTGATTTTAGCTGCATTTCCTTTTTTCATGATCTACAATACATTACAAAAAGATTTGCATTGAATAACCTGTAAGCCCGGATTTTATAAATTCACAAAAGGATCAAATACAAAACACTTTATTCAGATAATCTCAGTCATACATTTTATTTTGTTGTAGGCTCATCTAACATAAAAGGTGGTTAGAATTATGGCCAGCAAATGTTCTTTCATTACTAATGGGATCCCAGATCCCATTTTTAAGGTATTATTTTATGAAAATTTAAAGATTTTTAGTAAGTGGTTCGATTTAAAATCTAAGTATAATGTAACAGTTATTGCCAGAGGAAAGAAAACTGGCTCCCTAAGTTCAAACCCAGAAGAAGGCTGTTTGTATTTTACTTCAAGTTAATGCCCTTGAGAAAGGTATAGATCCATTTGTTCTTCCTTCAGCTATATGTAAATAGTAGAGCTGATTAGGTTCTTTAGCCCTGGTTAGACAACCAATTTAGGAAAAGAAGAAATTGGATTCAAACCAGCTTTACTCAGATTAAAAACTGACTGTGTCATATCCTGCTCATAATGAAAGTAAATACACAATGTTAAACTGGATTTTTTGAATGTCTAAAATCAAAACTTTATCTTTTTGCTTAAAGCAGAGATTGAGTTGAAAATTTCTTCAGAATTAAAAATTATTACTTGCAGTTATTGGGGGTGGTAGAAAGAAAAAAAAAAAAAAAAAAAAAAAAAAAAAAAAAGAAACTACCAGTGAAAATTATACTGTTGTGTTTGCAATTTTAGTTGAAGTATGGGCACCACCTGAGAAACGTAAACGTTAGCCTCTCGATGTATTTTGACATTAAAACCTTTTGTGAAAGATTCTAATATTTCATAGAAATTTTATGATATAAAGAATTCAGATGATATTCTGCACAATTGCAAACAAAATTATCATTCAGGTGTCAATTCAACTGGAAATTGCTTTGTTCTCTTAGAGCATTTTAACCGTAAAGCTCAAATAAAAATCCACTAATAATATGCCATTTATTTTTGCTGGGCTACTTTGTGTGTGTGTGTGTGGTTAAGCAGCAGTCGTTCATGTAAGCATGTTCCATTAAATAGTCAAGACCGATTTTGTCTGTATAATTTATTTTAGATCCTTTCGAGTTTCCTGATAAGTGTCTTGGTTTCAGGTTGGAATTGGTGGATGAATTTACCAAAATTGGTAAGAAGGAGAATATCATCAGCATACCTTAAATAAATGTTAGATTTATTTTTTTTTTTTTTAATATCCCATATTCATTGATAGCGTCCTGTTTTTAAAGTCACCGACAACTCAGTTTTTATCCAACACTGTGTTCGCATATTCTTGTTATGCTATAAAAAATTTTCAAAACACATTAACAAAAAAAAAAAAAACAACAACACTTCTTACACAAGCAAGCAACCCCTGATGATGGCCTATGAAGGGTCCGAATACAATAAAGTTGTTTTTTAACCTTAGGATTTGCCTTTAAAAATACAATATATACATTTTATTGGTGTGTTTTTATTGTATTTTAATTTCTTTTTAGCTTCTTATTGTTAATTTTTATCTATTCTAAGTATATCTTTAAGGATAATATTATTTCACATCTTTTAATTATGACACTGCTGAGTGACATAAATTTTGACATAATTATGTTCAGTGAACTGAAGTTTAGTCTAAAGGCAAATTTGACATTAGGCTGAAATGATGCAAGTAAAGCTGTAAAGTTGGTGACCTTAGTCGAGGGTGACTCGAAGGCTCCTTTTTCAATAGCTACTACATCAAGGTGTAGGAGAGGGCACTACGCCTTTCCCTGGATTTCTCCACTTTACTCTTGATCCATACCTTATAATGCTGAGTGTTAAGCAAGGAGGTATCAAGTACCATTTTTTGAGTCTTTGGTATGACTCAACCTGGGATTGAATGCATGTCTCCTGGACCATTGGCGAATGCTCTACCCACTATGCCAATGTCCGGTGAAATGATGTAGAGCAAGATATTACTGTAAAAATAAAGAAATGCAAGTAGTGTGATGGTCATCGTCGTTAAAAATGGACATAGCAACTAGAGTTCAAATCCTGGATAAGGCTGTTTGCAGTAATACTCTGGCGGAAAGTATGCATCCAATTATTCTTCTTTCAACTACAGGCAAATAGTAGGGCAGACTGAACTCTTTAACTTTGGTATGATAACCAATCAAGGAAAAGGAAAACTCTGAATTCAAACCTGTTCAACTCCACTTAAAAAGAAATTGGTCTCTTGTCACAAAATGCTCGTGCAGAAGGGTTGGTAAATACATATAGATAAATTAAAACACGCAAAACACTTACAGACATTAAAAAACGAATCATAGAATGCTGAAAATTTTTTATAGATTTTTCAGGGCAATGGAAAATTGTTTATGTTCATATAGAGAAGCATGCACATTTCTGGAAAAAGAAAAATGTTTCTTAAAAAAAAAAAAATATTCAATGCAGCATAACAAAGTATTTAATCGTAAATTTTGTTCAAAAACCTTAGGAGATAATGCTTGATTGATTTGGTGGTGTTTTATGGCATATAAAGCCTTGTGGGTTATTTCATCAGAAATCCAGTTATATATATATATATATATATATATATACGCACAGAGAAAGAGAGAGAGAGATGATTTGTAAGCAAATAGTTTGTACATAACTTTATTTCCGACCATGTTGTTGGATCTCATTTGTTTGCACACAGTTAAAGGGTTTCAAGTATTGATATTTAATGTTAGTAATTCTTTTTATCAATCACATGGAAATCTGATCAATCCATTAAAATAAAACAGGATTTCTTCCAAGCTGTCCATACAACTATATGGATGCACCACATAGATGCCAACAAAATACAGAGAGAAAAGGTTAGATGAAAACTATGCTGAATGCTGTCTTTAACAAATCCTGGAAGCAACACTCGACAAAACAGCAGGTGTACAGCCATCTGTTTCCCCATCTCAAAAACCATCCAAGTAAGAACAAGATATGCGAGAGCACTGCAGCTGAAGTAAGGATGAACACATAAGCAACAATTGTTTTTCATAGACCCCTACACATGGACATGCTAGTGTTGGTTGACCAGCAAAGATTTACATCAGCTTTGGGTGGACACAGGATACAGTGTAGAAGACCTGATAAGATGAATGGATGGCAAGAGAGGGTCAGGAAACTGTGCTCTCAGCACAACTTGATAAATTCTATTTCTCAAGTATTCCTATCTAATACAAACAATTTGCACACAGCTGTATGGTTTCAAATAATGATAATCCTTAAAAAATGATTTAACAGTTCTATGTGATCCATGGATGGAAACTAACAGGTACTACCACTCCAGATCAGAGTGGGCCTGAGAGTAATGGTGAAGAAGAGGTGTTACATATTGACCCTTGACTGAGCCATCAGAGATGCACCAGCATAAATAAGCAGGAGAAGATCACATGATCTAATTGGAAGCAAGTGGGTGTCAAGAAATAATATATGCAGATGTCCGTGGCAGTCGAGTTGGTGAAGGCCAGAGTCAGAGCCAGTTCATGAGAGCACCCCGCAGAGGGCCACTGCCCTCAGTGGCCTCCAGTTGAGCAACCCCAGTCAAGATGTGGAAGAAGTGCTAAGTGGGGTCTTGAAGATAGCATGGTATGGTCAAGAAAAGAAGTTATCAGTCAATACAGCAATCTGTCTTAGTCTGTCCCTGTCTCCGTCCACCTCTCACACACCACAGAAGCTTCAACCCCTTTTGAGAATAAACTGAGAGTTATAATCTTATAAAACAGTTTTGTAGTTCTTCCTCCATCCATGTATATTGTATCATCATGATTATATAACAGAGGTACCATTTTTTAAGTCTTTGGTATGACTCCACCTGGGATTGAACTGGGCCACAGTATATTTTCAATGTTCCATTGCAATTATCTTTTTTTGTCCATAATAATCATTTGTCTGCACACAATTATATGGTTTCAAGTAACTATTCCTATTTAATAATAATCATTTTGTTTGCAAATAGATAGCTTAAAGGTTTAGGCTGGTAGGATTTTATGGCATATCAACCCTTGTAGGTTATTTAATGTCAAATCCTCTTTATCAAGTATATACGAGTTGTAAAAAAAAAAGTTTGTAGATAACATTCTTAAACGAACCAGAGGTTCATTAGTTTGCACACAGTTAAATGTTTTCAAGTATTGCTATGTAACACTAACAATTTAACATCAGTCATTTGTTTGTGGTTTCAAGTATTGCTAAGTAACACTAACAATTCAATTTAACATTATCCATTTGTTTGCACACAGTTAAATGGTTAAACAGTTCTATTTAACCCAGAGATAGGAACTCAACAGGTACATGCACTCAGTGTATTATTCCACAGCCCCAGCCAACTTGGCAGTATAGTTTAAAGTATTCCAATAATTTGTAAGCAATTATATGGTTTCAAGTTACTAATAACAATAACCTTTAGTAAACAATTATAACTTCTTAAGTAACTTAGTACAAATAATTAGTAGTTATATGGTATCAAGTATTCCTTGGCACATTGGCCTAGTGGGTAGAGTGTTCACCAATGGTCCGGGAGACCGGGGTTCAATCCCAGGTCAAGTCATACCAAAGACTTAAAAAATGGTACTTGATACCTCCTTGCTTAACACTCAGCAATATAAGGTAGGTATCAAGGGTAAAGTGGAGCAATCCAGGGAAAGGAGTAGCGCCCTCCCCTACGTCTCGGTGTAGTAGCTATTGAAAAAGGAGCCTTCTGATCGCCCTCAACTACGGTCACCAACTTTACTTATTCCTATACAATATGAATACTTTTTAAACAGATCTATTTGGCCTATAGATGAGAATAACAAATACTACTACTGCTTCAGGCCAGAGTGGACTTGGGAGTAATAGCAATGAAGGAGAACTTCAAACTCCAAGATACAGTTAAAAGAGTTACTAATAGAGAATAATTAAACTTCAGACCCTTTGGGCTGGGATGGTTCATTTACCTCAGCTGTATCAGGACACAGAAAAGAGAAGATAAAGCTTGGTCCTGAGGATTCAAGTTCTGTGACAGCACCTCCTTATTGCCCAAAAGAGGAGTTTAGGGTAATCTTGGTGACACTGTTTACAAGAACCGAGCAATTTTTATCCGTGACTCTGGGTATTTATCACCCAACCCCTCCACTACAAGTAGGATGTGACACAAGGTCAATTTTTAAGGGAGTAAAGTTTGTTTGAATTCATAGCTTTCCTTTTCCTGCACTGGTTGCCTAAAAAAAGGCTATAATAAACAAAAACAAAGCCCATCACGGGAGAAAGAAGGATTGGATTTATACATATACGTTATGAGGGCATAAGCATCAAGTGAAAACAGCTTTTTACAGGATTTGAACTCAGCTCACAGGTCATTCCCCCCACACACACCGTTTACCAGCCCATTGGCACAGTGGTAGAGTGTTCAACAATAGTCCAGTAGATCGAGAATCAATCCCAGGTCAAGTCATACCAAAGACTCAAAAAATGGTACTTGATGCCTCATTGCTTAATACTTAGCATTATAAGGTGCGGATCAATGGTAAGTGGAGCAATCCAAGGAAAGGAATAGGGTTCTCACCTACACCTCAGTTGTGGGAGCTTTTGGGTCGTCCTTGACTATGGACGGCCAACTTACTAACTATAATGGAGACAATCATGAAATGCTAAGTAAATTAAAACCTTCACTCCATCCCAAATAGAAACATCAATATCATCATAGACCGCTGTTAGAAATGATTGGTTGGTTGATATTCTATGGCATAATCAACCTTTGTGGGTTAAGTAATACCATTTCCTGTTATATATGTTTGTTTTCAATCTTTGAAGGTATCCTCCTAGAAGAACAGAAGTGGTACTATTTAACCCATAGCTGGGAGGATAAGATTGGTTGGTTGGGTTTTATGGCATATCAACCTTTCTGGGTTATTTAACACCAAATCCATTTTCATACAAATAATCAGTTCTATTCCAAACAATTCAGTTTAGCATAAGTACACAGTTTAATATAAGTATAGATTTTCTCCATATACACAGTTAAATGTAAAAACTGTTCTATTTTAAACAATTCAGTTTAAGTACAGCTCCATTTCAAACAATTCCGTTTAGTATAAGTATGCTATTTATTTAACCCATAGATAAGGCCCTATCAGGTGCTACCATTCCAGGTCAGAGTGGAGCAATGGCAATGAAGGGGTACTCCACATTCCCCAAAGCTCCAGTATTACTGGAGCCTCACTATCAGATTGTTTAGTGTCATATCTAGGACACTCATTAGTGGAGGGAGGTCTTACTCCTCAGCAGAGAAGCAGTCGGTGCATTCTACAGCCCCAGCTGACTGGGCAATAATTCAGTTTAGTATAAGTACACAGTTTAAATGTCAAAACGGTTCTATTTTAAACAATTCTGTTTAGCATAAATACACAGTTTAAATGCAAAAATCAGTAAACTCAAGAAACTACAGTTTAGTTCTATTCAACCAATAGATAGGACCCTTATCAGGTGCTATCACTCTGGGCGAGAGTGGACCTGGGAGCAATGGCAATGAAGGGGTACTCCACATTCCCCAAAGCTCCAGCATTACTGGAACATCACCATCAGATTGTTTAACGTCTTATCCAGGACACTCACTGTATTCTACAACCCCTGCCGATTGGGCAAGGGAGGATAACTGGGTTCATACCTTTCCCAAAAGGTATCTGTCTAAAAGTGAATGTAATAGCGCGACCAGAATTTGAACTCGCTTACTACGATCCCGCAGTTCAGTGCTTTAACCATTAAACCATGAGGACACCCCCCATATATATATAATACACCTTTAAGAAAAATGAAAAAATGGTCACATTAGGATTATAAATTTAGTTCCATCCTGTTATGGGTATTGATATGAAGCAATAACACCAAAAATAACAGGACTTCTTCAGATCATATATATATATATATATATATATATATTACATGATTTGAATAGTTTGAAGTAGACTTCATTTTTAAACAAGCTGTCAGAGCTCCTTTGTTTGCATTTAGTTAAATGGTTACAAGTATTACTATTTAACATTAGTAATTCTATTTATCAACTATTCCTATATAACAAGAATAATTTACACATAGCTGTGTGGTTTGATTTGTTTCTTTGTTCAATGGCATATCAACCTTTGTAGGTTATTTAATGCCAAAGCCATTCTTCTAGAAGAACAGTAGGGGTACTATTTAACCCATAGCTGGGAGGATAAGGGGGTATTTTGTCGAAAGTGAATGTAATAGCGTGACTGGAGTTCAAAATCGTTTTCTACGATTCCGCAGTCCATCGCTTTAACCATTAAACCACGAGGACACCTCCCTGTGTGGTTTCTGATAACTAATAAGAATAAAGTAAAGTTGGCGACCTTAGTTGAGGGTGACCGCAAGGCTCTCTTTTCAATAGCTACTACACAGAGGTGTAAAGGTGGACGCTACTCCATTCCCAGACTAATAATGATAATCCTCAGTAAATAATTGAACACTTCTGTTTGACTCATAAGTGGGACGTCAACAAATACTAGCAACTCCAGATCAGAGTGGACCTAGGAGTAATGTCAATGAAGGCGCATTCTATATTCCCAAAGCTCCAAGACTGGAACCTCACCATCAAATACAGTTTAGTGTCATACCCAAGACACTCGGTGAGGATGGTACCCCTCAGCAGAGAAACAGTCAGCAGGGTACTGTTATAAATAGGTTCATGAATTAGTCTAGTATAATGTTTCATTATGTCTGTATATGTGTACATATATAACCGTAGTCCAGTAAAAACGGAACATCATAGCGAGATTTTAATTAGAGCAGTACACTTAAAATATCGTAGAATAAAGTAATTTTCAATCCCGTTTTTGTGGAATCCGTATTCAAACTGAACTTCATTTTTTTTTAACCATATCACGGAGATGACGATGGAATGCTAAGTTGAATCCTTTACTTCATCCTAAATAGAAGCATTGGTATAATCATGGACCGCAGTTACGACGAGTTTATATAACTAACTTATATCGTTACTTATATTCCGATCAAATGAATAGCTTTTCTTTTTTTTTTTTAACCAGAAACCCAACTTATGACTTTTTTCCGGTCACCGAACTTACAACGAACTGGTTTTCAAGATTACCCATTGATGGCTGCAATTCAACAGCAGGGGAATATATATGAGATAGACAGACTATGTAAGATCTTTATATATATGTTCGACAATTACGGATACATACGGAATTTAAAATATAGAGGATGGAAATCTGAAAGCCAGATAGGTTAATAAGCTAAAATTTTTTATATGAAATGCTAACTTACGGCAAGGAAGTATTTCTGTTTAAGATCAAGATTTATTTAAAAATTTAATGGATAAGGAAGTACCCTATTTTTAATAGATAAATAAATGGTTTATTATTAGGTCACATATTTATTGACTAATTTATCTTATGTCATAATCATTATAAATTTTTGACAAACAAGTCTTCATTATTACTTGCACGTAACTTTAAAAAAATATCATTTTTTTAGAGAGACGATTCGTCTTAAAAAAAAAAAAAAAATGGAGATAAATAAACATGTTAATTTCCAAGATTGATTTCACTAATTTTGGGGAGGAGGAGAGAGAAATCGAATTCATCTATCATTCGATGCAATGAGTATTTCTTTTATGTCAAATTAAGTGCTATCCTATCCTACTTATTGTGATTAAAATTTTTAAAAAATATATAAAAAAGAGAGATAAAAATGAAATTGCAAAATTTAATTTTAGTTTCAAGTTTTACAAAATCTCTAAGGCCAAGAAAATTTTTCGTTACACACACACACACACACACACACGTGTGTGTGTATGTAGGTTTAAATTGATTAGTTTTACAATTTTTTTCTTTCACTTTTTTTTTTTTTTTATTAAAATAAACTGAAAACGTTTCAATTCAAAAATCAACTGATCCCTGCTGACCAGATTCGAAATCGAAAACCATATGGATACCCAGTTTGAATCTACGTGTTTCTTCTTTTACACACATTTTTACATAAAGTGTTTGAGCTACAGAAATTGATCGATTTATATATGTAAACAAACAGAAAACAGAAGAATTTAAAAAAAAAAAAAAAAAAAAAAAAAAAAGGAAAAAAAACGTGACTAATCAAGTCTACGAGTTAAAAATAAAATAAAGACATTAAAAACGAAATTTCGCAAATATTATTTCTTAGGTCGACAAACAAAATAAATGACAAGCGTTTAATTAATTGTGAATATGAGTTGCACTCTGGTTAGGTCTTCTTTAAAAGCACTTCGCATGTCAGAGGGAGATATATTATATATATATATATATATATAAAATGCAAAACCCCCCAGAAATCCATGTTACTAATTTATTTCCAAGTATATAGATTTTTTTCGTTTTTTTTTTTAAATTTTTTGCGTTTGACTATCTTTAACACTTTCATGATATACTGAGAAGTATACAGTCTTCTCTTCTGTTTAAAATAAATAAGTTCATTTTCATTTACCTATTTTTATTAATATGAAAATAAGTAAATAAAAACAACTATAGAAATAGGAAAAATAATTTAAGTTATGAGTTTTCATAATGAAAAAAAAAAAATGTTATTTTTACTTTCTTTCTCAAAGTTTATCACTTAGTTTTTTGTTAAGACATCTTACTCAGGGCCGAATAAAGGAATATTTTTTATTTAATTAAGGACATTAAAAAACCAATAGAAAAATATATATTAGGTGGACGACGGAAAAAAAATGCCATAATTTCTGGATTGGTTTTTCTTCCCTGAGCCATGAAGATTTTACAAGAGAGTAAAGTACTGAAATTTGGAAGAGGAAGAGATTTATATAAGAAGCAGACATTTCTTGTGTGTTTTTGCTTGTCTTACTCTGAACAAAGATATAGTTTTAATAGTGTTTTTAACTTACGGGGGAAAAACGTAAAAATAGAAATAAACAAGGAAATAAAAGTAAAGATTTATGTTTAAAAAAATAGAGAATAAAGAAATAAAGAAAAAAAAAAAAGATTAAAAAAAAATATACAAAAAAGTTTTTTTTTTTTTTTTTTAAATGTCCTTTTGTTTTTGAGCTTGGTCAATTTTTTTGTTTAAACATTCAAGAAATTTAAATAGTTAAAAAATAATAAACAAAGACAAAACAAAAATCATATTTAAAAACAAAACTAAACAAAACAATGAAAAAGACAAAATATATGAAGTTCGTATGGAAGCTAAAAAAAATAAATATTTAAAAAATCTTTTTTAAATTATTAAACTCGAAACAGATAACTAGAAATTATTTAACAATAAAATGAAAGTTAAATTAGTCAAGATAATAATTTGAAAACCGAAATTTAGTGACATTAGTAACTTTAGTGAATATTTAACAACTTAAATAAAGATTATAAAATAAAAAAGAAAGAAAGTAGCGATTTTAACAATAAAATAAACGAACTACTTTTTATTTTTTTTAATTTTTAAAGTGCTTGTTGCTTTAACTTTTTAAAACAAAGGCGATTAAAAACTAAATAGAAAAACCTACAATAAAATTTTAAAAAATACATAGGCTTTTTTTTTTTTTTTTTTTTAATGAAAACAAATTATCTTTTTGTAATTGTTTTTCAAGGAGACTTTTTTTATTTTAGGGGGGGAATTTATTTTGTTTTAGTTGAATTTTATGGATCTTACATTTTAACATATTGTGTCTGTAACGTTAAGAATTAGATGTTTATATTTTTTAAATAATTATTTACAAAAAAATATAGATAAAATAAAAGACCCACAGAATAAAACATTAATAAAAGGTGTGTATTTTTATTTTATTTTTTTTTAATGTTTGTGTCATTTTTAATGAAAAGGTTTTTTTTTTGCCTCCGTTGAGAAAAAAAAAAAAGGAAAAAAAAAAAAAAACCTTTTTAAATTAAACTTCATTTTCTCCGTATCCCACTTTTTTTTTTTAAGTAGAAATTATGAATATTTAGAAATATTTAATATTAAATCTAAAAACATTTTTAATTGCAGAAAAATAAGAAACAAAAATGATTTTCAGAGAAAAATTATTTAAAAAAAAAAAAAAAAAAAAAAAATCTGGAGATGCTCACGACGGACAACAATGAACAAATATATATATATTTTTTTAAATGACTTACATGATATAATTTCGATAGATGGACTCTCTGGGGTGCTAGCCTTGGAAGTTGCATCCCAATAGAGACCAAAAGCAGTGAGGAGAACAACATTGGGCCGACCATCGACATCTAAATTGCCGTATAACAAAATGTTTTGATCGGAAGCAGCCATGTTATTGTTACATTTGGAGCCAGCCGACGGATTTGTCTTGTTGGAACGAAATTCAACCAATATAACAACAGGATACCCAGCCGAACAGATCATATTCAACACGAGTCGTTATTTATACTTATAACTAGACTACAACGGAGATCTAAGCGGAACACACACTGTTTTTACTGTTTAAAAATATTTATAAAAACATTAAAAAATATATATAAATACTTACATTGACCTTATTCTACTAATTACAAAACATTTAGCAAAATACCGACTTATATATGATATTTAAAAAAATCATTTTGTTATTTAAATCATGGTTTCTGTATTTAATAGCATATCAAATTTCGTGAGTTATTTAAGATCAAAGCCATCAATTTAGAAGATCACCAGTGATACTATTCAACCTGTAGCTCGTAGGATAAGGTAGTTCATACTTTTCCCAAGGGTGTTTGTCTGAAAGTGAACGTAATAGCGCGGCTGAAATTCGAACTCGCTTACTACGAATCCGCAGTGTAGCACTTTGATTATTACATCACGGTGACTCCCTTAATGTTTGGCAAAATGTTCATAAAAAATAATAAAATTGTAAACTGAAAATATTCATTTTCCTTATAGAATAGACATGTCCGTTGTGGTCCTCTTGGGAAGTAACGTGACAGTCTCAGAAACCCATTCTCAACTTCTTTTGTCTCTCTTCTTTGAACTGGAGAGACTTTCTTTCTGACCCTGTAAGGGAATGGTAAAGCCACGGGACTATTTTACACTCTCTAATCAAGTAAACTTTTTCCAATTTTTGTACCCCTCCTACATACTGCTTGCTCATGTAATAATATATGTATATTTCTTGCTGTTGGAATACATTTACGTATTTTTTCTTAGTAATACTATTGGTAAGTATATTATGTATAAAGTAAGACCATGGTCAAGGGCAACCCGAAGGCTTCCTTTTCATTAGCTACTTCACCAAGGTGTCGGAAAGGTTGCTACCCCTTTCCCTGGATTACTCCACTTACCCTTGATCTGTACTTTATAATGCTGAGTGTTAAACAAGGGGGCATCAAATATTATTTTTGAGTCTTTGGTATGACTTGACCTGGGATTGAACACCAGTCTTCTGAATTATAAGCGAACACTCTAACCATTATGGTAATCATATTTACCAACCCTCCACTCAAGCAGGATATGACACATGGTCAATTTTTAAGCGGAGTTTAACAGGTTAGAATGCAGAGATTTCCTTCTCCTAGACTAGTTGCCTCACCAAGGCTGAAGAACTCAGTCTGTCCTACTATTTACCCATAGCTGGAAGGAGAATAATTGGATTTATAGCTTTCTCAAGGGTATTATGCTAATGGTCAGTTAAGTAAATTGGCCGACAGTAGTTGAGGGTGATCTGAAGGCTCCCTTTTCAATAGCTACTACACTGAGCTGTAGGGAAGGGTGCTACTCCTTTACCTGGATTACTCCACTAACTCTTGATCCATACCTTATAATGCTGAGTGTTAAGCAAGGAGGCGTCAAGTACCATTTTTTGAGTCTTTTGTATGACTCAATCTGGGATTGAACACCAGTTTTTCAGACGATTAAAACCATTAAAAGATTAAATCTTCTTTTATGTACAAATGTGTTTATCTTGTCTTTCTTTTTGTTGTGTTCAGTGTTAGTATATCATGGATATACTAATGCTAATAGAAGTTCTTGGTGAGTGGGGAACTTGTTTAAATGTCATCCTTAGCCTCCATGCTAAACAATAAAATATTCATAGATCTATATTTGTCCAATACAATAAATAAAATGTAATAAAAATATTCATATATCTATATTCATAAAATATTATCAAAGAACATTAAGATATTTGTATTTTCAAGAGTAAATTCCTTTATACAAGGTTGGTCTAAAAACCCTCAAAGGTTGATATGCCATTAAACAAAGAAACCAGAAATTAATCTTTATCCCTCCAGCGATGGATTAAATAGTATCACTGCTATTCTTCTCCAAAGATGGCTTTGGCATTAAATAACCCTCAAAGGTTGACATGCCATTGAAATGAAGAAACCAAACCAAACCAATCTAAGTTCAAGCATTTTAATGTTATATTATTTATTTAGTATTTGCCAATGATCCCAAGTCGAGTCATACCAAAGACTCAAAAAATGTTATTTGTTGCTGCCTTGCTTAACTCTCAGCATTATAAGGTAAGGATCAAGGGTAAAGTGGAGCAATCCAGGGAAAGGAGAAGTGCCCTCCCCTACACTTCTGTTGAAACCATATAACTGTGTATAAATTATTAGTATTTGATAGGAATATTTGAAACCATATAACTGTAAGCAAATTATTTGTATTTGATAGGAATACTTGAAACCATATAACTGTATGCAAATTATTTGTATTTGATAGGAATACTTGAAACCATATAACTGTGAACAAGTTATTTGTATTAGATTGGAATACTTGAAACCATACAACTGTGTGCAAATTATTTGTATTTGATAGGAATACTTGAAACCATATAACTGTATGCAAATTATTTGTATTAGATAGGAATACTTGAAACCATATAACTGTATGCAAATTATTTGTATTAGACAGGAATACTTGAAACCATATAACTGTGTGCAAATTATTTGTATTAGATAGGAATACTTGAAACCATACAACTGTGCGCAAATTTTTTGTATTTGATAGGAATACTTGATATCATGTAATCATGTGAAAAAATAAGTTCACCAAAAATGTGAATGTGATTGTACAATGAATGCAATTCCCTAACCTCTTGGCACAAGAAAACCCTTGAGGGGTTGACATGCCATTAAAATCAATCTATATCAAGGATTTGAACTTACCCAACTCTTCTGCTCGAGGCGAAACATTACACAAAATCTTCAAACTGGTGTGAACTCAAAGTTTTCTTTCTCCTAGGTAGGTTGCCATACCAAGGCTAGAGAGCTTAGTCTGCTGGTGGAGAAGGAGATGAGATGGACCCATGTGTTTCCCCTAAGCATTAGTACAAAGTGAAACACAAACAGCCGTGTCTAGGATTTGAACCTGGCTTGCCAAATTCATTTCCTACAATGTTTAGCCCAGTCGGCAGGGGGTTTAGAATTCACTGTCTGCATCTTAGCAGAGGGGTAAGACCCACTCCATGAGTCCCTTGGATATGACAATAAACGATCTGACAAGGCTCCAGCAGTACTGGAGATTTGGGGAATGCAGAGTACCCCTTCATTGTCATCACTCCCTGGTCCACTCTGACCCGGAGTAGTAGCACCTGATAGGGCCCTATCTATGGGTCAAATAGAATTGTTTGACATTTAAACTGTGTGCAAACTAATGACATGCTAAATTGAATTGTTAGAAATAGAACTGTTGGTAAACAAATGACTAATGCTTAATTGAATTATCAATTATGCATAGTAATACTTGTAACTATTTAACTGTGTGCAAACAAATGACTTATGCTTAATTGAATGATCAATTATACATAGCAATACTTGTAACTATTTAACTGTGTGCAAACAAATGATTAATATTGAATAGAATTAGGTTCGGTTTGAGTTCTTTGTTTAATGGCATATCAATCTTTGTGGGGTATTTAATGCAAAAGCCATCTTTCTAGAATAGTAGTGATGCTATTTAACCCATAGCTGAGAGGATTAGAGGGTTCATGCCTTTTAAAAGGGTATTCATCCGAAAGTGAATGTAAAAGCACGACTGGAGTTTGAACTCGCTTACTATGATTCCGCAGTCCAGAGCTTTAACCATTACACCACGAGGAAATCCCCTGAATAGAATTATAAGTATTTGATAGCAATATTTGAAACCATTTGACTGTGTGCAAAAAGCAGACTAAGCTCATTTAAAAATATTACCAACAAAATGTGTCTACAAATCATACAAATTTAATACAGAGAATTTGCCATTAAATAACCCACAAGGGTTGATGTGCCTGTGGTGTAATGGTTATCGTCGTAGGAAATGGACATGGCGACACAAGTTCAAATCCTGGACAAGACTGAGTGCATTTCACATAGCACTAATACCCTTGGGAAAGGTATGAATCCAATTATTCTCCCTCCAGCTATGGGTAAATAGTAGGGCAGACTGGGTTCTTCAGCCTTGGTGAAGCAACTAGTCTAGGAGAAGGAAAACTCTGAATTCAAACCTGTTAAACTCCACTTAAAAATTGACCTTGTGTCATATCCTGCCCGAGTGGAGGGGTTGGTAAAAACGGATATACCATAAAACCCAACCAAACCAAATCCTACTATAGTAACTAATATACAAGGTTATCTGTTACAGAAATATGGATACAAAAATCAAATCTTTATAATATTGATATATTTTTCTGATTTTTGATAAGCTGACTTTTGTATGACACAAGGCTAAAAAGAGAAGGTGAGCTTATGAAGATTATGTACCACCAATCTTCCTAGTTGTGAGAACCTATTTGCCTTGAAAATTAGCTTTCAAAATTTTTTTTGTTGTTTTTTTCTTTTTTGTTTTAAATTGAATCCTAAAACATAATTAATTCTTGAACATAGTTGAAAAGTTCTTGACCTGACCAAGAAGATAATAACTGAGAATTATGACCTTTAGAGAATATTTCACAAAAAGTTGGCCCAAGAATCTTTTGGCATCTCGTTGTCATAGTAGCTTTATATATATATATATATATATATGTGTGTGTGTGTGTTTAATAATAAAATATAATTTTTTAAAAATATGTAAATAAGAAAAGTGCCTAGAAAAATGCTTGATGGTCCTAAGGCAGAACAAGTTTAAAACTTAAAATATTTAAATTATGCACTCTTAAAATTCATGGTTAAAAGTTTCATATGGATCACCCAATCATCAGACAGTTCAATGATTGGTGGTTTTGTTTTACAGCATATCAACTCTTTTCGGGTCATTTAATGCCGAATTAAATTTCAAATAATTCAATTTAGGATAAGTAAAGTTTTTTGTTTACAAACAGTTAAATGTCAAAACAGTTCAGGTAAATGTCAAAACAGTTCTATTTCAAACAATTCAGTTTAGCATAAGTATACAGTTTAGTTCTATTTGACCCATAGATAGGACTATATCAGCTGTTACCACTCCAGGCTAGAGTGGACCTGGGAGCAATGGCAATAAATGGTACTCTGCATTCCCAAAGCTCCAGCATTACTGGAACCTCACCATCAGATTGTTTAGTGTTATATCCAGGACACTTGTTGAACGTGGGCCAAGGGTCTTAACCCTCTGCAGAGATACAGTCGGTGTATTCTACAGTTTCAGCCGATTGGGTCATATACGCATACTCATATGCTTCCAGGACATATTAATAGAGCATTTAGTAAGAATTGAATCCACCATATTTAGAAAATTCTATCCCCACAAAGTGCTTTATTTTCATGGCCTTTTATCAGACTTAGGTATGGTTGGTATATATGTATATGGGCATTTACCATAAGTGATATCTAGCATATCTATATCTATATGTGGTGTATTCAATAAGTTTCCAGACTTTTTTAGTGCTGGCATTTAAAATTGTTGTAGACTCTTGAAAATTCACGATGTTATTGCTATGAGATGACTGACCAATTTTTATGATTTCAAGTTCAAATGAACAGCTACAGCAAGAATTGGAATACACCCTACTATAGCCTGATTGTCACAGCTGGTGAATTTCAAAAATGCAATCTGGATGTGAGGATACTTTAGAAGAACAATATGCAATAAAATTCTGTTTTAAATTTGGAAAAAATGCCACAGAAACGTATGGAATGCTTCAGACTGCTTTTTGACCATCTTGCATGAATCAAGTATCAGTTTTTGCGTGGCATAAGAGATTCAAGGAAGGCACGGAGTCTGTGAGGGATGGTGAGAAGTGTGGGAGGAGTGAGGAAGTCAATACATCAGAGTTGATTGGCCAAACGATTAGGTTGAGGTTTTAAGGGAGTTCAGGAAGAGATTCCATCGGAAGAGGCCAGCACTCTTCAAATCAGGTCAGTGGTATTTCCTGCAGGACAATGCACCAGTCCACAACTCTATCCTTGTCACAGACTATTTGACCAAGATGGGCATCATGACAGTTCCTCAGCCTTCCTATAGCCCAGACCTTGCTCCCTGTGACTTTTAGTTATTCCCTAAGCTCAGAGGCTGCCGTTATGAGACAATTGAGGAGATAAAAGAGGCTGTCACACAAGAGGACTTCCATGGGGCCTTCCAGAAGTTTTTGAAATGGTACAGCAAGTGCATTGCAGCCGGAGGAGATTACTTCAAAGGGGACTAGAATTTCATGTGTGTACTATCAATAAAAGTGCCCAGACGAAAAAAGTCTGGAAACTTATTTAATGATCCTCATATATATATATATATATATATATATATATATATATATGTAGTGGATGATTGTTATCAAATTTTTATTTTGTACCTCTTAACAAGAAATTCTTCAATTTTAAATGTAGATATTGCCATCGCTAACAATCCTCCTAATACAATACAGCCCATTATATGACCATTATAGAAATTTCATTTTTTATTAGATCTCTCACTAATATAGCCTTGTGCCATTCTAAATAAGGTTTATAAAATTACCTTTGGGAACCATCTATGAGGTAATGGTTAACAAGCTCATCAAGCCTTGTGCCAAATTAAACTCAGCCATTTAAAATTATTTTTGGTGACTTTCCTTAGAACAAAGTTTGGAAAGTTTATCTCACAAAATAATTCACAAGCCAATTTCAAATACTGATTTTTAGAGGGAACTAATATGGGGTAATGGTTAACAAGCACATCAAGCATACTAATTCATCACTGTGGAGGGTTCTTGTTGGGTATCACCCACCTTTTTCCACACAATGAACTAGTCCATCTGCCATATATAGCAGTAGCTACTAATACCAGGGCAAACTAGAAGGTGAAGAGCAGCTTCTTATAGGAATAGTATTAGAGCGTTGGAGACTGGAGATTGCACTAGATCACCTTACTTGCTACCGTAATAACGGAAGCCAATACTATTGTTGGACTATATCTTTATTCTGTATTCACTAATCCTATGTTCTTGTCTACTAATAGTCTCTCTATTGTATATACTTTTTCCCGAGAATATATCTCTATTTCCTCTCATATCTTGATTTTTCCTTTATTTAATATTACAAGTGTTCACAAACCAAAATCCAACAGTTCTACTCTTATTAGATGCTCTATTTTTATAGCCTTGAGCCAGACTAAACTAAGCTAAATAAGTTATATTTGTGGGCTTTTCATAGTATAATGGTCAGAAAGTTTATTTTGTAAACCAATTTACAATATTCAAGTGCCACAGCTCTTCCAAACAAAACTCCTAAGATTTTAAATCATGATTTTTTCCTTCTTCTAAGTTGGTTGCCTTGATAAGCTTAAAAATGTCTGTCTGCGCTATAATTTACCAATACCTAGGGGAAAAGTTTTGTTTGTTGCTTTTGGTTTAATGGCATATCAACCTTCATGGGTTACTTAATGCCAAAGCGATCCTTGTAGAAAAATAGTAAGTAGTAAAGTTAGCGACCATAGTCGAGGGTGACCCGAAGGCTCCCTTTTTGATAGCTACTACACCAAGGTGTAGGGGAGGGCGCTACTCCATTCCCAGGATTGCTCCACTTTACCCTTGAACCGTACCTTATAATGCTGAGTGTTAAGCAAGGTGGTATCAAGTTCCATTTTTAAAGTCTTTGGTATGACTCGACCTGGGATTGAACCCAGGTCTCCCGGGCCATTGGCGAACACTCTAACCGCTACAAAGTTCTTTGCTCCGATATGGCACAAGGTTTGCTAGTCTAGCTTGCTAACCATTACACCACTGGTAGAAAAATAGTTGTACTACTTAACCCATAGCTGGTGGGGGATAAGGGGGTTCATGCCTTTCCCAAAGGCATTAGTCCACAAGTGAACATAATAGCACAACTGGAGTTTGAACCTGCTTACAACGATATCCCAGTTGAATATGTTAGTAACTCCATCATGGAGATTAACCCCTTTGGTTTGGAATGTTTGTTTAATGGCATATCAACCTTCATTGGTTATCTAATGCCAAAGCTATCCTTGTAGAAGAACAGTAGTGATATTATCCTATCCATAGCTGAGGGGATCAGGGGTTCATGCCTTTTCCAAGGGTATTTGCCCACAAATGAACGTAATAGCACGACTGAAATTTGAACTCACAGTGAAGTTGTGGTGGAGTAATTACCTTCTGTAGTTTACGGGAGTTACTTTCAGGTTTCGTTTCCACAAATACAACACAAATTTTACAAGCACGTAAACAAATGGAATGGGACAGCAACAAACATTAAGAAACAAGCGATTTAATGATCATAACAAACAAGATAAAAATAATTAAAATACAATGTCCATTTTATGTGTGTGTGTGTGTGTGTGTGTGTGTGTGTAGAAAGCACAGCTATGGCCAGTTCAATAAAAATGATTTGTTCGCCCGTGTGTGCAAGTGTGTATGTTGGGAAAGTCGATTGAATCAATGCGTCCATAGCTGGCCGAAATAAAGAGGAGAAACAATTGACTTTATTTACATACATGTGTATGCGTGTGTGTGTATATATGTGAGGGACCGTAAGTTGTGGGCCTTTTGTTTTCTTAAGTCCACACGTGCATTTTTAACGACTTTGGCGACAACGTGTCGCGTCCCAGTAGTCGGCAAAAGAACGTCGCATGCTTCTTTGCTCTGTGTCTTGTCTGTCCTTGCCTCTCTGTGTTTGGCAGTGGAAATGCCCTACTTAATTAAATTCTTCGTTACTTATACTTTTGTGGGGACTTAAAGTGGATCAAAAATAGAATTTTGTAAAGTTTTATTGCGGGTCATAAAATTCAAGCGCACGGGTATTTCTTGACCTATTAGATTCGTATGATTACTTTTTTATTTTGGAGCCTAAATTTTTATCTGTTAATTAGTTTCTGAGCCGGATTTTCTAGAATGTTCTTATTTTGTGTTTTTAGCTTATTGTTTAAAAAACATAAAAGTGTAACTTCAATGTTAATACAATTTTGATCCGAAATTTCTAGAATGTTTTTGGGGTTGGTTATTTTAAGGCAAAGAAATGTGTATTCTATAAAGTTGCTGTATAGTATGTTAGACACAACACCATAAAGACATAAAGAAGGGTTCATGCCTTTTTGAAGGTCATTAGTATGAAGGGAAATGCCAAAAAGCCTCGATATTTGTCTTGTCTCCTACCAGACAGGACTTGACACAAGGTTATTTCATGGTGGAGATTGTGGATGGGAGGTTGTACACGTGACGACTCGTGCTCTGCTGGACAATGCTAGTCATAGGATCACAAGATGCAATGTGAATTATGCTAACCTTGACCAAGTCTCCAAGCACGTATGCCAGGTGACTTTGCTGGTCATAGTTTTACTAGATCCCGAAGGTCTAGTGATGTGTATGTCATTGATCCTTCATCCACCCAAAGGTGGACCAGCCTTAAAATGCAAAAAAGCCTTATTAGAGATTTCAAAACTCATCAAATCCACAGATAACTGCCACACCATTAGGGCCTCCTCAATTTAATGAATAAATACAGTTATATTCATCTGGCACAAGGCCATATTAACAGAGTTGGCCAAATCTATTTGTTTGGTCTGCCTCTCCAGTTGTTTTGGTCAGCGCGGCTCGGTCGGGTGTTGCCTCAGCACTGGAGATTTCCTTTGGCCTCAGGTAGCCGTCCCCTTACGAGGGTTTGGGTTTATTGCCTGGCGCCTGAGGCGCCCCTAATACGGGGAATGCCAACAGGGCCGATGGTATTTTTGGCAATGCCGGACGCGTGTGGGCAACGCGTCCGGACCCACCTTAAAAACGGCCTTGTGCCAAACCCGCTCATTCGGTGGGGCGCGTGACAGATAACAGGCCATATCAACAGAGTATTCAGTAAGAATTGAACCCAGTATATCAGCAAGTTGTCTGTGATAATTACTGATTGATGCAAGGTGCCCAAATTAGTTACTAAGTTTAACTTAGTTTTGGCATTAGTCCTATTGTAAGGGCACCTGCAGAGTATCAAATTCGGTGCTTAACCGTAATAATCTGCAAAACAAGTTTCCTAAGTACAACCCAGTGATGAAGCACCAAGTTGCCATATATATATATATATATACGTGTATGTGTGCGTGCGTGTCTGTGTGAAGAAAATAGAAAAACAAAGTAATCCAAAAGTAATGAATTTATTATGATTCAAAGTCAACGTTAAGACGTTTCGGTTTTAGTGAACCTTCATCAGGACTTTTAAGATGACGAAAAATGTTGATCGGACATTAAAACATCCATCGTTGTTCTTGCAACACTTTTCATCATTTTAAAAGTCCTGATGAAGGTTTACTAAAACCGAAACGTTTTAACATTGACTTTGAATCATAATAAATTCATTACTTTTGGATTAGTTTGTTTTTCTATTTCCTTCATACTGTCGGAGTTATTTCCATTATCTAATTCCATATATATATATATATATATATATATGATAGAAATATGTGGAAAGTTGGATAAATCAAACACTTAACTCAGATTTTGGTATGTGATATTTCGTTCAGGCTTTATTTCATCTCTAGGGAATAAATAAATTAAAAAAAATATATATATAGGATTTACACTCCTGTATTTTAAAATGGCCGTGATGCCACTTGTTTTCGAAACAAAGATGGCGGACGTCGGTAACCTAATCAGTCTCGGAAACCTATTGGTCAGGAAAGTCACTTGTTTAGTGCTCACAACTACGTCCGCAACTTTGATTTTATCCCGCGTATTTGGAGCCGACTGCATGACAGGGATTGCCTATATATACTCTCGTCTTCCAAGAACTCATTCTTTTCCACTGTGACTTCCAGAGACAGCACTCCCCCTCTCTCTCTCTCTCTCTCTCTCTCTCTCTCTCTCTCTCTCTCTATTGCGACTTACAGAGACAACACACTGTCTCTCTTACATTTTGACTTCCAGCAGTCAACCCCACGAAAATGTATACATTCTACAACCTTTTTCTTTCTTATTCTACCTTTTCGGTTAGACTTGCTGTAGCCTTGAACACAACCACAGAAATTTCGTCAAGCCCCGAAAGAGACAAACAACCAACATGGGAAAAGATATGTTCCTCCTAGGACATGTTGCTATATTTCAATATATCAACACTTTACATGAAATACTTAGTCCATATACATTTTATATTCTACAGGACACTTTCAATATTTAGTCTTTTTTTTATAATACCCGTGTTAATTACACACACACACACACAGAGGAATATTCAACAGCCACAGACTCGTGTTAGTTATACACACACACGCACACACAGGAATATTCAACAGACTATATTAGAATATTTGTAATGTTTCTTTTTTTCATGTATTTCTTGATATATAAATTTAATTTTGTTTGTACTGTTTTGTTTTGAATGTTCTTTTCTCTGCGTCGTTTCACATCTTTTACTCCATTTTCCTTTTCAAATATAAACCAACATAAATGGCGGGGGAAATAATCACCAAAACTAAACTACAGTATTCCCACACATCTTCACGAACATCTAAATCTGAGTTAAGTGTTTGATTTATACAACTTTCTATATATTTCTATCATACCGTCAGATTCATTACGAATCTATCTTTTCAATATATATGTATATATATATAATTGTGGTAGAAGTCTAATGGCAAAGCAAATTTATTGCGAAAGCAACTCTTGTAAGAGAAATTAACACCAAAATCAAAACTTGAGAAAGAAGCTACAGCATCGAACCTCCACTGACTTCTATATTTTG
This sequence comes from Sepioteuthis lessoniana, assembly GCA_963585895.1. Taxonomy (NCBI): domain Eukaryota; kingdom Metazoa; phylum Mollusca; class Cephalopoda; order Myopsida; family Loliginidae; genus Sepioteuthis; species Sepioteuthis lessoniana. Next base: position 53,974,924 of record OY757943.1, on the reverse strand, counting down.
ACAGGAAAAGTCCATGAGAAGGGTTAATGAAATAAAAACCTGCAGTTTTCATAGTACCCAGTTATATTGCTGTGCTTGTCACTAGGTTGTCACTATAAAGACCCAAAGAGTGGCATAAGTGTCGTATAAACATTTATATATATATATAATTGTAGTTAAAAGGAGCTCCCGTCTAATGACAGAAAGTTGGCGACCTTAGTCGAGGGTGACTCGTAGGTTCCCTTTTCATTAGCTACTAAATTCTGGTGTAGGGGAGGGCGCTACTCCTTTCCCTGGATTGCTCCACTTTACCCTTACCTTATAGTACTAAGCAGGTGGGGGACATCAAGTACCATTTTTTGAATCTCTGGTATGACTCGACCTGGGATTGAACCCTGGTCTCCCGGACCACTGGCGAACACTTTGCTCATTAGGCCAATGGCCCGGTAAAGTCAAGGTAAAAACAACACTTGTAAAAGAAGATAACTCCAAAATCAAAACTTGAGAAAGAAGTTACAGCATCGAACCTCTGCTGACTTCAATATTTTGACAGGAAAAGTCTATAAGAAGGGTCAATGAAATAAAAACCTGCAGTTTTCATAGTACCCAGTTATCTTGCTGTGCTTGTCGCTGTGAAGACAGTGGGGGACTAAGTACCTTCCGTAGTTTACAGGAGTTACTTTCAGGTTTCGTTTCCACAAATACAACACAAATTTTACAAGCACGTAAACAAATGGAATGGGACAACAACAAAAATTAAGAAACAAGCAATTTAATAATCATAATGAAAAACAGGATAAAAATAATTTAGATACAATGTTCATTTTATGTGCGCGTGTGTGTGTATGCAGAAAACACAGCTATGGCCAGTTCAATAAAAATGATTTGTTCGCCCGTGTGTGCGTGTGTACATGTTGGCAAAGTCGATCGAATCAATGTGTACATAGTTGGTCGAAGTAAAGAGGATAAACAATTGACTTTACTTACATACACGTAGAAGCGTTTGTATATATATGTGAGGGACCGTAAGTATGGGTCTTTTGTTTTCTTAAGTTCACATGTGCGTTTTTGTATGATCTTTAGCGACAACGTGTCGCGATCCGGTAGTCGGCAAAAGAACGTCGCATGCTACTTCGCTCTGTGTCTTGTGTGCGATGACTTCTGTTGTCATCCTTGCCTCTAGTAGTGGAATGCCTTAGTTAATTAAATTCTCCGTTATTTATACTTTCTAGGGTAACTAAGGTGGATCAAAAATCGGATTTTGTTAAGTTTTATTGCGGGTCCTAAAATTCAAGCAAGCGGATATTTCTTGACCAATCAGATTCGTGTGATTACTTATTTATTTTGGAGCCTAAATATTTTTCTGTTAATTAGTTTCTGAGCCGAATTTCTAGAATGTTCTTATTTTGTGTTTTTAGCTGATTGGTTGAAAAATATAAAAGCGTAACTTCAATGTTAATGCGATTTTGATCCGAATTTTCTAGAATGTTCTTATCTATGTTTTGGGGGTTGATTATTCTAAGGCTAAAAAATGTGTAGTCTATAAGACTCAGAGAGTGGTATAAGTGTCGTACAAGCGTATGTCACTATAATCCAATGACGTACAGATATCTTACTACCTTATCATCTTACGCATCTTGTATAGTTTCCACCTGATGAATTAGTTATTAATCGGGATGTTTTAATTTTAAAGACCGTCAAGATGCTCGGTTGGTTTGGTTTCTTTGCTAAATGGTACATCAAACCTTGTGGGTTATTTAATGTCAAACCATCCCTGCAGAAGTACAGTAGCGGTAGTATTTAACCCATAGCTGGGAGGATAAGGGGATTCATACCTTTCCCAGGGGTATTAGTCGAAAGTGAATGTAATAGCGCAACTGGAGTTCGAACTCGCTTACTACGATGTCATATTTCAGTATGCTAGGGTTAAGTGTTTAGAACTAATTAAAGTGCTGTAGCCAACAAATAAATCTTCAGTCATATTCTGCTACAAAATGGTCGGCTCCCATAAATAAACACTTAAACATTACTCCAATAGCTATCATGGCCCAGTTAGCTAGGACTGCAGAACATATCGACTGCATCACTGCAGAGGGGTAAGACTTCTCCAACGAGTGTCCTGTATATGACACAAAACAATCTGATGGTGAGGCTTCAGTAATGCTTTCATTTTTTTCCTTTGCGCAGGTCCATAGCTCCCTTAACCGCTTGCAAGATCTTAGGATTCCCATTCCTTCATTTTGGAGGTCCGCCTGCAGTTTATCAAGTAAAATTGTATAGTGGTGGCCCCTTTGTGCGCAGTAGTTGTTAGACCTTATAACAACAAATTCCAGGGATTTTTGTACTGAAGTCTCTTCGGACAGCCGTTGCTTATGATTGAACATCGACCTTCGTAGTGTCACTACCCTTGTAGATAGTACACCCTATACAGAGCTTTGTAAGAGATTAGGCTGTTTGTTCATCAGTTTCCAGAGATAGTTCTTAGATATTTGCAGTTGTAGGCATCAAGTTTATCTATTGTGGGGTTTGTGGCTGAAGGTCACGGGCAAAGGCCAAGTTTGTGTCGCGGTTTGAATATCTGACTCCATATTTTGGTTATTTTATTTTACCCCCACGTTGGTTAGTCGATGTAACGTATTGCGATGGGGATAACATTATTATTATTATTATTGTTGTTGTTGTTGGGTTTTTTGGTTTAGGGTTTAAGTTGGTTGCGTATTTCGTTGGTTGTTATCCCCTCGCTAAATGTTGATAGAAAATAAAGGTGGTGGAGAAGAACGAAGACGTCGTTAGGTTTTAATGGCAGCATGAAGTAGAGTGTTTTACGCTGGTATGCTGCAAGGTCTTGTAGTAAGGAAAGAAGGTAGGAAGTTGTTAGAGTGTATCATCTAATTTGTTTTTAACTAGAATCCCTTGGTCTAGAAGAATAGATCGAAGGGATCCATAAACTAGATGGCTCTCCTCACAGTGTATGATGCTGCTACTCTGTTCAGGAACAGACGTTAAGACGTCCGTTCCCGTTGGGGATTTCTGAGCGAGAGAGAGATTCGCAGGCTTTCTTCAATTTTTAGTGCTGCTAGGAAATATGATTCGGGCTGAATAGGACAAGTCATCCTGATTGGGTGAAAATGTTCGGCGACTCTAACGGTCAAATTAAATTACGCGCCAAACAAAAATTTCAATTTTCTTTCTGCTACAAACGCCTTGCCTAAGAAAGTCCCAAAAGAATTATACAAAAGAAAAGACAGCAACAGATAAGAGACGAAGACGTTTCTTTTATACTTTCCTTTATTTACTGGGTTCAACAACCATTCCATGGATGAGGGAGTTTTTCCTGGATACATTGAAATGGTTGAATCCCCCAGTTGATTCGTTTCATGTATGTATTTGTCCTCATTTGGTATTTCGGGCATCCATCTTTTGGAAGTTTGTCAAAGTCTGGTAAGGGTTAGTTTATAGTTCAGTTGTGGGTCTTGTATATTTCAGCATAATGCTGACTGAGAGAGAGCTGGTACTGGGTGAAAGGGGCTAACCAACGCTACGTCCAAAGACGTATGCGAGGTGACCAAACACCAAACAGCAAAATGGTGTTGTTGATTCGACGGTCACTGCCTGATAGAGAAAGAAAGTATGTTTCCCTTTGTCAAGAGGATGTCTTTTTTCTTTACGCATGCGTCATCCCCTTTTCCTGATAGGGACCTCTGGGAGTTTCTGCAAATTTAATAGTTTATCTTTTTATTTATTTTTTAAAAATTTAATTCAAATTTTATTTATTTATTTATTCGTTCTCTACATCATCGCTGTCTTTGGAGCTGCCCAGCTGTTGCGAAAATTGTATATCATCAAAGACACACGGTGTTGTTTTTTAGAGGTATCTTCGATCCGTGTATTCATATTTTACAGAAAAGTTATTAGGTTTTTGACAGACATGCAAAATAACAAAATTTAAACACATAAAAAAAGGAACAAACAACAATAACAGGAATTGGTAGGTCTATATACATATATGAGTTTTATGTGAAGCAAGGACTATATGGATAGTACTTTTACAATGAGGATATTTTACGGACAGAGATAAATGGTTTTCTTTTTGGTCTCTTCTTGTAAGAAATTTTATATCTAAAAGAATATTTTAAAAGGTTTTTCATCCAGTAAATATAGTTACTTACAAAATCCTGTTATGAGTTTATAACAAGTGAGAATGTTGTCATTGTTGGGCGAAGAAATGTATTCTTACGCGTGTGTGGGTTATTCCCTCGCTAATTGTTGTTGTTGTTAATAAAGGAGGATGAAGAAGAAAGAAGACGAAGATGCCGTTAGCTTTTACATGAAGGTTTTTAATGGTAGCATGGAGTTTACATTTATGCTGCAAGTCTCGTAGGAAGGAAAGAAGTAAGTGAATGATTTGAAGTTATGATAGGGTTGAGAAAGCAGCACGTGTTGTTGGTCGTGCGAGGGAGATATTTTCGCCATGGTTTAGCAAAAGTCGTGTTTACTGTTTGAGGAGAGAAACGTTGAAGTCACCGTGAGTTTTGTGATTCAGGTTGTTTCGGGGAGAAGCGTGAATGTCTCCAGAAAATGTTGCCCAGAGGTGAAGTAGTCGCTAGATGTCAGAGCGAATTTCGGCATCGCAGTCGACATAGCCAATTTTGGGGGTGACGTAAAGTTGTTCCTGTATGTGGCGTATTGAATTTATCTAATTCATATTCAACTGGGAACCCTTGATCGAAGAGAAATAGACGAAAGGGATCCATAAATTACATAGCTTCCCTCATTGTGTCCACGCTGCTGCTGCTATTGAAGAGCAGCCAGTGAGACGTCTGCACTGAACGAAGTTGTTCAGCCAAAGAGAGTGTTTGACAGTTTTCTCCAATTACTGCTGCCCAGAAAGGTGGTTCGGATTGAATAGGATAAGTCACCCTGATTGGGTGAAATTATGCGTCAAATTAAATTACGCGCCAAACAAAAATACGAAAATTCCTTCTGCTACAAGTTTATAATCTTGTGGATATATCTTTAATCGTCAAGGTTATTTTCATCAAAGGTCCTTCGTATATTTGTTTTATAGTCCCTTCACCATATTACTTGTCTGGCGTCCCGAGTCAAACTGAACTTTCTTTTTAGGAAAGGGGGAATCTCTCAACTCGAAATAGGAAGTAACAAGGGGTCATAAATCAAATCCTTCTTCAGACAACTGGTCTAGCACTAAGGGTGTTCTCTGGACTTACTGGTGCCAATATTGTTACATTTACCATCATCCATTTAATGCTGTTAAAAAAATTATTGTCTTTCTTCTCTTGAGAACAAGTGACAGCAAGTCTCCTTGTTCAAACATTATTATCATTATTATTATTACTATTCAACATATATCCATATCTATTTAAAAAGGTTTTGAATTTGGGGTCCCATATATATAGCTATGTACACGGTGTTTCACAATTATTGAAACAAACAGCCGTTTTAACATCTTTTTTGTTGAATTTATTCTCTTTCTCTTTTTAGATTAAAGCTGGGAAATAGATATATTTAAATAAATAAAGTGAGAGAGCAGATCTTTTATGTGAATTCGGTCTCCGTTTCTTTGTTTAATGGCATATCAACCTTTGTGGGTTATTTAATGCCAAAGCCATTCTCCTAGAAGAACAGTAGTGGTACTATTTAACCCATAGTTGGGAGGATAAAGGGGTTCATACCTTTCCCAAGGGTATTAGTCTGAAAGTGATTGTGATATATCAAGGTTTTGGTTTGATTTCTTTGTTTTAATGGTATATCAACCTTAGTAGGTCATTTAATACCAAAGCTATTCTCCTAGAATAACAGTAGTAGTACTATTTAACCTATAGCTGGGAGGATAAGGGGGTTCATACCTTTCCCAAGGGTATTTGCCCGAAATTGAATGTAATAGGGCGACTGGAGTACGAACTCGCTTATTACGATTCTGCAGTCTATCGCTTTAACCATTACACCACGAGGACACCCTCCTTTTACGTGAAGACATATTACGAAAATAAATCTTTCAAGATTATTCTAATAAGATAGAGAAAGAAGTTTAATTTCAACACATTTCCAAACAGGTGTCAGATTTTCAAATTGTTTAAGAATTGTGAAGCTCATGGCACTAGTGAAGATAGTAGGGCGATGGGTCCTCACCATCTGGGCCTCTAACCAAGCACGAGGAATATACATGTGCTATCAACAACTTTATGCTCTGCATTCAACTGTGTCTTCAATTGAACGGCTGACATCTGGAATATGTACTCCAGGTCTCGTCTTAACATTTATCGTTCATGTTTGAAACTAAATGCCTGCAGATCCTAAAATGTTATTTTTTTTCTTTAAATAAATGTAATTTTCATTACTGTTATGGGGACATATCCTACCATACCCCAAAGATGGACTCGTCCAAACCTAAACATATTCTCTGAGCTAGCTCGCTCGGGGAAGACAACTTCTCATTTCTTAGGAGACATTTGACAGACAGACTGCAAGCTGAGAACAGCTAGTACTTCCTTTGTATGACTTCCTTTTTCTACTAATACAATAGTGTTTACCTATCACCCGTTGTTTGAGTTGTTCTTCCACCGGTCTTATCTGAAGACCACAACAATTACTTTACTATTTGTGATTTTTGATTTGTGCAAGATTATTTTGTTAAAAAATTGTGAAACAATCTGTGAATGAATGTAAGATTAAACTGTTTGATCTTGAGGAGCAAGTACGAACCTCATAATGGGATATAAAGGGGTTTTTTTTAATACACACTTGGGTCCTTAAATTGGTAACTGGTGTGACATTTTTGTTCAAGCTCATCTCAATTACTAAAATTGTTTCAAGGGAAATAACTATCAAATACTAACTATATATATATATATATATATATATATATAGTGCTAGCTTTGGCAGTACATATACTAAAATATATATTTCATTGAACAATAAAGACATGTTTTGAATACATATTTTAGTATATATCCTTTCTCGTTGCTGAATTGATTTTAAGGTATCCTGTTGGAATTGGTCGATGAAACTTCCATTACTAATTGTTACCCTAGTACTTTCAGCCAGATCTTGGGCCATCATCAGTGGTGTGTATATTGCAAAAGCAATGTGACCTTTACATGTATATTACTAGTTTGTAAGTGTTTATTATTTATACTCGTGTGTTGTTGTAGTGTTTTATTTGTTTCTATAAGTAGCAACAGGAGCTAAAGACATATATAAAAATATGTAGACAAAACATGTCTATATTGTTCAATGAAATATAGATTTATGAAGAAATGCTACCCAAATACACATATTTTAATATATATATATATATATATATATATAGAAAGAGAGAGAGAGAAAGAGAGATGTGTATATATGTAAACATATATTAATATATATATATGTATACATATAGAGTGAGAGAGATGTGTGTATATATATTCATAGATACTAAAATATATATATATATATATATATATATATATATATATAGAGAGAGAGAGAGAGAGAGATGTGTGTATATATGTATATATACTAAAATATATGTACATATATACATATAAATGTAGCAAGAGAGAAATGTGTAAATAAATACACACATATACTAATATATATATATATATATATATATATATATATATATATAGAGAGAGAGAGAGATGCATATATATATATATATATATATATATATACACATATACTAATATATATATATACATAGAGAGAGAGGGGGGAAAGAGAGAGATGTATGTATATATATTCACATATACTAAAATATTTATGTATATATGTATATATATATAGAGAAAGATGTGTGTATATATATATATACACATATACTAAAATATATGTATATATATATGTGGAGAGAAAAAGAGAGAGAGAGATGTGTATATATATGCACATATACTAATATATATATATATTTATATATATATATATATATATATAGAGAGAGAGAGAGAGAGAGAGAGAGGGAGAGATGTGTATATATATGCACATATACTAATATATATATTTATATATATATATATATAGAGAGAGAGATGTGTATATATATACACATATACTAATATATATATATATATATATATAGTGAGAGAGATATGGAGAGAGAGATGTATGTATATATATTCACATAAACTAAAATATTTATATATATATATATATATATAAAGAGAGAGAGAGAGAGAGAGAGAGAGAGAGAGAGAAAGAAAGAGAGAGATAGAGAGATGAATTTGTGTGTGTGTGTGTGTGTATACACATATAGATATAAATAGCTATATCTATGTAAGATTATAAGAAGAGTTAATAGGAAACTAATAATGTTATATAATGATTTTGTGAATACACATTTGGGTCGTTAAATTGATAATTGGTGAGACAAGAATGAATGAAATATAAATTCCATTTATCTAACATAATGAGCAGCTTTGAATATTTCATCCTTGTTTATTAGTCACTTTTAAACATATCATTTAATGCCTCACTTATAACGGGATGTTATTTATGTCTTTATTAGAACTAATTCAAAACACATCCGAGCAATTAGACGGCAGAAGTTGGTGCTTTTATATGTAGTTACCCTTCCCCTCCACTCAAACAGGACATGACACAAGGTCAATTTTTAAGAGGAATTTGATAGGTTTGTATTGAGAGTTTTCTTTGGCCTAAACTGGTTTACATCCTAAAGTTAAAGAGCCTAGTCTGCCTGATTATTTACTCATAGTTGAATTACTACTTGGGGCTGCAGAAAATATCGACTGCATTTCTGCAGAGGTTAGACTCCTCCAAAGAGCTTTGAGGAATGTCTGCCTGACAATTTACTCATAGTTAAATCACTACCCGGGGCAGCATCTCTGCAGAGGAGGTAAGACTCTTCCAAAGAGCTTTCATTGTCATTACTCTCAGGTCCACTCTGGCCTAGAGTGGTAGCACCTGAGAGGGTCCAATCTATGGGTCAAATAGAAATGTTTGACATTTAACTGTGCAAACAAAAAACTCTGTACTTATGCTAAACTGAATTGGTTGAAATAGAACTGTTTTATCATCTAAATGTGTGTAAACAAATGACTGATGTTTAATTGAATTGTCAGTGATACATAGGAATACTTGAAAACATTAAACTGTGTGCAAACATATGATTAATAATAGAATTATTTGTATTAGATAGAAATAAGTGAAACCATTTAACTGTGTGCCAAAAAAAAATGAGCTCAGGCTTATTTTAAAATTTTATCTACGAAATATGTTTATAAATCATATATTTGATATATATGTATGAAAAGGATTTGGCATTAAATAACCTACAATGGATAATATGCCATAAAATCAAACCAAACCATATATATATATATATATATGCATATTCTATAAGATATTAATATACGTCTTGTATTTCTGGCATTTACCATTTTAGTGTCAGGACATCTATAGGCATTTATGAACAAAAAAAAAAAAGTAAAAAACTGACATATGACGAGATTTTATTTATATCAATTAGATGATTACATTAATTTCCGTATCAGCAAATTTTGCAAACCTTTTTGCCTGTTCTGAAAAAACTTCACAATAGAACCAACACTTCTATAGAATAGAGAATATATTCTTTTTTTCTGAAAAGGAAAATTGACTGAAGATGCAGTATTGTGTTTATTTTAGCTCCAAATCCTCATGGTGTGGTCACTTCCCCCAGATATCAAGAATTGACCATGATGGTCAAACGCCATACATTGGACAGCATCTTCATGGCCAATAAGGGAGCTTAGCTGTTGAAAAAAGGAAACAAAGAATAAAGGTCATTTTATAATATTAGTAATTAACAAGAAATTTATGCAGATAAAAATCTCTTTGACTTTCTTTTAATCTTTGCTGCCGAGCTGGTTGTTGACTCTCAGAGCCGAGACATCCTTGCATCCTGAAAGTATCATATTTACCCAACCCCTCCGCTCGGGCAGGATATGACACAAGGTCAATTTTTTTAAGCGGAGTTAAAGTATGCCTACACAATCATACCACTAACCATGAACTGCATTGGTGCAGTGAACACTCAAATCTCCAAGGAGTGCTACTATTCTGTTGGTTCAGACTTGATCTACTGTGATTTGGGTAAGGAAATGATCATTAGTTGTTTGAAATTCTCAGACGAAGCTTGATGATTTTTAACATTAAGGGTTTTCGGACTATCGCCTTCATCTTTATTGTTATTTCCACAATGTTTCAGCTGATATGTCCTCCGGCCTTCTTCAGGTGTTTGTCAAACTTGGGAACCTACACGGAACTTCGAACTACGTTCTTTATTGAATCCACGGGGGTCGCCTGTTCTAATTCTGTGAACCATAACCGGGTACAAGTGTTAAGTATTCCTGTATTGTTACTCGCCAGCTGTCTGGACTGAACCTGCAACCTCCAGATGATTGTCTCCTTAGAAGCTTAGGGAACCAATGCCAATAACTGTTATGCTATGTGTCCTGCTGGACAGTTTAGAGGGAATTTTTGGGACTTATAAACTTAATGTTCTTACATGACTAGGATTACTACTATTATGTATGATTTTTTACCTGTGCTCATATTCAGATTTTTTTTTAAATCATAAAGGATGTACTTTGAAGTTCTGTGTAAGTTTCCGAGTTCAACAAACACCTGAAGAAGGACGGAGGACATATGAGCCAAAATGTTGTGGAAATAATAATAAAGATGAAGATGATCGTCCAAAAATCCTTCATGATAAAAAAAATGATCAGCTAGGCAATTTCCTGACAGACCACATCTTTATGATGTCTGTCAGTGGAACCATAAATGCCTGGACATTGCAACAGATGATGCTGACAACTGTCAAGTATTGCATATGGCAATATGAGATGTCATCAAAGCTGGTTTAACCCACATCAGATGAATGCCATTACACACACACACACACACACACACACACACACACACACACACACACACACACACACACACACACACACACACAGAGTACTGATCCACAGCCTGTGCAGTCTCATCTGCTAACCAATCTTTCTTCACATTTGCCAGTTTAAAAAAAAGAGATGTCAGATGCTAATTTTGGTCAAAACTAGAAGAAAAGAAGAAAGAAAACAAGCCCTAGAATATACAATTGTATGTTCATCTTTATTGACTCTTTAAACACAGCCCAGTTGGCTGGGGGGGTGGTTCTTGCAGAATATGCTGACTACATTTTTGTAAAGGGGTAAGATCCCCCCCAAAAGTGTCATGGATAAGACATAAAACTGCATTTGATGGTGAGGCTCCAGGACTGGACTGGAGCATTTAGGAATATGAAGTACCCCTTCATTGCCATTACTCCAAGGTCCACTCTATGTTAGTCCCATCTAAGGGTCATATTAAACTATTCAATCATTTACTATACTTGAGACCATTTAACTGTGTGCAAACAAATAATTAATATTAAAATTGCATTATTAATATTAGTGGCAGTAGTTCAAACCATTTAACTGTGTGCAAACAATAAATAGCAATACTTGAAACCATTTAACTGTGTAAATAAAACTGTTAGTTTTAGACAGCAATACTTGAAACCATTTAACTGTGTGCAAACAATAAATAGCAATACTTGAAACCATTTAACAGTGTGTAAATAAAACTATTAGTTTTAGACAGCAATACTTGAAACCATTTAACTGTGTGCAAACAATAAATAGCAATACTTGAAACCATTTAACAGTGTGTAAATAAAACTATTAGTTTTAGACAGCAATACTTGAAACCATTTAACTGTGTGCAAACTATAAATAGCAATACTTGAAACCATTTAATTGTGTGTGCACAAATTAACTCATTTAAAAATGTTACCAACAAACTCTTCACTTAAAAATCATAAAAAAACCGTATATAAACAGGATTTGGCATTGAATAAACCACAAGGATTGATATGCCATTAAACAAAAAAACCTAATCTAACTTCTGCCAAAGTTGAGTTGCCTCTATCTTGGTATAGATGTAGGTCAGTTCACTGATTTTCTCTCTCATCCTGTGTCTAATGGCCAAATTCTCACAATTGCTTTTTAGCAACCCACTCATCTTTGAACTGCTGACTGGCCCTAGCTTGACCTGATCACCCTCTGTATTCAACTGGCAACCCTTAACTGCTGATCTCTCAGACTGATACAACTCCAGCCTCAAACTGGTAACAGTGTTATGTACTGACCCTTGACCGTGCCATCAATCAGAGAATCACCTGTGTAAATAAGCAGAAGAAGAAGCAGAAGCAAGTGGGTGTTATGAAAGAATATAGGCAGGTGCCGGCAGTTGAGTTAGTTGAGACAGGAGGGTCAGAGTGAGGGCCAGCTTGTAGATTGAGGGCTATGGCCCTCAGCGACCCCCGGTTGAGCAACCCCAGCCAAGATGCGGAAGAAGTGCTGCTATGGTGAAGAGAGGAAGTTGGGTCAATATAGCAGTCTGTCCCTGTCTCCACTCATCTCTCACACACCACAGAAACATTAACCTGTTGTTGTATATCCAACTGCCAACCCTTAACTGCTGATCTCTCGGACCGAAACGACTCCAGACTTAAACTGGTAACTGTATGTAAACTATTATTTAGTCTGTATATTTTTTTTTTTTAAGTAGAGGAATTATACTGTAAATTGAATTACCATGACCAGAAAATCCGACAAAACACTTACACGCAACATATGGAAACACTGGACAGCTGTTTCGACCTCATTAGGTCTCATCAGCAGTTTATACTGTGATCACCACTACTAGAGATTGAACCAGCGACCACAGAATGCAGAGTCGAAACTCTACCACTGACCACTAGTCCACATCGCACTCAAGTGATGCCAAATTAACTAGTCATGGCAATTGCACGGTCAATTAACCTGAATGTGTCTTGTAAGTTACATCCATACTCTTTACAGAGGACACGGTCACTCCCAGGGCCATGTCTTCCCAAGAGGATTAGAAATAAGAATTATAATTCCTCAACTTAAAAAAAAAAAAGAAAATGTACATCTATTTCCTTGCCCTTGAGGTTATAATAATTATGTAAATGTATATTTCCAATCCTCTTAGGAAGATGTGATCTCCAGTGGGGGTGATCATGGTATGCACTGCTGATGAGACCTAATAAAGTTGAAACAGCTATCCAGTGTTTCCATATATTGTGCACAAGTGTTTGCCAGAGTTTCTGGTCATGGTAATTCAATCAACAGTATTATATAGCCTTCCCAAAATTATTGATTTATGTGTGTTAATGTATTAAATCATAAACCATTTTCGGAGTTTTATAGAGTAGGCTCATTGGTCAAGTGGGTAGTGTTCACCAATGGTCCGGAAGACCTGGGTTCAATCCCAGGTCGCGTCATACCAAGGACTTTAAAAATGACACTTGATACCTCCTTTCTTAACACTCAGCAATATAAGGTATGTATCAAGGGTAAAGTGGAGCAATCCAGGGAAAGGAGTACCACCCTCCCCTATACCTTGGCGTAGTAGCTATTGAAAAGGGAGTTTTCTGGTCACCCTCGACTATGGTCGCCAACTTTATTTACTTAAAGAGTAGGAATCTGAGATAAAACCCAAAGCAAATTTAAAAGAAAAAAATCTCTGAAGCTATACAGATTCTACACTTTCATCCTAGGCAGAGTGTACAGATGAGGCAATATTGTTCTTCTGCCAGTACAGTCTCATTAGCTAACTGATATTTTCTAATGTTGATGTGCCATTAAACAAAGAAACGAAACCAAACCAAACCAGAAAGTTCATTAAACTTTTAAAAAAAAACTATTTTTCTAAATAAAGGTTTACTTCATTCACTTGAGAGGATCATTTTGTTTTATCTTTTTAGTTGAGTTCATTCATTAAGGGCTTTTTCACGCACGATATGGGAACATGTCTTTTGAGTTCAACCATTTCTTACTAATTGTCTAAATCAACAACAATAAAAACAAGGCCAGACAACTCATGATACTACAAGAATCCGTAATGAACCTATTATTGCTTTTAACAAATGTGTATTTTGAACTTACCTGTCCAGTCGCGATATCATACATTTTCAAAGTGTGGTCGTCACAGCCCATAGCAAGAACTGAACCTGGAAAGAAAGAGAGATTATAGTGGCACAATTTGAATAGCTCCAAGATAGCAAGCAAGTACGAAATTGTCAATAAATCCAACTTCTCAAAGAAAAAACAGGATTAAGGAAATTTAGAAGAAAGATAATATACACAAAAAAATACGATACATATATATTTACCTTGCACCTCTGCTAAAAAAATAAATAAATACTTATATGTATTTATAAACCCCTACACACAATCAAGATGTGACATAAAGCCAATGTTTTAAGTGGAGGTTTGAATTCAGTTTTCCTTTTCCTAGATTGGTTACCATACCAAAGTTAAAGAGACCAGTCTGGCCTACTATTTACCCATTGCTGGAGGGAGAATAGTTGGATGCATATCTTTCCTAAGGGTATAATCTCTATGTGAAATGCAAACAGCCTTGTTCAGGATTTGAACTTGGGATGCCATGTCAGTTTTCTATGATGATAACCATTACACCACAAGCATCTCCTTAAATACTTACATGGTGGGTACAAGTATAAACCAATCAAACTTTATCTATCTGCTTACATTAGAAATTTGAAAGCTATTGGCGTAAAGTTCTCAAGAACTACAATTTGTAACATTGTAAATTCTTTATCAATACCCTCACTGTATTATAATTACTAATATGATAAATATTTTCTCCTCATTATAATTAATAACTTAGAATCAGAATAATTTTTATTGATTTATGTAATTATCTGTTGTTTCTAAATTCCTGCGGAAAGAAATATGTATAAAGTACACGAATAAGAAGGTGAATTTTTAATAAAACAAATAAATTTACTGTCAAGAAAATTGTCATCAACACATGTTTTTTGCCCAGACATCTTTTATCCCTTTAGTGACCAATTATCTTTCCTGATTTGGAATCTTTGTTCAAAAAGTACTGAATTTAAATTCTAATTATCAAGTTGATCTAATTAATGGCTACCAACAAGCTTCAAGTAAAGTCAAAAGAGCAACTTGATATGAATAAAGGAAGTAATTGCACACATTTCAACTTTGCTGAACCCGCAGAAATTCCACAGCATAATTAGAAACTATTGCTATGGATTAAAGATCAATATGATATTTTTATTTATGAGACACACACACACACACACACATATACATATATATGTGGTGCATTCAATAAGTTCCCAGACTTTTTTGTACAGGCATTTAAAATTGTCGTGGACTCTTGAAAATTCAGTATCTTATTGCTATACATCTTATTAGATGACTGACCAATTTTTATGATTTCAGCTTCAAATCAACAGCTACAGCAGCAATTGGAATACACTCTACTAAAGCCTGATTGTCACAGCTGGTGAATTTCAAAAATGCAATCTCAACGTGAGCACACTTTAGAAGAACGATATCCAATAAAATTCTGTTTTAAATTTGGAAAAAATGCCACAGAAACGTATGGAATGATTCAGACTGCTTTTGAGGCATCTTGCATGAATCGAGCATCAGTTGTTGAGTGGCATAAGAGATTCAAGGAGGGCAGGGAGTCATGAGGAATGATGGGAGGTGTGGGAGGAGTAAGGAAGTCAATACACCAGAGGTGATTGGCCAAAGGGTTAGGGTTAGGGTTACTATATTAAGGTTTTAAGGGAGTTCAGGAAGAGATTCCTAGGGAAGAGGCCAGCACTCTTCAAACCTGGTCAGTGGCATTTCCACTAAGACAATGCACCAGTCCACAACTCCATTCTTGTCACAGACTATTTGACCAAGATGGGCATTAATACACTTCCTCAGCCTCCCTATAGTCCAGACCTTGCTCCCTGTGACTTTTGGTTATTCCCTAAGCTCAGAGGCTGTCGTTATGAGACAATTGAGGAGATGAAAGAGGCTGTGATGAAGGTCATTGACATGCTCACACGAGGACTTTCATGGGGCCTTCCAGAAGTTGTTGGAACGGTACAAGAAGTGCATTGTAGCTGGAGGAGATTACTTTGAAGGAGACAAGAGTTTCATGTGTGTACAATCAATAAAAGTGCCCATACAAAAAAAGTCTAGAAACTTATTTTATGATCCTCGTATATATATATATATATATATAATTTATGTGCATGCAATAAATTCTATTTCTTTAACTTGAGTGAAAACATTGTTGATAAACAACAAAAGTTAAAATGTCTTTACTCATAAGAAAAACGTAATAATAATGTTAATATGCACCAATATGATATTGCCAAGAAGAAAGTTGATAGCAGTTAGGATTGTTTCAGACCTAGATAATATATTTTGTAAATTTGTGTAAAGGATATTTGTGTGAGTACGTCTTAATGTACAGGGTGTCTTAAAATAGATATAACCCATTAATAGGATAAGGATTTATTATTGAGATAAGCGAAATGGCAGTCATTTGGGAGACATCCTGTTAAAAAAGTATCCTTTGAGCAAGTGATATCAAATCAATGTTTTTTAATTGTTATTATATTAGCTTCCAGGACATGCAATCTTTTTTTCTTAAAGTTTCTTGTCTCTAAATCATTATCATTTTAATAGGTTGCATCTATTTTGAGACAGTGGTGAATGATTTTGTCTCCAAATAAATAGTGACAAAAAATATTTTTTCCTTTCTTGTTCAAGGCATTGTGATCAAGGATTAATAGTTGTTATAGTATATTATTTCCAAATCTGAAACAAAAAATAACACATTATTATGAGTAGAGTTATTAGCTGTAAAATGGGCCCCATGTACACTGAGACACCCTATATTAGTAGTCACATGAGTCCCATGTATATTGAGGCACCCTATATTAGCAGTCACATGGATCTCATATATATTGAGACACCCTATATTAGCAGTCACGTGAGTTTCATGTATATTGAGGCACCCTATATTAGCAGTCACATGGATCTTATGTATATTGAGACACTCTATATTAGCAGTCACATGGATCTAATATATATTGAGACACCCTATATTAGCAGTCACATGGGTCCCATGTATATTGAGGCAACCTATATTAGCGGTCACATGGATCTTTTGTATCGTAAGACACTCCATATTAGCAGTCACACGGATCTCATATATATTGAGGCACCCTATATTAGCAGTCACATGAGTCCCATGTATATTGAGGCACCCTATATTAGCAGTCACATGGATCTTATGTATATTGAGACACTCTATATTAACAGTCACATGGATCTTATGCATATTGAGACACTCTATATTAGCAGTCACATGGATCTAATATATATTGAGACACCCTATATTAGCAGTCATGTGATTCCCATGTATATTGAGGCACCCTATATTAGCAATCACATGGATCTTATGTATATTGAGACACTCTATATTAGCAATCACATGGATCACATGTATATTGAGACACCCTATATTAACAATCACATGAGTCCCATGTATATTGAGACACCCTATATGTTATCTAGTGGCTTAATATCATAAAGGAATGAATGACCATAATGGTTTCTTTACAAAAATATAAGTCTCTGTATTCTTTCTTAAGGTCAAAACTTTGTAAGTGTGAGAGAGAGAGACAGGGAGTTGAATACAGACGGGCACAGACTGGTAGAGGACTGCTTTATTGATCTTTTCTCAACCCATGTTGTGATTCCATATTCAGGGCCTTACGTCTTTGCTTACTTGATGAGAGATACTCAACCAAGGATCGTTGTAAGCCACTACACCCCGGGCACCCACTGGCCACTCAGTGGTGTTCTCCAAATCTCTTGACTGCCTGATTGTGACTCTGAGACTAACTGTAACTAACACGAATACCTGTGTATATATAATTTCATAACTACATTTATGAACCCCTCTGTTCGGGCAGGATATGACACAAGGTACATAACAAGGGTAAAGTGGACCCCTCGGTGTTGTAGCTATTAAAAAGGGAGCCTTCAGGTTGCCCACGATGACATTTGCCAACTTTACTTATTTCTTTTTTGATTGTTCTAAATCTGTTTTGACCTTAGGTCATTGTCAGGAGAAGTTTTTGGGAAGAAATTTAAAAAAAATCTTTTGATCTATCTATCCTGTTTCTTATCTATCTATCTGTCTTTGTCTAAGTCTCTCTATCTATCTATCTATCTATCTATCGAACTTTGTCTAGTCTCTATATATTTCCATATACCTGAGAAAATAAGAAGACTGAATTGAAAATCAGGCTGACATATTTCACTATAGGAATAACATACATCAGAATGAATATTCCTATCCCAAAACCTGTCAATTTGATTTTCTACACTGTCTTCCTATAAAAATTAAAAAGTTACAG
This sequence comes from Sepioteuthis lessoniana, assembly GCA_963585895.1. Lineage (NCBI taxonomy): Eukaryota > Metazoa > Mollusca > Cephalopoda > Myopsida > Loliginidae > Sepioteuthis > Sepioteuthis lessoniana. Next base: position 53,956,623 of record OY757943.1, on the reverse strand, counting down.
TGGCTGAAACATTGTGATTAAGGCAACAGAGACAAAGAAACTGGTGTGCAATGTTTACTTACTTGTCGGATCAAAAGAAACTTTATTCACGGAAAAACTGCCAACTTCAAAACTGAACATGGTGGCCACTTTTCTAGTGTCCCATATCTTGACTGTACCAAGAGCATCACAAGAGGCTACCGTATCACCCTGAAAAAGAAGAAGTACAAGTAAAATGTTTTAAAAATTAAAAGGTTATATACGTCATTTAGTCTTTCAACAAAGATAAAAATTACTAAAAGTATTAAGAACTTATCTTACTTCCAGGAATTGTTCTGAAACCAAAAACTTAATCCAAGAGCATTAAGAATATTTATTAACTAGTTATCTAGTTAATTAGGAAAAAATTGTAAAGTTGGCAACCATAGTTGAGGGCCACCGAAAAGGCTCCCTTTTCATTAGCTACAACACTGTGGTGTAGAGGAGGGTGCTACTCCTTTCCCTGGATTGCTCCACTTTACCCTTGATACTTACCTTATAATGCTGAGTGTTAAGCAAGGCAGCATCAAGTACCATTTTTTTTAGTCTTTGGTATGACTTGACCTGGGATTGAACCCTGGACTCCTGGAGCATTGGTGAACACTCTACTCATTAGGCCAATTAGTTAATTAGGTTGTAAATATCAAATAATTAAGAATTTGATATCTATCTGATAAAATAAAACAGGATTTCTTCTAGGCAACGGTTGTGTCAGTACTACTGTAAGATGCACCACATAGACACGGACAAAATGTATAAAGAAAAAGCTAGACAGGAACTCTACAAGAATGCTATGAACTATATTGAATAAATCCTGTATGCAACACCCGACCAAACAACAGCTGTACAGCCACTTACCTCCTATCTCTAAAATCATCCAAATAAGATGTGCAAGACATGTGAGACACTGCTGGCAAAGTAAGGATTAACTCATAAGTGACATTCTCCAACGGACTCCTTCTCGTGGATGTGGATGTGAAAGAGTTGGCCAACCCACAAGAACTTACCTACAACAGCTCTGTGCAGACACAGGATGTAGACTGGAATACCTGCCAGGAGTGATGAACAATAGAGACGGATAGCAAGAGAGAGAGCCAGGGAAACCTGTGCAAGCAGTGCAAGCTGATGATGATGATTAGTAAACTACTAGGGTGGGAAACCAAGTGAGGACATAATTTAGCACAAGGCCAGAAGTATAGTACACCCAGTGAGAATAAACCTCACTAATGGTGGTCTGCAAGCTCACTAATTACATGTGAGATGATGTAATTACTGACTAACTTAGCTCAATTAACACAAAACCTAAAAATACAAAGCACCCAGTGAGAATCAAACTCACTATTGATTAGTGGTCTTCTAGCAGAGCATACTAACCATTATTGTAGCAATTTAGAAAAATTGCCCTGTTGGTCAGGGTTAGAATACACTGGCTATACCCCGTGAAGTAATGGTTATCGTCGTAGGAAATGGACACGGTGACACGAGTTCAAATCCTGGACGAGACTGATTGCATTTCACATAGCACTAATACCCTTGGGAAAGGTATGAATCCAATTATTCTCCCTCAAGCTATGGGTAAATAGTAGGGCAGACTGATTTCTTCAGCCATGATGAGGCAACTAGTTTAGGAGAAGGAAAACTCTGAATTAAAACCTGTTAAACTCCGCTTAAAAATTGACCTTGTGTCATATCCTGCATGCGGAGGGGTTGGTAAATATGATACCCCTTGCAGATAGGGTAAGACCTGCCCTAAAAGGGGGTATCCTGGGCATGACACTAAAATGCATTTGGTGGTGTGGTTTCAGTTTGGGAGCTCTGGGGAGTGTGGAGTACTCCTTCATTGACATTACTCCCAGGTCCACTTGAATCCAGTATTGTAGTACTTGATAATCTTTCATCATTATTTACTTGAAAGAATATAATTGTTTCAAATACTTGAATAGATATGACTATTTGCCTTGCCCAGTTGGCTGGGGCTGTAGAACACACCGAATGCATCTTTACAGAAGGGTAATACTCCACCCCCTAAAACGTGTCCTGGATATAACAATAAAAATCTGATGGTGAAGTTCCAGTAATGCTGGAGCTTTGAGGAATATGGAGTACCCCTTCATTGACATCACTCCCAGGTCCACTCTGGCCTGGAGTGGTAGTACCTCATAGGGTTCTATCTATGGGTCAAATAAAACTAAACTGTGTTGGTTGAGAGGGGACTGTTTTTGCATTTAAACTGTGTATTTATGCTAAACTAAAGTGGTTGAAATAGAATTGTTTTGACAATTAAACTGTGTATTTATGCTAAACTGAATTATTTGAAATCGAACTGTTTATCCATTTAACACTGTGTATTGCCCAGTCGGCTGTGACAGCAGAATACACTGACTGCTTTTCTGTAGAAGGCTGATGAACCTCCCCATCAGTAATGCTGGAGCTTTGGGGAATGCAGAGTACCCCTTTATTGCCATTGCTTCCAGGTCCACTCTGGCTCAGAGTGGTAGCACCTGATAGGGTCCTATCTATGGGTCAAATAGAACTAAACTGCGTACTTATGCTAAATTGAATTGCTTGAAATAGAACTGTTTTGATATTTAAACTATGAACTTATGCTGAACTGAATTGCTTGAAATGGAAATGTTTTTGACATTGAAACTGTACTCATGCTAAACTGAATTGCTTGAAATAGAACTGTTTTGACATTTAACTGTGTGTAAACAAAAGCTATACTTATAGTAAACTGAATTGTTTGAATTAGAACTGTTTGATTAAACTGAATAGCTAGAAATAGAAATGTTTTTAGACAATTAAACTGTGTACTTATGCTAAACTGAATTGTTTGAAATTTAAATAATTGTTTGTATAAAAATGGATTTAGCATTAAATAACCTATAAAGGTTGATATGCCATAAAACCCAAACAAACAAACAATTGTTTTAAATACTTGAAAGTATATGATAGTTTAAAATATCTATAAATATGCTAACTATATTTCTACTTTATAGATCATCATTATCTCCATTCTTATAAAACACTGATTCCTTTGACTTTCTTACACCATCTAACCCGATTAGCCAACATGCTTGGAAAGTCCTCTAAACGTTATCCAGTGTCCATACAGAGCTGAGGAATGCTGTGTCCATTTGTAAGAGTCCATAGGAAAATGTCGCTCATGCGTTTGTCCTTACTTCTCCTGCAGGGCTCAGCACATCTTGCTTGTCTTACCTAGATGGATTGTGAGATGGGAGATAAGTGGCCATAAAACAGCTGTTCTGTAGAGTGATGCTTCCAAGATTTGTTCAGAACTCTTATGTGATTTTCATCTATAATGGTGCTCTACAGAAGCACAAAAACAATGGTTCGCTTACCCTATGGAGTTTCAAAGGTAATTTATGATATTGTTTGCTATTTTACTCTATTCTGGGTTATTCTATTCTTACCCCACGTTATCTTGCTGGTTTAACTTCTTGGATATGAAGGCTGTAAAGGAATTATATGAAAGAAATGAAATGAAATGGTAGAATCTCCCAATCAAGGAGTTAAAATGTGTTAGTCATTCTTGGGTATATATGTCCAAATTTGGTATTTAAAGCATTAACAACATGTCAGACGCTTTTGGGAGATATGTCTAAATCTGGTGTTTTCAGTTGTAGTCATTAAGTCCTTTGCATGGTGTCTAAACTGTGATTCTGATGAGTTCATTATTCGGTGTTTTTAGTCGTGGGTCGTTAGTAAAAGAGCCAGCTGCTATTAGTGGAAAGATTAGCAAACGCATCGTCTAGAGACGGATGCAGGGCGCCTTCCACCACTAGCAAGAAAGATTTAGGTGTTGTCACTCCGCTGGTCACTGATGAAAAAGAACAAGATTCTTTCTTTTGTCGGGATGGTTCCTTTTCTTTGCACACTCTTCCTGTCAGGGGCTTCTGGGAGTTTCTGCATATTTCTAATAATTATTTTTAATTTTATTTAATTTTTTTTATTTTTCTATTCTCTACAACCCGATGGTGACTCTATTTTCTTTGACATTGTCGCTAGAGCCTTGCAGGGAGATACATTAGCCACATTTTGATACGATAAGTAAATAAACTGGCAACTGTAATCAAGGGCAACCAGAAGGCTGCTTTTTCAATAGCTACTACACCGAGGTGTAGGGGAGGGCACTACTCCTTTCCCTGGATTGCTCCACTTTACTCTTGATTCATACCTTATATTGCTGAGTGTTAAGAAAGGAGGTATCAAGTACCATTTTTAAAGTCTTTGCTATGACGCAACATGGGATTGAACCTAGGTCTCCTGGACCATTGGCAAACACTCTACCCACTAGACCAAGGAGTCGGTTCAAATTACAAAAACTCTAGTGTGATTTTTATCAATAATGATGCTCTACAAAAGCAATCGTTTTTCTCTCTACTCCCACCCCAATAGTGACACCGATTCCTTGGATGTAGTCACTGGAATCTTTCAAGGAGATACATTAGCACCAATTCTATTCATAATCAGCCAAGATTATCTTCTACGAATGTCAGCAGATCCAATGAAAGAAAATAGTTCCAAACTAAAAAAGGCAACAAGCAAAGAATATCAAATAGAAAATTTACAGGTACTGTAGATAAACTTGAAATAAATTTTTTTTGGCACAGAGTTGAAATACTGTAAAACAAACCAAACGTAACAATGTTCTGGTAGCATAGTTAGTTAACCATTACATCATTCAAGGTAACCCGTTGTCATTTACTAAGGCCAGAAGTATTGGTTTAACATGAAATTGGTTGAAATTTGTATTTTTCATTTTTGTTTAAGTGAATATTTTACCTTATTGTTAATTCTTGCATTATTGACACAATGTTCATGGCCATAGAAAGTCTGTCCACATAAGCCCTAAAAGGAAAAAAAAAAAAATCCAGTTATACAAGATCATATTTATTAATAGATAATGTTTGAAAACGTTTTCACACAAATATATAAAAGGGTGTTGCTTAGATGGTTGGGAATTTTGTAAAACCACCCCACCTAATGAGTAAACAAAATTTTTCTCAAAAATAAAAAAGATATAATTTGCCTGTAAAAATGAGTGACTTAACAAAATGTTCAGTTTTTATATTCTGGTTTATTTTTTGTCTGTTATTTTAACATTGAATTTATCTTTGCTAATTATATAAGTCTTATTGATCCTAATTCACTGTGTTTTAAAACAATCAACAGTGATTTAACACTGAATTAAAGATTTTTAATAGAGTTTGGAAATAAATAATACCTAATAATATATATAAGAGGTGTACTTATTTTTGGACTGCTACATATTCCTATTTTGGTAATAAATAGTACCTAATAATATATATAAGAGGTGTACTTATTTTTGGACTGCTACATATTCCTATTTTGGTAATAAATAGTACCTAATAATATATATAAGAGGTGTACTTATTTTTGGACTGCTACATATTCCTATTTTGGTAATAAATAGTACCTAATAATATATATAAGAGGTGTACTTATTTTTGGACTGCTACATATTCCTATTTTTGTTTAGAGAGTTTCAATGCTGTAGAGTTTGGTAATAAATAATACCTAATAATATACATAAGAGGTGTACTTATTTTTAGACTGTTACATATTCCTATTTTTGGTTAGAGAGTTTCAATGCTGTAGAGTTTGGTAATAAATAATACCTAATAATATACATAAGAGGTGTACTTATTTTTAGACTGTTACATATTCCTATTTTTGGTTAGAGAGTTTCAATGCTGTAGAGTTTGGTAATAAATAATACCTAATAATATACATAAGAGGTGTACTTATTTTTGGACTGCTACATATTCCTATTTTTGGTTCGAGAGTTTCAATGCTATAGAGTTTGGTAATAAATAATACCTAGTAATATATAAGAGGTGTACTTATTTTTGGACTGCTACATATTCCTATTTTTAGTTAGAGAGTTTCAATGCTGTAGAGTTTGGTAATAAATGATACCTAATAATATATAGGGGGTGTCCTCGTGGTGTAATGGTTAAAGTGATGGACTACGGAATCGTAGTACGCGAGTTCATATTCCAGTCGCGCCATTACGTTCACTTTCAGGCAAATACCCTTGGGAAAGATATGAACCCCCTTATCCTCCCAGCTATGGGTTAAATAGTACCACTACTGTTCTTCTAGGAGAATGGCTTTGGCATTAAATAACCTAAAAAGAGTTGATATGCCATTAAACAAAGAAACCAAACCAAACCTAATAATATATATAAGAGGTGTATTTATTTTTGGACTGCTACATATTCCTATTTTTGTTTAGAGAGTTTCAATGGTGTAGAGTTTGGTAATAAATAATACCTAATGATATATATAAAAGGTGTACTTATTTTTGGACTGCTACATATTCCTATTTTTGGTTAGAGAGTTTCAGTGCAGTAGATTTTGGTAATGAATAATACCGAATAATATCTTTCTTGATTGTATAATGTTTGACTAGAAAGAATAAAATCCCGTGGCCCAGTTGACCAGGTCTGCAGAATACACTGACTGCATCTCTAAAGAGGGGTAAGAACCCCCCAACACATGTCCTGAATATGACACTAAACAATCTTCTGAGGCTTCTGTAAATCTGGAGTGTTGGGGAATGCGACATATTCCTTTATTGTCATCGCTGCCTAGTCCACTCTGGCCCAGAGTGGTAGCACCTGATAAGGGTCCTATTTATGGGTCAAATAGAATTAAACTAAAATTGCGAACCTCTACTTTAGGAGCAGATATTTTAATGCTTCAACACAAAAAAAATGTTTGTTATGGATGGCAGCCTGTAATATATAAGGCTAAGGTTCTAGTGGTTGAGTTGGTCAGCAACTAAATATTCCTGGCCTTCAATGCAGCCCTTTGAAATAAGAAGGTGGTCGGAGGCCTGATCCAATCAACTGATTGATCATATCAACCCTAGACATATATTTCCCTGATTGAAACTGAGGTTCCTTCCTACTTGCAAAATTGCAGTGACCTATAACTAATTCCTTTCTTATTACGTTCACTCTCAGACAAATACCCTTGGGAAAGGTATGAACCCCCTTATCTTCCCAGCTATGAGTTAAATGGTACCACTACTGTTCTTCTAGGAGAATGGCTTTGGCATTAAATAACCTACAAAGCTTGATATGCCATTAAACAAAGAAACCAAGCCAAACTAATTTAGACTGCGTGCTTATGCTAAATTAAATTGTTTGAAATAGAACTGTTTTGACATTTAAACTGCATACTTATGCAAAACTGAATTGTTTGAAATCAAAATGTTTATATGTATAAAAATGGATTTGGCATTAAATAACCAACAATGGTTAATGTGCCATAAAACTAAACCAACTCAAACCAAAATGACTTTATTTGATGTTAAATGATCCAAAAAGTGCTGATGTGCTGTGAAACAAAACAGCCAATCAACCATAAAATCCTGGAATCTTTGGTTTTAAGAAAATTGACTTTCAATTAAAAATTGTTAGGGGTGTATGTAATATTTAATAATATCTGTTTGGATTGGATAATATTTCACTCAAAATAATAAAATCCTGGTATCGTTGGTTTAGAAAAAAACAACAACTTTTGATTAAAAAAAAAGGGTGTAGATATTAAATTCTGTCTGTCAGTCTGATGTAATCTCATATATACATATTTCTATATATGTTTAAATGAGCAATATTATATATATATATTTCTTTAAGAAAAAACAAAACCGGTTACATTAGGATTATAAATTTATTTCCATCCTGTTATATGTTTTTGATATAGATCAAAAACATGAAAAAAAATTAACAGGACTTATTCAGATCTTATGGATAAAATAATTCAGAATAGACACAGGAAAGAAGGGTGGGAGGGGATAGAAGAGGGGTGAAGAGTTTTTTTCTCATTTAGCCCGCTTCCGTTTTTTTTTCATTTTATTGCCGGTTGGAATTATATATCTTTTCCAGTTCAAACTGGGAATAGTTCAGTTCAAAATGGAAAAATTATTATAAGTATAAATATAAAAAATAACTGAACTATTCCCATTTTGAAATGAACTACTCCCATTTTGAACTGGAAAAGGTATAGTAAATTATTTTTTTTTAAACTCTAATTAATTTTGTTTTTTGTTTAATCCTAATGTGGCCGGTTTTGTTTTTTCTTAAAGAAATTATTGCTCTGTAATGTCAGTTACATTGAGCTCTTTACCAGAAAAATTTAAATGTTCACTGTTGAATGTTTATTTTTTTTGTCCTGATGGAATTACTACCAACTTCGGTTTAACTGGACCGAATAATCCTATATATATATATATATATATATATATAATTTTATCCTGATGGTCCAGAAAGATGAAACATAGGTAGATTTCTTCTGACCCATAAGGTATATATATAATGGGCTGATGACATCATGTCTGCTGTTGATGACTTTTTTGTTCAATGGGATCCAAGCAGTGCAACACTGATTGGAGAAGTGTGTGGACCGCAAGGAGGACTATGTTAAAAAATAAACCTTTTGGTCACATTCCATGAGAGTATTTTGGTCAGCCTATGAACTTTTCCGCTGCCCAATGTATATATATATATATATATATATATATATATAGGGGAAAATGAAATAAACAAATTGAACCTACCATAGATTTTATACATGAACTAGAAACTAACAACACCTTACCTTTCTTCGATATTTTACTAATAACTAAAAACAGCAAATTAGAATTTAAAGTTCGTAATAAGTACATTTTACTCACACCATTGTACCAAAATAAAAAAGTTGAATAATCATAGGTTTTTATCTTAGAGTTTTTAGGATTTGCACCCTCAAATTTTTAAATGATTTATTTGACTATATAGAAAATTCCATCGTAAACTTCAATATCCCGAGTCCTTTATACAACCCACTAAAATAAATCTCTCAAAATTCACAAATGTAAATCTTTTTGAAAATTTCTATCAATGAATTTTTCAAATATTAATTTATTACACGGATATATTATTTCACCTATTAATTCAACCACAACTCAAACCGTCTTGAAATGAAAACGGTCACTCGCACCTCAAAAATAATTAAGAATTTGAACAATAATAAGAATAACAATAGTCACATTTATGCTATCCAAGGTTTGGATTGCAATAAAAAAATACGTGGGTGAAACATTTTGTAACCTTCCAAAACGAGTTTACAAACACAAAAGGGACGAGATAAAAAGAAACATGAATAATGGTATAAGTAAGTAAAGTTAGCGACCATAGTCGAGGGTGACCCGAAGGCTCCCTTTTCGATAGCTTCTACACCAAGGTGTAGGGGAGGGCGCTACTCCATTCCCTGGATTGCTCCACTTTACCCTTGAACTGTACCTTATAATGCTGAGTGTTAAGCAAGGTGGTATCAAGTTCCATTTTTAAAGTCTTTGGTATGACTCGACCTGGGATTGAACCCAGGTCTCCCGGGCCATTGCCAAACACTCTAACCGCTGGGCCAAACTAATCACAACTTTAATTCTAAATATTTGAAAATGTTTGTTTTTTATATGGAATAAAAAATACCAGAAAATTATTGAATCGAGTATCATTTCTAACAACACAATTAAACAAAGACTTGGCTTTTTTCTTTACTTTGTCAAAAAATCACTTATTTGAAATAGCTTGGTTTCTCTAATTTTATAATAATAATGAGTTGATGATTAGTTTATAATATTAATAGGTTTGACGATTTGTAGTAATAAAAGAAAAAGGTTCATTGGTCTAGTGGGTAGAGTGTTCACCAAAGGTCCGGGAGACCTAGGTTCAATCCCAGGTCGTGTCATACCAAAGACTTTAAAAATGGTACTTGATACCTCCTTGCTTAACACTCAGCAATATAAGGCACATATCAAGGGTAAAGTGGAGCAATCCAGGGAAAGGAGTAGCGCCCTCCCCTATACCTCGGTGTAGTAGCTATTGAAAAGGGAGCCTTCTGGTTGCCCTTGACTACTGTCGCCAACTCTACTTACTTAGTAATAATTGTAATAGTAATATTAATTGTATTGATAATCCTTAATATATCTATAATACTGGGTATGATTTTATTTATAAAACTAAAGATCTGAGGTTTAGTAATAATATGAATATTATAATAATGTGTAAGATATAATTGTCACCTTGAGGATATATAATATTTTGTTGCATTTGTCTATAATTTTCGATAATAGTCTTAACAGTAACTGGTATAATTTTTATTTTTACATTTAATGTGATCAATTATATTGAATAGAATAAAAATATTGGTATGACAATTTTTTTTAGTTGTTTTGATAAAATAGTATTAATATACAATACAATATTATATAATATAATTTCATTTTTGTTAAGAGATTATTAATTCCCACGTAAATTGTTTATAGTTGATAATTTTCTCTCCCAAAATCAATTTGTTCCTTTATTCTATATTTTTTTACTTATTTCCTTCATTTGGGCTTAGAAGTTTGTTTGCCATTACATAAAACGAATAAGTGGAAAGGAAAGAGAAGTCAAAAATTGATACATCTTGATACAGGAATTAAATGTCATTTGTCAACCAGACAAGAAAAACAAATTGTCTGGTCTTTACTTAATAAAAATGAAATTTAGGTTAGAGAGATAGGGTGGCCGAATTTTGTGGGTTTTCAAAATCTTCTTAAAAATTTTCTCATTACTTTTTTGTCTGAAAGCTAAAAAATAATCTTATTGCTCAGGGTATTTCTGTTGATACAGTCGAGCAAGTTGACTCAATTTGCAAGATTTAATGGCCAACATACAACAAAGCCATCAAGAACTTTGAGAAAAACCATCCTCAGCAACTCAAAGAAGGTGAAAAGTAGATTGGTCATGCTAGCTAATTCCTGCATGAACTATCTGCGGACTTGCATGCAAGTCAGTGGTTGGTTTGAAATGTCGTATGAGATACAGGCAAAAAAACTGATCAGAACTGCTTGGGTCTCATATGTTGAAACTGATGGGAAAGCCCATTGTATCTATATATATATATTGTGGAGGTGCCTGTGGTGTAATGGTTATTGTCATAGGAAATGGACACAGAAACATGGGTTCAAATCCTGGCCGAGACTGATTGCATTTCACATAGCACTAATACCCTCGGGAAAGGTATGAATCCAATTATTCACCCTTGAGCTATGGGTAAATAGTAGGGTAGACTAGATTCTTTAGCCTTGGTGGGGCAACTAGTCTAGGAGAAGGAAAAGTCTGAATTCAAACCTGTTAAACTCCGCTTAAAAATTGACCCAGTGTCATATCCTGCCCGAGTGCAGGGGTTGGTAAATATATATACACACACATATATATATATATATATATATATATAAAGTCAGTAAAGGTGGTGACCTTAGTTGAGGGTGACTTGAAGGTTCCCTTTTCATTAGCTACTAGACTGAAGTGTAGGGGAGGGCACTACTCCTTTCCCTGGATTGCTCAACTTTACCCTTGATATGTACTTTGATATGTACCTTATAATGCTGAGTGTTAAGCAAGGCGGCATCAAGTACCCTTTTTTGAGTTTTTGGTATGATTTGACCTGGGATTGAATGCTGGTCTCCCAAGCCATTGGCGAACACTCTACCCAGCAGACTAATGAGCTGAGTGTCAACAACAATTATTAACTTTATTTAGTATTATCTTTCATCTTAACAGTTTTAGTTGCTTTTATCATGGTTGGTTTGGTTTGCTTGTTTGGGTTTTATGGCATATCAACCTTTATAGGTTTGTTGTATATTGACCTTCGACCCCGCCAAACATGCTATTCCAAAGACGCCGGAAGTGCATATTTCATTGGCGTGGGTGAGTCTGGCTGACAATATGGGACTAGGTAAAATCCTGCAGTACAGTCATAGACTGATGCACCAGAAGAGAGTGACCTGTGAACTGCATGACAGTTATTTCCGCTTGATGATGATCAAACATGCCATTCCAAAGATTGAGTGGCCGATTGAATTATTATATAACTCGGTGAAGACAGGAAGTCAGTGAGTTTGGAGACTAGTTTGGAGATCAGACCCATTGGTGACAAGATGCGGTAGAGAGAACAGCACTCAGCAGAAAGCTGGGCCCCCGGGCTTCCCGTTGAGCAGCCCTGGAGAACGAAAAAGACACAACACTGATGGCCATAAGAGTGGGGGTCAATATGTTGCAGTTCTGTTCAGTCTCGAACTCCCTCTCACACACAACACTTTCAAATAAAGTGAGAGGTACATATTTTTCTAAAAGAACTGTGTCACTTGACGTCTTCATTGTGTCGTTGTGTTCTGCATGAATCTGCATATGAGTATACAACAGGTTATTTAATGCCAAATTCTGGTTTTACTTATGTTAAACCTAAGATTTTTAAATGAATACTTTGTAGGTAATATTTCAGACAAGCAAAAGCTCATTTGTTTACAAATGATTAAATGGTTTCAATTCATCATATTCTTTAGTACAACCCTGTTTCTCCCAAAAAGATAGAATGTCATCTATGCTGACGTTCTAGAACAGATTGCTCAAATTATTGATTGTAAAAAATTGCTTTCTGACAAGAGCGAAAGCTCTACATTCTAAGGGAATGTTTCTAACAGTGCAAGGTGTTTGACATGTCAAATGCTGTGGTTGTTGTTCTTGTTTGAGTATCTTGTGTCATCGACACAAGATATTTGATGAGAGCAAGTAACAGTACACAGTAAAAAGAATAAATAAAAAACACCCAGTGAGATACGAACTCCTATCCCCTTCTATCTTAGAAAGTCTGGTTTTAAATGACAGTTCTTTAAACAGACAATAAGTTTCTATTGTAACGAAGAATAAAAACTTGTAAATAAGACACTTTAAAAATCTGTACCTCTGATATGCAGAAATTAATTTGCAGTCATTTCTTTCCACCATAAAATGACATGGATGAAATACAGAATTAATTTAGGGAAAGACCAATGTCAGAAATATGCAAATAATCTAGAGTCAACAGCAGCTACTTGTGTCAAAATTTGGGAAGGTAAGATACATAGCTACTTGCTGCTGGATGTTAAGCATTTTTTGATATTTTTTGCCTGCTGTAAATGTACATATATATATATATATATATATATATATATATATATATATATATATATGAGGCTGTCTTGAGACATTTCAGCTTGTCCAAACTTGTCTAATAACTTGCTGCCAATATATACATATATATGTGTGAGTGTGTGTGTGTAGTTTGGCAGCAGTGTGTGTGTGTGTGTGTGTGTGTGTGTGTGTGTGTATGAGTAGTTCGGCAGTAGTCCTTAATTTAAGCACGCATGATTAAATAACTAAGACACACGTTGTCTCAATAATTTTATTAAGACCCTTTCACATTTCCTGACAAGTGCTTTTGTTTTGTGTTGGAGTTGGTAGAGGAATTTCCCCGGGAGAATTTCGGTAAATTCCTCTATCAACTCCAATCTAAAACTAAAGTACATGTCAGGAAACTTGAAAGGATCCTAATCAAATTACATTGACAAAATGTGCCTCTATTATTTATTATTTAATCAAACTTATATATATATATATATATATATATATATATATATATATATATATGCTTGTCTGTTTATATATCTATCCACCTTATAATCTATCCAATTCTCTTCAAGTCATTCTATTTTATACACACACACAGATATAAATACACACACACACACACAAACACACACACATATAAATACACAAACACATATAAATACACACACACACACACAAACACACACACATATAAATACACACACACACACACAAACACACACACATATAAATACACAAACACATATAAATACACACACACACACACAAACACACACACACACACACACAGATATAAATACACACACACACACACACACACACACACACACACACACAGATATAAATACACACACACACACACACACAGATATAAATACACACACACACACACACATATAAATACACAAACACACACACACACACACACACACACACACACATATAAATACACAAACACACACACACACACAAATACACACACACACACACACACATATAAATACACAAACACATATAAATACACACATACACACACACATATATAAATACACACACATATAAATACACGCATAAATACACACGCACACACATATAAATACACACACACACATAAATACACACATACAAATACACACACATATAAATACACACATATAAATACACACATAAATACATACGCACACACACATAAATACACACACACACACATAAATATACACACACATATAAATACACACACATAAATACACACACACACACATATATATATATAAATCCTGACTAAGATGGGAATGCCCTTGAGAGACACAAACGTACCAGCAATCTAAAATATTCATCCCCAAGTTATATCCAATTACCAATTTTATTATTCAAGTTTCTTTAACCTTTTCAAGTGTAAAAGTAAGTAAGGTTGGCCACCATAGTTGCGGGCAACCCGAAGGCTCCCTTTTCAATAGCTCCTACACCAAGGTGTAGGGGAGGGTGCTACTCAATTCCCCGGATTACTCCACTTTACCCTTGATCTGTACCTTATAATGCTGAGTGTTAAGCAAGGCGTCATCAAGTACTATTTTTTTAATCATTGGTATGACTCGACCTGGGATTGAACCCCAGTCTCCCGAACCATTGGTGAACACTCTACTCATTAGGCCTGGTTATCTAAAACTAAAATAAGAATTCTGAATTCAATAAAGATTTTTAGAAAAAAGTTGTTTCCTTCTTGATTAGGGTAAGATTTTTCCCCGCCCCCTTAATAAAGAAATGAAATACTTACAGTCCGAGCATCCCACATGGAGATTGTCTTATCTGAAGAACTAGTCAACAGAATATTGGAAAATGGTACAAACTCAATGCTGTTCACTGAATCAGTGTGTCCACGAAGAGTAAAACGACAACGCTGACTTGATTTACAAAGGAAAAGAAAATAGCGTATAAAAGTGAGAAAAATCATCACTAATTCAATCTTTGGGTAAGACATTATTAGACAATTTAAAAATAGACAAGTTAATGAAAAGAACTAAATGCTTTTCTCCAATATATATATATATATATATATATATATATATATTATAACAGTGCTGGTTGTCACAAAATCACTTTGTGGGTTTGTGGTGGACCAAGTGCAATATAATATGGAGAGTGCTCAATATCTAGAATAGACCTATTATATAATAATAATAATAAATAAATATATATTAGATATATATATTTAATGTCATGAAATTTACACTGCGACCCCTGGGTTTCATGGAGTTTTTGCAAAACAACAATCATCAGGCAGTAACAAAATTTTGTTAATTTGTTAATTTCATTTTGTTAACTGCCTGATGATTATTGTTTTGCAAAAACTCCATGAAACCCAGGGGTTGCAGTGTAAATTTCATGGCATTAAATATATATATCTAATATATATTCATTTATTATAATTATCATATTTACCCAACCCCTCCGCTTGGGCAGGATATGACACAAGGTCAATTTTTTAAGCGGACTTTAACAGGTTTGAATTTAGAGTTTTCCTTCTCTTAGACTAGTTGCCTCACCAAGGTTGAAGAACCTAGTCTGCCCTACTATTTACCCATAGCTGGAGGGAGAATAATTGGATTCATACCTTTCCCAAGGGTATTAGTGCTATGTGAAATGCAGTCAGTCTCGTCCAAGATTTGAACTCGTGTCGCCGTGTCCATTTCCTATGACGATAACCATTACACTACAGGCACCTCCAAATCATTTATTATTATTATATAATAGTTCTCTCCGAGATATGAGCACTCTCCATATTATATTGCACTTGGTTCACCACAAAGCCACAAAGTGATTTAGTGACAATCAGTACTGTTATTATATATATATATATATATATATATATATAAATATATATATATATATATATATATTCAAAAAACAGCTTTAAACTGAGTGTGCATTCAAAAATACTTTAAGATATTTGAAAAGAAAAAAAATTCTCCGTAAGTGTGCAGGTAATACTGTTTTCTTCCCGTACTAAGTTAGGATTGGTTTAATTCAGAACTGTTGTGTTAAAAAAGTTATGCCGGTCATAATACCACAATGTATATTATCTTGGAGACTTCAAATAATGCATCTTATTTTCTGCGTTTGAGGCCCTCCTTATCACAAAATTCCAAACTGCATTGTGTGTACAAAATTTTACGCATGACTTTTATTCAACAAAACAGTTTTTAATCCAACTAATCCTAATTTTGTTTGGAAGAAAAACGATAATACCTGCACGTATTCTTCAGGCTTATGGTGAATTTTTTTTGTTTTCTTGCTCAGGTTTCTCCGCACTCAGACATGTTTCCTGACAGTTATTACCCAATGTCTGTTTTCTCATCAATACTTGTCTGTCATGGTATTTTATTCTCTGATGAGATGTGGCCAAACGGAAAAGTTCCCTTTTTAGAATTTTAAAATATCTAAAAAGTATTTTAAAATGTATACACTTTTTCAACCCGTTTTCAAATTTTGCAAGTACCACAGATTTATATATATATATATATATATATATATATATATATATAATAGACATTATTTAATCAAGTAAATCTGGAGTTGGGAACAATTCAAAGCAGGAACAATTAAAATATTCAAAAATAGGATATTAAATTTAAGTAATCTTGGTCAAGAGCTCAATGCAAATAAAATCCACAGAGCAAACTATTTTAAAAAAAAACAACAATCGGTCACGTTTAGATAATGAATTTTAACAGGATGGGAAAAAATTTATTATCTCAACGAGACTAGACTGATTGTTGTTTTTTTTTAAGTTGGGGGCAGTTGGTTGGGTTTTATAGCATTTTAACCTTTGTAGGTTATTTAATGCCAAATCCATTCTTATACAAACAATCAGTTCTATTTCAAACAATTCAATTTAGCATAAGTACACAGTTTGTCAAAAACATTTCTATTTCAAGCTATTCAATTTATCAAACAGTTCTAATTCACCTAATTCTGTTTAGTATAAGTACAGAAGTTCTATATTAAACAATTCAGTTTAGTGTATGTACAGTTTTAATGTCAAAAACAGTTCAATTTCAAACAATTCAGTTTAGCATAAGCATGCAGTTTAAATGTAAGTACTGTTTAATTGTCAAAAATATTTATATTTTAAGCTATTCAGTTTAGTCAAACAATTCAGTTTAGCATAAGTATGCTATTAGTTCTATTTAACCCATAGATAGGGCCCTATCAGGTGCTATCACACTAGGCTAGAGTGGACCTGGGAGCAATGGCAATGAAGGGGTACTCCGCATTCCCCAAAGCTCCAGCATCACTGGAACATCACTATCAGACTGTTTAGTGTCATATCCAGGACACTCATTAGATTAGGTTTGGTTTGGTTTGTTGGTTTTATGGCATATCAACCTTTGTAGGTTATTTAACGCCAAATCATTTTTATGTAAATAATCTGTTCAATTGAAAACAGTAAAGTTTAGCATAAGTACACAGTTTAATTGTCAAAACATTTGCATTTCAAACTATTCAAGCAGTTATATGTAATAATTCAGTTAAGTGTAAATACAGTTTTTAATGTCGAAAAACAGTTCTATTTCAAATAATTCAGTTAAGCATAAGCACACAGTTTAAGTGTAAGTACGGTTTAATTGTCAAAAACATTTCTATTCAAGCCATTCAGTTTACTCAATTCAGTTTAGCATAAGTATGCTGTTAGTTCTATTTAACCCATAGATAGGGCTCCGGGCTAGAGTGGACCTGGGAGCAATGGCAATGAAGGGGTACTCCGCATTCCCCAAAGCTCACCATCAGATTGTTTAGTGTCATATCCAAGACACTCGTTGGAGGGGGGGGTCTTATCCTTCTGCAGAGGTGCAGTCAGTGTATTCTACAGCCCCAGTCGGCTATAGTGATGTGAGACCATTAAAAAAATATGATGATGTAGCTTCACACCAAGTGGAAAGAGTTTCAGAAGTGCTTTGACTAATTGAAAACACACAATAAGTGTGCTGAAGGCCAAGGAGATTATTCGGAAGGAAATTAATGTTTTGTTCATTGTTTATTTCTGTTTTGGTAAATACAGCTTCAGTTTTGATACTTTTTGAACACACTTTGTATACTTCTTTTTTCCTTACCTGTGCAGATCCCAAACTTTGCCAGTACCGTCTCGGGAAGAAGAAGCAACAAAATCTCCTGTCCAATGCCAAGTACAGCTCCAAACTGAGAAAAAAAAATGTGTGTATATATATATAGTTACTTCTATCCATAGAATAGCAGGATTTCTTATCAGGGTTTACTCCCCTAGATCTAGTTGAGTTTTGGATTCAGAGTTTTTCCTTCTCTTAGAATAGTCACTCTACTAAGGTAACAGAGGCCAGCTACCCTGCTATCAAACCCATATGTACAGGTATTTGTTGTGCACCCCACCAAATAGGCAAGTGTGGTATAAAGCCTTTTTTTTAAGGTGGGTCCAGGTGCAGGACTGTAGCCTAGACATGTGTGACGGCAAATTGACTAAAATCCCAAAACGGGACTTTTATTTTCGCACGGGTGAAGACGGGGCAGGTTGGCACTTGATCCCCTATGTAATAAGTCCTCGTTCAGACTTTTTCTCTCAGGCATATAAGAACTGGCATATTATGTGAGGGACTAATTTAGGGCCAAACTGACCGCCGCTGGCAAGGGGTTCCAAATTTCACACTATCCACACACCCACCAGGCCGCTTTCACTTCCTTCCCCAAGATAATGGAAGAATATGGACCTATAGGTTTTAGTCGTAATAATATTATATTGTAGTAGTCGCAACTCCGGTTTCCCATGTGATATTTTAAAGGAATTAATAGGACAATTCTAAGCAAGATAACATAAGGCGAATAGAACCTGAAAAGGAAGCATGAAATAACAAATTCATAGAAGATACGGCAAAGAACAACTTAGACCACGTGGTAACATGAAAATATATGATTCCTTTACAACAGTTATATACACTTTCAAAGTGTCAAAACATATAATAATTGGACAGTCCACGAATATAAATGTCTTTTCTTGACTTTTGTTTTTCTTCAAATTGAGAGAGAGAGAGTGGTATACAAAATTTGGGTATAAAGGAGAAATGGCCCCAAAGTTACTTATCTTATTTTTTGACGGGGTTCACTGGAGAATCTTTCTTCTTTCACGGGCTACTAGACTTTATTCTATTTTTTTACACTGGCTTGAAGAACCTGGGGTCCCTCGTGTCTCAGATATTCTTTTGTCTTCAACCCGGAATACTGGCTATGGTTTGTCTGCCCGCTACGAACCCTGCTCAAAAACTCACTTTCTTATTACTTACTTCCGCTGAGGGGAGGGAGTCCCACTTCCGTTTTGGGGTCCCAGCCAATCATTTGGCTTCTCTCTCCCTCCCCTTCCGGTGTCCGGCGACCTGAGGTTACTAAGTACCAACACCTGTTGATATCCCCTCTGTGACCCACATTCTCTCTTAACGGCCACTTTTTTGACGGCTAGATACTGTTAATTCAAACATGGGGAGTAGTAATTTTATCTCCTCCTCCCAGTGGGATATCGCGTGACACATGCCTGGAATTCCCAAAATGCCTCGGGCCCTATCAGTATTCCCCTAAAAAGGGGTGCCTCAGACTGCACAAGTGTAGGACAACCAGCTAGAACTTATCTCCAAGAGCTCTGTACGGACACAGGATGTAACCTGAAAGACCTGCCGAAAGCGATCGATGATAGAGACGGATAGTGAGAGAGAGTTAGGAACTCTGTGCGAGTCAGTGTCACTGTAAGGCAAGTGAACTTTGACCTTTGTGTCTTTGTACTGCATCATTAATCAAAGTTCTTTTAAATTCATGTGACACCTGCTGATAGATATATATTTACCGACCTTGCTGCACCAGCTGGACGTGACATAAAATCAATTTAAAGAGGAGTTTAACAGATTTGAATTCAGAGTTTTCCTTCTCCTAGACTGGTTACCATAACAAGATTAAAGAGCCCAGTCTACTTTACTACTTATTCAGAGCTTGAGGGAGAACAATTGAATTCATATCTTTCCCAAGGTTATCAGTAGTATTTAAAATAAAAACAGGCCCTGTCCAGGATTTGAACTTCAGGCACTGGGTCCATCTCCGATGATGATAACCATTATGCTACAGACACCAGCTGATTGTCAACTTTACTTTTACTTATAAATTAATTAGCCGTGCATTGAGCATTATATATATATATATATATATAATTATATATTAATACAATATATTCTTTACAGATTATTAAGTCTATTCATATATCAAATTAAGTCTAATGTAAAGTTGGACAGGTTTCGATCCCAGCTTCAAGCATCCCACGTGTCTAGCCACACTGAAGAGTTGTGATACAACAAAACAGTCTGTCAAAAACAGTTCCATTTCAAACAATTCAGTTTAGCATAAGCATGCAGTTTAAATGTAAGTACAATTTAATTGTCAAAAACATTTCTATTTCAAGCTATTCAGTTTAATCAAACAGTTCTATTTCCAACTATTCAGTTTAGCATAAGTATGCAGTTGTTCTATTTAACCCATAGATAGAGCCCTATCAGGTACTACCATTTTGGGCCAGAGTGAACCTGGGAGCAATGGACATGAAGAGGTACTCCTCATTCCCCAAAGCTCCAGCATCACTGGAACCTCACCATCAGATTGTTTAGTTTCATATCCAGGACACTCATTTAGGAGAGTCTTACCTCTCTGCAGAGGTGCATTTGGTATATTCTACAGCCCCAGCCGTTAGGTCAACCTGGGATTGAAGCTCTGTCTCTCGGGCTATTGGCAAACACTCTAAGCTGAGGCCAATGGGCTGGTTATATATAAACAGCCCATATATATATATATATATATTATGAAAGAAATATAGTAGGAATGTTGCAAAATGGCCCTGTTAACTTTCATACTGACAGTTGTTAGTTTGTGTAAATCTGCTAAAATTCTATCATTCCATCTCCAAGCCAGGTGTGATTTACCTGCTAATTGGTGATCCTTGAAAGTGTGTACACATTTGTGTTTTGCAAAGTTCCATATTTGAGGGTTGTGTCACCACTTGAGGTTACTAATTTTGTTCCCCTGAAAAAACAAAGACAAGAAACAATTATTTGATCATTGGGCAAAATGCAGAAAATAAAGTAAAATTCGAAGATTCTTAATTTCAAAACTATCCAGCAGACAGATCAAATTGCTGGGATTCTTCCACCACTTAACTATACAAATAAGTGTGAATCTTCTCTGGAGTATCTATGAGGGTAACCCAGGAAATTTCTAAAAATTTGGTTGACATGGAATGATCCATCAATATATATATATAATATATATATATATATAGAGAGAGAGAGAGAGAGAATTATATGAATCAATTAAGATAGATAATGAGAGAATGAGACGAATAGATTGGTATGAACAAGCACTTATAGATAGACAGAGAGATATGAATAAATTAATTAAGATAGATATGAATAGAATGAGATTGATAGATAAAAATTTATATATATATATATATATATATATAGAGAGAGAGAGAGATATGAATCAATTAAGATAGGTATTGACAAAATGAAATAAATTGGTTAATATGAACAGAATGAGATAGATTTTTGAATAAAAACTTATAGAAACACACACAACACACACACACACACACACACACACACACACACACACACATATATATATATATATATATATATAGAGAGAGAGAGAGAGAGATGAATGAAATAAGATAAGTATTGACAGAATAAGATAGATAAAATTTACAAACATATATATATATATAGTGAGAGAGAGAGAGAGAGAGAGATGAATGAAATAAGATAAGTATTGACAGAATAAGATAGATAAAATTTACAAACATATATATATTATATATAGTGAGAGAGAGAGAGAGAGAGAGAGAGAGAGAGAGTGATATGAACAAATTAAGATAGGTATTGATAGAATGAGATAGAGAGATAGGTATTAACAGGCTTTTATAGATAGACAGATAGACATGAATAAAATATAAACAGAATGGAGGTGCCCGTGGTGTAATGGTTATCGTCGTAGGAAATGAACATGGCAACACGAGTTCAAATCCTGGACGAGACTGATTGCATTTCACGTAGCACTAATACCTTGGGAAAGGTATGAATCCAATTATTCTCCCTCCAGCTATGGGTAAATAGTAGGGCAGACTAGGTTCTTCAGCCTTGGTTAGGCAACTAGTCTAGGAGAAGGATAACTCTTAATTCAAACCCGTTAAACTCCGCTTAAAAATTGACCTTGTGTCATATCCTGCCCAAGCGGAGGGGTTGGTAAATAGGATAAACAGAATGAAATAGATAGATAGATAGATAGATAGATAGATAACAGACTGAGATAGATAGATAGGAACAGAATTGGA
>OY757943.1:53930085-53933986 GCA_963585895.1 Sepioteuthis lessoniana | reverse complement strand
GTCAACAGAATATTGGAAAATGGTACAAACTCAATGCTGTTCACTGAATCAGTGTGTCCACGAAGAGTAAAACGACAACGCTGACTTGATTTACAAAGGAAAAGAAAATAGCGTATAAAAGTGAGAAAAATCATCACTAATTCAATCTTTGGGTAAGACATTATTAGACAATTTAAAAATAGACAAGTTAATGAAAAGAACTAAATGCTTTTCTCCAATATATATATATATATATATATATATATATATATTATAACAGTGCTGGTTGTCACAAAATCACTTTGTGGGTTTGTGGTGGACCAAGTGCAATATAATATGGAGAGTGCTCAATATCTAGAATAGACCTATTATATAATAATAATAATAAATAAATATATATTAGATATATATATTTAATGTCATGAAATTTACACTGCGACCCCTGGGTTTCATGGAGTTTTTGCAAAACAACAATCATCAGGCAGTTAACAAAATTTTGTTAATTTTGTTAATTTCATTTTGTTAACTGCCTGATGATTATTGTTTTGCAAAAACTCCATGAAACCCAGGGGTTGCAGTGTAAATTTCATGGCATTAAATATATATATCTAATATATATTCATTTATTATAATTATCATATTTACCCAACCCCTCCGCTTGGGCAGGATATGACACAAGGTCAATTTTTTAAGCGGACTTTAACAGGTTTGAATTTAGAGTTTTCCTTCTCTTAGACTAGTTGCCTCACCAAGGTTGAAGAACCTAGTCTGCCCTACTATTTACCCATAGCTGGAGGGAGAATAATTGGATTCATACCTTTCCCAAGGGTATTAGTGCTATGTGAAATGCAGTCAGTCTCGTCCAAGATTTGAACTCGTGTCGCCGTGTCCATTTCCTATGACGATAACCATTACACTACAGGCACCTCCAAATCATTTATTATTATTATATAATAGTTCTCTCCGAGATATTGAGCACTCTCCATATTATATTGCACTTGGTTCACCACAAAGCCACAAAGTGATTTAGTGACAATCAGTACTGTTATTATATATATATATATATATAATATATATATATATATATATATATATATATATATTCAAAAACAGCTTTAAACTGAGTGTGCATTCAAAAATACTTTAAGATATTTTGAAAAGAAAAAAAATTCTCCGTAAGTGTGCAGGTAATACTGTTTTCTTCCCGTACTAAGTTAGGATTGGTTTAATTCAGAACTGTTGTGTTAAAAAAGTTATGCCGGTCATAATACCACAATGTATATTATCTTGGAGACTTCAAATAATGCATCTTATTTTTCTGCGTTTGAGGCCCTCCTTATCACAAAATTCCAAACTGCATTGTGTGTACAAAATTTTACGCATGACTTTTATTCAACAAAACAGTTTTTAATCCAACTAATCCTAATTTTGTTTGGGAAGAAAAACGATAATACCTGCACGTATTCTTCAGGCTTATGGTGAATTTTTTTTGTTTTCTTGCTCAGGTTTCTCCGCACTCAGACATGTTTCCTGACAGTTATTACCCAATGTCTGTTTTCTCATCAATACTTGTCTGTCATGGTATTTTATTCTCTGATGAGATGTGGCCAAACGGAAAAGTTCCCTTTTTTAGAATTTTAAAATATCTAAAAGTATTTTAAAATGTATACACTTTTTCAACCCGTTTTCAAATTTTGCAAGTACCACAGAATTTATATATATATATATATATATATATATATATATATATATGACATTATTTAATCAAGTAAATCTGGAGTTGGGAACAATTCAAAGCAGGACAATTAAAATATTCAAAAATAGGATATTAAATTTAAGTAATCTTGGTCAAGAGCTCAATGCAAATAAAATCCACAGAGCAAACTATTTTAAAAAAAAACAACAATCGGTCACGTTTAGATAATGAATTTTAACAGGATGGGAAAAAATTTATTATCTCAACGAGACTGATTGTTGTTTTTTTTTAAGTTGGGGGCAGTTGGTTGGGTTTTATAGCATTTTAACCTTTGTAGGTTATTTAATGCCAAATCCATTCTTATACAAACAATCAGTTCTATTTCAAACAATTCAATTTAGCATAAGTACACAGTTTGTCAAAAACATTTCTATTTCAAGCTATTCAATTTATCAAACAGTTCTAATTCACCTAATTCTGTTTAGTATAAGTACAGAAGTTCTATATTAAACAATTCAGTTTAGTGTATGTACAGTTTTAATGTCAAAAACAGTTCAATTTCAAACAATTCAGTTTAGCATAAGCATGCAGTTTAAATGTAAGTACTGTTTAATTGTCAAAAATATTTATATTTTAAGCTATTCAGTTTAGTCAAACAATTCAGTTTAGCATAAGTATGCTATTAGTTCTATTTAACCCATAGATAGGGCCCTATCAGGTGCTATCACACTAGGCTAGAGTGGACCTGGGAGCAATGGCAATGAAGGGGTACTCCGCATTCCCCAAAGCTCCAGCATCACTGGAACATCACTATCAGACTGTTTAGTGTCATATCCAGGACACTCATTAGATTAGGTTTGGTTTGGTTTGTTGGTTTTATGGCATATCAACCTTTGTAGGTTATTTAACGCCAAATCCATTTTTATGTAAATAATCTGTTCAATTGAAAACAGTAAAGTTTAGCATAAGTACACAGTTTAATTGTCAAAAACATTTGCATTTCAAACTATTCAAGCAGTTATATGTAATAATTCAGTTAAGTGTAAATACAGTTTTAATGTCGAAAAACAGTTCTATTTCAAATAATTCAGTTAAGCATAAGCACACAGTTTAAGTGTAAGTACGGTTTAATTGTCAAAAACATTTCTATTTCAAGCCATTCAGTTTACTCAATTCAGTTTAGCATAAGTATGCTGTTAGTTCTATTTAACCCATAGATAGGGCTCCGGGCTAGAGTGGACCTGGGAGCAATGGCAATGAAGGGGTACTCCGCATTCCCCAAAGCTCACCATCAGATTGTTTAGTGTCATATCCAAGACACTCGTTGGAGGGGGGGGTCTTATCCTTCTGCAGAGGTGCAGTCAGTGTATTCTACAGCCCCAGTCGGCTATAGTGATGTGAGACCATTAAAAAAATATGATGATGTAGCTTCACACCAAGTGGAAAGAGTTTCAGAAGTGCTTTGACTAATTGAAAACACACAATAAGTGTGCTGAAGGCCAAGGAGATTATTCGGAAGGAAATTAATGTTTTGTTCATTGTTTATTTCTGTTTTGGTAAATACAGCTTCAGTTTTGATACTTTTTGAACACACTTTGTATACTTCTTTTTTCCTTACCTGTGCAGATCCCAAACTTTGCCAGTACCGTCTCGGGAAGAAGAAGCAACAAAATCTCCTGTCCAATGCCAAGTACAGCTCCAAACTGAGAAAAAAAAATGTGTGTATATATATATAGTTACTTCTATCCATAGAATAGCAGGATTTCTTATCAGGGTTTACTCCCCTAGATCTAGTTGAGTTTTGGATTCAGAGTTTTTCCTTCTCTTAGAATAGTCACTCTACTAAGGTAACAGAGGCCAGCTACCCTGCTATCAAACCCATATGTACAGGTATTTGTTGTGCACCCCACCAAATAGGCAAGTGTGGTATAAAGCCTTTTTTTTAAGGTGGGTCCAGGTGCAGGACTGTAGCCTAGACATGTGTGACGGCAAATTGACTAAAATCCCAAAACGGGACTTTT
Source organism: Sepioteuthis lessoniana (assembly GCA_963585895.1). NCBI lineage: Eukaryota > Metazoa > Mollusca > Cephalopoda > Myopsida > Loliginidae > Sepioteuthis > Sepioteuthis lessoniana. Next base: position 53,930,290 of record OY757943.1, on the reverse strand, counting down.
ATTTTCGCACGGGTGAAGACGGGGCAGGTTGGCACTTGATCCCCTATGTAATAAGTCCTCGTTCAGACTTTTTCTCTCAGGCATATAAGAACTGGCATATTATGTGAGGGACTAATTTAGGGCCAAACTGACCGCCGCTGGCAAGGGGTTCCAAATTTCACACTATCCACACACCCACCAGGCCGCTTTCACTTCCTTCCCCAAG
>OY757943.1:53862585-53925085 GCA_963585895.1 Sepioteuthis lessoniana | reverse complement strand
ATCATAAAAATTGGTCAGTCATCTCATAGGATGTATAGCAATAACACATACTGAATTTTCAAGAGTCTACGACAATTTTAAATGCCCATACGAAAAAAGTCTGTAAACTTATCGTATACAACTTGTATGATTGGTAGTGCTGTGATAGCTGGTGTGCTGGTATGTTGTGCATTGTTTCACTCAGTGTGATTTGAAAACTGACAGATAAATGTGCAACATAGTCTAATCCAAGAACTTCTGCTTTATGAGATTAAACTGGTCAATAACACTGCAAAAGCAACTAAAAACATTTGTTCTGTGAACGGTGAAGGCACAGTTGATCATCGTACAGTAACCAAATAATTGTCTTTATTGGAAATCCTTTTGAGATGAGGCTTTTTAATTTGAAAATTATTTTTTCATTGCGGACTTTTGTCCTCATCTTGGTATTTTTTTTTCTCACTACGTTTCAGCCAAATTTCACCTCTGACCTTCTTCAGGTGATTAACCACGACCTCGGATAGGAATACTGAGTTTTGTAACCATATCCCCAGTAATAACTGTCTTCCATAGTTGTTGTCTATCGCACCACGTTTTTGACCAAGTAACCCTCCGGCTGGCTCAGGTAGGAAAAAAAAAATTTTTTAAAAATTAATTCCCAGTAATCAAATAGTTAAAGAAATTATATTTGGTTTCCAAGAACCTCAAAGTTAAGGTGAGGTAAGACTAAAACCGTGGAATCTAAGGAGAGTACCAGGTGAGTTCAGCATCTGACAGTCCAGTGTGCCCAGTTGGCTGGGGCTGTAGAATACACCAATTGCATCTCTGTAAAGAGGTAAGACCTCACCGTCACCACCAATGAGTGTCCTGGATATGACACTAAACAATCTGATGCTAAGGTTCCAGTAATGCTGAAGCTTTAGGGAATGAAGATTACTCCTTCATTGCCATTGCTCCCAGGTCCACTCTGACCTGGAGTGGTAGCACCTGATAAGGGCCCTATCAATGGGTCAAATAGAACTGTTTGACATTTAAACTGAGTGCAAACAAATGACTGATGCTAAATTGAATTGTTTAAAAAAGAACTATTTGATCATTTAACAGTATGACAGAAAATGACTGATGTTTAATTGAATTGTTAGTGATACATAGTAATACTTGTAACCATTTAACTTCGTTGACATCCTAAACTGAGTTGTTTGAAATAGAACTGTTTGATCATTCACCTGTGTGCAAACAAATGACTGATGTTTAATTGAATTGTTAATGATACACAGCAATACTTGGAACCATTTACAGTAACTTGATAGTTTGAGAAATTTTTCTCGGGTTGCAAGAGCCTTAAGGTTCAGATCCAGTAGGACAAAAATTGTGGATTCTAAGACTGTGCCATAGAAGCAAATTCAGTAAGCAGTAAGAATTGTTCCTTATGTAACCAAAATACTGCAAAACTTTTCCTTCATGCGAGTAATTTTTGAAAATGTTTCATTTTTAAAACAAATAGATGAAAGAAAATAAAAATCTGAACAAAACACGTAAGAAATATATATTGAAATAAGAAATAAATGAAGATAATGTGTTAAAAAGGGGATTTTGATTTGTTCTTTCTTAAAAAATAGGAATGTACAAGTAGTTTCAAAAAGTATTGAGACTGAAGCTGCATCTAACAAGACAAATGAACAATGAAAGAAACTATTTTTTCCCATAATAGTCGGTACAGTTGTATAAACATTTCCTATTGTAAATGTAACTTATATTATTGGACAGAGAAAGTATTTTGTGTGGTGTGTTTAAAAAGACACAATCAACCATCCACCAACACAATTAACCACTTGGCCAAACAAATATGTAACTAAGCAAGCAACCAAATCACCAACCACCTACCCAATTAAGCAACCACCCAACCAAACACTCAACCAACCATCCATCCAACCAACCAACCAACCAACCAACCAACCAACCAACCAACCAATCAGCCAGCCACCCAATTAACCACCCAACCAAGTAACCAACCAGTCAACCAAAGACCCAAATCCCCACCCACTCACCCTATCCAACTAACTACCAGTTCAACTAAATACTCACCCAACCACCCAACCAGCCAAACAAACAGCCAGCCAACCACCTAAACACCCATCCCCTCAAGCACCCAACCAAATTCCCACCCAACCACTCACCCTACCACTCAACAAACCAACCAACCAATCAAACCAACCAATTAAACAACCAGATCCCCACACAACCAACCATTCAACCAACCTCCCCATCCAACAAACCACCCACTCTCTCTCTCAACCAACCAAACAACCACTCAACCACCCAATAATCCACTCAACCACACAATCAACCACCCAACTAACCAACTGACCCACCCAATCAACCATCTTTTTGACCTAACTTTCCCAAGTGCATATGAATAAAATGAAATTATCCCAGAACCTACAGCAAGGTCCTTTTCTTGAGATAGTAGGTGGTTGTGGTTATTTAGGTTTTATAGCATATCAACCTTTATAGGTTATTTAATGCCAAATCCGTTTTTATATGAATAATCAGTTCTAATAATAATAATCCCAAGTAAAAAATTGAACAGTTCTCTTTGACTCATAGATCCTACCCAAATAATTACTACCTCATCGGGCCAGAGTGGATCTGAGAGTAATGATAAGGGTGGGGTACTCCACATTCCCTAAATTCAAAACCTTAAGCCTCACCATCAGATGAAGTTGAAGGTTGGTTGGTTGTTTGGGTTTCATGGCATATCAACCTTTATAGGTAATTAAATGCCAAATCCTTTTTTATACGAATAATCAGTTCTATTTCAAACAATTCAGCCAACTGGGCAATGAGATAATAGGGTTACATGGAAACTGCTATCTCCACCCTTTATAACATGTGACAAATTGTACTGGGTTACATAATGCCATCTGCTGTGACCGTTCCCTACCTTCACCTCTAACATAGTACAGCAAATAAAAATAATAATGACTCACCTGCTGACAGGTCCTTTGTGCACTATAATTGTTTTTGTTAGTTTAAAACCACCAGTTCTGATTGAATGAGATGGAAGACCTTTAGCCGGAGGAAGATAGGGATTTTCTCTACTGTCAGGGGGAAATTTCGAGTCTTTCTGCAAGCCAAAACATGAAAAAAAAAAAAAAAAATTAAAGGAATAAAAAAATTTAAAAAAGAAAATATTGCACATGTTGACCTTATTACAACAACTCAAGAATTACAACTCAAGAATTCATATTTTACACATATAGGAATATTTAATACATATACGTGGTGCATTCAATAGGTTTCCAGACTTTTTTTGTACAGGCATTTAAAATTGTTGTAGACTCTTGAAAATTCAGTATGTTATTGCTATATATCTTATGTGATGACAGACCAATTTTTATGATTTCAGCTTTAAATGAACAGCTAAAGCAGCAATTGGAATTCACCCTACTAAAGCCTGATTGTCACAGCTGGTGAATTTCAAAAATGCAATCTGGATGTCAGGACACTTTAGAAGAATGATATGCAATAAAATTGTATTTTAAACTTGGAAAAAATGTCGCCACAGAAACGTATGGAATGCTTAAGACTGCTTTTCGACCATCTTGCATGAATCGAGCATCAGTTTTTGAGGGGCATAAGAGATTCAAGGAAGGCACGGAGTCTGTGAGGGATGATGAGAAGTGTGGAAGGAGTAAGGAAGTCAATAGACCAGAGTTGATTGGCCAAAGGGTTAGGGTTACTATGTTGAGGTTTTATGGGAGTTCAGCAAGAGATTCCATTGGAAGAGGCTAGTACTCTTCAAATTGGGTCAGTGGCATTTCCACCAGGACAATGCACCAGTCCACAACTCTAACCTTGTCACAGACTATTTGACCAAGATGCGCATCAAGACAGTTCCTCAGCCTCCCTATAGTCCAGACCTTGCTCCCTGTGACTTTTGCTTATTCCCTAAGCTCAGAGGCTGTCGTTATGAGACAATTGAAGAGATGAAAGAGGCTGTGATGAAGGTCATTGACACGCTCACACAAGAGGACTTCCATGGAACTTTCCAGAATTTGTTGGAATGGTACAACAAGTGCATTGCAGCCGGAGAAGATTACTTCAAAGGAGACTAGAGTTTCATGTGTGTACTCTCAATAAAAGTGCCCATACAAAAAAAGTCTTGAAACTTATTTAATGATCCTTGTACAAGAAGTAGAAATAAGGATGCATGAACATGTCCCAACAGAAGTGCGTATATTGTTCCATGAACAAGCAGGATATGAAGACAGGTACTACAAAAATGGTAAAAAGTCTTAATTGAGTTTGTTGGTTAGAGCCATGTGGGATTTATGTTTCATTGACAAGGTATGACCCAACGTCCATCACCGGGTGAACAAAGACAAAAAAAACGTCTTTACCATTAAAAAAACGGAGATTAAAGAACCAGAAATGGATTACCGGATTGACAGATGACCACGGGGTGTCCTTGCAAACATGCCCCAAATAATCAAGGGAGACACCTATCTATAGTCTTCCTACATTGTGATCACTGTTGTCATGTTTTCCCAAAAAACAAAAGTTTGAATTGAAACAACAGAAGAAAGGAAAGATAGACAAAGAAGAATGTTTTCACAAAATGAACATTTGTTATACTCCCTACATAATGGAATCACCCTCCTCCATAAATACACATCAATGAAAGCATCAGACAGAGTTCACCATTCAGCGTGACACAATCACGTGTGATACCATTTGCGTAGTGGACAGATAGTCACTACCCCACTGGATTCTCAGCTTTCTATTAACTAACTACTGTTTAACCAGGTTCACTTGTATCTTGTTTCTGTTACTTGAATATATATATTTTTATTTAAAACCTTTTCGTGTTCCCCATGTCTTTCTTTTGCCAGGATTGCAACATAAACTGAATAGCTTGAAACAAAAATGTTTTTGACAACTGTGTACTTATGCTAAACTGAATTGTTAGAAATAGAACAGTTTATTTGTTTAAAAATGGATTTGGCATTAAATAACCTATAAAGTTTGCTTTGCCATAAAACCCAAACAAACAAACAGACTAAACTTGTCAGCACCAGAGAAAAAGAAATGATCTTTTGCATCTCTTTGTATTCTTGCATTGGGAAAGAAAACCAGCATAAGTGCACTGTCTTACCATCATCTGATGAAGGTTTTATTGATGTCAGTGCTTGCATTGTCTTTGTGGTAGCATCCAAAAGTCTAAAAAAAAAAGTTACTTGATGCCTCCTTGCCTGACACTCAGCATTATATGATATAGATCAAGGGTAAAGTGGAGCAATCCAGGGAAAGTGTTATATAATTAAGGAATGATTTTTTTTATATTAATCAGTTTTTGTTAATTATATCTTATCATTCAGTTTGGTTGGGCTTTGAACTATTCGGGTTAAGAGTTCTGGTGCATAGTCATTGGGTGCAGTTTTACACTCGTATGCAACAGATATGACAATCAACATTGTCATAATAAACCCCAGACAAGAAATGGGCTGGAGTGTGGATGACATTAAGCCCAGAAGAGATGGTCCTGAGAATTTGAGGATTTTGAAAAAGAGTCAGTTGAGAGTTGAGATTGGACCATGAAGGCAGAGAGTTGAGTTTCTGCCACTGAGGCATAGAGTTGGATTTGGGCTGTTGAAGATGTAGTTGTGTTTTTTGGATTTCTACTGACAGAGATCTTAAACATCACAAGATGCGCCGTGTGTTGAGGATGGTTAGCATAGTAAGAATTGTGTCTTTCTCTCCTCGTGTCAAAGAACCGAAGTCAGGAGTTAATAAAACCGTTCGTACCTGAAACGACGGAGTCCGCCTGTGTTTTGCATTTGTAAATGTGTTTGTATCACAGTTGTGATTGATATGGTTATAGTATACAACATATTATGTTTTGGAAAGATTAAATATCTGTCTATTTTCATGGGGAAGGGATTTTATCCCTCTGTAGAGGAGGAAGTCAATATATTCTAAGCCGTAGCAGCAGAGAATATATATATATATATATATATATATATATATATATACATAATTATATGGTTTATATATGGGTAAAATACTGGACCATTTGCCGAATAAGTAGAGTGTTCGCCAATGGTCCAGGAGACCGGAGGTTCAATCTCAGGTTGAGTCATACCAAAGACTCAAAAAATGGTACTTGAGGCCGCCTTGCTTAACATTCAGCATTGTAAGGTACAGGTCAAGGGTAAAGTGGAGCAATCCGGGAAAAGGATTAGCGCCCTCCCCAACACCTCGGTGTAGTAGATATTGAAAAGGGAGCCTTCGGGTCACCCTCGACTATGGTTGCCAACTTTATTTACTTTACTTTACAATTTTTGTAAATCATTTCTAAAGCAAGCTAGAATCGAGCATTTTTCTTGAGTTTGACTCTTTCTAGGTGTTCAATGCTTCTGGCTTTGAGTCACAACTAAATTAAACTTTGTAAATGACCTTCAACATTTCAAGTAATGGTTGGATAAATAGATTGGTGCGGTTTTTTTTTTGGTAGAAAAGTTGATAAATTACCTTTGGTTTGGTTGAAGGTGGTGGAGGTTGTTTTTTAATTTTTTCTCTTTCTAACGCCAAAGCTCTTTGGGATGGTCCAAGTCCGTCACTATCAAGTTTGATTCCTCCTTTGCCACAGGGCCTATTAGTTTGGGTCATATCTGGTAAGGGTTAAAAATTACAGAAAGTTATCAATCAATGGGCATTTCTGAAAACACATTCTGTATACTTGAATTTTATGAATAAACATCTTACAACTTTTATGTGATAGGGGTTAGTACTGCTTATAAATGATTATTCTAGATTATCCTAAACTTTAATAAAACTGACTCTACATCATTTATTTTTAATAATGACCATCTTACAACCCGTATGTAATATGGCTAAGTACTGCTTACAAATAATTATCCTAAACTTTAATAAAAAAGACTCTACATCGTTTATTTTTAATAATGACCATCTTACAACCCGTATGTAATATGGCTAAGTACTGCTTACAAATAATTATCCTAAACTTTAATAAAAAAGACTCTACATCCTTTATTTTTAATAATGACCATCTTACAACCCGTATGTAATATGGCTAAGTACTGCTTACAAATAATTATCCTAAACTTTAATAAAAAAGACTCTACATCCTTTATTTTTAATAATGACCATCTTACAACCCGTCTGTAATATGGCTAAGTACTGCTTACGAATAATTATCCTAAACTTTAATAAAAGTGACTCTATATCCTTTATTTTTAATAATGACCATCTTACAACCCGTCTGTAATATGGCTAAGTACTGCTTACGAATAATTATTATAAACTTTAATAAAACTGACTCTACATCCTTTATTTTTAATAATGACCATCTTACAACCCGTCTGTAATATGGCTAAGTACTGCTTACGAATAATTATCCTAAACTTTAATAAAAGTGACTCTATATCCTTTATTTTTAATAATGACCATCTTACAACCCGTCTGTAATATGGCTAAGTACTGCTTACGAATAATTATCCTAAACTTTAATAAAACTGACTCTACATCCTTTATTTTTAATAATGACCATCTTACAACCCGTCTGTAATATGGCTAAGTACTGCTTACGAATAATTATCCTAAACTTTAATAAAAAAGACTCTACATCCTTTATTTTTAATAATGACCATCTTACAACCCGTCTGTAATATGGCTAAGTACTGCTTACGAATAATTATCCTAAACTTTAATAAAAGTGACTCTATATCCTTTATTTTTAATAATGACCATCTTACAACCCGTATGTAATATGGCTAAGTACTGCTTACGAATAATTATCCTAAAGTTTAATAAAAGTGACTCTATATCCTTTATTTTTAATAATGACCATCTTACAACCCGTCTGTAATATGGCTAAGTACTGCTTACGAATAATTATCCTAAACTTTAATAAAAGTGACTCTATATCCTTTATTTTTAATAATGACCATCTTACAACCCGTATGTAATATGGCTAAGTACTGCTTACAAATAATTATCCTAAACTTTAATAAAAAAGACTCTACATCCTTTATTTTTAATAATGACCATCTTACAACCCGTATGTAATATGGCTAAGTACTGCTTACGAATAATTATCCTAAACTTTAATAAAAGTGACTCTATATCCTTTATTTTTAATAATGACCATCTTACAACCCGTCTGTAATATGGCTAAGTACTGCTTACGAATAATTATCCTAAACTTTAATAAAAGTGACTCTATATCCTTTATTTTTAATAATGACCATCTTACAACCCGTCTGTAATATGGCTAAGTACTGCTTACGAATAATTATCCTAAACTTTAATAAAAGTGACTCTGCATCCTTTATTTTTAATAATGACCATCTTACAACCCATCTGTAATATGGCTAAGTACTGCTTACGAATAATTATCCTAAACTTTAATAAAAGTGACTCTACATCGTTTATTTTTAATAATGACCATCTTACAACCCGTATGTAATATGGCTAAGTACTGCTTACGAATAATTATCCTAAACTTTAATAAAACTGACTCGACATTCTTTATTTTTAATAATGACCATCTTACAACCCGTCTGTAATATGGCTAAGTACTGCTTACGAATAATTATCCTAAACTTTAATAAAAGTGATTCTACATCCTTTATTTTTAATAATGACCATCTTACAACCCGTCTGTAATATGGCTAAGTACTGCTTACGAATAATTATCCTAAACTTTAATAAAACTGACTCTGCATCGTTTATTTTTAATAATGACCATCTTACAACCCGTCTGTAATATGGCTAAGTACTGCTAACGAATAATTATCCTAAACTTTAATAAAAGTGAATCTACATCCTTTATTTTTAATAATGACCATCTTACAACCCGTCTGTAATATGGCTAAGTACTGCTTACGAATAATTATCCTAAACTTTAATAAAACTGACTCTACATCGTTTATTTTTAATAATGACCATCTTACAACCCGTCTGTAATATGGCTAAGTACTGCTTACGAATAATTATCCTAAACTTTAATAAAACTGACTCTACATCGTTTATTTTTAATAATGACCATCTTACAACCCATCTGTAATATGGCTAAGTACTGCTGACGAATAATTATCCTAAACTTTAATAAAACTGACTCTACATCCTTTATTTTTAATAATGACCATCTTACAACCCGTCTGTAATATGGCTAAGTACTGCTCACGAATAATTATCCTAAACTTTAATAAAACTGACTCTACATCCTTTATTTTTAATAATGACCATCTTACAACCCGTCTGTAATATGGCTAAGTACTGCTTACGAATAATTATCCTAAACTTTAATAAAAGTGACTCTATATCCTTTATTTTTAATAATGACCATCTTACAACCCGTCTGTAATATGGCTAAGTACTGCTTACGAATAATTATCCTAAACTTTAATAAAACTGACTCTACATCCTTTATTTTTAATAATGACCATCTTACAACCCGTCTGTAATATGGCTAAGTACTGCTTACGAATAATTATCCTAAACTTTAATAAAAGTGACTCTACATCCTTTATTTTTAATAATGACCATCTTACAACCCGTCTGTAATATGGCTAAGTACTGCTTACGAATAATTATCCTAAACTTTAATAAAAAAGACTCTACATCCTTTATTTTTAATAATGACCATCTTACAACCCGTCTGTAATATGGCTAAGTACTGCTTACGAATAATTATCCTAAACTTTAATAAAAGTGACTCTATATCCTTTATTTTTAATAATGACCATCTTACAACCCGTATGTAATATGGCTAAGTACTGCTTACGAATAATTATCCTAAACTTTAATAAAAGTGACTCTATATCCTTTATTTTTAATAATGACCATCTTACAACCCGTCTGTAATATGGCTAAGTACTGCTTACGAATAATTATCCTAAACTTTAATAAAAGTGACTCTATATCCTTTATTTTTAATAATGACCATCTTACAACCCGTCTGTAATATGGCTAAGTACTGCTTACGAATAATTATCCTAAACTTTAATAAAAGTGACTCTGCATCCTTTATTTTTAATAATGACCATCTTACAACCCGTCTGTAATATGGCTAAGTACTGCTGACGAATAATTATCCTAAACTTTAATAAAACTGACTCTACATCCTTTATTTTTAATAATGACCATCTTACAACCCGTCTGTAATATGGCTAAGTACTGCTCACGAATAATTATCCTAAACTTTAATAAAACTGACTCTACATCCTTTATTTTTAATAATGACCATCTTACAACCCGTATGTAATATGGCTAAGTACTGCTTACAAATAATTATCCTAAACTTTAATAAAAAAGACTCTACATCCTTTATTTTTAATAATGACCATCTTACAACCCGTCTGTAATATGGCTAAGTACTGCTTACGAATAATTATCCTAAACTTTAATAAAAGTGACTCTATATCCTTTATTTTTAATAATGACCATCTTACAACCCGTCTGTAATATGGCTAAGTACTGCTTACGAATAATTATCCTAAACTTTAATAAAAGTGACTCTATATCCTTAATTTTTAATAATGACCATCTTACAACCCGTCTGTAATATGGCTAAGTACTGCTTACGAATAATTATCCTAAACTTTAATAAAACTGACTCTACATCCTTTATTTTTAATAATGACCATCTTACAACCCGTCTGTAATATGGCTAAGTACTGCTTACGAATAATTATCCTAAACTTTAATAAAAAAGACTCTACATCCTTTATTTTTAATAATGACCATCTTACAACCCGTCTGTAATATGGCTAAGTACTGCTTACGAATAATTATCCTAAACTTTAATAAAAGTGACTCTATATCCTTTATTTTTAATAATGACCATCTTACAACCCGTATGTAATATGGCTAAGTACTGCTTACGAATAATTATCCTAAACTTTAATAAAAGTGACTCTATATCCTTTATTTTTAATAATGACCATCTTACAACCCGTCTGTAATATGGCTAAGTACTGCTTACGAATAATTATCCTAAACTTTAATAAAAGTGACTCTATATCCTTTATTTTTAATAATGACCATCTTACAACCCGTCTGTAATATGGCTAAGTACTGCTTACGAATAATTATCCTAAACTTTAATAAAAGTGACTCTGCATCCTTTATTTTTAATAATGACCATCTTACAACCCATCTGTAATATGGCTAAGTACTGCTTACGAATAATTATCCTAAACTTTAATAAAAGTGACTCTACATCGTTTATTTTTAATAATGACCATCTTACAACCCGTATGTAATATGGCTAAGTACTGCTTACGAATAATTATCCTAAACTTTAATAAAACTGACTCGACATTCTTTATTTTTAATAATGACCATCTTACAACCCGTCTGTAATATGGCTAAGTACTGCTTACGAATAATTATCCTAAACTTTAATAAAAGTGATTCTACATCCTTTATTTTTAATAATGACCATCTTACAACCCGTCTGTAATATGGCTAAGTACTGCTTACGAATAATTATCCTAAACTTTAATAAAACTGACTCTGCATCGTTTATTTTTAATAATGACCATCTTACAACCCGTCTGTAATATGGCTAAGTACTGCTAACGAATAATTATCCTAAACTTTAATAAAAGTGAATCTACATCCTTTATTTTTAATAATGACCATCTTACAACCCGTCTGTAATATGGCTAAGTACTGCTTACGAATAATTATCCTAAACTTTAATAAAACTGACTCTACATCGTTTATTTTTAATAATGACCATCTTACAACCCGTCTGTAATATGGCTAAGTACTGCTCACGAATAATTATCCTAAACTTTAATAAAACTGACTCTACATCCTTTATTTTTAATAATGACCATCTTACAACCCGTCTGTAATATGGCTAAGTACTGCTTACGAATAATTATCCTAAACTTTAATAAAAGTGACTCTATATCCTTTATTTTTAATAATGACCATCTTACAACCCGTCTGTAATATGGCTAAGTACTGCTTACGAATAATTATCCTAAACTTTAATAAAACTGACTCTACATCCTTTATTTTTAATAATGACCATCTTACAACCCGTCTGTAATATGGCTAAGTACTGCTTACGAATAATTATCCTAAACTTTAATAAAACTGACTCTACATCCTTTATTTTTAATAATGACCATCTTACAGCCCGTATGTAATATGGCTAAGTACTGCTTACGAATAATTATCCTAAACTTTAATAAAAGTGACTCTATATCCTTTATTTTTAATAATGACCATCTTACAACCCGTCTGTAATATGGCTAAGTACTGCTTACGAATAATTATCCTAAACTTTAATAAAAGTGACTCTATATCCTTTATTTTTAATAATGACCATCTTACAACCCGTCTGTAATATGGCTAAGTACTGCTTACGAATAATTATCCTAAACTTTAATAAAACTGACTCTGCATCCTTTATTTTTAATAATGACCATCTTACAACCCATCTGTAATATGGCTAAGTACTGCTTACGAATAATTATCCTAAACTTTAATAAAAGTGACTCTATATCCTTTATTTTTAATAATGACCATCTTACAACCCGTCTGTAATATGGCTAAGTACTGCTTACGAATAATTATCCTAAACTTTAATAAAAGTGACTCTGCATCCTTTATTTTTAATAATGACCATCTTACAACCCATCTGTAATATGGCTAAGTACTGCTTACGAATAATTATCCTAAACTTTAATAAAAGTGACTCTACATCGTTTATTTTTAATAATGACCATCTTACAACCCGTCTGTAATATGGCTAAGTACTGCTTACGAATAATTATCCTAAACTTTAATAAAACTGACTCTACATCCTTTATTTTTAATAATGACCATCTTACAACCCGTCTGTAATATGGCTAAGTACTGCTTACGAATAATTATCCTAAACTTTAATAAAAAAGACTCTACATCCTTTATTTTTAATAATGACCATCTTACAACCCGTCTGTAATATGGCTAAGTACTGCTTACGAATAATTATCCTAAACTTTAATAAAAAAGACTCTACATCCTTTATTTTTAATAATGACCATCTTACAACCCGTATGTAATATGGCTAAGTACTGCTTACGAATAATTATCCTAAACTTTAATAAAAGTGACTCTATATCCTTTATTTTTAATAATGACCATCTTACAACCCGTCTGTAATATGGCTAAGTACTGCTTACGAATAATTATCCTAAACTTTAATAAAAGTGACTCTATATCCTTTATTTTTAATAATGACCATCTTACAACCCGTCTGTAATATGGCTAAGTACTGCTTACGAATAATTATCCTAAACTTTAATAAAACTGACTCTGCATCCTTTATTTTTAATAATGACCATCTTACAACCCATCTGTAATATGGCTAAGTACTGCTTACGAATAATTATCCTAAACTTTAATAAAAGTGACTCTACATCGTTTATTTTTAATAATGACCATCTTACAACCCGTCTGTAATATGGCTAAGTACTGCTTACGAATAATTATCCTAAACTTTAATAAAACTGACTCGACATTCTTTATTTTTAATAATGACCATCTTACAACCCGTATGTAATATGGCTAAGTACTGCTTACGAATAATTATCCTAAACTTTAATAAAAGTGATTCTACATCCTTTATTTTTAATAATGACCATCTTACAACCCGTCTGTAATATGGCTAAGTACTGTTTACGAATAATTATCCTAAACTTTAATAAAACTGACTCTGCATCGTTTATTTTTAATAATGACCATCTTACAACCCGTCTGTAATATGGCTAAGTACTGCTAACGAATAATTATCCTAAACTTTAATAAAAGTGAATCTACATCCTTTATTTTTAATAATGACCATCTTACAACCCGTCTGTAATATGGCTAAGTACTGCTTACGAATAATTATCCTAAACTTTAATAAAACTGACTCTACATCGTTTATTTTTAATAATGACCATCTTACAACCCGTCTGTAATATGGCTAAGTACTGCTGACGAATAATTATCCTAAACTTTAATAAAACTGACTCTACATCCTTTATTTTTAATAATGACCATCTTACAACCCGTCTGTAATATGGCTAAGTACTGCTTACGAATAATTATCCTAAACTTTAATAAAACTGACTCTACATCCTTTATTTTTAATAATGACCATCTTACAACCCGTCTGTAATATGGCTAAGTACTGCTTACGAATTATTATCCTAAACTTTGATTAAAGTGACTCTATATCCTTTATTTTTAATAATTACCATCTTACAACCCGTCTGTAATATGGCTAAGTACTGCTTATGAATAATTATCCTAAACTTTAATAAAACTGACTCTATATACCTTATTTTTAATAATGACCATCTTACAACCCATCTGTAATATGGCTAAGTACTGCTTACGAATAATTATCCTAAACTTTAATAAAACTGACTCTACATCGTTTATTTTTAATAATGACCATCTTACAACCCGTATGTAATATGGCTAAGTACTGCTTACGAATAATTATCCTAAACTTTAATAAAAGTGACTCTACATCCTTTATTTTTAATAATGACCATCTTACAACCCGTCTGTAATATGGCTAAGTACTGCTTACGAATAATTATCCTAAACTTTAATAAAACTGACTCTACATCCTTTATTTTTAATAATGACCATCTTACAACCCGTCTGTAATATGGCTAAGTACTGCTTACGAATAATTATCCTAAACTTTAATAAAACTGACTCTACATCCTTTATTTTTAATAATGACCATCTTACAACCCGTCTGTAATATGGCTAAGTACTGCTTACGAATAATTATCCTAAACTTTAATAAAACTGACTCTACATTCTTTATTTTTAGTAATGACCATCTTACAACCCGTCTGTAATATGGCTAAGTACTGCTTACGAATAATTATCCTAAACTTTAATAAAACTGACTCTACATCCTTTATTTTTAATAATGACCATCTTACAACCCGTCTGTAATATGGCTAAGTACTGCTTACGAATAATTATCCTAAACTTTAATAAAACTGACTCTACATTCTTTATTTTTAGTAATGACCATCTTACAACCCGTCTGTAATATGGCTAAGTACTGCTTACGAATAATTATCCTAAACTTTAATAAAACTGACTCTACATCCTTTATTTTTAATAATGACCATCTTACAACCCGTATGTAATATGGCTAAGTACTGCTTACAAATAATTATCCTAAACTTTAATAAAAAAGACTCTACATCCTTTATTTTTAATAATGACCATCTTACAACCCGTCTGTAATATGGCTAAGTACTGCTTACGAATAATTATCCTAAACTTTAATAAAAGTGACTCTATATCCTTTATTTTTAATAATGACCATCTTACAACCCGTCTGTAATATGGCTAAGTACTGCTTACGAATAATTATCCTAAACTTTAATAAAAGTGACTCTATATCCTTTATTTTTAATAATGACCATCTTACAACCCGTCTGTAATATGGCTAAGTACTGCTTACGAATAATTATCCTAAACTTTAATAAAACTGACTCTACATCCTTTATTTTTAATAATGACCATCTTACAACCCGTCTGTAATATGGCTAAGTACTGCTTACGAATAATTATCCTAAACTTTAATAAAAAAGACTCTACATCCTTTATTTTTAATAATGACCATCTTACAACCCGTCTGTAATATGGCTAAGTACTGCTTACGAATAATTATCCTAAACTTTAATAAAAGTGACTCTATATCCTTTATTTTTAATAATGACCATCTTACAACCCGTATGTAATATGGCTAAGTACTGCTTACGAATAATTATCCTAAACTTTAATAAAAGTGACTCTATATCCTTTATTTTTAATAATGACCATCTTACAACCCGTCTGTAATATGGCTAAGTACTGCTTACGAATAATTATCCTAAACTTTAATAAAAGTGACTCTATATCCTTTATTTTTAATAATGACCATCTTACAACCCGTCTGTAATATGGCTAAGTACTGCTTACGAATAATTATCCTAAACTTTAATAAAAGTGACTCTGCATCCTTTATTTTTAATAATGACCATCTTACAACCCATCTGTAATATGGCTAAGTACTGCTTACGAATAATTATCCTAAACTTTAATAAAAGTGACTCTACATCGTTTATTTTTAATAATGACCATCTTACAACCCGTATGTAATATGGCTAAGTACTGCTTACGAATAATTATCCTAAACTTTAATAAAACTGACTCGACATTCTTTATTTTTAATAATGACCATCTTACAACCCGTCTGTAATATGGCTAAGTACTGCTTACGAATAATTATCCTAAACTTTAATAAAAGTGATTCTACATCCTTTATTTTTAATAATGACCATCTTACAACCCGTCTGTAATATGGCTAAGTACTGCTTACGAATAATTATCCTAAACTTTAATAAAACTGACTCTGCATCGTTTATTTTTAATAATGACCATCTTACAACCCGTCTGTAATATGGCTAAGTACTGCTAACGAATAATTATCCTAAACTTTAATAAAAGTGAATCTACATCCTTTATTTTTAATAATGACCATCTTACAACCCGTCTGTAATATGGCTAAGTACTGCTTACGAATAATTATCCTAAACTTTAATAAAACTGACTCTACATCGTTTATTTTTAATAATGACCATCTTACAACCCGTCTGTAATATGGCTAAGTACTGCTCACGAATAATTATCCTAAACTTTAATAAAACTGACTCTACATCCTTTATTTTTAATAATGACCATCTTACAACCCGTCTGTAATATGGCTAAGTACTGCTTACGAATAATTATCCTAAACTTTAATAAAAGTGACTCTATATCCTTTATTTTTAATAATGACCATCTTACAACCCGTCTGTAATATGGCTAAGTACTGCTTACGAATAATTATCCTAAACTTTAATAAAAGTGACTCTACATCCTTTATTTTTAATAATGACCATCTTACAACCCGTCTGTAATATGGCTAAGTACTGCTTACGAATAATTATCCTAAACTTTAATAAAACTGACTCTACATCCTTTATTTTTAATAATGACCATCTTACAACCCGTCTGTAATATGGCTAAGTACTGCTTACGAATAATTATCCTAAACTTTAATAAAAAAGACTCTACATCCTTTATTTTTAATAATGACCATCTTACAACCCGTCTGTAATATGGCTAAGTACTGCTTACGAATAATTATCCTAAACTTTAATAAAAGTGACTCTATATCCTTTATTTTTAATAATGACCATCTTACAGCCCGTATGTAATATGGCTAAGTACTGCTTACGAATAATTATCCTAAACTTTAATAAAAGTGACTCTATATCCTTTATTTTTAATAATGACCATCTTACAACCCGTCTGTAATATGGCTAAGTACTGCTTACGAATAATTATCCTAAACTTTAATAAAAGTGACTCTATATCCTTTATTTTTAATAATGACCATCTTACAACCCGTCTGTAATATGGCTAAGTACTGCTTACGAATAATTATCCTAAACTTTAATAAAACTGACTCTGCATCCTTTATTTTTAATAATGACCATCTTACAACCCATCTGTAATATGGCTAAGTACTGCTTACGAATAATTATCCTAAACTTTAATAAAAGTGACTCTATATCCTTTATTTTTAATAATGACCATCTTACAACCCGTCTGTAATATGGCTAAGTACTGCTTACGAATAATTATCCTAAACTTTAATAAAAGTGACTCTGCATCCTTTATTTTTAATAATGACCATCTTACAACCCATCTGTAATATGGCTAAGTACTGCTTACGAATAATTATCCTAAACTTTAATAAAAGTGACTCTACATCGTTTATTTTTAATAATGACCATCTTACAACCCGTCTGTAATATGGCTAAGTACTGCTTACGAATAATTATCCTAAACTTTAATAAAACTGACTCTACATCCTTTATTTTTAATAATGACCATCTTACAACCCGTCTGTAATATGGCTAAGTACTGCTTACGAATAATTATCCTAAACTTTAATAAAAAAGACTCTACATCCTTTATTTTTAATAATGACCATCTTACAACCCGTCTGTAATATGGCTAAGTACTGCTTACGAATAATTATCCTAAACTTTAATAAAAAAGACTCTACATCCTTTATTTTTAATAATGACCATCTTACAACCCGTATGTAATATGGCTAAGTACTGCTTACGAATAATTATCCTAAACTTTAATAAAAGTGACTCTATATCCTTTATTTTTAATAATGACCATCTTACAACCCGTCTGTAATATGGCTAAGTACTGCTTACGAATAATTATCCTAAACTTTAATAAAAGTGACTCTATATCCTTTATTTTTAATAATGACCATCTTACAACCCGTCTGTAATATGGCTAAGTACTGCTTACGAATAATTATCCTAAACTTTAATAAAACTGACTCTGCATCCTTTATTTTTAATAATGACCATCTTACAACCCATCTGTAATATGGCTAAGTACTGCTTACGAATAATTATCCTAAACTTTAATAAAAGTGACTCTACATCGTTTATTTTTAATAATGACCATCTTACAACCCGTCTGTAATATGGCTAAGTACTGCTTACGAATAATTATCCTAAACTTTAATAAAACTGACTCGACATTCTTTATTTTTAATAATGACCATCTTACAACCCGTATGTAATATGGCTAAGTACTGCTTACGAATAATTATCCTAAACTTTAATAAAAGTGATTCTACATCCTTTATTTTTAATAATGACCATCTTACAACCCGTCTGTAATATGGCTAAGTACTGCTTACGAATAATTATCCTAAACTTTAATAAAACTGACTCTGCATCGTTTATTTTTAATAATGACCATCTTACAACCCGTCTGTAATATGGCTAAGTACTGCTAACGAATAATTATCCTAAACTTTAATAAAAGTGAATCTACATCCTTTATTTTTAATAATGACCATCTTACAACCCGTCTGTAATATGGCTAAGTAATGCTTACGAATAATTATCCTAAACTTTAATAAAACTGACTCTACATCGTTTATTTTTAATAATGACCATCTTACAACCCGTCTGTAATATGGCTAAGTACTGCTGACGAATAATTATCCTAAACTTTAATAAAACTGACTCTACATCCTTTATTTTTAATAATGACCATCTTACAACCCGTCTGTAATATGGCTAAGTACTGCTTACGAATAATTATCCTAAACTTTAATAAAACTGACTCTACATCCTTTATTTTTAATAATGACCATCTTACAACCCGTCTGTAATATGGCTAAGTACTGCTTACGAATAATTATCCTAAACTTTAATAAAAGTGACTCTATATCCTTTATTTTTAATAATGACCATCTTACAACCCGTCTGTAATATGGCTAAGTACTGCTTACGAATAATTATCCTAAACTTTAATAAAACTGACTCTACATCGTTTATTTTTAATAATGACCATCTTACAACCCGTCTGTAATATGGCTAAGTACTGCTTACGAATAATTATCCTAAACTTTAATAAAACTGACTCTACATCCTTTATTTTTAATAATGACCATCTTACAACCCGTCTGTAATATGGCTAAGTACTGCTTACGAATAATTATCCTAAACTTTAATAAAACTGACTCTACATCCTTTATTTTTAATAATGACCATCTTACAACCCGTCTGTAATATGGCTAAGTACTGCTTACGAATAATTATCCTAAACTTTAATAAAAGTGACTCTATATCCTTTATTTTTAATAATGACCATCTTACAACCCGTCTGTAATATGGCTAAGTACTGCTTATGAATAATTATCCTAAACTTTAATAAAACTGACTCTATATACCTTATTTTTAATAATGACCATCTTACAACCCATCTGTAATATGGCTAAGTACTGCTTACGAATAATTATCCTAAACTTTAATAAAACTGACTGTACATCGTTTATTTTTAATAATGACCATCTTACAACCCGTATGTAATATGGCTAAGTACTGCTTACGAATAATTATCCTAAACTTTAATAAAAGTGACTCTACATCCTTTATTTTTAATAATGACCATCTTACAACCCGTCTGTAATATGGCTAAGTACTGCTTACGAATAATTATCCTAAACTTTAATAAAACTGACTCTACATCCTTTATTTTTAATAATGACCATCTTACAACCCGTCTGTAATATGGCTAAGTACTGCTTACGAATAATTATCCTAAACTTTAATAAAACTGACTCTACATCCTTTATTTTTAATAATGACCATCTTACAACCCGTCTGTAATATGGCTAAGTACTGCTTACGAATAATTATCCTAAACTTTAATAAAACTGACTCTACATTCTTTATTTTTAGTAATGACCATCTTACAACCCGTCTGTAATATGGCTAAGTACTGCTTACGAATAATTATCCTAAACTTTAATAAAACTGACTCTACATCCTTTATTTTTAATAATGACCATCTTACAACCCGTCTGTAATATGGCTAAGTACTGCTTACGAATAATTATCCTAAACTTTAATAAAACTGACTCTACATTCTTTATTTTTAGTAATGACCATCTTACAACCCGTCTGTAATATGGCTAAGTACTGCTTACGAATAATTATCCTAAACTTTAATAAAACTGACTCTACATCCTTTATTTTTAATAATGACCATCTTACAACCCGTATGTAATATGGCTAAGTACTGCTTACAAATAATTATCCTAAACTTTAATAAAAAAGACTCTACATCCTTTATTTTTAATAATGACCATCTTACAACCCGTCTGTAATATGGCTAAGTACTGCTTACGAATAATTATCCTAAACTTTAATAAAAGTGACTCTATATCCTTTATTTTTAATAATGACCATCTTACAACCCGTCTGTAATATGGCTAAGTACTGCTTACGAATAATTATCCTAAACTTTAATAAAAGTGACTCTATATCCTTTATTTTTAATAATGACCATCTTACAACCCGTCTGTAATATGGCTAAGTACTGCTTACGAATAATTATCCTAAACTTTAATAAAACTGACTCTACATCCTTTATTTTTAATAATGACCATCTTACAACCCGTCTGTAATATGGCTAAGTACTGCTTACGAATAATTATCCTAAACTTTAATAAAAAAGACTCTACATCCTTTATTTTTAATAATGACCATCTTACAACCCGTCTGTAATATGGCTAAGTACTGCTTACGAATAATTATCCTAAACTTTAATAAAAGTGACTCTATATCCTTTATTTTTAATAATGACCATCTTACAACCCGTATGTAATATGGCTAAGTACTGCTTACGAATAATTATCCTAAACTTTAATAAAAGTGACTCTATATCCTTTATTTTTAATAATGACCATCTTACAACCCGTCTGTAATATGGCTAAGTACTGCTTACGAATAATTATCCTAAACTTTAATAAAAGTGACTCTATATCCTTTATTTTTAATAATGACCATCTTACAACCCGTCTGTAATATGGCTAAGTACTGCTTACGAATAATTATCCTAAACTTTAATAAAAGTGACTCTGCATCCTTTATTTTTAATAATGACCATCTTACAACCCATCTGTAATATGGCTAAGTACTGCTTACGAATAATTATCCTAAACTTTAATAAAAGTGACTCTACATCGTTTATTTTTAATAATGACCATCTTACAACCCGTATGTAATATGGCTAAGTACTGCTTACGAATAATTATCCTAAACTTTAATAAAACTGACTCGACATTCTTTATTTTTAATAATGACCATCTTACAACCCGTCTGTAATATGGCTAAGTACTGCTTACGAATAATTATCCTAAACTTTAATAAAACTGACTCTGCATCGTTTATTTTTAATAATGACCATCTTACAACCCGTCTGTAATATGGCTAAGTACTGCTAACGAATAATTATCCTAAACTTTAATAAAAGTGAATCTACATCCTTTATTTTTAATAATGACCATCTTACAACCCGTCTGTAATATGGCTAAGTACTGCTTACGAATAATTATCCTAAACTTTAATAAAACTGACTCTACATCCTTTATTTTTAATAATGACCATCTTACAACCCGTCTGTAATATGGCTAAGTACTGCTGACGAATAATTATCCTAAACTTTAATAAAACTGACTCTACATCCTTTATTTTTAATAATGACCATCTTACAACCCGTCTGTAATATGGTTAAGTACTGCTCACGAATAATTATCCTAAACTTTAATAAAACTGACTCTACATCCTTTATTTTTAATAATGACCATCTTACAACCCGTCTGTAATATGGCTAAGTACTGCTTACGAATAATTATCCTAAACTTTAATAAAAGTGACTCTATATCCTTTATTTTTAATAATGACCATCTTACAACCCGTCTGTAATATGGCTAAGTACTGCTTACGAATAATTATCCTAAACTTTAATAAAACTGACTCTACATCCTTTATTTTTAATAATGACCATCTTACAACCCGTCTGTAATATGGCTAAGTACTGCTTACGAATAATTATCCTAAACTTTAATAAAACTGACTCTACATCCTTTATTTTTAATAATGACCATCTTACAACCCGTCTGTAATATGGCTAAGTACTGCTTACGAATAATTATCCTAAACTTTAATAAAAAAGACTCTACATCCTTTATTTTTAATAATGACCATCTTACAACCCGTCTGTAATATGGCTAAGTACTGCTTACGAATAATTATCCTAAACTTTAATAAAAGTGACTCTATATCCTTTATTTTTAATAATGACCATCTTACAACCCGTATGTAATATGGCTAAGTACTGCTTACGAATAATTATCCTAAACTTTAATAAAACTGACTCGACATTCTTTATTTTTAATAATGACCATCTTACAACCCGTATGTAATATGGCTAAGTACTGCTTACGAATAATTATCCTAAACTTTAATAAAAGTGATTCTACATCCTTTATTTTTAATAATGACCATCTTACAACCCGTCTGTAATATGGCTAAGTACTGCTTACGAATAATTATCCTAAACTTTAATAAAACTGACTCTGCATCGTTTATTTTTAATAATGACCATCTTACAACCCGTCTGTAATATGGCTAAGTACTGCTAACGAATAATTATCCTAAACTTTAATAAAAGTGAATCTACATCCTTTATTTTTAATAATGACCATCTTACAACCCGTCTGTAATATGGCTAAGTACTGCTTACGAATAATTATCCTAAACTTTAATAAAACTGACTCTACATCGTTTATTTTTAATAATGACCATCTTACAACCCGTCTGTAATATGGCTAAGTACTGCTGACGAATAATTATCCTAAACTTTAATAAAACTGACTCTACATCCTTTATTTTTAATAATGACCATCTTACAACCCGTCTGTAATATGGCTAAGTACTGCTTACGAATAATTATCCTAAACTTTAATAAAACTGACTCTACATCCTTTATTTTTAATAATGACCATCTTACAACCCGTCTGTAATATGGCTAAGTACTGCTTACGAATAATTATCCTAAACTTTAATAAAAGTGACTCTATATCCTTTATTTTTAATAATGACCATCTTACAACCCGTCTGTAATATGGCTAAGTACTGCTTACGAATAATTATCCTAAACTTTAATAAAACTGACTCTACATCGTTTATTTTTAATAATGACCATCTTACAACCCGTCTGTAATATGGCTAAGTACTGCTTACGAATAATTATCCTAAACTTTAATAAAACTGACTCTACATCCTTTATTTTTAATAATGACCATCTTACAACCCGTCTGTAATATGGCTAAGTACTGCTTACGAATAATTATCCTAAACTTTAATAAAACTGACTCTACATCCTTTATTTTTAATAATGACCATCTTACAACCCGTCTGTAATATGGCTAAGTACTGCTTACGAATAATTATCCTAAACTTTAATAAAAGTGACTCTATATCCTTTATTTTTAATAATGACCATCTTACAACCCGTCTGTAATATGGCTAAGTACTGCTTATGAATAATTATCCTAAACTTTAATAAAACTGACTCTATATACCTTATTTTTAATAATGACCATCTTACAACCCATCTGTAATATGGCTAAGTACTGCTTACGAATAATTATCCTAAACTTTAATAAAACTGACTCTACATCGTTTATTTTTAATAATGACCATCTTACAACCCGTATGTAATATGGCTAAGTACTGCTTACGAATAATTATCCTAAACTTTAATAAAAGTGACTCTACATCCTTTATTTTTAATAATGACCATCTTACAACCCGTCTGTAATATGGCTAAGTACTGCTTACGAATAATTATCCTAAACTTTAATAAAACTGACTCTACATCCTTTATTTTTAATAATGACCATCTTATAACCCGTCTGTAATATGGCTAAGTACTGCTTACGAATAATTATCCTAAACTTTAATAAAACTGACTCTACATCCTTTATTTTTAATAATGACCATCTTACAACCCGTCTGTAATATGGCTAAGTACTGCTTACGAATAATTATCCTAAACTTTAATAAAACTGACTCTACATTCTTTATTTTTAGTAATGACCATCTTACAACCCGTCTGTAATATGGCTAAGTACTGCTTACGAATAATTATCCTAAACTTTAATAAAACTGACTCTACATCCTTTATTTTTAATAATGACCATCTTACAACCCGTCTGTAATATGGCTAAGTACTGCTTACGAATAATTATCCTAAACTTTAATAAAACTGACTCTACATTCTTTATTTTTAGTAATGACCATCTTACAACCCGTCTGTAATATGGCTAAGTACTGCTTACGAATAATTATCCTAAACTTTAATAAAACTGACTCTATATCCTTTATTTTTAATAATGACCATCTTACAACCCGTCTGTAATATGGCTAAGTACTGCTTACGAATAATTATCCTAAACTTTAATAAAACTGACTCTACATTCTTTATTTTTTATAATGACCATCTTACAACCCGTCTGTAATATGGCTAAGTACTGCTTACGAATAATTATCCTAAACTTTAATAAAACTGACTCTACATTCTTTATTTTTAATAATGACCATCTTACAACCCGTCTGTAATATGGCTAAGTACTGCTTACGAATAATTATCCTAAACTTTAATAAAACTGACTCTATATCCTTTATTTTTAATAATGACCATCTTACAACCCGTATGTAATATGGCTAAGTACTGCTTACGAATAATTATCCTAAACTTTAATAAAACTGACTCTATATCCTTTATTTTTAATAATGACCATCTTACAACCCGTCTGTAATATGGCTAAGTACTGCTTACGAATAATTATCCTAAACTTTAATAAAACTGACTCTGTATCTTTTATTTTTAATAATGACCATCTTACAACCCGTCTGTAATATGGCTAAGTACTGCTTACGAATAATTATCCTAAACTTTAATAAAAGTGACTTTACATCCTTTATTTTTAATAATGGCCATCTTACAACCCGTCTGTAATATGGCTAAGTACTGCTTACGAATAATTATCCTAAACTTTAATAAAAGTGACTCTACATTCTTTATTTTTAATAATGACCATCTTACAACCCGTATGTAATATGGCTAAGTACTGCTTATGAATAATTATCCTAAACTTTAATAAAAGTGAGTCTACATCCTTTATTTTTAATAATGACTATCTTACAACCCGTCGGTAATATGGCTAAGTACTGCTTACAAATAATTATCCTAAATTTTAATAAAATTGACTCTGCATCCTTCATTTTTAATAATGACCACCTTACAACCCAAATGATGAATAATTATCCTAAAATTTAATAAAATCGTTTCTCAACATCATTTATTTTAAAAAAATAAAAGAATAAAAAAATGAAAGCGACCTTAATGCAATCGAACATTGAAAATATAGTTGTGATTGTAATCGAATATTTACAAATGAATTAAATTTCAGCATTAAATAGCCCATAAGGAATTGGTATGCCATAAAACAAATAAACCAAACTATGATCTGCCATCATGCTTGTAGCCTTAACTATGCACACTTCTACCATGTAAATATTTCACTTCATCCACTCTGAATGTTTATATACGAATGAAGAGACATCAATTCTTGTTTATAAAAAATATATCTCTCTTCTTTATTGTCATGGAAGGGTTAAAATAGCTGCATGAGAGAGAGAGAGAGAGAGAGAGAGAGAGAGAGAAAGAGATAAAGGACACGGATTGCTATGACTGACACTATAAGGTACGCATATTCAGCACCTTACTTTTTTTTTGACCTGGCCCCTACCCTGGCTGACTTGTTTACATGCTGGTTGCTCTCCGAATCTGACTGAATCTCTCTGGTATCAACTGCAAATCTCTTGTCATTAGAAAATATTTTCAATGCCCATTGGGCAAGTGGGTAGAGTATTCATCCATCGCTTCAGAGACTGGGGTTCAATCACAGGTCGAGTCATACCAAAGACTCAAAAATGGTACATGATGCTACCTTGCTTAACATTCAGCATTATAAGGTACAGGTCAAGGCTAAAATGGAGTAATCCAAGGAAAGGATTAGCGCCCACCCCTACACATCAGTGTAGTCACTTATGAAAAAGGAGCCTTCAGATTGCCTTTGATTGTGGTCACCAACTTTACTTCAGTGCCCACGCATTTTTCCTTCCAGTTTTCAATTCACATGATCTACTTCCACTTTCCTTTGTTTACACTGGTGCAATATCCTGTTTACAAAATTCCTAACTAATCAGTATATCAAAGGTCAATATGTAACATGAACAAATGATTTATACTAAAATGAATTGCTTGAAATAGAACTGTTTGATTATTTAACCATGTGTATCTACAAAATGTGTTTACAAATCATATATTTATTATGTATGCAAAAACAGGAATATTGAATAACCTACAATGACTGATATGCCATAAAACCTAACCAAACCAAATCATATATATTTAATATACATGTATAAAGAGGATTTGGCATCAAATACCCTACAATGGTTGATCTGCCATAAAACCCAACCAAACCAAATCATATATATTTAATATATAGGTTTAAAGAGGATTTGGCATTAAATAACCTACAATCGTTGATATGCCATAAAACCCAACCAAACCAAATCATATATATTTAAAATATATGTATAAAGAGGATTTAGCATTAAATAATCTACAATGGTTGATAGGCCATAAAATCCAATCAAACCAAATCATATATATTTAAAATATATGTATAAAGAGGACTTAGCATTAAATAACCAACAAGGGTTGATAAGCCTTAAATCTCAACCAAACCAAATCATATATATTTAATACATATGTATAAAGAGGATTTGGTATTAAATAACCTACAATGGTTGATATGCCATAAAATCCAATTAAACCAAATCATTCATTTGCACAGAAATGTTTTCAAGTATAATAAATGATTAAATAGTTTAGTTTGGCCTATAGATTGGACCTTAACAGGTATTATCACTTTGCCTCCCATTTAGAATCTCTTGGCCAAGGTTTTTTGTTTTTGTTTTGCTATATCCTGCCCAAAGAGAAGAACAGAGCTGAGGAAGATGAACTTTGCTCTAATCCCAACCCAAAATGAATAGATAGAAAAAATAAATGTCCTACCTTGACTTCCAAGTATATTGTCATTTCCCAAATCCAGATTCTTGATCATATTAATCAACCCTGTGCAATATTCCTGTGAACGTTCCAACTCTATTTTGGTCAGCATTTTCTGTTTCATGGCAATTTCATATTTCATCCGAAATTGCTGCAGAGTCGGCTCATATTGGCTGTAATGACTTTTTAATCTAGGAACAGAGATAATAGAACTGAGACAAACACCTGAGGACGACTAGAGAACCTACCAACTAAAACATCAGGATCAAAATAACAAAGGTGAAGATCCAAGTACAAATAATACATCAAATAAGACTTGGAAACAAAAACTTTACCCTGTATTGCTTTATGCAAGCTTTGCATATTTGCAGTTAATAAAATGATGGATCAATTTTGTTATGCTTTTATGGTATAAAGAGACTACTCATTTTGTGTCCAGTAAAATAGATAAATTTTTCTAATAATCTATCAAGCTCAGTTGGCTGGGGCTGTAGACTATGCTGACTGCACCTCTGCAGATGGGTAAGACACCTACCCATAATGGGTTCTGTTTATGGGTCCAAGAGAACTGCTTAATTATTTAACTGTGTGCAAACAAATGACTGATGTTAATAGGAATTGTTAGTGTTAGCAATACTTGAAACCATTTAACTGTGTACAAACAAATGAGTTCTGTTTTAGAATCAGCTGTAAGGATAATATACTAAAATAAACAATTCAGTTGATATCAGCTGATATTTAGCAGTGACATGTCACAAAAAGGTTTTAGTGATGATATGTGATAAAAAGATTAGTTAGGGAATAATTTTAAGAAAATATATAAAAGACACAGCTGTCAGATAGCAAGCAAAAGGACCAGAAGCAGATGGAGCAGAGAGGTCTTGATGGGGAGGGGTTGACCAACAGCGAGGTCACACATGCATAGATGGCAACCAGGTCAATGAAGAAGAAATGAATAAGTCTATGAAGTTATCAATAAACTGTTTGTTTACAAATCATATATACTTAATATATATGTATAAACAGTATTTGGTATAAAATAACTCACAATGGTTGATATGCTATAAAAACACAACCATCCAACCAAACAACCAACCTATAATCAATCAGTTATAGTGTTGTAATGCTATGGCACCAAACAAATGAGTGTGTAGCACAATGGCACCATGTTGAAAGTTGTAACACAACACAGTACAAACACAACTCTGATAGTTTCAGGATACGCAAGTTTATTTAGGACTGCAATGTTTGCAGCAGTCAGTAAAAAGAGAGAGATGTTTAAAAGAATGCATCAACTGATTTAGATAGACAGAGTCTATATACCATGCGAGGTGAAATGGACAACTATAGACTTAGTCATTTCTTCTTCGCTGACCTGGTTTCCATCTGTGCATGTGCGACCTTGCTGTTGGCCGACCCCTCTCCATCAGGACCTCTCTGCTCCATCGGCTTCTGGTCCTTTTGACTGCTATATGACTGCTGTGTCTTTGAAAACCTTTTATATATTTTCTTAAAATCATTCCCTAACTAATCTTTTTATAACACATCATCACTAAAACTTTTTAGTGACACATCATTGCTAAATATCAGCTGATATCAACTGAATTGTTTATCTTAGTATATTATCCTTACAGCCGATTCTAAAACAAACTTGTCACGCTTATTTTGACATGATTGACCTGTGCATGCAAACAAGGTCTATGCAGGCCTTGACCTTTTCAATTTGAAAACCTGCAACAATGAACTCAAAGTTTAGCTAAAAACAATTTATTACTTAAATATGAGTAATTTACTAAAATCCTTAATTATTTTACAGTGTGTGTATTTCTTATGACGTTTTTCCCAGGACAATGTGAAATACTTGGCACGACATCTTTGTAGGGAATAGACCTGACGAGTTTAAAACCTGGACAAGACTGTTTGCATTTTGCATTGTGCCAATTCCCTTGGGAAAGGCATGAATCTAATTATTCCTCCAAACCTGGCAGGAGTTTCAATTTATGTGTGAAATGACTTCATATCAAATCTGATTTGGTAGAAAATTGGCAAAACCCATACTTCCCCCAGCCAAGTGTAAATAACAAGGCAGACTAGCTTTTTTAACATTGGTGTAGTCTAGGACAAGAAAAACTTTGAATTCAAACCATTTGAAATCTGCTTAAAAATTGGCTTTGTGTTACATCCTGTTGTGGTAAAGACAATGGGTGAATACATACTGGACATTACCCACCATCTACTTTTCCATATGCCATTAGGTTATCAGGATACCATGCCTTTTCTGAAGCTCTGGTTGTGTGGAGTATCCTTTCATTGTCATTACTCCCAGATCCACCCAGACCTGTAATGGTAGTACCTGTTAGAATCTCATCTATAGTTTAGTTAAGTTTGGTTTGATTTTATGGTATATCATCCATTGTAGGTTATTTAATGCCAAATCCTCTTTATACATATATATTAAATATATATGATTTGGTTTGGTTGGGTTTTATGTCATATCAACCATTGTAGATTATTTAATGACAAATCCTCTTTATACATATATATTAAATATATATGATTTGGTTTGGTTGGGTTTTATGGCATATCAACCATTGTAGGTTATTTAATGACAAATCCTCTTTATACATATATATTAAATATATATGATTTGGTTTGGTTGGGTTTTATGTCATATCAACCATTGTAGGTTATTTAATGACAAATCCTCTTTATACATATATATTAAATATATATGATTTGGTTTGGTTGGGTTTTATGTCATATCAACCATTGTAGGTTATTTAATGAACAAGTCCTGGCAGCAACACCCCACAAGGCACCAACTGTACGGCCACCTGCCTCCCATCACGAAAACTATCCAAGTTAGACGAACCAGACATGCAGGACACTGCTGGAGAAGCAGAGATGAGCTCATAAGTGATGTACGCCTATGGACCCCCACATATGGCCGGGCAAAAACAGGACGACCAGCATGAACATACATTCAGCAGCTATGTGAGGATACGAGGTGTAGCCCTGAAGACCTGATAGAGGCGATGAATGATAGGGAAAAGTGGCGAGAGAGGGTCAGGGATATCCATGCTAGTAGCATGACATGATGATGATTTTTATAAAGAAGTGGGTTTCGTTAGTTCATTGAAGTCGTAAATCATATTTGATTATATTCTTGGTTGGGTCTATGAGGCTATACAACAATATGCCATCAAACCCAAACAAACAACCAAAAATCTATATGTAGTTGTATATTGCTCTACTTAGTGTATTGAGCACTCTTATGTTTAGCTTAAGGAATTCAGTCAGTGTTTTTTTCTTTTGACTATACATTGCAGTGCTGGTTGATTATTTTCAAGCAGTTCAAATGTTTTTAGACTTTTCTGTTTTTATGGAATTTTTTTCCTAGATATTGGTTTGTATAATATTCTTTATTTACAAATTGTATCATCAAGGTTTTTTTTCACACTGTTGGAATCATAGAATAGATATATATCTAAAATAAATATATATATATCGAGAGAGAGAGAGAGAGAAAGAGAGAGAATTCATAATATCAAATATGTATACAAAAGCTAAAATTAAACAAGAAACAACCAATCAAAACAATCTTTCTTTTGAAAGAAACTTAGCCTAAATTCAAATGCCATCTGACTGCCTGACCAGGACTGAAATGTCTAAAACACATCTCGTACAAGTATATGGAATAATCATCATCATCATCATGTCATGCTGGTAGCACAGATATCCCTGATCATCTCTCGCCACTTTTCCCTATCATTCATCGCCTCAGGTAGGTCTTCTGGACAACATCCCGTATCCTCACATAGTATATGGAATAATAATGATGATAAAAACCTCTAAATACCACATTTGAAATACTTTGTGAACCTTTTCATTTTGAAATATTTACTTTTCATTCATTGGACCAACAACAAAATATCAATTTATCTCTCTCTCTCTCTCTCTCTATATATATATATATATGAGGGTTGTTCAAAAAGTTCTAAGCCACCCTCAGAATGAAGAGCTCTAGTTGAACATTTTTGCTGCAGCAACACTCAACCACTTCTTATAAAACTAGATCAATTAAGGTGAGAAATGTGAAATAAATCTAAAATCTCGGTGAGGCTTAAAACTTTTTAAATGTCTCTTGTAGAGTGGAAATTGGAAAAATACGAAGACCTACGTGAACAGTGTACTAAGAATGACTGGTCAACAGACATATTTCCTCTTGAGATTGGATGTCGAGGTTTTTTTTCGAACGCAACCTCTACATTTTTAACCAAAACCGGACTTTCACCAGCAAAGAAGAGGGAATATATAAAAAAGATCCAAAACTGGACTGTAACTGCATCTGAACGGATATGGCATTCGTACAGATGAAACACCATCCAATAAAGTCTGGTAGTATTGTGAGATCATATTTACCCAACCCCTCTGCTCGGGCAGGATATGACACAAGGTCAATTTTTTAAGCGGAGTTTAACAGGTTTGAATTCAGAGTTTTCCTTCTTCTAGACTAGTTGCCTCACCAAGGCTGTAGAACCTAGTCTGCCCTACTATTCACCCATAGCTGGAGGGAGAATAATTGGATTCATACCTTTCCCAAGGGTATTAGTGCTATGTGAAATGCAATCAGTCCATGATTTGAACTCGTGTCGCCGTGTCCAATTCCTGCGACGATAACCATTACACCACGGGCACCTCCAAAATTACACCACGGGTAGTATTGTGAGATACTGCTGGGGCGCCCTGGGTTAGTGGTAATGATGCTTCGGCCCCGAAACCATGCCTGAACCCAGGGTTATCATCTGATGAAGACTTTACTGGAAGCAAAACTGCTTCTTTTGCGACAGTTTTTGTATATAATTTTTGTATGTATGTCCTCATATATGTATATGTATATGTGTGGGTGTGTATGTATGTATATGTATATATGTGTTTGGATGTGTATGTATGTATGTGTATGTATATACGAGTGTGTGCATGTGTGTGAGTATGTTTGTGTATGTATGTATGTATGTATGTGTATGTGAGTGTGTGTGCACATATATATGTATGTGTGAGTGTATCAGTGTGCATATGTATTTACCAACCCCTCCACACGGGCAGGATATGACACAAGGTCAATTTTTGTACGGAGTTTAACAGGTTTTAATTCAGAGTTTTCCTTCTCCTAGACTGGTTGCTGAACCAAAGTTAAAGAACACAGTCTGCCCTACTATTTACCCATAACTGGACAGAGAATAATTGGATTCATACATTTCCCAAAGATATTAGTGCTATGTAAAATGCTAACAGCCTTGTGCAGGATTTGAACTCATGTTTATTTCCTATAACAATAACCATTTACACCACGGTATATATATGTGTGTGGGAGTATTTGTATGTATGTGTGTATGTGAGAGTGAGTGGGCGCGTACATGTGTGTGTGAGCATGTGTGTGTATATATGTATGAATATGCGTGAGTATATGTATGTATATATGTGAGTGTGTGTGAGCGTAAGTGTGTGTGTGAGAGTATATGTATGTATGTATATGAGTGTGAGTATATGTATGTGTGAGTGTGAGTGTGAGTGGATGTGTGTGTGTGAGAGTGTATGTATGTATGTATATGAGTGTGAGTATATGTATGTGTGAGTGTGAGTGGATGTGTGTGTGTGAGAGTGTATGTATGTATGTATATGAGTGTGAGTATATGTATGTGTGAGTGTGAGTGGATGTGTGTGTGTGTGTGTGAGCATGTGTGTATATGTATGAATGGGTGTGAGTATATGCATGCATGTGTGTGTGTGTGTGTGTGAGTATGAGTGTATATGTATGTATGTGTGTGTGTGTGTATGTATGCATGAATGGGTTTGGGCGTGAGTATATGTATGAATATGTGTGAGTACATGTATGTAGGTGTGTGAGCGTGTGTGTGTGTGAGTATATGTATGTGTGTGCGTGTGAGTGGATGTGTATGCTAGCATATGTGTATGTGAGTATGTATGTGTGTGTGTGTGAGTGTGCATGTGTGAATATATGTATGCATGCGTGTGGGCGTGTGTGAGTGTGAGTGTGTGTGGGCGTGTGTGTTTATGTGTGAGTATATGAATGAATGTGTGTATGTATGTGTGTGTGTGAGCATGTGTGTGTGAGTATATGTTTGTGTGTGTGTGTGTGTGTGTATATGAGAGAGAGAGAGAGAGAGTATGAGTATATGTATGTATGTATGTATGTGTATGTGAGTATGTGTGTGTGTGTGTAAATATATGTATGCATGCGTGTGGATGTGTGTGAGTGTGAGTGCGTGTGGGCACGTGTGTTTATATGTGTGAGTATATGAATGTATGCATGTGTGTGAGTGTATGTGAGCATGTGGGTGTGAGTATATGAATGGATGTGTGTATGTGTGAGTATATGTATGTGTGTGTGTGTGTGTGTGTATGAATATATGTTTGTGTGTGTGTGTGTGTGTGTAAGAGAGTATGAGTATATGTATGTATGTATGTATGTGTATGCATGTGCGTGTGGGCACTTTTTTTATTACCGTTTAATATCTGTGATTAATTTATTTTTTTCTTGGATCACTCTTCGGTGATGCATTCGATGAAAGTCTCGCTGTTTACGCAGTTTTATGTATGTTTCCTTTGCTTTGCTATAAAAAGAGAAAAGAAAAGAAAGACATATAAATCAATGGGAAAAATAAACAAAAAAAAAAAATTATCTTTTCCTTTACGTCACTTTCGTTGTTTCCAAAACGTTTCCGACCAACCTCCTCTTTAGCTTTCTTCAGGTGAACAAAATACCCATAAGGGCAGATGGTTTCCCTTTTCCTTACAAAATCGAGGAAAAACCACTCGTAGCGATACTGATCCATATCAAGAAGAAATGATTAGTTTGAGACACAACCTCCATCGTAACAACTACCCAGAGTGCATAACATCAGCTTTAAGAAACCTAGATAGGAGGATAGAGGACAATACCTGAAAACTCACCACAGTATGTCTGCCCTATGTCAAGGAACTAGCCAAAAGGATCCAAAAGATATGTAGTCTGTATAACATCAGGACAGTATTCACAAGTTGTTCAACTCTCCGGAGGTATCTCTTCTGGGTCAAACCACAAATGGAATTCAACATGATCAAGAACTGTGTTTACTCCATCCCTTGCAGTTGTGGTAAAATATACAAAGGCAAGAAAGGTTGCCCACTAAAAGTAAGGCTAGAAGAACATCGGAAGGCAGTAGTATGAGGTGAGATTTAAAAGTTGAGTATGGCGGACCATATATGGAAAGAAAAGGGAAACCATCTGCCTTTATGGGATGAAGTTGAAATAATTGATAGAGAAGAACATTGGAGAATTAAACGCCTTAAGGAATCAGCACAAATGTTGGGCTACAGTGACTTGGTGAGTAGACCAAGTATAGAGATGACTATAATATGGGAATCAATACTCAAAAAGGTTAGATAAAAAAAAATGAATATGAGCACAGGTAAAGAATCATAAATAATAGTCGTAATCCTAGTCGTGTAAGAACATTAAGTTTACACATCCCAAAAATTCACTCTGAATTGTCCAGCAGGACACATAGCATAATGGTGATAGGTGTTGGTTCCTTAAGCTTCTAAGGAGATAATCATTTGGAGGTTGCAGGTTCAATCCTGACTGCAGTAAGTATTGTAAGTAACAATAAAGGAATTCTTAACACTTGTACTTGGTTATGGTTAATGGAATCAGAACAGGTGACCCCCGTGGATTCAATAAAATATGTAGCTTGCAGTTTAGTGTAGGTTCCTGAGTTTGACAAACACCTAAAGAAGGCCAGAGGACATATCAGCCGAAACATTGTGGAAATAACAATAAAGATGAAGACAATAGTCGGAAAACCCTTAATGATAAAAATCAAAAAGAACTATTTAGCTGTGTGCAAACAAATGACTGATGTTGAATTGTTTGTGCTACATAGCAATACTTGAAACCATTTAACTGCGTGCAAATAAAACGATTCATATGAGCAATACTTAAAGCCACTTTACTGTGTGCAAATAAATGGTCTATATTAAATAGAATTATCAGTGTTAGATAGCAATACATGAAATCATTTAATTGTGGGTCAGGCTCATTTGAAAATGTTATTTTCAAGCTATTTCTTTAATAATCATATATATCTAATATATATGAATTCAATAAGTTTCCAGACTTTTTTGTAAAGGCATTTAAAATTGTCGTAGACTATTGAAAATTCAGTATCTTACTGCTATATATCTTATGAGATAACTGACCAATTTTTATGATTTCAGCTTCAAATCAACAGCTACAGCAGCAATTGGAATACACCCTACTAAAGCCTGATTGTTACAGTTGGTGAATTTCAAAAATGCAATCTAGACGTGAGGATAGAAGAATGATATGCAATAAAATTGTGTTTTAAACTTGGAAAAAATGCCACAGAAACGTATGGAAAGCTTCAGACTGCTTTTGGAGCATCTTGCATGAATGGAGCATTAGTTTTTGAGGGGCATAAGAGATTCAAGGAAGGCAGGGAGTGTGAGGGATGATGAGAATTGTGGGAGGAGTAAGGAAGTCAATAGATCAGAGTTGATTGGCCAAAGGGTTAGGGTTAGGGTTACTATGTTGAGGTTTTAAGGGAGTTCAGGAAGAGATTCCGTCAGAAGAGGCCAGCACTCTTCAAATCGGATCAGTGGCACTTCCACCGGGACAATGCACCAGTCTACAACTCCATCCTTGTCACAGACTATTTGACCAAGATGGGCATCTAGACAGTTCCTCAGCCTCCCTAAAGTCCAGACCTTGCTCCATGTGACTTTTGGTTATTCCCTAAGCTCAGAGGCTGTCGTTATGAGACAATTGAGGAGATGAAAGAAGCTGTGATGAAGGTCATTGACACGCTCACACAAGAGGACTTCCATGGAGCCTTCCAGAAGTTGTTGGAACAGTACAACAAGTGCATTGCAGCCAGAGGAGATTACTTTGAAGGGGACGAGAGTTTCATGTGTGTACTATCAATAAAAGTGTCCATACGAAAAAAGTCTAGAAACTTATTGAATGATCCTCGTATGTATAAACAGGATTTGGGATTAAATAAACTACAAGGTAAATATACTATAAATCTTAACCAACCAGCCAACCACTTAACTGTGTGCAACTGGTTCATTTAAAACTGCTACCCACATACTGTGCATTTACAAATCATATATAGTTGTAAGTTGGCTGACTGTGGTCAAGAGAGACCAGAAGGCTCCCTTTTCAATCGCTACTACACCAAGTAGTAGGCGAGGGCACTACGCCTTTCCCTGGATTGATCAGTACCTTATAATACTGAGCGTTAAGCAAGGAGGCATCAAATATCATTTTTTGAGTATTTGGTATGACTCAAGGGTTGATATGTCATAAAACCCAACAAATGTATTAACTTGATTATTGTAAATGAATTCATAAGTGATGTTCTCCATTAGATACACCAATCTTGGCCACCCAACAATCACTTAAATTCATAAGTACTGTATGGACACTGGATACAATTGTTATAAAATAGCCGAGGGATTTCGGTTCATGCCTTTGAGTTTAGTTAGGCTGAGAACCTTTCGGCTCAGCACATTGGTTGGTTGGGTGTAACATTGAAGTAGGTGTTAATGCGGGTGTGTGCGGGCGGATGGAGGTGTCACTCAGATGTCATAATAGTCCGAGACGAAACTGGGTGACAGGGTGTGGGTGACGTCACGCACCGGAAGCGCGCAGAGGTTTGTGTGAGAATTTGAAGAGAGAAAGAATTGGTACTCGACGCCAAATGAGAAGGATTGATTTTGGAGCTCGCAGGCGCGAGGCGAACGTGCACCCTATGGGGGCTGCTCGAGTTGGGGGCCAAATGAATAAGACAGCATAGAAGATTGTGTCTCTGCTCCTTATGTCGAAACCTTTAACTCAAAGTTAATAAAAAGGTTTCGTACCTGAACAAGAAGTCTTTACGTGTTTTCGAATTCCGAGATTCCTATGTTCTTTATATGTTCTATCGTAATCAACATTCGATGTCCATTTCACCCATTTCACACATAGCAATATTCGTGTATCTACCTATGTAACACAATCTAGAGGACCTTTCAAGAGTAATGGACAATAGGGAAAGATGGTTAGAAAGATTCAAGGAAATCTGTGATATCAATATGACTCAATGAGGATGATAATGATGAAGGTTAGTGTATCTACCTTGTCTTCACCAGCACAATGCAGACCAAATCCAAAGAAGGAAGATCCTTCTCAGGTATCCAGGACTTTTCTGAGTATTCTAGCTGATTTAAACAGGGCTGTGGTCTGAATGGTTTCAAGTCTCCTTTTGATCTCTATAATAATGATATCCATTTTAATTGTATAATGTTCCACTTGAAAAATAAATATATATATATATATATATATTCATAAAGAAAATTGTTAAAGGTGTATTTATTTATGGATTTGGTTTGGTTTAGATGAGTTTTATGGCATATCAACCATTGTAGGTTATTTAATGCCAAATCCTCTTTATACATATATATTAGATATATATGATTTGGTTTGGTTGGGGTTTATGGCATATCAACCATCATAGGTTATTTAATGCCAAATCCTCTTTATACATATATATTAAATATATATGATTTGGTTTGGTTGGGTTTTATGACATATCAACCATTGGAGGTTATTTAATGCCAAATCTTTTTTTGTACAAAAAAAGATTATATTAAATATATATATGATTTGGTTTGGTTGGGTTTTATGGCATCTCAACCATTGTAGGTTATTTAATGTCAAATCCTCTTTATACATGTATATTAAATATATACATTTGGTTTGGTTAGGTTTTATGGCACATCAACCATTGTAGGTTATTTAATGCCAAATCCTTTTAATACATATATACTCGTATCAAATATATATGATTTGTTAACATATTTTGATGATAACATTTTCAAATGAACCTGAGCTGTTTTTTTGCACACAATTAAATGGTTTCAAGTATTGTTATACAACAGTCATAATTTAACGTTATTCATTTGTTTGCACACAGTTAAATGAATATATACGTATGATTTGTAAGTGAATAGTTTTTAGGTAAGTTCATTTTCAAATGAGTTAGAACTAATTTATTTGCAAACTAGAATAGCTATTGCTTCTACACAATTAAATGGTTTTAATAATTGCTAACACTTATAATTCTATTCACTTGGTTCTATTCAATATCAATTATTTGTTTGCACACAGTGAAGAGGTTACAAATAATGCTATTTAACACTATTCTAATCAAGACTATTCCTTCATTTGTACAGTCAAATAGTTTCAAGTATTGCTTCGCCCAGGTAACCTAGGGCTGTAGAATACACTGTCTGCACCTCTGCAGAGGAGTAATACCCACCAAAGATTGTCCTGGATATGACACTAAACAATCTAATGGTGATGTTCCAATAATACTGGAACTTTGGGGAATGCAGAGTACCCCTTTATTAACATCGCTCCCAGGTCCACTCTGGCCCTGATAATGGTCCTATCTACAAGTTAAATAGAACTAAACTGTGGTTTCTTAACTTTAC
Source organism: Sepioteuthis lessoniana (assembly GCA_963585895.1). Classification (NCBI taxonomy): domain Eukaryota; kingdom Metazoa; phylum Mollusca; class Cephalopoda; order Myopsida; family Loliginidae; genus Sepioteuthis; species Sepioteuthis lessoniana. Next base: position 53,885,929 of record OY757943.1, on the reverse strand, counting down.
TGTTGTTTGCATTTAAACTGCGTATTCATGCTAAACTGAATTGCTTGAAAAAGAACTGTTTTGACATTTAAACTGCGTACTTATACTAAACTGGATTATCAGAAATAAAAATGTTTTGACATTAACTCTGTGTATTGCTCAGTCGGCTGGGGCTGTAGAATACATTGACTGCACCTCTGCAGAGGGGTAAGAACCCACCTCAACGAGTGTCCTGGATATGACACTAAACAATCTGATGGTGAGGTCCCAGTAATGCTGAGGCCTTGGGGAATGCGGAGCACCCTTTCATTGCCATTGCTCCCAGGTCCACTCTGGCCCAGAATGGTAACACCTGATAGGGCCCTATCTATGAGTTAAATAGAACTAACTGCATACATGCTAAACTGAATTGTTTGAAATAGAACTGTTTGACTAAACTGAATAGCTTGAAATGTTTTTGACAATTGAACTGTACTTATATTTAAACTGCTTGCTTATGCTAAACTGAATAGTTTGAAATGGAACTGCTTTTGACATTGAAACTCTACTTACACTAAACTGAATTGTTTAATATAGAACTGATTTGACATTTAACTGTGTATAAACAAAATCTGCACTTATACTAAACTGAATTAGCAGAATTAGAACTGTTTGAATAAACTGAATACTTTGAAATAGAAATGTTTTTGACAATTAAACTGTACTTACATTTAAACTGGGTGCTTATGTTAAACTGAATTGTTTGAAATAGAACTGACTATTTGCATAAAAATGGATTTGGCGTTAAATAACCATAAAACTCAAACAATCAACCAATCCAAGTTTTGCTATGTAAGACCAATAATTCAATTTAGGCACACACTTAAAGAGTTTCAAGTATTGCTATTTTCCTCAAAATAATCCTATTCAACATTACTCAATTGTTTGCACACAGTTAAACTATTCCAAGTATTGCTATGTATCACTAACAATTCAATTAAACATGTCATTTGTTTACATAAAGTTAAATGATCAAACAGTTGTATTTCTAACAATTCAATTTAGCATAAGCCAACAAAGTTAAATGGTCTCAAGTATTGCTATGTATCAGTAACAACTCAATTAAACATTAGTTATTTGTCTACACATAGTTAAATGATCAAACAGTTCTATTTCTAACAATTCAATTTCACATAAGGCCTTTGTTTGCACACAGTTTAATTGACAAAGAGTTCTATTTGACCTATAGATGGGGCCCTGTCAAGTGCTACCACTTTGGGTCAGAGTGGAGATGGGAGCAATGGCATTGAAGGGGTACTCTACACTCCCAAAAGCTCCAGGACTGGAGCCTCACCATCAGATCGTTTAGTGTCATATCTCGGACATTTATTGGGAGGGGGGCTTATCTCTCAGCAGTGATGTAGTTAGTGTATTCTACATCTCCTGTCGACTGGGCTGTTATTTATGGGCAGTATACGTAGTTTGACACATGGTCATTTATTTATTGGTGCTTTTTGTAATAAAAAAGATAAAATCATCTTCAGAATTTCAGTGTCAAGATTTGATCTTGTTAACTACAATTGGAATGTGTGATGCAAATTAAGAGAGATTATAACCAGCTGGGAGGTGGCCGTGGTGTAATGGTTATCGTCCTAGGAATTGGGCACGGCGACACGAGTTCAAATCCTGGATGAGACTGATTGCATTTCACAAAGCACTAATACCCTTGGGAAAGGTATGAATCCAATTATTATCCCTCCAGCTATGGGTAAATAGTAGGACAGACTTGGTTCTTCAGCCTTGGTTAGGCAACTAGTCTAGGAGAAGGATAACTCTGAATTTAAACCTGTTAAACTCCGCTTAAAAATTGACCTTGTGTCATATCCTGCCCGAGCGGAGGGGTTGGTAAATATGATAACCAGCTGGGCAGACTTTATTATATTAATACGAATATTGTACTTTATAATAGGTAATCTTGAAATTCAGAGAGAGAGAGAGAGAGAGAGAAAGAGAGAGAGAGAGTAAGATGGTTAGGTAATGGCTAGTGGATGAAGTGGAAACTTTAAAAAAAAATTTCTTCACAGAGAGAGAGAGAGAGAGAGAGAGAGAGAGAGAGAGACGGGGAGGTGGTGTGAGGTGGATGAAGGAGAAACTCTAAAAAGATGTATATATCTTCACATCTGAGGGAGAGAGTTCTCTCTCTCTCCCTCAGATGTGAAGAAATATAGGAGAGAGAGAAAGAGAAGGAGAGAGAGAGAGAGAGATGGTGAGGTAATGGCTAGTAGATGAAAGGGAAACTCTAAAAAGATATTTCTTCATATCTGAGAGAGAGAGAGAGAGAGAGAGAGATTGGGGTGAAAGAAAAACTTTAAAAGGAAGTTGCATATATCTTCACATGAGAGAGAGAGAGAGAGAGAAAGAAGAGTGAACTTTATGCTAGGTAACTGAAGGAGGGGCTCCACTAGGATGTTGCACGTATGTTAAGACCCAATAGAGTAGAGGAGAAGAGAGAGTAGTGGGTGGGAGGAGGAGGCTATGGCTGTGTGTTTGAGAAGTCCTGGTATGGTGTTGCAAGGTGTTATTAACTTGTAAAAAAAGAGAAAGAGAGAGAGAGAGGGTGAAGGTTATGGTGGTGGGATGAAGAGGAAATTTTAAAATGATGTTATATATGCCTTCCCGAAAGAGAGAGAGAGAGAGAGAGAGAGAGAGAGAGGGTGAAGGTTATGGTGGTGGGATGAAGAGGAAATTTTAAAATGATGTTATATATGCCTTCCCGAAAGAGAGAGAGAGAGAGAGAGAGAGGGGGTCAAGGTTATGGTGGTGGGATGAAGAGGAAATTTTAAAAGGAATGTTATATATGACTTCACGAGAGAGAGAGAGAGAGAGAGAGAGAGAGAGGGGGTCAAGGTTATGGTGGTGGGATGAAGAGGAAATTTTAAAAGGAATGTTATATATGACTTCACGAGAGAGAGAGAGAGAGAGAGAGAGAGAGAGAGAGAGAGAGAGAGAGAAAGATTGATAGGAAGATAAGAAGGACTGAAAAAGGGAAAAAAAATTGAAATATGATAAAAGCTGACTTGTTTCCCAAACACAAATATATTTTATGTGTATATTATACGTACATGTGTGTATGCATGTGTGTGTGTGTGTGTGCATGTGTGTGCGTGTGTGTGTACATGTGTGTATGTGTGTGTGCGTGTGTGTGTGTGTGTGTGTGTGTATGTGCATGTGTATGTATGTGTGTATGTGTGTGCATGTGTGTGTGTGTGTGCATGTGTGTGTGTGTGCATGTGTGTGTGTATGTGTGTGTGCATGTGTGTATGCATGTGTGTGTATGCATGTGTGTGCATGTGTGTGCGTGTATGCATGTGTGTGTGTGTGTATGTATGTGCATGTGTATGTATGTGTGTATGTGTGTGCATGTGTGTGCGTGTATGCATGTGTGTGTGTGTGTGCATGTGTGTATGTGTGTGTATGCATGTGTGTGTGTGTGTGTGTGTGCATGTGTGTATGTGTGTGTATGCATGTGTGTGTGTGTGTGTGCATGTGTATGTATGCATGTGTGTGTGTGCATGTGTGTGTGTGTGTGTGTGCATGTGTGTATGTGTGTGTATGCATGTGTGTGTGTGTGTGTGTCTTCATGCATATATTTGTATGTTCGCATGATATGTTTTTTAGGAACTTTATCTCTCTCTCTCTTTATTTCTCTCTCTCTCTCACTCACTGTTTCTTTCATTCTCTCTTTCACTCTCTCACTTTTCCAACACTTTATTGTTTTGACCCCTTTTACTTTCACAGATAAGATTTTAAAATTTATATAGGTTTTTTTTTTCTTTCTTTCTTGCTTTCTTGTTTTCTTTTTTTTTTTTGTCCATACACATAGAGACAGTTATCCATATTTGGTGTTTTTTCAAACATGTGCAGTAATCTGATGAGACGGAGAGTATAATGATATTCTCTGCCGAAATAGATTTATAATGACAATTTATCCAGGTTTGAGTTTCCTTCTAATTGCAATATATATATATATATATATATATATATATATATATATATATATATATATATATATTATAACAGTGTTGGTTGTCACTAAATCACTTTGTGGGTTTGTGTTGAACGAAGTGCAATATAATATGGAGAGTGCTCAATATCTAGGATAAAGCTATTATATAATAATAATAATAAATAAATATATATCAGATATATATATCTAATTCATGGAATTTAGACTGCAACCCCTGGGTTTCATGAAACCCAGGGGTTGCAGTCTAAATTCCATGAATTAAATATGAGGATCATTAAATGTCACTGGGTTAATTAAGGTTACTATGTTGAGGTTTTAAGGGAATTCAGGAAGAGATTCCGTTGGAAGAGGCCAGCACTTTTCAAATCAGGTCAGTGACATTTCTACCAGGACAATGCACCAGTTCACAACTCCATTCTTGTCACAGACTATTTGACTAAGATGGGCATCAAGACAGTTCGTCGCCCTCCCTATAGTCCAGACCTTGTTCCCTGTGACTTTTGGTTATTCCCTAAGCTCAGAGGCTGTCGTCATGAGACAACTGAGGAGATGAAAGAGGCTGTGACGAAGGTCATTGACATGCTCACACAAGAGGACTTCGATGGGGCCTTCCAGAAGTTGTTGGAACATTGCAGCTGAAGGAGATTACTTTGAAGGGCATTAGAGTTTCAAGTGTGTACTATCAATAAAAGTGCCCATATGAAAAAAGTCTGGAAACTTATTTAATGATCCTCGTATATATATATATATATATATATATATATATATCAGTGGCATGTCCGGAGGAAAATATATATATGTATATATATATATATATATATATATATATATATATATATTGTCATCCACAGACAGACTGTTTCGTTCTATCAGAACTCTTCAGTGTGGCTAGACATATATATATATATATAAATATATATGGAGGAAAGGTAGATATATTTCTCACAAGGTTATACCTCCCTTGCAGGCATGAGTTTAATGCTCGGCACCTGAGGTGCCCCAATTAGGGATCGCTGATGGTTCCAAGTATTTTGGGGATCAACTACGCATGTCTTGATTTGTGTGTGGCTCTCAACTATAAAACAACCTTGCGTCATATGTTGATTTAGTGAGAACTTGGTTAAATATACAGTGAAACACAGATATAAGAGAGTTGTCGGGACCAGAAAAGAAGTATCTTATATCCGGGTTTGGTCTATTATGTTTAGGTAAGTATGGGCTCTAATTTGGGACCAGAGAAAATCTTTCTAATATCCGTGTCTCTTATATCTGGGTTATCTTATATCAGGGTTACACTTTTTAGTCTTTATTGAATGTTATAATATATAACATTCAATAAAAACTAAACTAAGTAAGTTAAACTAGTCCCTGGGTTCTTATTTTAAGGATAGACACAGAAATTTATTCGTTTTCAGATTTAATGAGGCTCCTTTGAACTAACTGTGTAAAATTGGTCTGCGTTGTTCAAATTAGATATAGTAGTGAAAAATAAGATTTAAATATAAAAATAAAAAAAAAGGAAAATTGTACAATTTTGAAAAAAATATCTACTGTGATATATTAGAAATTTTAGTTGAAGTGTTTTTTGTCTCACACAAAAATGTATCATCAAAAATATATCTTTTATTTTTAACAGACATGTTGGCGAATGTATGTTATAAAAGGACTTTAAATTCTATCAGCCCAAGTTGTAATTCCTACCTTGTTTTTGTGACCCACAGTTATTTCATGATCCACTAACCTATTATATTTAAAAGAACGATATAAAAAAAAGTTTAGAGCACAAAGTCCAATAATTTTAAAGGTTAATTAGAGCAGAACGTTTGTTTCATTTAGATGAGAATTTATACCTGTACGTATTAGCAGGACAATAATTTTTGGTTCGAGGTGAACAACTAAACAAGACAGAGAAATAATAGGCAATAAGTCAAAAAGAGTTACCCCCCTTACATTCTATTATCACTTATATCACAATGTCAAAATTTATGTTTATGTCTATTATCTACACGTCTATTAGAGGGATTTATTGAATGATATTAATGGCACGACAATTCGTCTGGAGTTATTTTAAGCTTATAGATTAGAAAATTGTATTCATGATACATTTATTACTATATTTTTTGTCTAGTTGTTTCTAAAGATTTTTTTGTAGAGTGATGTTATATCAAGTATTCCTATCTACAAATAATTTGCACACATATGGTTTCAAGTATTCCTATCAAATACAAATAATTTGAAAACATGTGGTTTCAAGTATTCCAATCAAATACAAATAATTTGCACGCATGTGGTTTCAAGTATTCCTATCTAAAACAAATAATCTGAAAACATGTGGGTTCAAGTATTCTTATCTAAAACAAATAATTTGCACACATGTGGTTTCAAGTATTCCAATCAAATACAAATAATTTGCACTCATGTGGTTTCAAGTATTCCTATCAAATACAAATAATTTGCACGCATGTGGTTTCAAGTATTCCTATCAAATACAAATAATTTGCACACATATGGATTCAAGTATTCCTATCTAATACTAAAAATCGTCACACATATGTTTGCAAGTATTCCTATCAAATACAATACACATAGGGTTTCAAGTATTTCTATACAATACTAATAATTATATTATTTTAAGTAGCCATTACTATTTGATAAGTCATTTAGTTGCACAAATTGCATAATGCGAATTGAGCACTCTAGTATACGGTAAGGTATAAAATGTAAACAAAACGAAAGCTACTACTTAATGCCTTATAATTCCCGAGTTGACGTGGTTTGCTTGTTAGCTGAGCGGTATGATACTAAGTCTAACGTAAAGTTGGGCGGGTTTTGATCCCAGCTTCAAGCATCCTATGTGTCTAGCAACACTGAAGAGTTGTAATACAACGAAACAGTCTTTCTGTGGTTGACAATATATATATATAAGTAAAAGTAAGTAAGTAAAGTTGGCGACCGTAGTCGAGGGTAACCCCAAGGCTCCCTTTTCGATAGCTACTACAACAAGGTGTAGGGGAGGGCGCTACTCCTTCCCTGGATTGCTCTACTTTACCCTTGATCCGTACCTTATAATGCTGAGTGTTAAGCAAGGAGGCATCAAGTACCATTTTTTGAGTCTTTGGTATGACTCGACCTGGGATTGAACCAACGTCTCCCGGGCCATTGGCAAACACTCTAACCGCTAGGCCAATGTCCGGTAATATATATATATATATATATATAATTCCTTCATGGTTAATATAGTGCCAAATCCTCTCTCTCTCTATATAAGTAAGTAAGTAAAGTTAGCGACCATAGTCGAGGGTGACCCGAATGCTCCCTTTTCGATAGCTACTACACCAAGGTGTAGGGGAGGGCGCTACTCCATTCCCAGGATTGCTCCACTTTACCCTTGAACCGTACCTTATAATGCTGAGTGTTAAGCAAGGTGGTATCAAGTTCCATTTTTAAAGTCTTTGGTATGACTCGATCTGGGATTGAACCCAGGTCTCCCGGGCCATTGGCGAACACTCTAACCGCTGGGCCAATGGTAGTGAAATGTGAGTATATATATTACCTCAGAGCTCTATGTATTTGCTCCTCGAAATATTTAAATGATGAATTCATCCACATAGAAAACTCCTTTCTTAACCTTCAGTACCCCAAATCCTTTATACACTTAGCTAAATCTAAAGCCCTCAAAATCCACAATAAGAATCACCCTCAAACTAATGCCCACTCAATATCTGATAAAACTAGTTCCCCCCATAAATACATAAACTTTGCCAAACAATTCTTCCTCTCACAGCATAACAAACAATATAAATAAACTCAATATCAAAACTACTTCTTTACCTTCAAAAACAACCCGCGAATTAGTACACTCTAGCCTTCAACGTAACATATTTTCAGACGCCGGTTTTTATTGTATCCCTTGTAAGGATTGTAAACTTAAATACATCAGCGAAACATCTCAGAACCTTCACGTTCGCTTGAAAGAGCACAAAAGAGATGTAAGAATTGGTAGCTCAAACAATGCATTATTCCTACACATTTCTCAATCTAATCACAATTTTGACCCCAATTCTGCTAAGATGCTCATTTACATCCATAATAAAAGTCTAAGATGAATTTTCGAAGCCACTGCGATCTCATTCTTTAATTCCCTAAATACTTGTCCTGGCTTTTATAATATTTCTCCTTACTTGAGAAGATCCATTTTAAATAGTTACAATATATTCCACTCTTAGTTAATATTTTCCGTATATCTCATAATTTTTATGTTTTCTATTTTTCTTTTTGTTTTTCTTCCTTTTGATTCGAAATCTTTCTCTACAAACAAATGTAACATAAATTCTATACAATATTCCTGATAAGTTAAATGACGTAATTTAAAACAACTAACACTGATTCACCAATTAAACAGCCAACTTTTTCTTATTATACAAATTTTCCCCTAGGTTTTTGTATTTTGCATTTTTTAACATTCATTGTTGACTTAACATCACTAATATCACCCCTCATGGTCCTGATGATGGTTCAGTACAACCGAAACGCTATAGTGTCAACTTCTCAATAAATCTCTCCTTCCACTTGGATTACCTTGTTATCAATTTTTCTACATATATATATATAAATAACAATATTTAGCATTAAATACCCATCAATGGATCATATGCCATTAAAACCCTAGTAAACAAATCATTGCTTCAGGTAACTATTTTTAATACAATATAGATAATTTTTAAACAGATCACTTGGACTGATACATAGGACCTTACATCAAAGTACTGTCACTCTAAGTCAGAGTGCACCTGGGAGTAATGGCAATGAAATAGCACTCTAAACTCCCGAGACTTTATTTTTTATAGAGTGTCTTACCTTTTTGCAGGAGATGAAGACTGACAGAGTGAAGAAATATACGTACATGTAATATCGATGGATAGTTTTAAATGTTATCTAAACCTTTGAATTGTAATAATTTTCTTATTCATAGGAACTAATATCTTCATCTTTTTGCTTTTTTGTGTCTTTCATGGAAGCAGCCATTTGTAATATGAGTTGGGCGCATGCACAGTTTTGAGTCCTAACGTTATTATTTTTTATAAATTTGAACGAGTTATTTATACAAGGACTCTCAAGTGGCAGTCTTTAGTCAAAGACTTTTGAAAGTAAATAAAAATGAGAGTGACACATGGTTAGAGCATACAAAGCAGATATTTGTGAGAGAGGTTTGGTTTGGTTTGGTGGGTTTTATGGCATATCAACCTCTTATGGGTTATTTCATGCCAAATCCTGTTTATGTATATACTCGTATATCAAATATATATGAATTGTAAGTGCATAGTTTGTAGTTTAACAATTTTAGACAAACCGGAGCTCACTTGTTTGCGCACAGTCATACTCGGAGCTATTTTAGCTAACACCAGTACTTCTATCTAACTTTAGCAATGTGAGAGAGGGTGAGAGAGTGAACATTGTCATTATAAGAACCAGACTCTGTCATGAAGAAGGAAAATGACTGTCATCTGCCTAACTGGTAAGAGAAATATTCAAAGCTCAAACTTTCCAATGTGCAGCAGGCCAGTACCATATTTGTAGCATATTATTATTTGATTTATGATCCTATTGTTTGAATATCCATATTTACCCAACCCCTCCGCTCGGGCTGGATATGAAACAAGGTCAATTTTTAAGCGGAGTTTAACAGGTTTGAATTCAGAGTTTTCCTTCTCCTAGACTAGTTGCCTAACCAAGGCTGAAGAACCTAGTCTGCCCTACTATTTACCCATAGCTGGAGGGAGAATAATTGGATTCATACCTTTCCCAAGGGTATTAGTGCTATGTGAAATGCAATCAGTCTCGTCCAGGATTTGAACTTGTGTCGCCGTGTCCATTTCCTATGACAATAACCATTACACCAAGGGCACTTGGTTGTTTGAATATCCGTAGTGTTGTTAATTTATGCCGGAAATATATAATGAATATAATAAAACTTGATATGATTTTTATATAACATGTCTATCGAGGTGCCTGTAGTGGGATCGTTATAGTCATAGGAAATGTACAATCGAGACCTGGCATTAAATAACCGACAAGGTTTGATATGCCATAAAAGACAACCACTAACCAACAAATATTTTAATGATATTCTGAACACTGCATTTAAACATTCTCTGGGATGCAAGGAGTTCGACAAAGAATTCACATACGAAATTTCCCAAAGATTGGTCCATAGATAACAAGCAAATGATGAGAGTAATATATATGTATATATATATATATATATATATGGAAGAAAATAATGGATAGTAATATATATACAGTCATCATACAATGTGTGAAAGTACGTGCGATACCCTGCCCTCATCAGCCGCCAACCATTGGTGATAACACAGTTTTGGTAGCTGAACGCGGTACTGCCACACCTGGCACTACCAAGCAGCTTTTGCCACCGGACAGGGTATTTAACAGAATTATGTATACATACATACATATATATATATATATATATATATGCCAGATCAACTAAAAGCAGAGGTTACATAGTACGTTCATCTTTATTTTTAGTGCAGTTTGTGATTTTTAAAAACGTGTTTACTTTCTGCAGTTGATGTCATTACACGCTTACAGTAACCGTTTTTTGATGCTACATAATCACACGGGAATGGTGGTTCCGCGTGCATTTCATTCATGCTGAAAACTTTTCGCTCTCGACCAAATCCAACTTTAGGCATATTGCACCATAGTCAAATGGCGCTTCAGCATTCTCTGTTCCGACCTGGGATTGAACCCAGGTCTCTCGGTCCATTGGCGAACATTCTAACCATTATGCCAATGTTTGGTATTTTCTAGACCATTGGCCAAATGGGTAGAATTTTTCCCAATGGTCTGGGAGACCAGGGTTCAACTTGAGTTTGAGTCATACAAAAGACTCAAAAATTGGTACTTGATGCTGCCTTGCTTAACACTCAACACTATAAGGTAAGGGTCAAAAGAAAAGTGGAGCAATCCAGGGAATGGAGTAGTGCCCTCCCTTACACCTCAGTGTAGTAGCTATTGAAAAGGGTGCCTTTGGGTCACCCTCGACTAAGGTCACCAACTTTACTTTCATAATGGTACTATTTAACCCATAGCTGTGAGGATAAGGGTATTCATGCCTTCTCTAAAGGTATTAGTCTGAAAGTGAATGTAATTGTGTGACTGGAGTTTGAACTCACTTACTTTGAGGCTGCAGTCTAACATAGAGGGATAAGGGGGTTCATGCCTTTCCCAAGGGTCTTAGTCTGAAAGTGAATGTAATAGCATGACAGGAGTTTGAACTTGCTTACTTTGAGGCTGCAGTCTAACATAGAGGGATAAGGGGGTTCATGCCTTTCCCTTTGAGGCTACAGTCCAGTACTTAAGCTACTATTCTATGGCAACTCCCGCTCTTTAGATGTCTGTGATATAAGAAAGATAATAGCTCATCAACAGACAAGCAGATCTCACAAGCTGTTTCCCAGAAACAAAATCTTTTTACTTACAGGGCTGCATTTTTGTATTTTAGTGCATCCTTTTCCACAATCTTCAATCGGTCCTCAAGTTCGATAACTTTTCTGTAGACATCTGGTATCATACCAACCTTTCCTTTTTCTAGAAGACCTTTTTCCTCCATTTCGTACCTAGAAGAAAATTTAAAAAATTTAAAAGGGAAAACTGATGGTAACAATACAGGGATAGACACAAAGAAAATCTAAAATACATAACACTCAGAAAAGTCAAAAGTTTTGCAAAATTTTAGTAATATAAGGCACGATTTGGTAGCTTCAGATGCTTTTATCGAGGTTGGAAAGATGGAGAACAATGCTATACTATGAGATGCTGAGCTCACTTGATACTCTCTAAGTGTTACTCACTAGATTTAACTCTACGGCTTGGAACATGACCTTGGATTTTACAGTTTTAGGTCTACTTGACCTTGCCTGATTGTCAAGGTTCTTACCATGCCCAGTTGGCTGGGGGTGGGGTTGTAGAACACATCAACAGCATCTTTGCAGAAGGGTAAGACTCCCCCAATGAGTGTTGGCCCAGTTGGCTGGGGTTGCAGAATACACTGACTGCAACTCTGCTGAGGGGTAAGACTTTCCCAACGAGTGTTCTGGATATGACATTAAACTATCTGATGGTGAGGCTCCAGTCTTGAATTTTTGCAGAATGTGGATTACCCCTTCATTGCCATTGTTCCCAGGTCCACTCTGACCCAGAGTAGTAGCAACTGAGAGAGTCCTATCTATGGGTCAAATAGAACTGTTTGATATTTAAACTGTGTGCAAACAAATGACTTGTGTTAAATTGACTCGTTTGAAATCGAACTGTGGATCATTTAAATGTGTAAACAAATGACTGATGATGTTTAATTGAATTGTTTGTGTTAAATAGCAATACTTGAAACCATTTAACTGTGTGCAAACAAATGATTAATAGTAAATAGAATTATTTGTATTTGATAGAAATACTTGAAACCATTTAACTGTGTGCAAAATAAATGAGCTCAGGCTTATTTAAAAATGTTATCCACAAAACGTGTTTAGAAATCATATATCTAATATGTATATAGGGGATTTGGCATTAAATAACCTACAATGGTTGATATGCCTTAAAACCCAACCCAACCAAATCAGATATATTTAATATACATGCATAAAGAAGATTTGGCATTAAATAACCTACAATGGTTGATATGTCATAAAACCCAACCAAACCAAATCCTACATATTTAATATATATGTATAAAGAGGATTTGGCATTAAATAACCTACAATGGTTGATGTGCCATAAAACCCAACCAAACCAAATCATATATATCTAATATATATGTATAAAGAGGATTCGGCATTAAATAACCTACAATGGTTGATATGCCTTAAAACCCAACCCAACCAAATCAGATATATTTAATATACATGCATAAAGAAGATTTGGCATTAAATAACCTACAATGGTTGATATGTCATAAAACCCAACCAAACCAAATCCTACATATTTAATATATATGTATAAAGAGGATTTGGCATTAAATAACCTACAATGGTTGATGTGCCATAAAACCCAACCAAACCAAATCATATATATCTAATATATATGTATAAAGAGGATTCGGCATTAAATAACCTACAATGGTTGATATGCCTTAAAACCCAACCCAACCAAATCAGATATATTTAATATACATGCATAAAGAAGATTTGGCATTAAATAACCTACAATGGTTGATATGTCATAAAACCCAACCAAACCAAATCCTACATATTTAATATATATGTATAAAGAGGATTTGGCATTAAATAACCTACAATGGTTGATATGTCATAAAACCCAACCAAACCAAATCCTACATATTTAATATATATGTATAAAGAGGATTTGGCATTAAATAACCTACAATGGTTGATGTGCCATAAAACCCAACCAAATCAAATCCTATATATTTAATATATATGTATGAATAGGATTTAGCATTAAATAACCTACAATGGTCGATATGCCCCAAACCAAACCAAACCAAACCAAGGGTTTTGCAACCCATGCAAAATTTCTAAAACCATCTGGTTATTGTACTGTGATCCACATGAAGTGAAGTGATGCTCAACGTGTCAGCACACTAGCTACCACAGAACTACCAACCATAGTGGTTACCTTCCATTCATTGTGTGAATGGTTTTGACTGCTTCCATTGGATTATGGTCCAGTTTGAACTTGTAAAGTATAAGTTCCCAAATTAGCCTATGTTGCATGTTCAGCTGAATGGCTTTCAAGTTACACATAGAGTGAAGTGATGCACAACATGTCAACACACAAGCTACCACAATACTACCAACCATAGTGGGTACCTTCCATAGCTTGAACAGCTTTGGTCATGTGATATATATGCCGCTAAATCGCATGTACCAAAATATTCCAAAACCTTTGACCCACCCTAGAATAAACAATCGTACCTGTTACTATCTCCTGTGCCAGCAGACCTCAAGTGAAATACAAAGTACAAATAGTATAGAGTACAAGTATAAGAGAGTACAAGTAATATGAAGTATATAATTGTATATGTATAGTCTGTTCCTTTGAGGTTGGTTGGTTGGTTGGATTTTATGGCATATCAACTCTTTTAGGTTAAACCAAATCCTGTTTATAAATATATTAAGTAAACAATTTGTAGGTAAAATGGTTTCAAGTATTGCTATCTAACACTAATAATTATATTTAATATTAATCAATTATTTGCACACAGTTAAATGATTTCAAGTATTCCAATGTAACATGAATAATTCTATTTAGTATCAATTATTTGTTTGCACAAAGTTAAATGGTTTCAAGTATTGCTATCTAACACTAATAATTCAATTCAATATCAATTGTTTGTTTGTTTAGGAGGTGCCCGTGGTGTAATGGTTATCGTCGTAGGAAATGGACACGGCGACACGAGTTCAAATCCTGGACGAGACTGATTGCATTTCACATAGCACTAATACCCTTGGGAAAGGTATGAATCCAATTATTCTCCCTCCAACTATGGGTAAATAGTAGGGCAGACTGATTTCTTCAGCCTTGGTTAGGCAACTAGTCTAGGAGAAGGAAAACTCTGAATTCAAACCTGTTAAACTCTGCGTAAAAATTGTCCTTGTGTCATATCCTGCCCGAGCGGAAGGGTTGGGTAAATAGGATCAATTGTTTGTTTGAACACAGTTAAATAGTTTCAAGTATAGCTATCTAACGCCAATAGATTTATTTGCACACAGCTAAATGGTTTCAAGTATTGCTATTTAACACCAACACGTCAATTTGACATCAGTCATTAGTTTGAACATATTCAAATGGTTAAACGCTAACAGGTGCTACCACTCTGAGTCAGAGTGGACCTGGAAGTAATGGCAATGAAGGGGTACTCCATATTTCCCAAAGCACTAGCATTATTAGAGCCTCACCATCAGATTGTTTAGTGTCATATCCAGGTCAGTCATTAGGGGAAGGGTTTAATCCCTCTGTAGAGATGAAATCATATTCTATAGTCCAAGACATCTGAGCTGCATTACTTTGAGAGGTGTAGAGCCAAAGTCATTCATGTCTTTGATGGTGCTGTGGTTTCATAGCAAGTACTTTTTTTATAGGGCGGATCTGTGTTATGGTGACCTATCTACATGATAATGAACTCTTCCTCATAAATACTAACCCTATTTACTCTTGGAGAGACTTCCTCTCAACAGTCGAAGCTGACAGTTTTTGGACGGACACTTCTACCTGCTGTACTAACACTGGTATTTTGTATATATGTTCTGTTTATTCAATACACTTGTTCCATCAGCTTTCTCTTCTTCAGTGTCTTCTTTCAGGCCCATAACAGGCCGCAACAGTATAGGTATGAATCTAATTATTCTCCCTCCAGCAAAGGGTAAATAGTAGGGCTGACTTGACTCTTCAAAATTGGTATGGCATCCAGTCTAGGAGAAGGAATAACTCTTGATTTAAACTTCTTTAACTTCATTTATTAATTGAATTTGTTTTACATCCTGCTTGTCTGGTGGGATTGGGTATATATATATATATGTACAAGGTGCATACAATAAGTTTCCAGACTTTTTTCGTACGGGCATTTAAAATTGTTGTAGACTCTTGAAAATTCACTATGTTATTGCTCTACATCTTATGAAATGACTGACAATTTTTTATGATTTCAGCTTCAAATGAACAGCTACAGCAGTAATTGGAATACACCCTACTAAAGCCTGATTGTCACAGCTGGTGAATTTCAAAAATGCAATCTGGACATGAGGACACTTTAGAAGAATGATATGCAATAAAATTGTGTTTTAAACTTGGAAAAAATGTCGCCACAGAAACGTATGGAATGCTTCAGGCTGCTTTTTGACCATCTTGCATGAATTGAGCATCAATTTTGGAGTGGCATAAGAGATTCAAGGAAGGCAGGGAGTCTGTGAAGGATGATGAGAGGTGTGCGAGGAGTAAGGAAGTCAATACACTAGAGTTGACACTTCTATCTACTGTACTAACACTGGTATTTTGTATATATGTTCTGTTTATTCAATACACTTGTTCAACCTACTTTCTCTTCTTCCCTGTCTTCTTTCTGGCCCCTAACAGGCCACAACAATTTACTAGCTCCCTGGCTTTGAATTCTGAGTTTTTTCCTTCTCTTAAATAGGTTGCCTTCCCAAAGCTAATGAGTTCAGTCTGCCTTACTATTTACCCATTGTTGGGAAGCAGGAAAGGGCACTAGCACAAAAGTAAAATGCAAATGGTCTTTCCAGGATCTGAACCTGGCTTGCCAAGTCCATTTCCTAAGATGATAACAACGCACTTCCAATGGTATGAAGTACCAGTGATATGAAGTGCAAGCAGTGTAGAGTACAAGTGATATGAAGTAATATGGAAGCAGGCTCACCATTCTGTAAGAAAATGATTCAATGACTTTTTCATCCCCATCCGAACCAAGAAGTTTCCGATAAAATCCTCAACTGGCTCAGGGATCTCCTTCACTGTTGGCTTCGGACTTTCTTTGGCGTCCTATCAAAAAAATAGATAAGAGACACAGAGAGGATGAATAATAGAACATCAGATGCCTCAGAAGATATGGACATTATTTTGTAGTGACGTATCCACAATAAGAAATGTTGATTAGGTATGGTTTCTTTATTCAATGGCGTATCAACCTTTGTGGGTTATTTAATTCTGAAACTGTCCTAGTAAAAGAGCATCAGTGATACTATTAAACCTGTAGCTGGAAGGATAAGGGGGTTGATACCTTTTCCAAGGGTATCAGTTTGAAACTGAACAAAAGAGCTTACTGGAGTTTGAAATTTTGTTGAGGCTGCAGTCAAGTAGTTTAGCTATTACGCCATGGAGTTTCTACCAAAACACTGATTAACAAACTTAGCTCAGTAGCAGCTAATAGCCAGACATATGGAACACTCAGTGAGAATCAAACTCACTAACAATGGTCTGCTAATCAAGATTGTTAACAATTGCACTAATGTAATCGATTTAGTTTTTATTTTATGTGAACACAGCCAAAAAAAACCTGTGCTCAATTCTAACTTGGCCTTGATCATGGTATAATATTTTTCTTTGTCCCGTTGAGGAAAATATGAAAAACGGTTTTGCATCATATCTGTTATTAGTTTATTTACTGCTAAATAAAAAGAAAGCCAGAATGTTCATCTATCAAATAGAATATGCTTTGTGTCTTATTTGTTATTAGCTTATTTACTGCAAAATAAAAAGAAAGCCTGAATGTTCAGCTATTAAAGAAAAATGTTTTGTGTTTTATCAGTTATTAGTTTATTTACTGCTAAATAAAAAGAAAGCCAGAATGTTCAGCTATTTAAGAAAAATGTTTTGTGTCTTATTTGTTATTAGTTTATTTACTGCAACATAAAAAAACACTAATATGAACTGCCTCTAAATCTGCTCATTCCATTATTTTTCTTGATGATTAATGACTACGCAGAAACATTGTGTTTTGAAGCTAAAAATGTGTGTTGTAAAGCGTTTTGGTGCTCCCTGTATATTGTAGTTTTGGTGAAAATAAATAGGAGATTTTATCTCTATGTGTTCCTCATATCTTCATGTGCAGGATTGGCCTGAAGTCCGATCTACCAATAGCTCCTAATTCAGCTGTTTTATACTCATATGCAGATGCATGCATAAATCATAACGACACAATGAAGACGCAATGATAAAGACAAGTGACACAATCTTTTATAAAAATATACCTCTTACTTTATTCAAAAAGGTTGTGTGTGAGAGGGAGTTGGAGACCAAACAGAACTGCAATATATTGACCCCCACACTATAGGCCATAACCGTGTTTCTTTTCCGTTCTTCTGGGCTGCTCAACCGGGGGCCTGGGGGTCCAGCCTCTCTGGGACATGTTCCTCAATCCAGCATCTTCTCCCAACTGGTCTGTTCTCCAACTAGTCTGATACCCAACTGCAACTGCTCAATCGGGGGCCTGAGGGCCCACTCTGCTGGGTGCTGGCTTTCTCTACTGCATCTTGTCTCCAACTGATCTGGTCTCCAAACAAACTGACTTACTGTCTTCACCGAGTTATATAATAGTTCAATGCCCCCTTTTTCTTGTGGTTGTCACAATTGCACTCATTCAACCCATCCACGGTCAAGGTTATAATTCTGATATTCCTCGACCGGATGCACCTGTTATTTACATAGGTGCATTTCCTATTTTGACAGCCCGGCCAGGTTGTAGGCCAATATACAACACAGCCCCTTGCTTGAGCAGACTCCACCATTGATTGTAATCTATTCTTGGCTCATCAAGCACTCACTGCAACACATTGCCATCTTCATGCTTCCAATTCAACCTAGTACCGCCTAAAGCCAAATATATCCATGCCTGGTTGATGAATCAAACAATATAGAATCGGATAGGCTAGTATTACTTTCATTTTATTTTATTTACTATTCAGTGAAAGTTTCATAGACCAGGATCAATCGAGACTGGGTTTAGGTTTTATTTCATGCTTTTCTTCATCATCATCACCAAGGTGTGCTAACAGCATCGATTCCATTGACTCTTGCTCACCATGCATCCCAATCGGCGATAGCTCTTGGTGAGTCCTCTAGACAGCATCTAGTGTCCACACAGATCTGATGAATATAAATTTTTGCTAGTCAGCCAATACTGGTGTGACCATATGTAGGAGTGCATGAGAGAATGTCGCCTATGAGTTTGTTCTTACTTCTGCAGCGATGGCCAGCATGTCTTGTTCGCCTTTCTTGGATTGTTTGTGAGATGGGAGGTGCCCGTGGTGTAATGGTTATCGTCATAGGAAATGGACACAGCGACATGAATTCAAATCCTGGACGAGACTGATTGCATTTCACATAGCACTAATACCCTTGGGAAAGGTATGAATCCAATTATTATCCCTCCAGCTATGGGTAAATAGTAGGGCAGACTGATTTCTTCAGCCATGATGAGGCAACTAGTCTAGGAGAAGGAAAACTCTGAATTCAAACCAGTTAAACTTCGCTTAAAAATTGTCCTTGTGTCATATCCTGCCTGAGCGGAGGGGTTGGTAAATATGGTTTGTGAGATGGGAGGTAAGTGGCTGTATAGCTGTTGTTTTGTCTGCTGCTACTTCCAGGATTTGCTCAAAATAGCATGTAGCATGCTTGTGGGGTTCCCATCTAGTTTTTTCTCCAAGTTTTGTAAGAGTTTAGGTGGTGCAACCTTACATTAGTACTGACACAACTATAATTAGAAAGAATTTGTGTTCTATTTTATCAGATTTCCATATGGTTGATAACCTGTCAATAGCAGTCAATGCTTTATCAATGACTACGTTGATATCACTTTCAGTAGACGAGATATTGCAACCAATGTATATGAACTGGTCTATTAAATTTAGAAGCTTGCTATTGAATGACAAGATGACATCATCTTGATTAAAAGACATAGTGCAAAAAAAACCAAAAAAACCCTCACCAATTCCTCTTTTTCCCGAGTTTCAGTCTCTTGTAAATATCGGACAGCACAGTCCAAATCTTCCGTTAAATCTGTAAAAAGAAAAACAAATAAAAGAAATAATATATAAAAAAAAAAGGAAACAGTAATGGTACCTGGTGATATTAAAAATGACATTTATATTTAAAAAAAATGACCTGAGGTTCTTGAATAAAAAGAAAAATTTAAAACCATAATTATTTGTGTATAGCACGCACTTCTTACGTTGGACTAAGAAATTATGGAGTAAAAAATTCTCACCTATAATACACATTGACTTGTAAGTAAGTAAAGTTGGCGACAGTAGCCGAGGGCAACGAGAAGGCTCCCTTTTCAATAGCTACTACACTGAGGTGTAGGGGAGGGTGCTACTCCTTTCCCTGGATTGCTCCACTTTACCCTTGATACATACCTTATATTGCTGAGTGTTAAGTAAGGAGGTATCAAGTACCATTTTTAAAGTCTTTGGTATGAGGTGACCTGGGATTGAACCCAGGTCTCCCGAACACTCTACCCACTAGACCAATTAAATGTAAATTTAGCATTTGTTCAACTTCTAATTGATTTGTCATCATCATCATCACGGCGTGCCACCAGCACGGATATCACTGACCCTCTCTCGCCACTTCTCCCTATCGTTCATTGCCTCTGGCAGGTTTTCAGGGCTACATCCAATATCTTCACATAGCTGCTGTATGTATGTTCAAGCTGGTCGTCCTGCTTTTGCTCGGCCATATGTGGGGGTCCATAGGAGTAGATCACTTATGAGCTCGTCCCTGCTTCTCCAGCAGTGTCCTGAATGTCTGGTTCGTCTAACTTGGATAGTTTTCATGATGGGAGGCAGGTGGCCGTATAGTTGGTACCTTGTGGGGTGTTGCCGCCAGGAAAAATTTATATTGTTTACCTTATGTCTTAAAACTCAAAATTTACAGAACATTTAGAGCAAATAAACAGACATGCAACAAGCTTGTGGCTAAAACAAGTTCACATTAAGAGAAAGAAAATTATAAACAAACACACATTCCAGTGGATACTTTACTATAATGCCATAAAACAGATCAGTTTGGACAATAGATATAAATTACTTTTGGTCATCCTGTCCTGAATAAGTCTGATGGTTAACAAAAAAAATTAATTATATAGTTTATGAGTATACCAGCCCATTGGTTGAGTGAGTAGAGTGTTTGCGTTATATATTGACCCTTGACCGAGCCGTCAATTAAGAGATGCACCTGTGTAAATAAGCGGAAGAACAGTGGAAGCAGGTAGGTGTTAGAAAATGATATAACCAGGTGCCCGGGTGGTTCGAGTCAGTTGGAGACAGGATGCCGAAGTGAGAACCAGCTGTAGACAGAGGGCTTTGGGCCCTTAGTGACCCCCGGTTGAGCAACCCAAACCAAGATGCGAAAGAAGTGCTGCTATGGTCAAGGAAGAACTTGGGTCAATATAGCAGTCCATCATTGTCTCCACTCATTTCTCACACACAACAAACATCACCCTTTTGAAAATAAAGAGTGAGAGATTTATATTTTTATAAAGAAGTGTATTCGTTCGTTATTGAAGTCATCATTATCAGTTGATCATGTTCCCGTGTATATGTATATGTACAGTTGTATTGTGGCTATACAACATTTGCCAGTGGCCTGGGAGACCGGGGTTCAATACCAGGTTGAGTCATTCCAAAGACTCAAAAAATGGTACTTGATGCCTCCTTGCATAGCACTGAGCATCATAAGGTATGTATCAAAGGTAAGTGGAACAATTCTTGGTGTAGTAGCTAATGAGAAAGAAGCCTTTGGGTTGACCTTGACTACGATCACCAAATTCTTACAACTTATATATAGATAATTATTGTCATTATCAAATGAATCGTTTACACTAATATCCTCATCTTTGTTAAGTCACATAACAATTTGTATTCCGAGATATATTGGCATGTCAACAGTTTAGTTTTTCCAGTATTCTCTCAGAAAATGTAAAAAAAATTTCCCAATCATGGTTTGATGAATATTGTATATCAATTAAATAAATGAATAATAAATTTTGGTTGTCATATCATATTTCTTCCAAGCAGTTGGTTGGTTGGTTGGGTTTTAGGGCATATAAACCTTTGAATTTTATTGAATGCCGAATCCATTTTCATGAAAATAGTTCTATTTCAAACAATTCCGTCAAGTATAAGCACACAGTTTAAATGTAAGTACAGTTTAACTGTGAAAAACATTTCAATTTGAGCTATTCAGTTTAGTCAAGCAGTTCTAATTCAGCTAAATCATTTTAATATAAGTACAGATTTTGTTTACACACAGTTAAATGTTAAAACAGTTCTGTATTAAACAATTCAGTTTAGTGTAAGTACAGTTTCAATGTCTAAAAACAGTTCTATTTCAAATAATTCAGTTTAGCATAAACACGCAGTTTAATTGTAAGTATGGTTTAATTGTCGAAAACACTTCTATTTCAAGCTATTCAGTTTAGTCAAACAATTCAGTTTAGCATAAGTATGCTGTTAGTGCTATTTAATCCATAGATAGAGCCCTATCAGGTGCTACCACGCCAGGCAAGAGTGGACCTGGAAGCAATGGCAATGAAAGGATACTCTGCATTCCCCAAAGCTCCAGCATTACTGGAACCTCACCATCAGATTGTTTAGTGTCATATACAGGACATTTGTTGAGTGGGAGTCTTACCTCTCTGCAGAGGTGCAATCAGTGTATTCTACGGGCCCAGTCGAATGGGCAATACACAGAGTTAAATGTCAAAACAGTTTTATTTCAGATAATTCAGTTTAGCATAAGTACATAGTTTAGACATCAAAACAGTTCTATTTCGAGCAATTCAGTATAGCATTAGTACGCAGTTTAAATGTCATATCAGTATAGTGAAGGAAGCACAGTATGTTCCACTGGGCAAAAGTAGTTGGGTGTTTTATCCTATATATATATATATATATGTGTGTGTGTGTGTGTGTGTGTGTGTGTGTGTGTAAGCAACAAATCTTACAATCTCATTTTTTTATAAAAAAATCAATAATTAGAATGTAGAAGACATTCATGGGCGGGGCTTTACTCGTCTGCAGAGATGCAGTCGGTATATTCTACAGCCCCAGCCGATAGGGCACACTGCTATATGCCATTCATGAATTTTCACCTTCTTTTAAAAATATTCATACTCGAATTTCTTTCTTTTCAGAGAATATTCTTGCTTACAAGAAAAGTTTTTGTAACTTCTTTTTTTTTCAGCAAACTTTTCACTCAATTTTAAGAAATAAAAATTTATCAATTTGCAGATCAGAATTTTATTCTGTCATTTACACCTTTGTCTGACACACACACACACACACACAAATACACACACACACACACACACACACACACACCATTGTTGGTTATTTAATGCCAAATCCTGCTTTTAGATATATATTTGTAATTTGTGATTTGTAAACACATTTTTTAGATACACACAATTAAATGATCGAACAGGTCTCAATCTAACAACTCAATTTAGCATAAGTCAACAAAGTTAAATGGTTCCAAGTATTGCTATCTATCAATAACAATTCAATTAAACCTCAGTCATTTGTTTACACAGTTAAATGATCAAACAGTTCTATTTCTAACAATTCAATCTAGTATAACCCAACAAAGTTAAATGGTTCCAAGTATTGCTATGCATCACTAACAATTCAATTAAAAATCTGTGATTTGTTTATACATAGTTAAATGATAAAACAGTTCTATTTCTAACAATTCAATTTAGTATAAGCCAACAAAGTTAAATGGTTCCAAATATTGCTATGTATTACTAACAATTCAATTAAACATCAGTGATTTGTTTAAATGATCAAACAGTTCTATTTCTAA
>OY757943.1:53817585-53860085 GCA_963585895.1 Sepioteuthis lessoniana | reverse complement strand
TGGTTATTTCCCTTAGATTCATTTTAATTGATTTCCTGTAGTTTACAAAGCTTCTTTCTTTCTTTCTTTCTTTCTTTCTTTCTTTCTTTCTTCATATTTTTTACAGCATGTTTTCTTTCTTTCTTCTGTATTTATTTATTTATTCAAATTTTTTTACGGCAAGTTTTTTTTACAACAATTGTTCTTTCTTTCTTTCTTTCTTTTTCAAAATTTTAACAGCAAGTTTTCTTTCTTTACAACAAATGTTCTTTCTTTCTTTCTTTCTTTCTTTCTTGCAGATGTTCATTTTTTTTTTCTTTAAATTTTCTTTTCTACAGTAAATTTTCTTTATTTACAACAAGCATTCTTTCTTTTTTTCGTTCTTTCTTTCTTCCTTCAAAATTCCCCAAATTTCCTTTCTATACAACAAACTTAGTTACTTACTTTCTTTCTTTCTGTTTTTCGGGGGTGTCCTCGTGGTGTAATGCGGAATCATAGTAAGCGAGTTCGTACTCCAGTCGCGCTATTACGTTCACTTTCGGGCAAATACCCTTGGGAAAGGTATGAACCCCACTCTTATCCTCCCAGCTATGGGTTAATTAGTACCACTGCTGTTCTTCTAGGAGAATCGTTTAGCATTAGATAACCTACAAAGGTTGATATGCCATTAAACAAAGAAACCAAACCAAACCTTTCTGCTTTTCCCTCTATACATGTCTTAGACTTACAATCTTGGAGAATATTTTCTTGATTCCAAATCAACGTTTCTCAATATATATATATATATATATATATATATATATATATATATCATTTTTATCGTAACCTTTGGAAATTTCTCGGTGTATGTTTTCATTAAGAATCTAGCAAAGTGGTTATCCAATATTCCGGGGTCAGGGAATCGATATTATTTTGTGGGGAGGAGAGATTTAATTGGAAAACTTTTATTTTATCCTTGGCAACGCAAGATTAAGAATTAAGAGTTGCATAAATCATTTGGTCTACACATACTTGCTTTCTTGAAGTTACGATTAGCGGAACGGTTATCGCCGTAGGAAATGGAATCGTCGACCTGAGATCAAATCCTGGGCAAAGATCTTTGTATTTCCCATTGTGATAATGCTCTTTATTAAAGTTATGAATCCAGCTATTCACCCTTCTATTATGGCTAAATAGTAGGACAGACTTGCTCTTCCACCTAATGCTCAAGTGTGGAAATTTGTTAAGGAACAGGTGATCCTGTTTCACCGAATATCAGCAGCCCCTTAGGGTCACGTGGTGTCCACTATAAAAAGAGCTCCAACTGAAGATTCTTCCTCTTTTTTCCACTCACACCGCTGTTAGCAACAGGTCCATTCGTAGCAGCCCTTGATGACAAACGTATTTTGTACCTTCAACACTAGCCAGGAGCCAAGGGCGACGAACGCACGTGCTGAGTTAAAAGGAACCAAGATCACAGCTAAGTTCCATCAGGCATTTTATCTGCAAAACTTCACCTTACACCTTATAACGTCACCTTACAAAACCTTACCTAACCTTACTCTCATACACCTACCGCCTATCAGAACATTGAACTCTTTTTTGAACTCTTACATATTCGTTGTTTGTTCCATTTGGTGTAAAACCCTATTTATTGTTTGTTGTATATAAATACTGTTAAATAAAAAGTCGTTCGTCTTCTTTCTTCAAAAGCTGTCACCCATCTCCCTACTGCGGTTGAAGTACGGTTTATTCTTTTACAAAACGTTGAAATAAACCGGGCTTTTCGGGGCTTATAAAAATCCCCATACATGAGAAAGGCATGAATCCGTCGGTTCACACTTCTGCTGTGGGTACATAGTACGGCAGACTAGGTTCTTTAACTTTGGTAAGACGACTAGTCTAGGAGAAGGAAAACACTTAATTCAACGCAGGTTTATCCCACTTAAAAATGTACCGTTACACACCAAATGGTCGCTAGTAACATTACATGGCACAAATAGAAGTTTGCGACGCTACGATGTTCCTATGGAAGTTCTCAATAGATGTTTGTACGATTACAACTAATACGCATAGAAATTTGTATCACCACATGTTAAACGGGTTTATGTATGTAGTGCTACGTCTTAAATATCAGTTGGACCTCATGATAACCCTACCGTGAGAAAAAGTGACGAACATACAAAATCTCCGTCTTGGTTCGCTAATATAAAAGTTTATTCGCTACTACACTTTTTAGTTGTCGTCAGGAAGAGAGAAACAGCGTATGAAAACTGAGTCGACTGCGTTAGCTTGATAAAGAGAAACAAAATGTCCTGAGAGAGAGAGAGAGAGAGAGAGAGAGAGAGAGAGAGAGAGAGCAGACACAGATATTGAATTATCTTTCACGTTTCTTTTGCAGTTCTAACCATGTTTTGTTTTCACAGCTTCACGTCTGGTGTGAGTTCACCCCAAAATGGGGGCCGCAACTTTCAGCAGTCTTCACATCGTCGTGTCTGGTGTCCGACCAACTCTCTTTACCTTGTCGCGTACGGCCGCCAACTGTTTTCTCATCTGCGCCCACAGCCGTAATAGCGTTTTCATTTGAGTTCCTTTTAGCCAATCAGAATTCGTTGTCGATTCGTTGCTGATACGTTTCTAATTTTAACCCCGGCGTCTCTAATTATTTTACAAAAATCGACCTTGCGACTAGATATGACACTAAACTACATCTGATAGAGGTTCCAGTGCTGGAGTTTTGGGGAATGTAGACTACTCCTTTATTGCCATTACTCCCAAGTCCACTCCGACTCGAAGTAGTTGTACTGGTTAGGGCTCCATCAATGGGTCAAATAGAACTGTTTAACCATTTAACTGTGTGCAAACAAATGACTTATATTAAATTGAATTTTCAGTGTTAGATAACTATAGCTGAGACCATCAAATGTATGCAAACAAATGAACCTGGAGCGTTTTAAAATCTTACCTACAAACTATTCGCTTATAAATCATGTTTTTAATTTATATATGTATAAATAGGATTTGGCATTAAATAACCTACAATGGTTGATATGCCATAAAATCCGACCAAACCAAATCATTTATATTTAATATATATGTATAAAGATGATTTAGCATTAAATAACCTACAATGGTTGATATGCCATAAAAGCCAACCAAACCAAATCCTTTATATTTAATATATATGTATAAAGAGGATTTAGTATTAAATAACCTACAATGGTTGATTGGCCAAACCCAACCAAATCGTATATATTTAAAATATATGTTTAAAGAGGATTCGGCATTAAATAACCTACAATGGTTGATATTACACAAAACCCAACCAAACCAAATCATATATATTTAACACATATGTACGACAAGGATTTGTCATTAAATAACCCATGAGGACTGATATGCCATTAAACATGACCAAACTGTCATATAGGAATAAAATGAGGCACTGGAGATTGAACACTGATTGCCAGTAATATAAACAGAGGTACCATGCCGTTAGGATGTGGCATTGATTGTGGAACAGTAGTCGAAATACAAATGGTCGGACGACAGTCAGTTAGACGAACTTCAGCGAGAAAAAGACTTTCAATAATAGCTTGGCCGGAAGTGTTACGTATAGTATTATATTTCTTTTGTCTTGTTCTCTGTAAATGTGTTATTTCGGTTGAATGAAATACTTATGCTTTTGTTAAGTTGTCGGTCAATTATTTCTTCTTTTTATGTACACGTGAGTGTTACCAACCAAACCAAACCAAATGAATTATAACAACATTTCCAATACTGTAATATATCAAAAAAAGTAATACAGCCTGATAGAGAGCGCTTGTCTGAGACATGTATCGTTGCAAAGATATCAGGAAAAGAGCTGGTGTGCTAAAATCTAATATTATAACCCAATTTGCCCACATGTCTATGAGCTAAAAGTATGCTTGCATATATACCTTCAAATTAGACTTCACCTAGCTTAATACATTGGGGTGTCCTCGTGGTGTAATGGTTAAAGCGATGAACTGCGGAATCGTAGTACGCGAGTTCGTACTCCAGTCGCGCTATTACGTTCACTTTCTGGCAAATACCCTTGGGAAAGGTATGAACCCCCTTATTCTCCCTCCAGCTATGGGTAAATAGTAGGACGGACTAGGTTCTTCAGCCTTGGTGAGGCAACTAGTCTAGGAAAAGGAAAACTCTGAATTCAAACCTGTTAAACTCCGCTTGATATCGACCTTGTGTCATATCCTGCCCGAGCGGAGGGGTTGGTAAATAGTACCTAGCTTAATACATCAATCATTAGATTTACGCATACCAAAACCCCAGGACGAAGGAAGCAAGAAAATTATCTGCAGATTATTTTCTTCATTAAGAAAAATAAATAAATAAATAAATAAAATTGCCTGTCCGTGGCAGAAGAAGTTGTAAGGATTATTAACTCTTTAGGAATGATATTCCAATGCAAATATTTTTCTACCTCTTGTAATATAATGGCGGAGGGACTGCGTCTTATATATCTTGCCTTTCGGTTTAGTTAGGATGAGAACCTTTCGCTTAGCGCATGGGTTAGTTAGGTGCAAACATGAGTGCAGGTGTTCACGCGCGCGCGGAGTGGATGTGTCATTCAGAGATGTCAAAATAAAAATCCCAGATAGCAATTGTGACCAGGGGATGTGAGTGACGTTACGCACCTGAAGCGTGGGCTGAGATTTGAGAAAAAGCAGTTAGTTGAGTTCCCGCCTCGGAAGAAGAAGGTTGACTTTCAGAGCTGGGCGAGGCTAGACGACTTTGTGCGCTACAGGCGCCGCGTGTTGGTTGGGTTGAGAGCTGACGATGTAAAATCAGTCAGCATAGAAAGATTGTCTCTCTCTCTCCTCATGTCTAAAAACCTTTAAACTCAAAGGTAATAAAAAGTTTCGCACCTGAACCAATTACGTGAATTTTGTATTTTCGGGATTTCTATGTTTATGAACAACTATAAACGTTTTTCCGCATCGTGGACCTTGTAAATGTAACACTCTATCTGTAGCTTTTCGCCATGCTGATTAAATTATTTTCATTGCCCAGTCGGCTGGGGGTGTAGAATACATCGACTGCATCTCTACAGAGAGGTAAGACCCCCCTCCCCGCAACGAGTGTCCTGGATATGACACTAAACAATCTGATGGTGAGGTTCCAGTAATGCTGGAGCTTTGGGGAATACGGGGTACTCCTTCATTACCATCGCTCCCGGGTCCGCTCTGGCCTGGAGTGGTAGCACCTGATAGGGTCCTATCTATGGGTCAAATAGAACTACACTGTGTACTTATGCTAAACTGAATTATTTGAAATAAAACTGTTTATTGACATTGAAACTGTACTTATGCTAAACTGAATTGTTTGAAATGGAACTGTTTTTGCATACCATCATACTTATTATATTATTTTTGTTGCTCAGTTCCCTGGGGGTGTAGAATACACCGACTGCTTCTCTGCAGAGGGGTTAGACCCCAACAACGAGTATCCTGAATATGACACAAAACCTTTCTTCAATAAAAAGTAGATTTTATCAATATATCAATTTAACCAGTCAGTTCTGGAGTTAGCACCTGATAGGGTCCTATTTATGGGTCAAACAGAACTAAACTGTGTACTTATGCTAAACTAAATTGCTTGAAATAGGACTGTTTTGACATTTAAACTACGTACTTATAAAGAAATTTGAAAGATAAAATTTGCAATATAAAGAAATTTAAAGGGAATAAAATTTGCATATTAAATGAATTAAAGAGAATAAAATTCAATGTGAAGAGAAAGACACTAAAGCCAGATTTAGTATTTAACTGGGTAATGTTTTTAGGGGACTTTAGTGTATAATTTCAAACGCTAAGTTCAAACGGTAAGTTGCGCAGATTTCTAGTTCGGATGCTGATTCAAAAAGATAACACAGACAATAAAGTTTTTTTAAAAAGAAATTTTATACAAAAGAAACAATAAAGAAAGGGATAGAAAAGATAAAGTGTTGCAAATTATAGTGTAATTTGCGAGAACTTATCTGAGAGAGTGTCCGGGAAACAGAGTTCTTTGAAGTTGAGTATCTTTTTTCTTTTCAGTTTTGTCGAAATGTTTCAGTTTTCATTTAATTTTGAGTCTTCTATAAAGTTATTTTTTCCAGGATAATTTTCTTTCAGTTGTATAACTTGGTAGAATTTCAGTAGTCGACCTTTGTTAGATTTTGGTTTTATTTCTTGGGAAGCTTCTTGCCTGTTTGAAATACTTATCGGCTATTCAAGAAACGAGCGACGAAATTTTTCGGCTGGCTTTTTTTTCTGCCTTAACAGACTGGTCCCTAAATTCATAGTGAGCGCCAAAAGTAGTTTTCGACAAGTCGGAGGTAGCATTTTGGTGCCGTATTATCTGGGATTACTTCTCTCTTTTCCACTCTGGCCAAATCAAATGCCGTACGTGGTCGGTTTGATTCCTTGTTAGAAATAAATTTTTATACTTATGCTAAACTGAATTGTTTGAAATAGAACTGTTTTGACATTTAATTGTGTGTAAAAAAAAAAAAAACTATACTCATACGAAACTGATTTGATTGAAAGAGAACTATTTGTATAAAAATGGGTTTGGAAGTAAATAACCTATAAAGGTTGATATGCCATAACCCCCCCCCAAAAAAAAACAAACATAACTGATAGGGATGAGAGTGTGTGATAAAGTATTTGGATAAACCCCTCTCTCTCTCTCTTTTCTCTTTCCCTTTCTCTCTCTTTCTCTCTCTCTCTCTTTCTCTTTCTCTCTTTCTTTGTCTTTGTCTCTCTCTCTCTCTCTCTCTCTCTCACACTTTCTCTCCAAATAATTGTTGAAAGTTATGACACTCATTTTCAACTGGGTCGTAGTGGCTGCCTCCCACCACCAATGACTCAACCATATTTTGTCCGCTATATGCAATTTTTCCAAGAAGCGCATGCGTGAACTGCATATAAATTAGCTGCTAGAGTTATCTGCTCTTTATGTGTTATATTCAAATTCAAAAACATTATTCTCTCTCTTTTTATAGCTTGCCATTACGCTGATAAGAGTATTTTCGATGCCTCTTCTTCTACATGGATAATTTAAGAACGGATAAAACGTCTGCGGATTTATCTGTTGACAGAGAGGTTTGTGACTGGCGAACGCACGAACAGATTTAAAGACAGACTATATTGATGCTGGTTGGTTGGTTGGTTGGTTGGTTTATTTTTATGGCATATCAACTCTCGTTGATTATCTTATGCCAAATCTTTTTTTGATAAACATGAAAATATATAGATTATTTGTAAATACATTGTTTGTAGGAAACATTGTTCAACGAGCCAGAGCTCATTTGTTTGCACACAGTTAGATGGTTACACATATATGAACTTTAGATTAGTTTGTGCTAATTTGTATACGCACAAGTACTGAAATTGTTTGCACATATAACATTAATAATTCTATTTAATTTTAATAATTTGATTACCCACAATGAAGTGGTTTCAAGTATTGCTGGTTGGGAATAAATAAACAAAAAAAGAATTAAATTGAATTAAAAAAGAAAATCATTAAGATATGCAGAAACTCCCAGCGGCCTCTGACAGGAAAAAGCGACGACGCATGCGTAAAGAAAAAGGGACCTCCCGACAAAAGGAGGAAGCTCATTCTCTTTCAGCAATGACCAGCGAAGTGACAACACCTTGCTAACTAGTGGAAGACGCCACGCGTTCATCTTTGGACGACGCGTTGGCTAGTCCTTTCACTAGTAGCAGGCTCTCTTGGTTAACAGTATGCCGAAATATAAAAGGCTACGAAATGGACCCAACGAACTACGAACTAAAACACTGGACTTGGACAAACACTGCAAAGGCGACTGTAGCAGAAAGAACTTAGTATTTTTGTTTGGAACGTAAATTAATTTGACCGTTATGGTCGTCACATATTTTCACCCAATGAAGATGACTAATCCTATTCAGTCCGGACCATTTTTCCGGACAACATAAAAATGGTGAAAGCCCGCCAAACACTCTCTTCCTCATAATATTTCGAACAGGACAGACGTACTTACTGTCCGCTCCATTCATAGCAGCAGAATCACAACACCATGAGGAAAGCCATCTTATTTATGGACGTCTTGAGTCTACTCTCTTAGACCAAGGGTTCCCAATTGAATATGAATTAGATGCATTCAATCCGCCACTCACAGGAACACCTACATTTCGCCTCTCACCTTAGGTATGTCTACTGCGACGCGCAAAATACGCTCAGACATCCAGCTACTTCATCCCTGGGCAACCTTTTTCTGGAGACTTTCATGCTTCTCTCCTACAACAACCAGGACCACACATTCATGGGTGACTACATCATTCCTGTCCTTAACCAGCAAACACGACCTTTGCTACACCTATGGTGACCATATCTCACTCAGACATTCAACAATGCCTTATCGGTATCGAGGCACATTTCGCTGAAGCATTTAGCTGCTAAAATTCCTTCTCGACTCCATAGCTATTTCCTTCCTTCCTTCCTTCCTTCCTTCCTTCCTTCCTACAAGACTTCCAGCATTAAGGTAACCTTTATTCTTGCTGTCATTAAACCTTCATAAAAACTTTTCGAGATCTTGGTTCTTCTCTCCTTTATTTACGACAACATACTGAGGAAACATGTAACAATATTTCTTCGCTTAACGACTAACACAATTGTTAAAGCTTTAAAATACTAAATGAGGACACACATATACCAAGAAACGATTGACGCATTTTTAACACCTTGACTGGGGGATTCAACCATTTCAGTTGTATTTAGGCAGAATTCCCTCACCCATTGAATGGTTGTTGAACCCAGGAAATAAAGGAAAAATAAAAAAAAAAAGTCTGTTGCTGTCTTCTTTCGTATAATTCTTTTTGTTCAAGGAGTTACATCAACAAGTCAACGTGGGGTAAAAATAGAACAACCTCAGAATGGAGTCAGATAAAAAACGGTAACACAGCTTGCCCTTGACGTCTGATTAACCCCCCTATTCTCACACAAATATCAACCTTTGTAGGTTATTTAACGCTAAATCCATTTTAATGTAAATCATCATCATGTCGCACTGGTAGCACAGATATTCCTGACCCTCTCTCGCCACTCCTCCCTATCGTTCATCACCCTAGGCAGGTCTTCAGGACAACATCCCGTATCCTCACATAGCTGCTGAATGTATGTTCGTGCTGGTCGTCCTGCTTTTGCACGGCCATGTGTGGGGGTCCGTTCTCTCTGATTTTGTCAATTGATGTTCTAAGTACGTAGTCTAGACAAATGATAAAGAGGTACGGAGCCAGCGTGTCCCCTTGTAGTACTCCTGCTACAATGTCGAAGTATTCTGTGTCTCCATCTGGTGATCGTACTTTTATTTTGGTGTTTCTATTGAGAATCGTTATTGCTGCTACGGTTTCTTTAGGTATGCCGTACGCTAGTAGGATTTGTTCCATCTTTCCTCTGTGAATGGAATCGAAGGCCTTGGTAAAGTCGACAAATATTAATGTCGCTTGTATGTTTTTTGCCCGTACACCTTCAAGGATTCTACGGATGGTTAATATTTGTGAGGTCGTGGATCTATTTCTTCGGAAGCCATTTTGGTTTTCCTGAGTATGTTGTCAATTTTGGGTTCTATGCGGTTTCGTTGTAGGGCATTGTAGATTTTGGCTGCTATTGATGTAAGTGTTATGCCTCGGTAGTTTTTGGCTAATCCGAGGTCCCCCTTTTTAGGGAAGGTGAGTATGCATCCCTTCATCCATCTATTTATCGGATTTTGATTGTATACTGCGTTGCAGTGTCGGAGCAGTATGTCGTCGAATTGTCTGGTCTTCCATACTTCTGGGGGAATCTCGTCCAGCCCTGCAGCTTTCCTATTTTTAATTTTTCTGAGAACCGAGTCGAGTTCTTCTTGTGTGAACGGTCCTAGTTTAATGTCTAATTGTTTACTAATTATTCTGGTGATTGGTTCATGTGTTATTTTCGGTGGGTTTCCTAGTAGGTTTTCGAAGTGCTGTTTCCACAGTTTCTTTCTTGTTGGTTTGCTGTTTTCAGTTTTGCTTTGGCTGTGTTCTTTCTTCTACTTACTTCGTTTATTGTTTGCCAGGCTATCCTAGATTGTCTATCTTCCACCGAGTCTCTAATCTTATCTATCTGATTTTGTATGTATTCTGTCTGTTCCTTTTACTCAGTTTAATTGTCAAAAAGATTTCTATTTAGAACTATTCAAGCAGTTATATACAACAATTCACTTTAGTGTAAGTACAGTTTCAATGTCAAAAACAGTTCAATTTCAAATAATTCAGTTTAGCATAAGCACGCAGTTTAAATCTAAGTACAGTTTAGTTGTGAAAAACATTTCTATTTCGAGCTATTCAGTTTAGTCAAGCAGTTCTAATTCAGCTAATTCAGTTTAGTATAAGTACAGATTTTGTTTACACACAGTTAACTGGTCTCCAAACTAACTGACTTCCTGTCTTCACCGAGTTATATAATAGTTCCATTGCGCATTCAATCTTTGGAATGGCATGTTTGATCGTCATCAAGCGGAAATAACTGTCACGCAGTTCACAGGTCACTCTCTTCCGGTGCATCAGTCTATGACTGAATCGCGGGATTTTACCTTGCCCCATATTGTCAGCCAAGCCCGCCTACACGATTTCTTCCCATAACTGCCATTGGAATGTGTCACTTCCGCTGTCTTTGGAATGGCATGTTTGGCCGGGTCGAAGGTCAATATACAACAATAACACCGACTTATTAAAGCTTTGTCCAAGGTTTAAACTTTGGTCACTGATTCCATTGCTAACGATGATAATTGAAGTAACGACTCACTTATCTTCAGGTTGGCCCACCTGGCATTGTGGGTAGTTAATTTAATCTCTGGGAGTTGTCTCACCCAATATTCACTTGTTTTGCATGGTTGAGTTGTTTGTTCGGTGTCTGAGGCGCTCCTTTAGGGAAATGTCAACGAGGCTAAGTATTTTATGTACCTGTCTCGATTCGTGCGTGGTGTTCTCAGCCAAATGGCCTTGTGCCGCATTCTGATATGGTGGCAGGTAAGATACGTACAGGCATTCAGTTTAATGTGTTGCTCTTCTCTGGAGAATAAATGGCTAACTGGATTATAATTATGCAAATTGCTTGTCCGTTTATCAACCAATTTATTGTGTGTCCAGGTTACGACAAGATTTTGACTTTTTTTATGAGGGTCATTAAAAAAAAAAGTATATTCTATAAATCTATCAATTTGCCCTGTCGGCTGGGGTTGTAGAATACACCGACTGCATCTCTGCAGAGGGGTATCCCCCCAACGAGTGTCCCGTATATGACACTAAACTATCTGATGGTGAGGTTCCAGTAATTCTTCGAAGAATGCGGAGTCCCCTTCATTGCCATCGTTCCCAGGCCCACTCTAGCCCTATCAACGGGTCAAACAGAACTAAACTGCGTACTTATGCTAAACTGATTTGTTTGAAATAGAACTGGTTTTTGACATTGAACCTGTGTATTTATACGAAACGGAATTGTTTGATATGGAAATGTTTTTTGAGATTGAAACTGTATACTTATGCGAAACTGAATTATTTGAAATAGAACTGTTTTTGATATTTAAACTGTGTACATATGCTAAACTGAATTGATTGAAATAGAACTGTTTCTGACATTGAATATGTGTACTTATGCTAAACTGAATTGTTTGAAATAGAACAGGTTTTTAAGATTCAAACTGTGTACTTATGCTAAATTGTTTGAAATGGAACTGTTTTGACATTTAACTGTGTGTAAATAAAAAAAAAAAAACTATACTTATACTAAACTGAATTGTTTGAAATGAAACTGTTTTTTGATATTGAATATGTGTACTTAAGCTTAACGGAATTTTTTGAAATAGTACTGTTTTGACATTTAACTATGTGTAAACAAAAAACTAAACTTAGACTAAACTGAATTGTTTGAAATATATTTGTTTATATGACTAAAAATGGATTTGGCTTAAAATAACCTACAATGGTTGGTATGCATAAAACCAAACCAAACTAATCTATCTATCTACAAGGGTCATTCAATAAACTGAATATAAACTTTATATTGTTTGGAATTGGTTTTTAGCCGTAATTCCCACCGGTAGGGCATGCGCCCCACCGGTGGAGCTCGTTGAGGGACCAAGTTAATAGCTTTTTAATCTACCTGCACGTGAATTGCATTAACATTTTGAATATGAAAAAATCAAATATTACAGAGTGGGGGGGGGTCAGAATTTTTGAAATACAAAAGTGTAGCATGACCCAAAATCGGTTGGGATCCATTGGTTTATAGCAAAAATTATCTTAATCTCACAAAAATATTTGTTTTGAAGCTATTCAAAATAAACTGTCCTCCAGGTTTGAACAGAGGTCTGTTATCAAATTTTTACTGGCTGAGAAATGATAACCATGTGAAAGAAAAGAATTTGTGATGTGTACAGAAAAGCATATTTAGTCAATTAAAATCATTACAAAGAGGCTAAAGTCTGGTTTTTGCCCAGTCAGCTGGGGCTGTAGAATACACTGACTGCTTCTCTGCAGAGGGGTTAGACCCCCCACGAGTGTCCTGGATATGACACTAAACAGTCTGATGGTGAGGTTCTAGCAAGGCTGGAGCTTTCAGGAATGCGGAGTACCCCTTCATTGCCATTGCTCCCAGGTCCACTCTGGCCCGGAGTGGTAGCACCTGATAAAGGTTCTATTTATGGGTAAAATAGAACTAACAGCATACTTATGCTAAAATGAATTGTTTGAGTAAACTGAATAGCTTGAAATAGAAATGTTTTTGACAATTAAACCATACTTACATTTAAACTGTGTGCTTATGCTTAACTGAATTACTGTTTTTCGACATTAAAACTGTATTTACACTTAACTGAATTGTTATATATAACTGCTTGAATAGTTTGAAATAGAAATGTTTTTGACAATTAATCTGTGTACTTATGCTAAACTGAATTGTTTGAAATAGAACAGATTATTTAGATAAAAATGGATTTGGCGTTAAATAACCTACAAAGGTTGATATACCATAAAACCCAACGAACCAAACCAAACTAAAGTCTGGTTTGCCACTCTTAGCCCACATCGAAAATGTAATCCATAGAGTAGAAACAGTGACTCTCTCACAAAGAAAACGTTCTGGTCGCAGCTGTCAATAAAGAAAATCATGCTGACAGTGTTCGGGGGGGGGGCAGGAAATGAACCCAGGATTATTGATTTCGTTGAAAAAAGGGATTCAATTGTAAACGTGACGCTGTTCTTTTTATGATATGGTGCATTTAAAACGGTTTTATATTTAAAGGAGAGCAAGTCTTTGTGACGTAGAGATAAACATGTTGCTCTGCGACTGCGGAGTAACTTGCCCAGTCAGCTGGGGCTGTAGAATACACCAACTGCTTCTCTGCAGAGGGGTAAGACCCCCCCCAACGAGTGTCCTGGATATGACACTAAACAATCTGATGGTGAGGTTCCAGTAATGCTGAAGCTTTGGAGAATGCGGAGTACCCCTTCATTGTCATAGCTCACAGGTCCACTCTGACCCGGAGTGGTAGCACCTGATAGGGCCCTATCTATGGGTTAAATAGAACTAAACCGTGGTTGGAGGTTACAGTTTTTTGCATTTAAACTGCGTATTTATGATAAACTGATTTGTTTAAAATAGAACTGTTTTGACAATTAAACTGCGTACTAATGCTAAAGAGAATTGCTCGAAATAGAACTGTTTTGACATCTAAACTGTGTACTTATGCAAAACTTAATTATCTGAAATAAAACTGTTTTGACATTAACTCTGTGAATTGCCGGGGTTGTAGAATAAACCGACTGCACCTCTGTAGAGAGTAAGACCCCCCAATGAGTGTCCTGGATATGACACTAAACAATCTGATGGTGAGGCTCCAGTGATGCTGAAGTTTTGGGAAATGTGGAGTACCCCTTCATTGCCATCACTTCCAGGTCCACTCAGACCCGGAGTCGCAGCATCTGATAGGGTCCTATCTATGGATTAAATAGAACTAACTGCATGCTTATGCTAAACTGAATTGTTTCGATTAGAACTATTTGACTAAACTGAAGAGCTTGAAATGGAAATGTTTTTGACAATTAAACCGTACTTACATTTAAACAGCGTGCTTTTGTTAAACTGAATTGTTTGAAATGGAACTATTTTTGACATCGAAACTGTACTTACACAAAACTGAATTGTTTAATATTGAAATGTTTTGACATTTAATTGTGTGTAAACAAAATCTGTATTTATAATAAGCTGAATTAGCTGAATTAGAACTGCTTGACTAAACAGAATAGCTTGAAATGGAAATGTTTTTGACAATTAAACTGTGTACTCATGCTAAATTGAATTGTTTGAAATTGAACTGACTATTTGCATAAAAATGGATTTGGCGTTAAATTACCCACAAAGGTTGATATGCCATAAAACCAACCAACCAACCAACCAACCATTTGACTGTGTGCAAAAAAATGAACTCAGGTTTGTTTAAAAATATCACCAGCAAAATGTATTTACAAATAATATATATTTGTAAAGAGGATTTGGCATTAAATAACCTCCAATGGTTGATATGCCATAAAACCCAACCAAACCAAATAATATATTTAATATATATGTATAAAGAGGATTTGGCATTAAATAACCTCCAATGGTTGATATGCCATAAAACCCAACCAAACCAAGTCAATCTTTATACATAAGTATGGTTTCTAAACAATACAATTTGTAGATAACATTTTTAAACAAGGCAGAGCTCATTTGCTTGCACACAGTTAAATTGTTATACATATGATTTGTAAGTCAATAGTTTGTAGGAAATTTTATTTTGAAATGAGTCAGAGTACATTTGTTTGCATACAAGTAGTACTATTATTTGCACACAGTTAAATGGTT
Organism: Sepioteuthis lessoniana; assembly: GCA_963585895.1. NCBI lineage: Eukaryota > Metazoa > Mollusca > Cephalopoda > Myopsida > Loliginidae > Sepioteuthis > Sepioteuthis lessoniana. Next base: position 53,845,193 of record OY757943.1, on the reverse strand, counting down.
CCAAATATTCTCGGACGAATAGTTCAAATTTGTATTGACCATTTGCTTGCTTTCACTTAAATGGTCTCAAATATTGCTATCTAACATGAATAGTTTTATTTGCACACAGTGAAAGGGTTCTAAGCTCTAACAATTCAATTTGGCCACACAGTGAATGAGTTTCAAGCATTCCTATGTATCACCAACAATTCAGTTACACAGTTCTCGGAGGATGTAGAATACACCGACTGCGTCACTGCAGAGGGGTAGGGCTCCCCCAACGAATGTCCTAGATATGACACCAAACAATCCAATGGTGAAGCACCAGTAATGTTGGGGCTTTGGTGAATGCAGAATACTCCTTTATTGCCATCGCTCCCAGATCCACTCTGACCCGGAGTGGTAGGATCTGATTGGGTCGTATCTATGAGTCAAATAGAACTAAACTGTAATTACACTAAACTTAATTTTTTGAAATTAACTGTTTTGACATTTAACTGTGTGTAAAAAAAAACTATACTTGTACTAAACTGAATTATCTGAAACTTTTATCAAAATGACTTAATTCGGCGGTAAATAATCCAGTAAAGGTTGATAAGCCGTAAAACAAAACAACCAATCAACTAATCATCAGTCATGTATTTACACACAATTAAGTGGTCAAACAGTTCTATTTCTAACAATTCAATCTAACGTAAGTGATGTGTTTGCACACTGTTTAAATGTCAAACAGTTCTATTTGACCGATTGAAGGGACCCTATCAGGTGCTACCACTCTGAACCAGAGTGAACCTGAAAGCAATGGGAATGAAAGGTTATTCTCTATTCTCCAAAGGGGGTGTCCTCGTGGTGTAATGGTTAAGGCAATGGACTGTGAAATCGTTGTAAGCGAGTTCGTACTCCAGTGGCGCTATTACGTTCACTTTCGGACAAATACCCTTGGGAAAGGTATGAACCCCCTTATCCTCCCAGCTATGGGTTAAATAGTACCATTACTGTTCTTCTAGGAGAATGGCTTTGGCATTAAATAACCTATAAAGGTTGATATGCCATTAAACAAAGAAACCAAATCCTTTGGAAAGGTATGAACCCCCTTATCCTCCCAGCTATGGGTTAAATAGTACCACTACTGTTCTTCTAGGAGAATGGTTTGGCATTAAATAACCTATAAAGGTTGATATGCCATTAAACAAAGAAACCAAATCCTTTGGAAAGGTATCAACCCCCTTATCCTCCCAGCTATGGGTTAAATAGTACCACTACTGTTCTTCTAGGAGAATGGCTTTGGCATTAAATAACCTATAAAGGTTGATATGCCATTAAACAAAGAAACCAAATCCTTTGGAAAGGTATGAACCCCCTTATCCTCCCAGCTATGGGTTAAATAGTACCACTACTGTTCTTCTAGGAGAATGGCTTTGGCATTAAATAACCTATAAAGGTTGATATGCCATTAAACAAAGAAACCAAATCCTTTGGAAAGGTATCAACCCCCTTATCCTCCCAGCTATGGGTTAAATAGTACCACTACTGTTCTTCTAAGAGAATGGCTTTGGCATTAAATAACCTATAAAGGTTGATATGCCATTAAACAAAGACACCAAACCCCCAAAGTTCTAGGACTGGAGCCCCATCATCAGATTTTTTAGTTTCATATTCAGTCCACTCGTTGGTGGTTGGGTCTTATCCCTCTGCCGTCATACAGTTGGTATATTCTACAGCCCCAGCCGACTGGGTTATATTCTGCTGGGTGTAGGTCTACACAATATAGCAGGTCTGAAGTTACCTATGATCATTTTTCCTATGTGTGACATTGCATTGACTATGGCATTGTGAGATTGAAACGGCTGCCGCTGAGGCTAGTCGAAAACTTTTACGAAAATGAAGTGAACAACCACAGCAAGCAGAAACATTGATATTGACATTCTAGCTGGCTAAAATTTTTTAACAAAACACTTTCGTCTTCAATTAGTTATAAAGCCATAAATTCAACTTTTCGGAACTATTAGAAAATAGAAAATAAATTAACTTATAGAGATCATACTTCGAAACAGACGTAGATACTATTTACCCAACCCCTCCGCTCGGGCAGGATATGACGCAAGGTCAATTTTTAAGCGGAGTTTAACAGGTTTGAATTCAGAGTTTTCCTTCTCCTAGACTAGTTGCCTAACCAAGGCTGAAGAACCTCGTCTCTCCTACTATTTACCCATAGCTGGAGGGATAATAATTGGATTCATACCTTCCCCAAGGGTATTAGTGCTATGTGAAATGCAATCAGTCTCGTCTAGGATTTGAACTCGTGTCGCCGTGTCCATTTCCTACGACGATAACGACTACACCACGGGCACTTCGAAACAGACGTAGATCATTTGTTTTTTTTTACTTATCCGCCATAACTGTCGATAAATAAAAAGAACCTGTCATAAACTCTGGACAAGAATCTTTAGCCGGAGGTTTTGTTGTTAGCGAGAAGGAAAGTGTTGTTTTAGTAAGGGTTTTAGTTACGTGTTTTTAGTGAGAAGTTGAAACGTGTTTGTGTTGGTTTACGTTGATCTGTTTCCTCGCTTAGTTTGTAAGATAATAAGGGAAGGATGAAGAAGTAAGATGCCGATAGTCGAAATGTGTTTTTAGGAATAGTTTTTATTTGCAGCAAGTCTCGTAGGAAAGGTTGTGAGTAAGAGACAAAATGGAGATATGATAGAGTTGAGAAGGCAGCGCGTATCGTCGGACGTGCGAGGGATTGTGTTCGCTGTAGTTTAGCGAAAGTCTTGTTTGCTGTTGGAGGAAAAAAAAAATTTGGAGTCACCTTGAGTTTTGTGTGTCTGGTGATTTGGGGAGAGGCATTCGTTGTCTCTATTAAAGTGGCCCAGAGGTGAATTGGGAGCTAGGTGTCGAGAGCGAGATTAGGCATCGCATCGACATAGCCAATTTTGGGGGTGACATAAAGTTGTTCCTGTGTGTGGCGTGTTGAATGTATCTAATTCATATTCAACTGGGATTCCTTGGTCTAAGAGAAATATAGACGCAAGGAATCCATTAATTAGATAGGTTCCCTCATGTGTCCATGCTGCTGCTGCTATTGCAGAACGGCCAGTGGGACGTTTGCACTGGACGGCGTTGTTCAGCCAAAGAGACTGTGTTTGGCAGCTTACCCAATTTCTGCTGCCCGGAGAAGGAGGACCGGGAGAATAGGATAGGTCATCCTGATTGGGCGAAATTATAGGTCGATTTAAATTACGCGCCAAACCAAAATACAAATCTTATCCAATCTCTTGGGCAATAAAAGAAAAAATAAATACTTCCGATATTGATATTCTATTTGGTTGCTTTCAAGAATACTCAGAACAAAAAATCAGATGCTGTTTATTTTTCTGGTTGGACAATTAATATTCAAAAGAAATTCAATATTATTGACCAAACTTACCACCAATCATTTCGCCATTGTTGTGTGATGCAGTGGAAGATACCGGAAAAGGAATGACATTTGAAATAAAACGTGCACCTCCATTCAAGAATTGCTCATATTTGGTAAACGTAGCGGCTTTAGCCCGTTTATTTAAACTTTTTTCATTCCCTAATGATACTTGCATCGGTGAAATAAGGTTAAAAAAGTTCGTCAGCGGGGGACCTTACCGCTTTTTTTAACCTGGTCTATTAGAAATCCTAGTATTTTTGGTTAAGAAAAATATTAACTTTTCCCTAAAAATCATTGTAATTATTTATAGGCAAATTAACAATAATAAAGTTGGTCGGTTGGTTGGTTTTATCGTGTATTAACCCTTTTGGTGTCATTTAACGCTAAATTAAGCTATTCTAATAAAAGTTTCAAACAATTCAGTTTAGTATAAGTATAGTTTCTGTTTACACACAGTTAAATGTCAAAACAGTTCTATTTCAAACAATTCAGTTTAGCATTAGTATGCAATTTTATTGTCAAAACAGTTATATTTCAAACTATTTAGTTTAGCACAAGTACACAATTTAAATGTCAAAACAGTTCTTTTTCAAACTATTCAGTTTAACTTAAGCACACAGTTTAAACATATAGTTCAATGGAAAAACAGTTAATTTCAAACATTTCAGTTTAGCGTAATTACACAGTTTAGTCCTATTTAATTCATAGATAAGCCACGGCCAGTTGCAACTACTCCGGGTCAGAGTGGATCTGGGAGCGATAGCAATAAAGGGGTACTCTGCATAATCACTGGAGCCTCATCCTCAGATTGTTTAGTGTCATATACCAGACACTCGTTGGGGGTGTCTTAACCCTCTGCAAAGATGCAATCAGTGTATACTACAGCCCAGCCGACTTGGCCAACAATAATAAGGACATTTTATCCATTAGTAACTTACTATAATCAACAACTTTATAAAAATATTCTTACTTATTGAAAGCACATATGCCGTTATGTTGCGGTTTTGAAAACTTTAGCTTTGAGACTGTGCGTTATGAAAATATATTTGCTGATTCACTTCCGTATTTGTGCACTACCGCGAAACCTACTTCCTGCGACCTATTGAAAAGGAAAAAAAAAAAAAGGTTATATTTTTTATATCTATTTTTTTGTGTTTTTTTAGATTGAGTGAAAGGTAATGGGGGTGACAGGGAGTTTACTTTGCTGGCAATAGATGTCTGCCACTGAACATGATGAGTAAAAAAAAAAAAAATCAAAGACTTGTAATCGAACACTCCATATTTTGATTTATTTGAACTAAGAGAAACACCGGCACTAGGTCACACAATGTTATCAAAACAACACATCAAAAAATAGACAGTTCACACTATTTTCAACACATTATTTATATAACAGCAATTGGATTTCATTCCTTTTTTTGTTTTGTTCAGTCCGATTTGCTTCCATTTTCTTCTTCTTCTTCTTCTTCTTCTTCTTCTTCTTCTTCTTCTTCTTCTTCTTCTTCTTCTTCATTCTTTTTCAACCTTTCCTTTTCTCCATTTTTTTTATCCAACATCTTCTTTTTCATTTTTCATTCTTTTCACATCTTTCCTTTCTTCTGTTTTTCTTCACCCACTTCTTCTTCTTCTGCATTTTTCATTCTTTTTCCACCTTTCCTTTTCTCCATTGTTTTTTAATCCAATATCTTCTTCCTCTTTTTGATTTTTCATTCTTTTCCCACCCTTCTTCTTCTTCTTCTTCTTCTTTGGATTTTCTTATTTATTTAATCTTTTTTTCTTCTTCTCTACCAAGATTTTCTTCCTGATTTTTCTCCCTTTTTTAAAATTATTTTCTTTTCTTTTTCTTTTTCCTTCTTTGCCGAAATTTTTTCTCGTTCTTCAATTGCCCACCACATTCCAGATCACCGTCCTCAACATAGAATGCTTCACCTTCTTATTGATAAGCCGACCTCAATTTTTACCTCAATCCCAACCACAATCTTTCATCAGTCTATGGCTCGTGGGTCAGGGTGTGCGAATGGAGGGGGAAGATGGAAAAGACTCGTTGGAAAGTCGAAAACAGGAAGAAATTTCCAATGTTCAACAACATGTGAACATTCTCTTTTTCTCCCTCTCCGACTACTTTCTTCCCTCTCGTCTTTATTCCCCCCCCCCCATTCGCCCTAACGGCCGACAGTCTTCGAAAAAGCGATAGACGATCTGCAACCGACTATTCAAGTAAGTCACGCAGATTTTTGGCAAATATGTATTTTTTTCCATTTTTAAAGCTAGGTGCGATAGGCATCACGGTTGTTGGTGCAGAAAGTGAATTCGGTGAGACGAGTTCAAATCCCGACCCAAGCTGCGTTTATTAAAAGCTCTAAAAAGTAGGAACCAATTTCTGGCCACCTTGGATAAACTAATGAATATTTATCCAACCCCTCCGCCATGGACTAGATGCTTTTTAAGGTCAATTTTTCAGCAGAATATGGCTGGTTTGAATTCAGATTTTACTTTATTCTGGACCAGTTGCTTTACCAAGGCTAAAAAACCGAGCCTGGCTTACTATTTATTCCTGGATTCAGGCTATTCCTTCGGGCATTAGCGCGAAGCGAAAAGAAAACACCGTTCTACGACTACTGCTACGGTGTGTGTGTGTTTGTGTGTAACTGCATATATATAAATATGTATCCGATATGTTGGGTGAAAGATATGTTATCAATCTGACGAAAAATTTGGGCGGATTTCGATCCCGGCTTGAAGCGTCTCACGTGTCTAGCCACTCTGAAAAGTTGTGATACAACGAAACAGTCCGTCTGTGGATGACAATATATATATATATATATATACATATGTCACTGATATGACTCAGCGGTATGATTCCACATCTCGCGTAAAGTTAGGTTCGTTTCGATCTAAGCTTGAAGCCTCCTGCGTATCTTGTCACACTGAAGAGTTGGGATACAACGAAACAGTCTGTCTGTGGATGTCAATATATATTTAGCCAGAGTTTTTGTAGAGTGATTTTAGCTGGAGAAATTGGTTTATTAGGAGCGAGGGAAAGTTTGTTTGTTTGCGAGGATAGGTTGTAACGTATGTGTATTTACGTTGTGTTGTTTCCTCGCTTATTGTTGTTAGTCCCCTCGCTAAGTTTGTAAGAAATAAAAGGAGGATGATGAAGAAGTAAGATGGCGAGAGTCGAAAGGTATTTTTATGAATAGGTTTTTATTTGCAGCATGGAATATTGGGTTTGCTTTTGGTGCTGCAAGACTCGTGGAGTTTAAGCTTGTTAGTATTGCGACGAAATTGAGTTATGAGATGTTGAGAAGGTTGAGATGGCAGCGTGTGTCGTCGGACGTGTGAGGGATTGTGTTTTAGAGTCACCCTGGTTTTTGGCCGTCTGGTGGAGAGGCGTGCGTTGGTCTCCATTAAAGTGGACCAGAGGTGAATTGAGAGCTAGCGTGTCGAGAGCGGGATCACGCTCAGATCGACATAGCCAATTTTGGGGTGGCATAAAGTTGTGCCTGTGCGTGGCATGTTGAATGCATCTAATTTATATTCAACTGGGATTCCTTGTAAGGAATCCATAAATTAGATGGGTTCCCTCGTGTATCCATGTTGCTGCTGCTGGTATTCTAGAACCGCAGTGAGATGTCTGCACTGGGCGGCATTGTCCAGCTAAAAAGCATCGCTATTGAAGAACGGCCATTGTGACGTCTGCACTGGTCGGCGTTCTCCAGCCAAAGAGACTGGGTTTGGCAGCCTAGCCGATTTGCTGACCGGAAAAGAAGGTCCGGGGTGAATAGGATAAGTCATCCTGATTGGGTGAAATTAAGTGTCGAATCAAATTGCGCGCCAAACCAAAATACGAAATTTTTTCCCTTCTCTACATATATATATATATACATATATAACCCATCCCCCACCACGAACTGGATGCCATATAAGGGCAATTTTTCGGCAGAATTCAATAAATTTCATTACCATGTCCAGAAAATCAGGCAAGCATTGCGTGCGATATATGGAAACACTGGACAGTTGTTTCGACCTTATTAAGTCTCATTAGCTGTATATACCATGATTTTCCCTGCTTCCCGGATTTTCTGGTCATGGTACTTCAACTTAGGATATATAATTCTTCAATTTAAAATATATATATATATATATATATATATATATGTGTGTGTGTGTGTGTGTGTGTGTGTATTAATTTCATACCTATTTCTATAACTCTGACGCCACCCCCCCCAAAAAAAACTGGATGATGCAATATGTAAATAAAAATATTACACGAATTAATATCTGGCAAAAAAATTGATAAAAAAAGAAATGACTAAAAACATCCGTATTGATTGAAAATAATCAACCAGCACTGTAATGTCTACACAAAAGAAAAAAACACGGAGCATATATGCTCCTTGAACAGTTATTTATTTCTTGGTCGAATCATACCAAAGTCTCAAAAAATGGTACCTGATGCCCCCTTGCTTAACGATCATAAGATATGTATCAAGGGTAAAGTGAAGCAATCCTGGGAAAGGAGTAGCGCCCTTCCTTACACTTTGGTGTAGTGGCTAATAAAAAGGGATCCCTCGGGTCACTCTTGACTGCGGTCGCCAACTTTAGTTTCTTATATATATATATATATATATATATATGTCTCTATATATATATATATATTAGTAAATAACAGGAGTGCCTCATCGGATTAATAGTTAGCAAGCTAGTCTCATCATCATGCCGCGCCCCCAGCACGGATCTCTCTGACCCTCTTTCGCTACCCATCTCAATCCTCCATCGCTCCCCGTAGTTCTTCAAGGCAACATCCTGTATCGGCAAAGAGTTGTTGTGTGTAGATTCTAGCTGGTCGTCCTGCCTTTGCTCGTCTGTGTGAAGCGGTCCACAGGAGTATGTCGCTTATGAATTCGTCCCTACTTCGCCTGCAGTGTCCCGCATGTCTGATTCGTCTAACTTGGATAGTTTTCGTGATGGGTGGTAGGTGGCCGTAGAGTTGCTGGTTTGTTGGTTGCTGCCTCCAGGACTTGTTCCATATTGCTCGCAGCATTCTAGTATAATTACTGTCAAACCTTTCTCCATACGTTTAGTTAGCGTCCATGTAGTGCATCCATATAGCAGTATCGACATGACCGTTGCTTGGAAAAAAAACTGCGCTTTATTTTATCGATCAGGTCTGACTTCCGTATGACCGATAGTATATCTATAGCTGACCATGCTTTTGCAAGTCGCGTGTTGATGTCTGTCTCGCTTGATGAGACACAGCTTCCTAGATAGGTGAACTTGTCCACTAGTTTCAGAGAACTACCATTTAGTGTGGAGATGTCCCCTCTTTGATTAAGCTAGTTTAGCAAACCCTTAAAACTGTATATATCCCTAACTCTTCCGCTGTGGGAAGAATAGGACTCAAGGCCAATTCTTGAGCGGAGTGCAGCCGCTTTGAATCCAGTTTTCCTTTTCCTAGACCTCAGCAAGGCCAAAGATACCAATCTGCCTTACAATTAACTGCAGAGAAAATATAGATTCATGCCTTTCCCAAAGGTCATTAGCGTAGAGTGAAAAAAATTATCCTTGTCCAGAATTTGAACTCGGGTCACCGTTTCCATATCTTACGATAGTAACCATTACGCTATGAGCGCCTTCAAACAGCAATAGTTCTTTATGGACAAATTAGTCGGAAAGTCTTGATAGGCCACCAGTCTATGAGAAGCACAGTTCTGAATTCAAAACTATGGTGCTAAATCCTAGCACAGAAGCTTCTTAAGTTTTGCGACACTATGGATTTTGCCCTTCGATATAGACACAGGTCTCGTCTGGAAGACTGGCAATTGTCCATACAGAAGTTCTCCCTTTTTCGTACCAACTATGCTATTAAAGAGCTAGGGACGAAGCAGTTTGGAACCAGTATTGACGTCGAAGTTGCCATAACAAGGTTAAAGACAATCTTAGACTGGCTTAGAGTCTTTGAATGATAAATCATCATTCTCCAAGACTGGTTTCATACGAAGACTAAACAGCCTAACCCACGTTACTGTTTTGCTCATAGCTGGTAGGAAAAGAGATGGAACTATTCTTTCTTTCAAGGGCATTAGTACGAAGTGAGTGTATCAAGCAAGGCGAGTAGAATAATTATTAGTGAGTTCGATTGCAATTGATGTTCCAAAATTTTGACCTCGTATCAAACTACGATTTTAAACGATTGCAAATACACTTATTTTCAGTAACTTATTGGGATGATCTAATTTAGAACGCTTAGAAATCAAATAATGGATTTCTCGTTTCCTTCTCGGAATTTGGCTTGCATCACGATTGTTCAAGGGTTGACAAATTCCTTTGTAGGATGAAAAGATTTTGGTTTAGTTTGGTTTTATTCCATGGCATATCAACAATTGTAGGTTATTTAATGCCAAATCCTTTTTATACATATGTATTAGATATATGATTTCTAAACACGGCTGGGGATGTAAAATACACCGACTGCTTCTCTGCAAAGAGATAAGATCCCCCTACTCAACGAGTGTCCTGGATAGGACACTAAACAATCTGATGGTGTGGTTCCGGCAATGCTGGAACTCTGGGGAATGCCATCGCTCCCAGGTCCACTCTGGCCCGAAGTGGAAGTACCTGATAAGGGTCCTATCTATGAGTTAAATAGAACTAATCTGTGTACTTATTCTAAACTGAACTGCTTGAAATAGAACTGTTTTTTTACATTTAAATTTCACCCGCTAAACTGAATTTTTTGAATTAGAACTGTTTGACTAAACTGAATAGCTTGAAGTAGAAATGTTTTTGACAATTAAACTGTGTACTCATGCTTAATTGAATTGTTTGAAATAGAACTGATTATTCGTATAAAATGAATTTGGCATTAAATAAGTTACAAAAGTTGATATGCCATAAAACCCAATCAACCAAACATCATCATCATCATGTCGTGCCGCTAGCACGGATATCCCTGACTCTCTCTCTCGCCACTTCTCCCTTTCGTTCATCACCTATGGTAGGTCTTCAGGGCTACATCCCATATCCTCACATAGCTGCTGAATGTATGTTCGAGCTGGTCGTCCTGCTTTTGCCCGGCCATATGTGGGGGTCCATAGGAGTAGATCACTTATGAGCTCGTTCCTGCTTCTCCAGCAGTGTCCTGCATGTCTGGTTCGTCTAACTTGGATAGTTTTCGTGATGAGAGGCAGGTGGCCGTATAGTTGGTGCCTTGTGGGGTGCTGCTGCCAGGACTTGTTCAATATTGCTCGCAGCATTCTTTTGTAATTGCCGTCTAGCTTCATCTCCAGCCGTTTTGTTAGCGTCCAAGTAGTGCAACCAACCAACTAAACATATTTTGTAGATAACATTTTTAAATGTTCCTGAGCTTATTTTTTTTTCATTTGTTTGCACACAGTTTAATGTTTTCTAATTCAGTTTAGCATAAGTCATTTGCTTGCACTTGGTTTAACATAAATGTTAAAGTACACAGTTTAAATGTCAAACAGTTCTATTTGACCCATAGATTAGACTCTTTCAGGTGTTACCACACCGAGTCAGAGTGAACCTAGGAGTAATGGCAATGATGGGGTACTCTGCATTCCCCAAAGCTTTACAATTAGAGGAACCTCACAATCAGATTGTTTAGGGTCATATCAAGGACACTCGTTGGGGGCAGAGTCTTACCTCCCCAGCAGACATGCATAAACTATATTTTTTGAATCGGATAAAAAAGGAGTTATTCCAAAACACCCCACTGATATTGTTGGTCAAAGAAGATGCGCAAAGGAGTCAATATACATAATAACAACTTTATTAACAATAAAGAAATGAAAGGTTTGCTTTGGTCTATTTGTTTAAATGCATATCAACTCCTTATGGGTCATTTAAAGCTAAAATTCGATTCACCCTTAAATATTTTATTATAATCATGACAATTTGATTTAGCTTAATTGTTTAACAGCATATCAACTTCTAATAGGTTATTTCATGCCAAATTTTGACTTTGATTAAAATCATAACTATATTTTCAATTTTCCACTGTAAGCAATATTTCTAAAATTAGATTTTCATTTTTTTCATTTGATTTTAAGGTTTGATTTAGTTTATTTGTTTAACGGCATGTCGACTCCTTCTGGATTATATAATGCTAAAATTTGATTCATTTATAACTATATTTTTAATGTTCCGTTGCATTTTTTATTATTTATAATTATTTTTAGCACACAGTTATATGGGTTTAAGCATTCCTATCAAATACAAATAATAAGCACTCACTTGAACAGTCTCAAGTATTCCTATCTAATACAAATAATTTATACACAGTTATATAATTTTACGTATTGCAACGTAATACTAAAAAATTATACAAAGTTTTATAATATAAAGTAACAACTCGAATCTAATGACAAATCATCTGTTTGAACACAGTTATATATTTTGAAGTATTCCTATCAAATACAAATAATTTGTACACAGTAATATGGTTTCAAGTATTCCTGTCAAATACGAATAAATTGCACATCGTTTTTGTGGAAGTCACTTATCTAACGTGTAGAATAACAACACTTACCAGCTCAGTGGCCTCAGCTAGCATCCAGCTGGCAGACAAAAAGTAGAACGGGCGGTAACTCAATACCGAACCCGTAACACCTGAAACATTACTGAAGCAAGCCGGTGTATATATGCACTAATATGCCCACTCAGTGGGCCAGCAACTAATCACTGTCCAGGGAAAGGACTTGGCCACCTTCGAATAGGGGAACGTCCCAATGTCCATATAATCTCACTTCATTTCGTAATTCATTACGTATGTGAGAAATGACTCATTGCAACTGAGTCTTACGATAGAATTACGACAGTTTTATGGTTTCAAGTATTCCTATCTAATACTAAAAATTTCCAAACATATCAACTTGATCCATCGACGGGACTACTATTTTGAAACTGAGTAGACCAAGGAGTAATGGCTCCACATCTTCCTGAACTGGATCTTCATCAGTAGATGCTGTTTTGTATCATTTTCAGAACAGGATAACATATAAACTTGATGAGGAAAAAAAAAATTAACAAAAATACTTTATTAAAAAATCCACACCTCCATAATAAAAATGTTTAGTTTAATTTAGTTTAATTTGGTCGGTTTTTATGGCATTTCAACCATTGTGGGTTATTTAATGCCAAATCCTCTTTATACATATATATTAAATATATATGATTTGGTTTGATTGTGTTTTATGGCATATCAACCATTGTAGGTTATTTAATGCCAAATCCCCTTTATACATATAGATCAAATATATATGATTTGGTTTGGTTGGGTTTTATGGCATATCAACCATTGTAGGTTATTTAATGCCAAATCCTCTTTATACATATATATTAAATATATACGATTTGGTTTGGTAGGGTTTTATGGCATATCAACCATTGTAGGTTATTTAATGCCAAATCCTCTTTATACATATATATTAAATATATATGATTTGGTTTGGTTGGGTTTTATGGCATATCAACCATTGTAGGTTATTTAATGCCAAATCCTCTTTATACATATATATTAAATATATATGATTTGGTTTGGTTGGGTTTTATGGCATATCAACCATTGTAGGTTATTTAATGCCAAATCCTCTTTATGCATGTATATTAAATATATCTGATTTGGTTGGGTTGGGTTTTATGATATATCAACCATTGTAGGTTATTTAATGCCAAATTCTTTTGATACATTTATATTAAATACATGATTTCTAAACATATTTTGTAGATAACATTTTTAAACGTGCCTGAGCTCATTCTTTTTCACACAGTTAAATGGTTTCACTTATTTCTATCAAATACAAATAATTCTATTTACTATTAATCATCTGCTTGCATGCAGTTAAATGTTTCAAGTATTGCAATGTTTAACTAACAATTTAATATATTAATACAGTCGTTTGTTTACACGCTGTGGAATGATTAAACAATTCTATTTCAAGCAATTCAGTTTAGCATCAGTCATTTGTTTGCACTCAGTTTAAATATCAAATATTAAATATTTGACCCATAGATAGGACCCTATCAGATGCTACCACTCTGGGTCATTGTGGACCTTGGAGCAATGGCAATGAAGGGGTACTCCGTATCCCCCAAAGCTCGAGCATTACTTGAGCCTCGCCATTAGATTGCTATGTGTTATATCCAGGACACTGGTTGGAGGGTCTTATCCCTCTGTAGAGATGTAGTCGGTATATTCTACTGTCCCAGCCGACTGTGCCATAAGACAAATGCAAATGTATCAAGCCCATATGTATTCTGATCCCCGCCAACAGAGATAACGTTGTGTGTTTAGAGTTTACTGGCAACCTACAAAGGTATGTCTACAAATAGATGAAACTGACGTCTTCTTCTCACTGTATGCTGAATTGAAAACAATGTTTTAAATCACGCCCTTTCCTTAAACCTTTTCACTCCCACTGAGACACCAGTGTCCTAGTCGAATTTTATTTTCCTTTGAACCCTTAAAGCGTTGTCTTAAAAGCAAAATTTTGCATATCCAAAAGTTAAAAAAAAACAACTCCGCTCCCAAAAAAGAAAGAACAAAAAATAAAAACCCAACAACTAAAACAACAAACAAACAAAAGCAGCAACAAAAAAGCCTGGTTGTGAAAGGGTAAAATACATGTATGTGTCGCTATGCCAACAGATAGTATCGCCTCCTAGAGAGTGATAGGGAAAGTCCTCCAGCGGGCAAAGGAAGGTAATCCCACATGCTGAAATAACTATCTGCTAAATTTCAGACAGGTTTGCAATTAATCGTCTGCCCGAAGCCAAAGCAAAGAGAAAATGTTTAGTTAGATATTATTCAGAAAATCTATCTGACGCAGCATTAGTTTTCAGACGAAATGGACGCTAGAACTCAGGAGTCCAAACAGAATCAAAATGGGAAGATACTGACGATGATGAAAGCTGGGGTCGGGTGAATTAAAAATCGCGAATCTGTCACGTTGGAAAAAGTGAGAGAATATGCCAATGAATTAGATAGCAAGTGGAAGCTTTATGGTGTCGTATGTGTGACGTGGCAAGGGGAGGTTATCCATGGGATAAAACGTAATTGGATGAAGCGAAACCATGATTGAGTTAGTGGAATGGTTGAACGGGAAAAGGTGTGCAGAAATGAACCATTTTGAGGTGAGTCGAAGGAAAATTAGAGGTGAAGGTTGGGGTTTATGAAGGATGTGCGCGCTGTGTGTATAGAGAGGGTTGGTTGGTTTGAGAGCAGATGTCACAACTGGATAGCAAATGTTTGAAATGAAATATTCTAAAGAAGAAGAAGAAGAAGAAGAAGAAGAAGAAGAAGCAGAGTGAAAGAAAGTAAGAGGAGAAAGAAGAAAGATGAAAGCGAAGGAGAGAAAATATGAGGGGAAGAAAGATGGAAGCGAAGGAGTGAGAAGAGGAGAGAAAGATGTCAATGAGTAAAATTCAGCGGTGGGTGGTGGTGGGGGGAAGAAAAGGAAAAAAAAGAAAGATGAATAAAAGAAGGTGGAAGAGTGAAAGAGAAGGAGTAAAAATAAAAAGTAAAAGAAGAGAGATGAAAACGTGAGCGAGAAAGTGAGGGGGGGGAAAACAAAGAAAGAAAGAAAGAAAGAGGACGAAGAAGAGAAAGACGAAGAAGAGGAAAAAAATTCAGAGGAGATAAAACTTTAAAGTTATAGTAAAACGAGAAAAACGAAGGAGGAGAAATAAGAGTAAAAGGCGAAATAGAGAAAGTAAGGGAGTGAAAAAAAAAAAAAGGAGAAAGAATAGATAAAAGAAAAAAAAGGGAGAAGATTATCAAAATAGAGAGAAATAAAAGTTAACGAGAAGAAAAGTAGAAAGGTGAAATCTCAGGAGGTAAAGTAAGAGGAGGAAAAGAAGGAGTGTTAAACTAGAAAGAGTGAAAGTAAGAGGAGAAGGATAAGAGATGGAAGCGAAGGAATGAAAGTCAGAGGCGAAAATTGGGATGAAAGTGAAGGAGGGAGATGAGTAGGAGTAAGAGGAGAGATAGAAGTTAGCGAGTAAAAGTTAAAGAAGAAAAAGAAAGGTGAACATGAAGGAGGGAAAGTCAGAGGAGAAAATTGGGATGAAAATGAAGGAGGGAGATGAGTAGGAGTAAGAGGAGAGATAGAAGTTAGCGAGTAAAAGTTAAAGAAGAAAAAGAAAGGTGAACATGAAGGAGGGAAAGTCAGAGGAGAAAATTGGGATGAAAGTGAAGGAGGGAGATGAGTAGAAGAAAGAGGAGAGATAGAAGTGAGTGAGTAAAAGTTAGAGGAGGAAAAAAAAGGACGACCGGGGAGTGAATGTCAGAATAGAAACAGAAGGGGTGGTAAAAGCGAAAGAGAGAACGAAACAGGAGAAAGAAGAAAGAGGAAAGAAGATTGAAAGTAAGAGGAAGCAGAATATAATTAGGAGTAGAAAGAAAGATGAAGAGGAAACTGCAGCAAAGAAGAAGAATGAGAAGATGAGGAAGAGGATAAAAAAGAAGGGGATGATGAAGAAGAAAAGAAGAGAAAGAATAAGAGGAAGAGGAAAATGAAGAATATGAAGGAAAAAAGAGATAGAAAAGGAAGAGAAGAATAGAGATAAAAAGAGAAAGGAAAAATAAATAGAAAAAGAAAAGAAGACAAAATAGGAAAAAAGGATAAAAAAAAAGGAAAAAGAAGAGAAGGAAAAGAAAGACGAAGAAGAGGAAAGGAAGAAGTGGGGAAGGTGAACAAATAAGAGGAGGACAAAGAGGAGAGAGTATAAGATGAAGGCAGAGATTAAAAGAAGAAGTAGAGGAAGAGAAGGAGGAGGAAAAAGGAAAAGAAAGATGACGAGAAAGAAGAAGAGAAAATACAAGAAGAGAAAGACGAAGACAAGAAAAAAGAAGAAGAAGAAGAAGAAGAAGAAGAAAGAAGGAAAGAAAGAAAGAAAAGAAAGAAGACGTGGAAGAGAAAGACGAATACGAACAAACAAGTGGAGGACGTGAACGAAGAAGAAGAAGAAGAAGAAGAAGAAGAAGAAGAAGAAGAAGAAGAAGAAGAAAGAAAGAAGAGAAAGAAGAGAAAGAAGACGTGGAAGAGAAAGACGAATACGAACAAACAAGTGGAGGACGTGAACGAAGAAGAAGAAGAAGAAGAAGAAGAAGAAGAAGAAGAAGAAGAAGAAGAAGAAGAAGAAGAAGAAGAAGAAGAAGATTATTATTAACGACAATTACAACAACAAGAAGAATTAACAAAAATAAAAATAAATGGCTAAAGAATGAAATGTAGATAGAACTGAAATCGTACGGAACAAAATGAAAATCAGTCGGCAACAAAAATGACTGCCATTTTCTGATTCCATCATGGCGTCTTTGAAAGCGTTGAATTGGCGGAAATGTTGGTCAATATAATCACTGCAACGGTTAGGTGAAATTCTCATCTGCTGATATTGTTCAATTATGGCGAGACAGCGGCCTTTTTGTTAATAAAAAAAAGGAAGTGTAGGGCAGGCAGATCAACAGTCGCCATATTTCATTGCTTTCTACCCCGTCGTAAAATACGTCGACTGAATCTTTTGAAAGTGAAGAGTATTAGGCGGGAAAAAGAGAGATTAAAATGCTACAACAACGTGGAATCTCTAATTTGTGCTTGTAAAAAGTGTTCCAGTTTGGAGACCAAGTGTCGAGTTAGTGAATGAGAGATAATCTTTTCCTAACCCTGACCAGATAGAGATAGATAGATAGATAGAGAGAGAGAGAGAGAATCTCCACACCTCCCAAAAAACAAAAACTTAGAGTAACTAGGGTGAGTCAAAGGTTTTGCAGTATTTTAGTAGTACGTGCTGGGTTGCCTAAATACTAAGGGCAGTCAAAGGTTTTGCAATATTTTAGTAGTACGTGCTAGTTAACCAAAATATTAGGGTGGGTCAAAAGTTTTGCAATAGTCTAGTAGTAGGTACTAGTTTGCTAAAATAGTAGGGTGAGTCAAAAGTTTTGCACTATTTTAGTAGTAGGTACTAGTTTGCCAAAATACTAAGGCGAGTAAAAAAGTTTTGCAATATTTTAATAGTAGGTACTAGTTTGCCAAAATACTACGGTGAGTCAAAAGTTTTGCAATATTTTAGTAGTACGTGCTAGTCAGTCTAAATACTAGGGTGAGTCAAAAGTTTTGCAATTTTTAGTAGTAAGTGCTAGTCAGTCTAAATACGAGGGTAAGTCAAAAGTTTTGCAATATTTTATCAGTAGTAAAAGACTTTAAAAATGGTGCTTGATACCGCCTCGCTTAACACTCAGCAATATAAGGTACGTATCAAGGGTAAAGTGGAGCAATCCTCTATGCCTTGGTGTAGTAGCTATTGAAAAGGAAACTTTAGGGTCATCCTCGACAACGGTCGTCAACTTTACTGACTTACTTTATCAATTTACCAAACTTTTTGGTTAAATGCGACCAAAGACCGTATGAATAGGGCACCCAATGAGACTCGAAGCAATATTTTAGTTTTAGGTACTAGTTTGCGTTTATGGCATATCAACCTTTGTAGGTTATTTAATGCCAAATCCATTTTTATGTAAATAGTTCAATTTCAAACAATTCAGTTTAGCATGAGTATACAGTTTAATTGTCAAAAACATTTCTATTTCAAACTATTCAGTTTATACAAACAGAGCTAATTCAGTTTAGTATAAGCACATATTTTGTTTACACACAGTTAAATCTCAAAACAGTTCTATATATAACAATTCAGTTTAGTGTAAGTACAGTTTCAATGTCAAAAACGGTTTCATTTCAAACAATTCAGTCTAGCATAAATACGCAGTTTAAATGCAAAAAGCAGTAAAGTCAAGAAACCATGGTTTAGTTTTATTTAACCCATAGATAGGACCCTTATCAGGTGCTACCACTCCGGGCCAGAGTGGACCTGGGAGCGATGGCAATGAAGGGGTACTCTACATTTCCCAAAGCTCCAGCATTACAGAAACCTTACCATCAGATTGTTTAGTGTCATATCTAGGATACTCGTTGGGGGGTCTTATTCCTTTGCAGAGAAGTAGTCGGTGTATTCTACAGCCTCAGCCGACAGGGCAAGATTTATTCTGAGAATGATTTGAAAGCCACACAGATCAACGTGAAAGATACTCTAAATCGGGAAAATATGCTTTATGAGTAAGAACTGGAAAGCAACCAAAAAGATTTGAGCGAAAAAGTTAAAGGCACAGTCGATCACTGTAGAGTGAGCAGATAGTTCTAGAAATTTTGCTCGAATTGCAAGACCTTCGACGATCAGGCAAAGTCAGGTAGGTCGAAAAGCGTGTATCCCCGACGCCATGCTCCAAACCATAGAGGCTAATCGGGGTAGCACTTCTTGGAGAGTATCAGGCGAGCTCGGAATCTCACAGTCCAGTGCTGTTTGTCACATTCACAATCTCTACAAAAGCATGTGAAACTGCCAAATTATGCCTCATGTTATCAAAATATGGCAAAGCTTTTGACTCACCCTTGTACAGGGTGTCTCAAAATATCACATTAATGGGTTGCATACCCATTAATATGATAATGATTTATTATTGTGACAAACGCAATGTAAACATGCACCCTTTTAGCCTGAGACAACGAATCTATGTTTTTTTTTAATTGTTATTATATCAGCTTCCAGGACATGCAATCTTTTTTTTAGTTTCTTGTCTCAATAATAAATCATTATTATATTAATGGGTTACATCTGTTTTGAGGCAGTTTTGTATGATTTTATCTCGAAATAAGTAGTGACACCAAATATTTTTCCTTTCTTGTCCAATGCATTGTGATCGAGGATTAATAGTTTTTATAGTATACTATTTTCAAATTTGAAAGAAAAAATGAATGCAACATTATTATTAGTAGAGTTATTAACAGTCACCTGGGCCCCATGTATATTGCAACTCCCTATATTTCAATCTGTTCATATCTGTTTATCTGTTTGGCTTTTCTGGGGATAATTGTTAAAGTTAAACTTCCTGCGATATTTTGCTTCCACAGTTTTGAATGATTTTGTCTCCAAATAAGTAGTGACGCTAAATATTCTTTCCTCTGTTGTCTAAGACATTGTGATCAAGGATTGATAGTTGTTATAGTATACTATTTTCAAATTTAAAAGAAAAAAGGAATATAACATTATTATCAGTAGAGTTAATAACATGTATAATAAGACACCTTGTATTTGGGTCCTATCTATGGGTCAAATAGATATGTTTGAAAATGATTTGAATTTGATAGTAATACTTTGTATATCCGTGAGCAAAAAAAAAAAAAAAATTTTAACGAAAGTACACAAAAATTGGAAATATAAACGTCCAATGTACACAATTCCTCAACCTTTAGGCTGAGAATAACCCCGCACATGTTGACTAGAAGTTAAAATCCCTAATTAAATCTATTATACACAGTCTAACAGCGGACATTTGGATTGAATGTGGCAAAACTTTTTTCCTCTCTTGTCCCAGGCATTGTGTTTGAGGATTAATAGTCGTTATAGTCTACTATTTTCAAATCAGAAACAAAAAAGAACACAATATTAATATTAGCAGAGTTATTAACAGTCACCTGGGTCCCATGAATATTGAGACACCCTATATTTTAATCTGTTCATATCTGTTTGGCTTTTCTGGGGATAATTGTTAAAGTTAAACTTCTTGCAATATTTTGCTTGCACAATTTTGAATGATTTTGTCTCCAAATAAATATATTTTCCTCTCTTATCCAAAGCATTGTGATCGTGGATTAATAGTTATTATAGTATATTATTTTCAAATCCGAAACAAAAAAAGAACACAACATTATTATTAGTAGAGTTTATTGTAGTCACATGGGTCCCATGTATATTGAACAGCCCTATATTAAAAGTTTATTGAAAATATTGCAAAACTTTTGACACACCCTAGTAAGAAGGAAGATGAGGGATTTGGTGAAATTAATGATAGGATTCGAAATGAAATGATTGAACAAGGAAGAAACAGTAAGAATAGAAATGAATCAAATGATTCTAAAAAAAATAAAATGCTATAAATTTTTAGAAAATGTTCTGAGCATGATCAGGAAAGTATTCAGACAAACGAAAATACGAGGACCAGCAAATAAGTTTCCAGACTTTTTTCGTGTGGGCACTTCTATTGATAGTACACACATGAAACTCTAGTCCCCTTCGAAGTAATCTCCTCCGGCTGCAATGCACTTGTACCGTTCCAACAACTTCTGGAAGGCCCCATCGAAGTCCTCTTGTGTGAGCATGTCAATGACATTCGTCACAGCCTCTTTCATCTCCTCAATGTCTCATAAAGACAGCCTCTGAGCTTAGGGAATAACCAAAAGTTACAGGGAGCAAGGTCTGGACTAAAGGGACGGTGAGGAACTGTGTTGACGCCCATGTTGGTCAAATGGTCTGTGACAAGGATGGAGTTGTGGACTGGTGCATTGTCCTGGTGGAAATGCCACTGACCCGATTTGAAGAGTGCTGGCCTCTTCCGACGGAATCTCTTCCTGAACTCCCTTAAAACCTCAACATAGTAACCCTAACCCTAACCCTTTGGCCAATCACCTCTGGTGTATTGACTTCCTTACTCCTCCCACACCTCTCATCATCCCTCACAGAGTCCCAGCCTTCCTCGAATATCTTATGCCGCTCAAAAACTGATGCTCGATTCATGCAAGATGCTCCAAAAGCAGTCTGAAGCATTCCATACGTTTCTGTGGCATTTTTTTCCAAGTTTAAAACAGAATTTTATTGCATATCGTTCTTCTAAAGTGTCAGATTGCATTTTTGAAATTCACCAGCTGTGACAATCAGGCTTTAGTAGGGTGTATTCGAATTGCTGCTGTAGGTGTTCATTTGAAGCTGAAATCATAAAAATTGGTCAGTCATCTCATAAGATGTATAGCAATAACATAGTGTCTACGACAATTTTAAATGCCTGTACAAAAAAGTCTGAAAACTTATTGAATGCACCAAGTAGATACACATACATACAGTTTACATGTATGAATAAAACTCTAAAAAAGTAATTATTCTTTAAAAAGAATTTCCCTCATTTATTGAATGAGTTTACAAGGGTCATTCATTAAATAGGTAAACTTTGTTGAAGCAGCAAAGTATTTTTCTTTACAGAATTTTATGTAAAATCAGTATTGTGAAGTCCCCACACACGTAGCAGAAAGAATTGGCCTTGTTGAGGCATCCCCGACATTTTGACGTGCTTGAAGCCATTGGAGAATCTGAAAATATAACAAAGTAAAAACTAAATGTGCATTTGAAAATGTAATACTAATATTTAGTAACCCAAAAGATGTGTAACACGATAGTTGAGGGACACCAACCTCCTGCGCCGCCTGCGAGACAACCTCTTCCAATGACTGCCAGAGTGTGGATTGAGACCTGCTGCCTTAACTGTCAAAATCCGTCTTGATATATAACTATATATATATATATATATAATGTAATGCTATCACTTACATTTAGTGAATAATAACTAAAAAATAAGCCATAATTCTCACAATATAAGAATTAACCCTGAATTCATATACGCCTTGAAGTACCGTATATGCACAAAATGCACACTATGCATATCTAAAAAACAAGAGGTGATCAATAAAAACGGATACCAAATTTGAATTCAGCACCCTCAAATTAGGTAAAAAACGGGTATTTTTGTGCTTGTCTCAATTTCTTTGTAAACCAGTGTTCTCATCAAATGTTTGGTGGTTGCGGAAAGGAAACCAGATGAAATCTACGGGAAAAATGTGTGACGAGTACAGAAAAACTTATTATTTAAAAAAAAAGTGTTTACAAATAAGGTAATCATGTGTTTGCTACTACGAGCTTTAATTAAAAAAGATAATCCATGGAGTGGAAATAAAAAAAAGACAATGTAATAAACATTAGCATCATTATCATATTCATTTTTTTAAATTCCAGGAATCTACTTTTCATAAGAAATTTACAGTGGGTTTGACAATACAATAGCTAGAGAAATATTCAGCTTGAAAATTATTCTGTTGAAGCAGCGGTCGTGTCGATACTGCTATATGGATGCACTACTTGGACGCTAACTAAACGGCTGGAGAAAAAGCTAGACGGCAACTAAACAAGAATTATCTGTGTGCAGTGTCTCGAATCTGTTTCTCAATTCTAATACATATTTATCTCTTATGTCTCTGTTGTTAAGAAGGGCCCAGTCATAGTGTTTGGTGGTCGCTGTTCGTATGGCGTTTATTCGTAGGCTCAGTCGTATTTTTGCTATTCGGTGATCGAAGGACACACCCTCGAAAGAGGAGTATGCCTCGCAATTCATTGCGCTATTTTTCCATTTCTTGTTCCAGGCAGCGGTCGTCTCGATACTGCTGTATTGATGCACTACATGGACGCTAACTAAACGGATGGAGAAAAAGCTAGACGGCAATTACACAAGAATACTGCGAACGATGAGTTTTATTCTCTATTAGATTAGTATAGAATATGTAAATGTTCGTTGACTTTACTCAAGAAAAAGGCTTCGTGGCTATCGGTGACCAATTACTGTTACCAATAGGGTTGAACAGGTTATTGAGGACAAATTGTTACGTGATTAAAAACAAAACAAAACAAAAACAAAAACAAACAAAAACAAAACAAAAACCGCATGATTTACAAAAAAAAAAATCAGATGAAGTCTTCTCAAACATTATAATCAACAATTTTGACTAATAATATCCCCCAATTTCCTAACGTGAGATATTTTTTTATCACTACTCACTAGGGTCGTAATTTCTACGACACAGAACGATATATATATATATATATATATATATATATGTGTGTGTGTGTATATAGTCATATCAGACACTGTGGCTAGACATACTAGCTTCCCGTAGCTGGGATCGAAACCCGGTTGATGCAAACGCCAATCCAAGTTTCTACCCCTCATCCACGAGGAACTAGTAGCAGCGAAGTAAATTTTAAGCGGTTACTATTCTTTACATACATACGCTTAACGGCTACCGAGACCTCAATTTATTTGTGAAGAGACTTGCAATAAACGCTAATGGCCACACAATTACTTCATTTGCTAGAGAACTCAACTCTACGGGGTTGGGGAGTATATATCTATATAGTCATCCACAGACAGATCTGTTTCGTTCTATCAGAACTTATCAGTGTGGCTAGATATGCTAGCTTCCGTAGCTGAGATTGAAAACCGGTTGACTCAAACGCCAATCCAAGCTTCTACCTCTCAGCCACGAGGAACCAGTAGCAGCGAAATAAATTTTAAACGCTTATGAATCACAATTACTATTGTTTACATACATCAGCTTAACGGCTACCGAGACCTCAATTCATATATGAAGAGACTTGCAACAAACGCTAATGGCAACACGATTACTTCATTCGCAGGAGAACTTAACCCTACGGGGGTAGGGGAGTATATATATATATATATATATATATATTCAAAAATTCAATATATATATATATATATATATATTCAAAAATTCAAAAAACTGATATTACATCATCATCATTTTATGCAGCCAGCACGGATATCCCTGACCCTTAGAGGCATCAGTATAATTATAGATGTTATATACATAGAGATGTTATAAAAATTGGAGGTGCTTGTGGTGTAACGGTTATCGACGTAGAAAAAGGATAAGTCTCAACGAGTTTAGATCCTGGATGCAGCAGGCAGGATTTCACATCACACTAATAATCTGGAGGAGTGAAGAAAATTGATTAAAAAATCTTCCGTTATTGCTCGTCACTTATTGGACAATCCGATTTGTACAGCCGCAAATAAGTCTGCGATACTTATCTCCTTTGCGAATTCAAATAATGAATTTCATTTGTCAATACTGGAAGCCTTGTTTATAATGAGGCATAAACCTGAGTTTGTGTATCGAAAAAACAATTTTACACACCATTACTTTTTAACAACCTCGTTGGACCACATGAAGAAAACTTTATTACCCGCACCAACCCTTCTAGCTTACGACGAATTTTTAAAATCAGTTTTCTTTCCCCGTTCCCCTCCAGGCTTTTTTGATGGACAGTATCCCATATTAATTTCCTCCGATGTAAATTTTGTTGTCATTGAGTTAATTCTCTGAAGAGAAGTGACCAAAAGAAAAGATTCTTTTTTTAGGATTTTGAAATATTTTAATCGTTTTCAAAATATTTTATGCATGCGCTTTTAAAGACAATATTTAAATGACTTACCCTAAATTGAATTGTTAGGAATAGAACTGTTTGACCATTTAACTGTGTGTGAACAAATAAATGATGTTTAATATAATTGTTAGGGATACACAGCAATGCTTATAACCACTTAACTGTGTGCAAACAAATGATTAATATTGAATAGAATTATCATTGTTAGATGGCAATAATTGAAATCATTTAACTGTACAGAAACAATAACAATATTAATGTGCAAACAAATTAGTTTTAACTTAATTAAAAATGAAATTACCGACAAACTATTAAGAATCATATATGTATATCCATTTTAATTAAGAGGATTTGGCATTAAATAACCTACAATGGTTGATATGCCATAAAACCCAACCAAACCAAATCCTATATATTTAATACATATGTATGAACAAAATTTGGCTTTAAATAACCTACAACGGTTGCTATGCCATAAAACTCAAACAAAAGAAATTATATATATTTAATATATATGTATATTGGGTATTTGGTATTAAATAATCTACAATGGTTGATATGCCATAAAACCCAACCAAACCAAACTAAACTGTATAACTGCTGAGAACACAGTTCTGAAGCTCTGCGGAGTATAGAGTCACTTCTTTATTGACATTACTCCCAGGTCGATCCAGGAGTGGTAGTATATATCAGAGTCAAAACTGAGCTTTTTGAAATTTATTAGTGTTAGATAAAAATACTTGAAATCATATAATTTTATGCAGACCGCTAGTTTTAAGAATAGTTTCTAGGGATTAATATAAGTTACTTGTATTGCTTCAAAATAAATAGATAAATAGTTAAAAAAAACAAACAAAAACAAAAAACAAAAAACGATTGACTTCGGCATTAAATAACCTCACAAGGGTTGAAATGCTATAAAACCAATCAAACCAAAAATAAGGTTATAGACGTCTTATCACAGTAAAATGTTTATCAAGCAGGTCTTTCAGATAATTATTACTATATTTCAACCGGCTCATTGGCCTAGTGGGTAGAGTGTTCGCCAATGGCCCAAGAGACCTACATTCAATCCCAGGTCGCGTCATACCAAAGACTTTAAAAATGGTACTTGATACTTTCTTGCTTAACACTCAGCAATATAAGGTATGTATCAAGGGTAAAGTGGAGTAACCTAGGGAAAGGACTAGCGCCCTCTTCTATATCTCAGTGTAGTAGCTATTGAAAAGGGAGCATTCTTGTCGCCCTCGACTACCGTCTCCAACTTTACTTTTTTTTACTATATTTACCAACCCCTCCGTTCGGGCAGGATATGACACAAGGTCAATTTTTAAGCGGAGTTTAACAGGTTTGAATTCAGAGTTTTCATTCTCCTAGACTAGTTGTCTCGTCAAGGCTGAAGAACCCAGTCTGTCCTATTATTTACCCATAGCTGGAGGGAGAATAGTTGGATTCATACCTTTCCCAAGGGTATTAGTGCTATGTGAAAGGCAATCAGTCTCGTCCAGGATTTGAACTCGTGTCGTCGTGTCGATTTCCTACGACGATAACCATTACACCACGGGCAGTAATTATTACTCAGTATGGAGTTTGAACCTCACAAAGTGTCTCATGCTAAAGGTCTTAAGTCAACCCTAAGCTGAGAAGAGGCATTGTTCTAGGGCAATTTAATATTGTCAGAAAATGGTCGGGGTGAGTGAATAGATGTTATGGAATGATTTTTTTATATTGATCATTTTTCGTTAATTATATTTTATTCAGTTTTGTTGGGCTTTGAACTATTCGGCTCTTAGTTCAGGTGCATAGCATTGGGTACTGTTTACGCTCGTGCGCAAAGGATATAACAATCACAATTGTCATAATAAACCCCAGATAGGAAATGAGGTTGGAGTGTGAATGACGTCATGCCCGGAAGCGATGGTCCTGTGAATTTGATGATTTTGAAAAAGAAACTGACGGGAGTTGACTTTGGGCCAGTTAGGCAGACAGTCGGGTTATCTGCTTCAATGGCAGACAGTTGAAGTTGGGATCCGACCATGATGGGATCCGACCATGACGTTGAGAAATTAAGATTGGACCACGAGACGTGGCGAATATTGGGGATGGTTAGAATAGTAAGAATTGTCTCTCTCCTCGTGTCGAAGAACCGAAGTCAAAAGTTAATAAATGCGTTCGTAACTGAACAACGGAGTCGCCTGTGTATTAATGTCCGCCGGTTCCCGCCGGCATTTATACATGCATTTGTATTGTGTAGTTAGCATTTGTATATGATTATGGCTATATAACACAGATAAGTTATTTTTGGTTTCTTTTAACGGCATATCAGCCTTCGTGGGTTATTTAATTCCAAATCCATCCTCGTAGAAGAACAATAGTGGTACTATTGTACCATAGCCAGTGTAACGGTAGCACCATCAGCCAAAAAATGAGGTAAAAGGCTCAACTGGTAAAGTGGTTGTTTATTCGCAATAGGTCTTCGTTCCTTCTTTAAACCCTTCTTTGACCCTTTTATTACCATTTCTTCAAGCAGAACACACGTGTTGCCTGACAGAGCTGCGATTTTAGACTTTGCGAAGGGGGCATTCTTTGAGGCGAACAGAGGTAAGAATCACACACTGTATCTGTATTTGCCCGAATTATTGATCTGTGTGAAAGGGATTACAGAAGTTGTTTTCTATTTTGTTTTTAGTTTCACGGTCAAAGAAGGGTCAAAGAAGGGTTTAAAGAAGGAACGAAGACCTATTGCGAATAGACAACTCCTTTATCAGTTGAACCTTTTATCTCATTTTTTGCCTCATGGTGCTACCGTTACAGCCAGATACGAATACGTGAAATGGACATATTCATACCGGTATGCAAAACGTTCATAATGTTCGTATATATATATATATATATATATATACATAGGACATAGGAATCCCGAAACACGAAAAACATTTACGACTTCTTACTTCAGGTACGAAACTTTTTATTACCTTTGAGTTTAAAGGTTCTTCGACATAAGGAGAGAGATACACATTCTTTCTATTCTAGCTTTTCCATCTGCCCCCCCACCAACACGTGTGGTACC
>OY757943.1:53710085-53812585 GCA_963585895.1 Sepioteuthis lessoniana | reverse complement strand
AGCAAGCAAAAAATATCAAAAGATGCTTAACATCCAGCAGCAAGTAGCTATGTATCTTGCCTTCCCAAATTTTGACACAAGTAGCTGCTGTTGACTCTAGATGATTTGTTGCATATTTCTGACGTTGGTCTTTCCCAAAATTAATTCTATATTTCATCCATGTCATTTTATGGTGGAAAGAAATGACTGCAAATTAATTTCTGCATATCAGAGGTACAGATTTTTAAAGTGTCTTATTTACAAGTTTTTATTCTTCGTTACAATAGAAACTTATTGTCTGTTTAAAGAACCGTCATTTAAAACCAGACTTTCTAAGATAGAAGGGGATATGAGTTTGTATCTCACTGGGTGTTTATTATTTATTCTTTTTACTGTGTACTGTTACTTACTCTCATCAAATATCTTGAGTCGATGACACAAGATACTCAAACAAAAACAACAACCACAGCGTTTGATATGTCAAACACCTTGCACTGATAAAAACATTCTCCTAGAATGTAGGGCTTTTGCTCTTGTCAGAAAGCAATTTTTCAAAGTCAATAATTTGAGTAACCTGTTCTAGAACGTCAGCATGGATGACGTTCTATCTTTTTGAGAGAACCAGGGTTTTACCAAAGGATATTGTTGTTAGTTGTTGTTGACCGTAGTAAAGGGCGACCAGAAGGCTCCTTTTTCAATAGCTACTACACGGAGGTGTAGGGGGCGCTACTCCTTTCCCTGGATTGCTCCACTTTACCCTTGTTTCGTACCTTATATTACTGAGTGTTGAGCCAGAAGGTATCAAGTACCATTTTTAAAGTCTTTAGTATGACGCAACCTGGGATTGAATCCAGGTCACCCGGACCATTGGCGAAGACTCTACCCACTAGATCAATGAACCGGTATGATGAAATGAAACTCTTTAATCAGGTGTAAACAAATGAGCTTTTGCTTGACTGAAATATTACCAACAAAGTATTCATTTAGAAATCTTAGGTTTAACATAAGTAAAACCAGAATTTGGCATTAAATAACCTATAAAGGTTAATATGCCACAAAACCCAAACAAAAGCGATTTTTCACAGTCAATAATTTGAGTAGCCTTTTCTAGAACGTCAACATGGATGACGTTCTGTCTTTTTGTTCTGCATGGGATATTAAACAATCTGATGGTGAGGTTCCAGTAATGCTTAAGCTTTGAGGAATGCGGAGTACCCCTTCATTGCCATCACTCCCAGGTCCACTCTGGCTGTGTAACCAACGATAAATTTGACTATTCAGGGGATAATTGTTAAGTTAAACTTCCTTAAAAATTTTGCTTGTTCAGTTTTGTACCATTTTGTTTCCAAATAAATATAACGTAGAATATGTTTCTTTGCTTGTCCAAGACATTGTAATCGAGGATTAATATTTGTTATAGTATACTAATTTCAAAAGAACATAACATTATTATTAGTTGAGTTATTAGCAGTCAACTGAGTCCCATATATATTGAGACACCCTATATAATCATGTATATTGAATCACCCTATATAACCATGTATATTAAGATACCCTATATAACGATGTATATTGCGTCACCCTATATAACTATGTATATTGAATCCCCCTATATAACCATGTATATTGAATCACCCTATATAACCATGTATCTTAAGATACCCTATATAACGATGTATATTGAATCACCCTATATAACCATTTATATTAAGATACCCTATATAACTATGCATAGTGCGTCACCCTATATAACTATGTATATTAAGATACCCTATACAACTATGTATATTGAATCCCCCTATATAACTATGTATATTAAGATACCCTATATAACTATGTACATTGAATCACCCTATATAACCATGTATTTTAAGATACCCTATATAACTATGCATATTGAGTCACCCTATATAACTATGTATATTAAGATACCCTATACAACTGTGTATATTGAATCACCCTATATAACCATGTATTTTAAGATACCCTATATAACTATGTACATTGAATCACCCTATATAACCATGTATTTTAAGATACCCTCTATAACTATGTACATTGAATCACCCTATATAACCATGTATTTTAAGATACCCTATATAACTATGTATATTGAGTCATCCTATATAACCATGTATATTGGTTTCATTCTTTATTGGCATATCACTTTTTATGGGTTATTTAATGTCAAAGCCATGCTTGCAGAAGAACAGTTGTAGTATATAGACCAAGGGAGTAAGGAGGCTGTTGCACCACGGAAATATTCTTTTTAGCCCAAAACTCGTTCACAGAGAGTTTGTCAAAAAAGTAATGCGACAAATGATATAATTTGCAAACAAGAATCTTGAACACGAGGCTCATAATTTTCTTTCATTTTGACGGTCCCTCTAACTGTATCCCCTTGCAGAGGGGTTAGACCTCCCCAAAAGGTATGTCCGGGGTACGACACTAAACTTCATCTGATGATGACGTTCCAATGTTGAAGATCTGGGGAGTGTAGAGTACGTCTCTATTGCCATTACTCCCAGGTCCACTCTGATCTGGATTGGTAATACTTGTTAGAGTTCCATCTACATAGATCGGTTTATAATTTAGTCATATTCATTGGGAATACTTGATGTCATATAAATGGGCTGCTGAGCGAAAAAATAATGGTAAAAGCAGAAAGAAAAAAAAAACTATATAAATATTCCGGAGGAAAATCTGAAATCTGCAGAACTTTCGAAATTTGGTCGAAACAGGATCTTTCAACAAGACTGCGACTCCAAACGCACACATCAAATTAGAGTCAAGCCGACTGGATCGGAATTAGATTAGAATTCTAGAGTGACTGTCAAAAAGTTCTAACGCTGTCTCCATAGAAAAAATATGGGGAAAGGGTTAAAGTACGGGCTGCACTCTATCCGATTTAAGGAAATTTCATTTGAAATGCAAAAACAACTTCTACTTTTGTATTTTATTTAAAGCTTTTATGTTGATATTTTACCTACCAAATGCACCTTCACGCTGCCAGAAAAGTTTACGTTACATCCTTTACGCACCAGGACAAGACGAACATGATATTTGGTTGTTCGGAAAAAATGCTTGAATTTAGAATAAACTTCAATTAATCAATTTAATGGAAATAATCAGTTCTCTTTGAAACAATTCAGTTTAGCATGAGTACACAGTTTGTCAAAAACATTTCTATTACAAGCTATTCAGTTTAGTCAGGCAGTTCTCTTTCAAACAATTCATTTCAGCTTAAGTACGCAGTTTCGATGTCAAAATAGTTCTATTTCAAGCAGTTCAGTTTAGCATGAGTACACAGTTTAATTGTCAAAAACATGTTTAGCAAAGAAATATTGTTACCTGTTATTACGTTGTTTCCTCGCTAAGTTTTAAGGTAAATAGATGAGAGAAGAACCAAGATATCGAAAAGTTTTTATGATAGTTTTAATGGCAGCGTGAATAAAGGGTACCTCTATGCTGCAAGTCTCGTAGGAAGGAAGGTAGGAAGGAAGGAAGGAAATAGTTATGGAGTTGAGACGGAATTTTAGCAGCTAAATGCCTGAGCGAAATGTGCGTCGCTACGTTAAGGCATTGTTGAATGTCTGCGTGAGATATGGTCGCCATAGGTGTAGCAAAGGTCGTGTTTGCTGGTTAAGGACAGGAATGATGTAGTCACCCATGAATGTGTGGTCCTGGTTGTTGTAGGAGAGAAACATGAAAGTCTCCAGAAAATGTTGCCCAGGGATGAAGTAGCTGGATATCTGATCGAAATTGCGCGTCGCTGTCGACATAGCAAAGGTTGGGGGCGACATAAAAGTGTTCCTGTGTGTGGCTGATTACATGCATCTAATTCATATTCAACTGGGAAACCTTGGTCTAAGGGAGTAGACTCAAGAAGTCCATAAATTAGATGGCTTTCCTCATGGTGTTGTGACGCTGCTGCTATGAATGGAGCGGACAGTAAGTACTTCTGTCCTTTTCGAAAGGTTCTGAGGGAGAGGTAGATTGGCGGGCTTTCACAAATTTGGTGCTGCCCAGAAAAATGGTCCGGGCTGAATTGGATAGGTCATCCTCATTGGGTGAAAATATGCGTCGACCCTAACGGTCAAATTAATTTACGCGCCAAACAAAAATACGAAGTTCTTTCTGTTACACATGGATAAATGAATTTAATCAGTTTTTTAATCAGTCAAAGTTCGATCTCTGAAAATCAATGCATTTCTGCCATCGATTAAACAAGGTTATTTATGTATCGACTATAAAATTCTAAAGGTTTTGATGCCAAGAAATCTTTAAATTCAGTTTCTTCTTTTCTTTTGGAACGGAGTGCTTTTCAGTATCCAAAGAGTCCAGATGCTGAAAAAGATGATAGTCGGCTGTTTAGTTGGTTGGTTGGTTATTTTGTTTTACGGCGTACAAACCCTTTTCGGGTCATTTAACCCCGAATTAAATTTAAAACAATTCAGTTTAGTATAAGTATAATTTTTTGTTTAGAAACAGTTAAATGTCAAAACAGTTCTATTTCAAGCAATTCATTTAACCATAAGTACGTAGTTTAGTTCTATTTGATCCATAGATAGGAACTATCAGGTGCTACCACCCCAGGCCAGAGTGGACCTGGGAGCGATGGCAATGAAGGGGTATTCATAATTCCCTCGAGCTCCAGCATCACTGGAACCTTACAATCAGATCTTTTAGTATAATATTCAGGAGAATGGTTGGGTCGGGATTACTCCCCTGCAGAGAAGCAGTGGGTGTATTCTACAGCCCCAACCGACTGGGCAAATAGTAGTCAGCAGGTGAAAGATCAGGAGAATTTGGAGGATATAGCAAAGTCTCAAATCCCAAGTCAGTGAGCTTCCGCATTGTCATCCTGGAAACACGTGGCCGAAGCAATATTGGACCTCGTCTGTTAACCAGTGCCGGTTGCAAATTGCTTAACTGAACGTATATTTCTACCCTCTTGATCTTCGAAAATCGTATCCCCATTAAGGAATTTTTGAAACCAGTACAATTTTATCTCCAGGGGATCCTTCACTTCATGCTCAGTTGATACTGGCAGCTGTTTGAGGGTCATTATAACCAATTTTGAAGTCATGCAAAATACGTAAACGCATCATTTCATGTAAAATCTTTTTATAACTTTCTGTTACGTTTTTACGAACAAAAATTTGGTAAACGAAATTGAAAAGAGGTAGATGTACAATAAAACTGTGTTTCTGCTCGGAGTGAATCTCCCCGGAAAACGTGATGGTGCGCAACGAGCCTTCCGGGGTGCTGTTTCTTTCTTTCTTTCTTTCTTTCTTTTTTTTTTTTTTTTTTGTTCGAGAGGCGAAGAGGAGAAGACTCAAAGACAGAGAGAAGGGAGTTGCGGTGACCTTGGGGTGTAGAAATCGCCGAAATGAAAACACTTTGTTTCTCCTACTGCACTTGTTTTCACGTGAGTAATCGTTCGCGATATATTTTCTTGTTTGGCCATTCAAGTCTATAGGGTAGCGGCTGTGTGTTTGTTGTTCTTTCGGTGATATTTATGTGCATTTGCCGTTTTAAGATGTTTGAAGTATTTCGACGTGTGAAGATCCGACCCAAGTTTTCGAAGTCTAGCAGGAAGAACGGTAAACTACGCTCTTGACCTTAATTGTTTTCACTGTAAGGAGGAAGAACTTTATATTACTTGTTGTATTATTGCCTCCCTTTTTTATTCCATTCACAAAAAAAAAAAAAAAAAAAATAGATAAAAAAAACAATTAGGTTTATTAACCACAGACAGGGATATGCGTCCATTGATCGTAAAAAAAAAGTTATTTTAACTTTGTGTGCACCAGTCAAGTGTACCACGATGTGTCGTGTTGGATTCCAAGTCTATCTTTTCTGTCTCTTATGTCTATGTTATTCCGATCCCTACAATCCCATAATGCACTGTCCATGGGAGGTAACTCCCTTCCTATCCTTCAGGGGGAATAACTTTGATATGTTTTCCGCTTACACCTTCAAAAGATTATTTTGAAATAAGTGATTGAAAATTATCAAAGAGAACATTTTGATTATTCGGAATGTGAATCTTTTTATACAACTGCCGAAAAAATGATAAGTTAAACAATTTAGACTAAAATCGTAGAATACACCGACTGTACCATTACAGAGAGGTAAGACCCGCTCCCAATGAGTGTCCTGGATATGACACTAAACAATCTGATGGTAAGGTTCCAGTGATGCTGGGGCTTTGGGGAATGGGGGGCACCCCTTCATTGCCATTACTCTCAGGTCCACTCTGGCCCCAAATGGTAGCGCCTGATAGGCTCCTATCTATGGGTTAAATAGAACTAATTGCGTACTTATGCTAAACTGAATTGTTTGAATTAGAACCGTTTGACTAAACTGAATAGTTTGAAATAGAAATGTCTTTGACAATTGAACTGTACTTTCATTTGAACTGTATGCTTATGATAGACTGGATTGTTTGAAATGGAACTGTTTTTGACATTGAAACTCTACTTACACTAAACTGAATTGTTTGATATAGAACTGTTTTGATATTTAACTGTGTGTAAACAAAACATGTACCAATACTAAACTGAATGAGCTGAATTAGAACTATCTGAATAAACTGAATTGTTTGAAATAGAAATGTTTTGGACAATTAAACTGTATACTCATGCTAAACTGAATTGTTTGAAATTGAACTGACTATTTGCATAAAAATGGATTTGGCGCTAAATTACCTACGAAGGTTGATATGCCATAAAACCCAACCATGCAACCAACCAACCAATCGCCCTTCATGACCTCTAATAAAAATTGGCTCTTTTTCATCTTGCATGAAAAATAGTGAATGTTTTCATGCACTTCCTGCCTGATAAAAAAAAAACTCAGACCCTCCTATGAAACTGGTTGACTTGTTGGGATCGTTGTTGATCATGGGCTGGACCTGACCAACAAATTCGGGAGTTCCTTTCTAATCAGAATGGTTCGAGTGAAACTTCCGAGCTGCCGTACCTTCGTAATGATCATTTGACCCATCCAACGCTTTCCGAATTCTCTTTAAAATTTGCATATTGGCGTTGCCGGGTGTATGTTAAGCAGTACAGCATGCCGTTTGCCAATTTCTGGTGGAGTTAATTGCATCATGATGTCGCTTTCTGCTCATTCAGTACTCAACTGACCCTAGTTAGCTGCATAGAAAGCAAAACCCGAAATAAACAAAGCGAATGCAAGAAATTGATAATTCAAATTGGCGACAATTTACACATCGTACCCTATATATATATATATATAAAGTAAAGTAAAGTTGGCGACCATAGTCGAGGGTAACACGAAGGCTCCCTTTTCGATAGCTACTACACCAAGGTGTAGGGGGGGGCGCTACTCCTTCCCTGGATTGCTCTACTTTACCCTTGATCCGTACCTTATTATGCTGAGTGTTAAGCAAGGAGGCATCAAGTACCATATATATATATATATATATATATATATATATAGAATTAACCTAAATCGCGAGTCGGAAATCTTCTACTAAAGTTTCACCTTAACAGATCATCAGGAAGCCTAACCTCGACTGAATTCTAGGAGAAATCGCTTTCTTTTATTTACCAAAAACCACCTAGCTTCAAATTTGCATTAAAAAAAAAGAAATAACAAATAATTCTTTTTTTTTTACTTTTATATACTTATATATATATATATATATATATGAGTCGTGCTGGGTAAACAGATTTTCTTGACTCTTTCTAGCGATCCATCAATATCGTCTATCGCTCTTGGCAGGTTCTCTAGACGGCATCCAGTGTCTCTGGTTGGCTATTACTTATATGTCCATGTGTACTGCTACTTACATCCCATCTCACAAACCGTCCAAGTAAAAAAAGTAAGACATGCTAAGCACTGTGGAAAAGCAAAAACGAATTCATAAGCGATGTTCTACAATGGGTTCTTTCTCTCTCTATCTCTCTCACACACATATATATTTTTTCTTAAAAAAGACAATCGGTCACATTTAGATAATGAATTTATTTCTATTCCGTTAAAAACATTGATATAAATCAATGCTCAAAAAAAAAAAAAAAATTAACAGGACTTCCTCTGATCCAACAAGAAATAGAATTCCATTTTTTGTTGGATCTGAAGAAGTCCTGTTAATTTTTTTAGAGCATCGATTTATATCAATGCTTTTAACAGGATGGAAATAAATTCATTATCTTAATGTGACCGATTGTTGTTTTTTTTAGAAGTAATTGGACTGAATAATATCTTATATATATATATACTTATCTTTGTGTGTGTGTGTGTGTGTGCGTATATATATATATATATATATATAAGATACGATCATCAAAACAACTTATTTGTTCCAAGTTGTTAGATCCTACCCGTCAAACGGAAGATTTAGCATGTTCAGGTCTTCAAAGAACTTAAAAATAAGGACATTTCGAAAAATGACACCAAAAAATCTGACAGGAAACGTGTGATATTTGTCGGGAAGCAAGAAAGGGTTGGAGGGTTGGCTTTCAGGGCGACAGGAGTAACGTTCTTTTGTTTGTACTTTTTTTTATCTCGAAGAAAGTGTTAGTCTTGATCAGAGTCGTGTTTTGGAATAACCAAATGGAGGGTACATTTATTGACCTGATTCATCCTGAACGCTGGTAAAAAAAAGATCTTGAATCAAGTAAACACACGGACATGTATATATAAACATATATACACTCATACACACGCCAACACATACAGATCCTCTCAAACACAAAGTATTAGTATCTGCTAGGGTCCCATCCATGAGTCAAATAGAACTAGTGAATCATTTTCTATCATTGAAACCATTTAACTATGTGCAAACAAAAATGATAATACTTGAAACCATTTAACTGTGTGCAAACAATAAATAGTTATACATGAAACCATTTAACTTTGTGCCGACAACTGATTAATATTAAAAAGAATTAATGGTGTTTATTTACAAAACTTGAAACATTTTAACTGTGTGCAGACAACTGATTGATATTAAAAAGAATTAATGGTGTTTGTTTACAAAACTTGAAAGCATTTATCTGTGTGCTGACAACTGATTAATATTAAAAAGAATTAATGGTGTTTGTTTATAAAACTTAAAAATCATTTAACTGTGTGCAAACAAATGAGCTCTGGCTTGTTTAAAAATGTTACCTAAAAACTATTTGCTTACAAATCACACGCATATATATATATATATATATATATATATATATATATATATATATATATACCTGCGTGTGTTTGTGTACAAACAGCATTTGGCATTAAATGGCGCACAAGGTTTGATATGCCATAAAACACAGCCAAACCAAATCAAGATGTCAGAAAATACAGAATTAACGGTGGACAATGCTTCATTTAAAAAAAAAACGAATGAAAGATACTATTATGATGATCTGAATAAAAAGACGCAATTATGAACTGAATAAAAAGAAGAAAGAAACATCCACTGAATAAAAAAAAATAAAGAATAAAAAATAAAATAAAAAATAAAACAAATAACTTAGTTTCGTGTTTCGTCACAATCGCCTAAGGGAAATGGTCGATAGGATTTGTTGCTTAGGTTGACCAGATAGCGTTTGCTTAGCCAATCAAAAGCGAGCGTTAGCACGTGAAGATTTGATTAAAACCGGATGTACTGGAATTTTCTGTTAGAGGAACTGTACATGGTCTGTCTTCATGCAAGTGCAACACAAGGGTAGTGACGCCAGTCAGATGGCTGGATGCCAAGTCTTTTCCCTATGAGATTATTAGAATATATATATATATATATATATATATATATGTACGAGGATAAGTTGAAAAGTTCATTGGCTGGAAAGTTCATATGATAACGTAAAATGCTGCTGATGACTTTATGGACCAATGGGATCTAAGCACTGTAACATAAATGGAAGGTGTGTGTGAACTGCAAGGAGGACTGTGTTGAAAAATAAACCTCATTGGCTGCCATCCTATCAGAAAATCTTGGTCAGCCTAAGAACTTTTCAGCCTACAAGGGTAGGCTGAAAAATAAACCTTATTTGATCATAAATTCCTGCAGCAGTTTTTAAATCAGCAGTTTTGTACAAATCATTTAGTAAAACTCAAATAAATTGAAATTTTAGTTTTTGATGTATTTTTTGATTGACGTATTCCTACATTAGTTGTCTAAATTTCTGAGATGAAGCTTGATGATTTTTATCATTAAGGGTTTTCGGACTATTGTCTTCATCTTTATTGTTATTTCCATAACGTTTCGGCCGATATGTCCTCCGGCTTTCTTCAGGTGTTTGTCCAGTAGGACACATAGCGTAACGGTTATAGGCGCTGGCTCCCTAAGCTTCAATGGAGACAATCATCTGGAGGTTGCAGGTTCAATCCTGACTGCAGGTGAGTAACAATACAGGAATACTTAACACTTGTACCCGGTTATGACCAATGGAATCAGAACAGGCGACCTCCGTGGATTCAATAAAGGACGTAGTTCGAACTTCCGTGAAGGTTCCCGAGTTTGACAAACACATGAAGAAGGCCGGAGGACATATCAGCCGAAACGTTGTGGAAATAACAATAAAGATGAAAACAATAGTCCGAAAACCCTTAACGATAAAAAGTATTCCTACATGATTACAATTTTTGTGAAAAGTTTTTCATCAAAAGCAGATGACATTTTAAAATGCCCCTAAGCTCATGTTTTGCACACAGTTAAATGGTTTCGAGTATTTCTATCAAATACAATTAATTCTACTTACGGTTTATCATTTGTTGGCACAGTTAGATGGTTTCAAGTATTTCTATCTTATACAATTAATTCTACTGACACTTAATAATTTGTTTTCATAGTTAAATGGTTTCAAGTGTTGCAATATAATTGTAACATATTGACCCCGGCCAAGCTGTCAAAATAGGAAATGCACCTGTATAAATAACAGGTGCATCCGGTCGAGGAATATCAGGATATAACATTGACCGCGAACGGGTTGAATTGAGTGCGATTTGTGACGTCCAAAAGAAGAAGGTGGATGTCGAACAATTATATAACCCGGGTGAAGACAGGAAGTCAGTCAGTTGGAGATAAGATGCGGTAGATAAAAACCAGCACCCAGCTGAGGGGGCCCTCAGGCCCCCGATTGAGCAGTTGAAGTTCAGATGTTGGAGAGAAGATGCTGGAATGAGGAACATGTCCCAGAGAGGCTGGGCCCCCAGGCTCCCGGTTGAGCAGCCCAGGAGGACGGGAAAGAAACACTGTTATGGCCATAAGAGTGGGGGTCAATATGTTGCAGTTCTATTTAGCCTCCAACTCACCTCTCACACAGTAAAACCTTTAGTAACCTTTCGAACCCTTTCAAATAAAGTGAGAGGTATATTTTTCTAAAGAACTGTGTCGCTCGTCTTTATTGTGTCGTCGTTATGATTCCGCATGCAGATGTGTATGTATAACTGTTCATGGCTATACAACATAACAGTCACAATTTAGCATCAGTCATTTGTTTGCATTAATAGTTTGTTGGTAATTTCATTTTAAATATGTTAGATGTTTGGTTGGTTAGTTTGTTGGGTTTTATGGCGTATCTACCTTTGTAGGTTATTTAACGCCAAATCCATTTTTATGTAAATAAGTTCTATTTAAAACAAATCAGTTTAGCATAAGCACACAGTTTAAATGTAAGTACAGTTTAATTGTAAAAACATTTCTATTTCGAGCTATTCAGTTGAGTCAAGAAATTCTCATTCAGCTAATTCAGGTTAGTATAAGTACAGATTTTGTTTACACACAGTTACATGTTAGAACAGTTCTGTTAAACAATTTAGTTTTGTGTAAATACAGTTTCAATGTCAAAAACAGTTCTATTTGAAATAATTCACTTTAGCTATCGTCTAGGGCTGTAGAATAAACCGACTCCACCCCAGCAGAGGGGTAAGACACCCCCACAACGAGCGTCCTAGATATGACACTAAATAATCAGATGGTGAGGTTCCAGTTATGCTGGAGCTTTGGAGAATGCAAAATACCCTTTAATTTCCATCGCTCCCAGGTCCACTCTGGCCCGGCGTGGTAGCACCTGATAGGGCCCTATCTATGGGTTAAATAGAACCAACGGCATACTTATGCTAAACTGACTATATAGATTTAGTTGAAGAATAACATCAAGCATGTATTTATTACAAATATTGCCCAGTTGTCTTGGGCTGTAGAATACACCGACTGCACCTCAGCAGAGGGGAAAACCTCCCTCCCCCAAACGAGTGTCCTGGATATGACACTACACAATCTGATGGTGAGGTTCCAGTTATGCTGGAGTTTTGGAGAAAGCGGAGTACTCTTTCATTTCCATCGCTCCTAGGTCCACTCTGACCTGAAGTGGTAGCACCTGATAGCGTCCTATCAGTGGGTCAAATACAAGTAAACTGTGTATTTTTGCTAAAATGAATTAATTGAAATAGAACTGTTTGTATGAATAAAAATGAATTTGGCATTAAATAACCTACAATGGTTGATATGCCATAAAACCAAATCGAACCAAACTAAACTAATTTATTTGTAGACAGTGAAGTGGTTACAAGTATTGCTATTTAACACAAATTATTCTAGTGAACACTATTTATTTATTTGCACACAGTCAAATAGTTTCAAGTATTGTAATAAAAGCCACGCGGTTAAAGAGTTTCAAGTATTTCTATTCAACACTAATAATTCTATTCAACATTATTCCTTCGTTTGCACACAGTTAAATGCTTCCAAGTATTGCAATGTATAACTAACATTTCAATTAAACATCAGCCATTTGTTGACACAGAGTTAAATGATCAAACAGTTCTATTTCTGACAATTCAATTTAGCATAAGTCAACAAAGTTGAATGCTTCCAAGTATTGCAATGTATAACTAACATTTCAATTAAACATTAGTCATTTGTTTACACATAGTTAAAGGATAAGACAGTTCAATTTCTAACAATTCAATTTAGCATGAATCATTTGTTTGCACACAGTTGAAATGTCTGTGTTTGATTTGACCCATAGATAGGATACTATCAGGTGCTACAACTCTGAGTCAGAGTGGAACTGGAAGTAATGGCAATGAAGGAGTACTCTGCATTCCCCAAAGCTCCTGCATTACTGGAGCCTCACCATCAGATAGTTTAGAGTCATATCAGGACATTCATTTTTTGGGCGGGGGGGGGGTCTTATCCCTCTGCAGAGATGCAATTGGTGTATTCTACGGCCACAGAGGAGGTCCCCGTGGTGTAATGGTTAAAGCCCTGGACTGCGGAATCGTAGTACGCGAATTCTAACTCCAGTCGGGCTATTACGTTCAATTTCGGACAAATACCCTTGGGAAAGGTATGAACCCCCTTATCCTCCAATTTGTGGGTTAAATTGTACCACTACTGTCCTTCTAAAAAAAGGATGGCTTTAGCATCAAATAACCTGAGAAGGTTGATATGCCATTAAATAACAACAACAACAAAAAAGAATTACTGCCGCAGCCAAATGGGCTTAAAATGAATCAGTGAATAAGTAAATAAAATAGAATGATACTAAAAATAATTGATTGCAATACCACAATGTTAAACAAATTTGGTTCCTGTATAGAATGTGTTATTTCTTAATTGCTTATGTTGTAAAAGTCTAGAAAATGGTCATTATTCCCTTAAAACTTTGCTTTTCTGTCGTGGATAACACTATGTAAGAGAAATTTGGTTGCTGGATAGAATGTGTTATTTCTTAATTGCTTATGTTGTAAAAGTCTAGAAAATGGTCATTATTCCCTTAAAACTTTGCTTTTCTGTCCTGGATAACACTATGTAAGAGAAATTTGGTTGCTGGATAGAATGTGTTATTTCTTAATTGCTTATGTTGTAAAAGTCTAGAAAATGGTCATTATTCCCTTAAAACTTTGCTTTTCTGTCGTGGATAACACTATGTAAGAGAAATTTGGTTGCTGGATAGAATGTGTTATTTCTTAATTGCTTATGTTGTAAAAGTCTAGAAAATGGTCATTATTCCCTTAAAACTTTGCTTTTCTGTCGTGGATAACACTATGTAAGAGAAATTTGGTTGCTGGATAGAATGTGTTATTTCTTAATTGCTTATGTTGTAAAAGTCTAGAAAATGGTCATTATTCCCTTAAAACTTTGCTTTTCTGTCCTGGATAAC
This sequence comes from Sepioteuthis lessoniana, assembly GCA_963585895.1. Lineage (NCBI taxonomy): Eukaryota > Metazoa > Mollusca > Cephalopoda > Myopsida > Loliginidae > Sepioteuthis > Sepioteuthis lessoniana. Next base: position 53,798,468 of record OY757943.1, on the reverse strand, counting down.
ACTATGTAAGAGAAATTTGGTTGCTGGATAGAATGTGTTATTTCTTAATTGCTTATGTTGTAAAAGTCTAGAAAATTGTCATTATTCCCTTAAAACTTTGCTTTTCTGTCGTGGATAACACTATGTAAGAGAAATTTGGTTGCTGGATAGAATGTGTTATTTCTTAATTGCTTATGTTGTAAAAGTCTAGAAAATGGTCATTATTCCCTTAAAACTTTGCTTTTCTGTCGTGGATAACACTATGTAAGAAAAAATTTGGTTGCTGGATAGAATGTGTTATTTCTTAATTGCTTATGTTGTAAAAGTCTAGAAAATTGTCATTATTCCCTTAAAACTTTGCTTTTCTGTCCTGGATAACACTATGTAAGAAAAAATTTGGTTGCTGGATAGAATGTGTTATTTCTTAATTGCTTATGTTGTAAAAGTCTAGAAAATGGTCATTATTCCCTTAAAACTTTGCTTTTCTGCCCTGGATAACACTATGTAAGAAAAAATTTGGTTCCTGGATAGAATGTGTTATTTTCTTAATTGCATAATTGTAAAATTATAACCACTCTGTATAATAAATACACTCCAGCATCGCCAGATGCATAACAATCACTAATATACATCAGTCACTTGATGAAAAAAGACCTACTTAAAACACTAATGAAGTGAAATGGCATATATACCACTGAAAAGGCATGATAGGAGATTGGAGAAAAGAAATTCCGATATATTCATCAATGTGTTTTCTATTTTATATTTATCATATAGATAGTTGACTCTTGACCGAGCCGTCAATCAGAAATTCTCTGCTCAGGGCGCACCTGTGAAAATAAGCGGAAGTAGTCACGTGGTTGAACGGAAATGTGTGGGTGTTATGAAATGACGTATGCAGATGCCCACGTGAGATTCGGGCAGTGAGAGTCTCAGTCTTGAGAGTCTCAGCTTGTGGCTAGAAGAAATTTGGTCAGTCACTGAGAGTGCTAGCAATTGGCTGGACGCTCCGCAGGGGCAGCGTCCCACAGAGCGCCCCACAGCTGGCCTCGGGTTGAGTACCTCCCGGTCGAGAAGCAGAAGAAGTCATGGGTCAATGTGGCTGTCTGTATTCGTTTCCCTCTATCCGTCCGTCCCTCTCACACAACAGAAGCTTTGATGCCTAGAAAGAATAAAGAGAGTTATATACTTTTATAACGAAGTGTTGTGGTTTATTCCCTCATTATGTGTACACAACATTATCATTTTGTTTTCTTTCTCTGAAAAATCTGGAGCTCTGGGCTGAGGATGGATTTCTGGAGCTCTGGGCTGAGGTTCCAATTGTGTAGTTCTGAGCTGAGGTTCCAATTCTAGAGCGCTGGATCCATTTCTGGACCTCTGGAGTGAGGATTGATTTCTGGAGCTCTGGGGTGAGGATTGATTTCTGGAACTATGGGGTGAGGATCCAAATCTGGAGCTCTTGGTTGAGGTTCCCATTCTGGAGCTCTGGGGTGAGGACTGATTTCTGGATCTCTGCGGTGATGATCAATTTCTGGAGCTCTGGGGTGAGGATCGATTTCTGGAGGTCTGGGGTGGGGATTGATTTCTGGTGCTTTGGGGTGGGGATCGATTGCTGGAGCTTGGGGTGAGGATCGATTTCTGGAGCTCTGGGCTGAGTTTCCCATTCTGGAGTTCTGAGTTGAGGTTCCAATTCTGGAGCAATTGGCTGAGGATCTTTTTTTGTGCTCTGGGGTGAAGATCGGTTTCTGGAGCTTTGGGGTGAGGACCGATTTCTGGAGCTCTGAGCCGAAGATCGATTTCTGGGGTTCTGGGCTGAAGTTCCCATTTTGGAGCTCTGGGGTGAGGTTCCAAGTTTGGAGCTCTTGGTTGAGGTTCCAATTCTGGAGCTCTGAGACTATGAGTGGTCGATTATTATTATATGTTTCAATATAATAATATATTCTTTAATTGGAATCATTTTGAGATGAGGCTTCTTAATCTGAGAATCAAAAATGATTCCAATTAAAGACAATTACAAATTCGGTACGGACCCGACTATGGAAGACCAGATAAAGAGAACAAATAATTGGATTTATAAGACCAAAAAATCCTTCCTTGATCGCCCTTCGGGGCCCGTTGCGCGGCGGATAGAGGCGTTGAGTCTCTACGGTTCCAGGTGAGCATTGATAGGGGTTTCAAATCCTACCAAAGCCGGCCAGAGGTTTTCTTGGTCAAAAACGTGGTGCGATAGACAACAACTATGGAAGGCAGTAATTGCTGGGGATACGGTTACAAGACTCAGCATTCCTATCCGATGTCGCGGTAAATCACCCGAAGAAGGCTAGAGGTGAAATTTGGCCGAAACGTAGTGAAAGAAGGAACAACACAAAAACTACCAAGATGGGGACAAAGAGTCCGCAATAAAAAAAAGAATTAATTCCCATGTTTCAATGTCTCCTTTTTTTCCTTTATATCTTTTTTTTTTGGCTTCATTTTCAATACCTTTCTTTCTTTCTTTCTTTAAATTTCTTTCTTCGCATCTTTTTGATGCCGATTCCTTTTCTGTAACTTTTTAAATTTCTGTCTTTTTTAAAGTTTCTGTTACATAATGACATTTGACAGGTCGTTTAAGTTCGTGGATTTCAAAAACAGGATGCTGCTCTGTTTTAAGGGAAACAAAAGACGACGGAAATGCCACGTGAATTGCATAGGTAGGAGGCCGGAAGGAAGAGTAACCACAAGGTGCGTGGGCGCCCGAAAGGTGTATAACGACGGGAGTTTTTAACCTCGAGTATAGAGCAGTGGACAGAGAGCAGAGAGATAAGACGTCATGCCCTCGCTCGGAGGGGGCCAGACGCCTCCAGGTTGAGAGGTTGAGGAAAGTCTAAATGTACAAGATTCGCTAATGTCGAAAACGAGTACGGTCCCAAAATGAAGAAGAACCGAAGATGATTAGATGTTTTAACCCTAACCCTAACCCTGCATCAGCCGAGCAAAGGCAGAGCAAAGAAGTAAGGTCGTCTGAATGTATTGTATCTTAACTTGGTGTAAATCTTAGCAGTTCCTGACTCTCTCTCTCTCTCTCTCTCTCTCTTTCTCACTTTGTTTTTTTTTCTCTCTTTCTCTCTCTCTCTCTCTCTTTCACTCTCTCTCTCACTCAACAATCTCGTACCTTTCGTATTAATAAAAAATGAGAGATTATATCTTTATAAATAAGTTTTATTGTCTCTTTCTTCTCAGCAATGCAACATTTCTTTCTTTCTTTCTCATCTTTTTCATTTGTATAAATTTTCATTTCTTTTTTCGTTTTTAATAAAAAAAAAAATCATTTTAAGGTTCTTTCTTTCTTTCTTTCTTTCTTTCTTTCTTTCTTCATGAGAGTTTTTTTTTTCTTAGCGTACATTTTAATTTCTTTTTTCGTTTGCAATTTTAAAAAAATATTTTCAACTTCTTTCTTTCTTTCTTTCTTTCTTCATCAGAGTTTTTTTCTTAGCGTACATTTGAATTTTTTTTTTCGTTTTCAATTAAAAAAAAATTCAATTTCTTTCTTTCTTTCTTTCTTTCTTTCTTTCTTTCTTCCCACGGTAATAATACATGTAGTTCTCCTATTCAAACTTTTTATAATTTCTTTTTTTTTCTTCCTCTATTCCTTTCTTTCTTTTTCCTAGTCATTCTTCTTCTTCCTCAATTTTTCTTTTGAGAATATCTTTTCCTCTCATCTTTCTCTCTCATCACCCCATCATCTCAATGACCTTCAGCACATCCTTTCATACATTTATCCAACCCCCGCTTAACAGTGTATCTTTCCCACCGGGGCCTCCACCCTGAAAATTCTCAAGGCCATTGCACCAGTGTAGGTGGTCTTTTCAGGACAGGGATGGAAGAGAGAAACGGTTCTTCATTCCGTAAACATGTGCACAAAGATTTTAAATTTCAGCCAGTTCGTTTTTTTATTTATTTATTTTTATAAGACGACTATCTATCTATCTATCTTATTCTGTTCATATCTATCTATCAGTCATTTTTGCAACTAAATACTTCCAACACCCTTTTTCAAGCCTTCCTTCTTTTCGTGTTTAAATGTGCAACCTACATGCTCCTGCTAACCCGGTCGTTCTTGTTAGATATGACCCATGTTCATAGAAAGAAGGTCTTAGCTTCATTTATGGCCATTGTTTTTATTTGTAACACGTCTGCAACTAATTCTTTCTTTCTTTCTTTCTTTCGAAATAAAAAAAAGAGCTAAGAAAAGAGAAAGTATTATCATCCTGCCATGTAATTTTTTCTTCTTTCCTTTCAGATTTCCGCTCCTAATACTTTCGTGTTTTCAACTCCAACCGTCATCCCACAAATGCCCCCAAATATCTGATAAATGCCCTCTACATCCGGAGGGCTAATCCAGATGTTCAATATTCCCTCCCTCACCAACTCTCTTTTCAGTTTTCATTCTATAGTCATGTAAATAACGAGCAAATATTTTTTTGGATTTTAATATATATGTTTTGAAAAACATCGCAGAAGTGCAAATCTTGCAGCCTTTCACATTGGTAAATGTTTACCACGGGTTTTGGTTTAGACAAGGGGCTTATCAATAGATTACTCGTACCTCTGACCGTGTGCCAAACGTGCTTAATAATGGAAAAAACTGCTAGGTATAAATGATTCTGAGTGTCTCATACTTCTGCTCTTGTGCCAAACACGCCTGATCTTAGAAAAAGAATGCTGGGCATTTAAGATACGGCCACCTGCCTCACATCACGAAAACTATCAAAAGTTAGACGAACCAGACATGTAGGACACTGCTGGAGAAGCAAGGACGAGCTCATAAGTGAAGTACTCCTATGTACCCCCGCATATGGCCAAGCAAAAGCATGACGACCAGCACGAACATGCATACAGTAGCTATGTGAAGATACAGGATGTAGCCCTGAAAACCTGCTAGAGGCGATGAATGATAGGGAGAAGTGGCGAGAGAGTGTCAAGGATATCCGTGCTAGCGGCACGACATGATGATGATTCTTACAGTGTGCCTCATACTTCTGACCTTATGCCAAACATGCCAAATCTTGGGAAAGACAGCTGGGCATTTATGATTCTAACTGTGTACCTCATGCTTCTGACCTTGTGCCAAACATGCCAAATCTTCGAAAAGACTGCTGGGCATTTATGACTGACTACCTCATACTTCTGCTCTTGTGCCAAACATGTCTAATATTCTTATTATTCTTACTGTGTGCCGCATACTTCTGACCTTGTGCCCAACATGTCTAATATTAGGAAAATACTGACTCGAACCCAGTGTCTCATTCAGTGCTTCATTCTTTAAACTCTTTGATTACAGCATACTAGTTAAACCGTGGAATTATTCAGCTAGTATATAATGATATCATGTTTCTTTGTGTATTTTGATTAAGATGGTGGCATTCTCTCATTTGATAGCAAACCACTGAGATTAATAGACCAGTTCATAAACCTCGGTAGCACTATCTCATCAACTGAAAGAGATGTCAACATACATTGGAAAGTCATGGACAGCTATTGACAGGTTAATGATCATATGGAAATCTGATCTCTCAGATAAGAGAAAACGAAAATTCTTCCAAGGTGTAGCTGTATCAGTACTACTGTATGGTTGCACCACTTAGACTAACGAGACTCTTAGAGAAAAAGCTAGATGAGAACTACACGAGAATGCTGCGGCTTATTTTGATGAAAGTCTGGAAGCAGCACCCTACAAAACGGCAGCTGTACGGTCACTCACCTCCCATTTTACAAGCCACCTAAGTAAATGAGGGGGTGCCCTTTTGGTGTAATGATTAAAGCGCTGGGCTGCGGAAACGTAGTAAGCGAGTTCGAACTCCAGCCGCGCTACTATGTTCCCTTTCGGACAAATACCCTCGGGGAAAAGTAGGAACCCCCTTATCTCCCCGGCTATGGGTTAAAAAGTGCCACTAATGTCCTTCTAGAAGGATTAAATAACCCAAGAGAGTTGATATGCCATTAAACAACAAACAAACAAACCAAGTAAATGAACAAGACCAGCTGGCCATCGCTGGAAAAGTAAAGATGAACTTGTAAGCGACGTTCTTCAATGGACGCTTACAGATGACTGAGTAACAAACACTTTATTCATCAATTCTGCGCAGACACTGTACGCTGTTTAGAGGACTTGCCAAGAGTGATGGCTGAGAGGTACAGAGACAGTGTGTGTGTGTGTGTGAGAGAGAGAGAGAGAGAGAGAGAGAGAGAGAGTTCAAGGAAATTCGTGCGATCAGCACGACACAAACGGATCATCTAATCTCGACAAGACGACCAGACCTAATGATAGTCAACCATAAAAGAAAAAAAAAAGAAGAAAAAAAGAGAACCTGCCGAATAGTGGATTTTGCCGTTTCTGTTGACCACAGCGTAAAATTGAAAGAAAGCGAAAAGAGAGATAAATACCAAGACCTTGCTAGAGATCAGGAAAAAAACAATGCAAAATGAAAGTAACGGTACTACCAGATATAATTTGCAGGTTCGGTACGGTCACTTAAGGATTGGTTCAGGGACTGGATGACTTAGAAATAAGAGGACGAGTGGAGACCATTCAAACTAAAGCATTGTTGAGATCGCCTAGGATACTAAGAAGAGTCCTGGAGACTTGAAGAGACTTGTTGACACTCAGTCTCCAGTGGAAAACCATCAGCAAACGCTGGTGTGAAAAACTCTCAAATGACCAGAAAAAAAATTTCCGAGGAACAACGACATGTGATAATTTCTGTTCAAGTAAAAGTTACGCTTTAAAAAACAAGGAGTTAAATTTCATTTCAGATTTAACACAAGTGAGGCTAATGAAAATATCACGCTACAAAATAGAATTAATTACTACATTTTAATCCTTGAATTTGAAATAAATGAGTTGGTTGACTTTTTATTTTTCCTTTTTCTGATACAATGGTGGGCATTAATTCTGTGTGTGTGGGTAAGCGCCAGTCAGAGGATTCTTTTGTCAGTTTTGCGAGCGAAACCAACACTGAGGGCTTGCATGCGAGATTTCCGACGAGACTGGAAGAAGACGAGGAAAAACAAGGTCCCAGCGCAGTCAACAGATAGGAGTTAGCGACAGCCAGGAAAAGGCGACGGTCAGATAGAGGAGCTGCTGAAAGGGGAGTTGGGACTTGTGGACCCAGAAGCCAGGTCAGCCAGCGCGAGAGGATGAGTCAGCGTTCCTGGTAGCTGTGTGAGAATTTCGTTCGGGTACACGCTCGCGATAGCCACGGAGATGAGAGGAACTACGCGACGATCGAATGGCCACGAGCTGATATAAGAAGTTGAGATAGTGGGGACCGGCTGTGTCGGGCATATTGTCACACTTTTCATTTCTGGAAGTTAGATATAGAAATATCATTTAAAAAATATATTAAAAGTTAACTTTCTAAACATGCGTACTGCTATCAATGATAGCATTTGCATGATCCATAAGAATTTGTGAAAAAATGGTTCTTGCATTTACTATTTGCCAGCATGGTCAAATTTTAATCTCTTGCACAGTTCCGAATATACCACCTTTCTCACCCAGTCGTACCAACTTTTGAATTTCTTTGATACCCAGATTGCTGCATCAATTTATTATGTGAGTACCCCTTCATTGCCATTGCTCCCAGGTCCAATCTGACCCGGAGTAGTAGCAACTGCTAGGGTCCTATTCATGGGTCAAATAGAACTGTTTCATATTTAAACAGGGTGCAAACAAATGATTCATGCTAAATTGAATTGTTTGAAATAGAACTGTTTGATCACTTATCTGAGTGTGAACAAATGACTGATGTTTAATTGTTAGTGATACATAGCAATACTTAGAACAATTTAACTGTGTGCAAATAAATGAGTAATGTTGAATAGAATAATTTATAGATATACATTTTCTTTTTTAAGAAGAGAGATTATATTGTGAATAGAATTACCACGACCAGAAAATCGGACGAACACCTGTGCGTGACATACAGAAACACTGGACTGCTATTTCGACTTTATTAGGTCCATACCGCACACAAATGACGCCAAATTAATTAGTCATGGTAATTGCGCGGCCAATTAGCCTGAATGTGTCTTGCAAGTTACATCCGTACTCTCTACAGAGGACACGGTCACCTCCAGGGCCACGTCTTCTCAGGAGGATTGGAAATACATATCTGCGTAATTATTATAACCTCAAGAGCAAGGATATAGATGTATATTTTCTTTTTTAAGTAGAGGGATTATATTGTGAATTGAATTATCACCACCAGAAAATAGCGCGAACACCTGTGCGCGACATACGGAAATACTGGACAGCTGTTTCGACCTTATTAGGTCTCATCAGCAGTGTATACCGTGATCTCCCCCCACTGGAGATCGAACCTGCGAGCACAGAATGCAGAGCCGAAACTCTACCTCGGACCATCGCACACTAGTGACGCCAAATCAATTCAGAGAATAATAATAATATGTTAAATAATAATACTAATAACCTCATCTCCGTGTGATGTTTAATTGAATTGTTTGCGATACATAGCAATATTTGGAACAATTTATCTGTGTGCAGTGTCTCGAATCTGTTTCTCAATTCTAATACATATTTATCTCTTATATCTCTGTTGTTAAGAAGGGCCCAGTCATAGTGTTTGGTGGTCGCTGTTCGTGTGAAGTTTTTTCGTAGGCTTAGTCGTATTTTTGCCATGACTATTCGGTGATCGGAGGACACACCCTCGAAAGCATGCCTCGCAATTCATAGCGCTTTTTTTTCATTTCTTGTTTCCAGGCAGCGGTCGTATCGATACTGCTGTATGGATGCACTACTTGGACGCTAACAAAATGGCTGCAGAAGAAGATAGACCGCAATTACACAAGAATGCTGCGAGCAATATTGAACAAGTCCTGGCGGCAACACCCCACAAGGCACCAACTATACGGCCACCTGCCTCCCATCACAAAAACTATCCAAGTTAGACGAACCAGATATACAGGACACTGCTGGAGAAGCAGGGACGAGTTCATAAGTGATGTACTCCTATGGACCCTCACATATAGCCGAACAAAAGCAGGACGACCAGCTCGAACATACATACATACAGCAGCTATGTGAGGATACGAGATGTAGCCCTGAAACCTGCTGGAGGCGATGAATGATTGGGAGAAGTGGCGAGAGAGGGTCAGGGATATCCGTGCTGGCGGCACGACATGATGATGATGATGATCTGTGTGCAAACAAATGTGTAATGTTGAAAAGAATTATTCGTGTAAAGTAGCAATCATCATCATGTCGCGCTGGTAGCACGGATATCCCTGACCCTCTCTCGCCACTCCTCCCTATCGTTCATCGCCCTAGGCAGGTCTTCAGGACAACATCCCGTATCCTCACATAGCTGCTGAATGTATGTTCGTGCTGGTCGTCCTGCTTTTGCACGGCCATGTGTGGGGGTCCATAAGAGTACTTCTCTTATGAGTTCGTCCCAGCTTCTCCAGCAGTGTCCTGCATGACTGGTTCGTCTAACTTGAATAGTTTTCGTGATAGGAGGCAGGTGGCCATACAGTTGGTGTCTTGTGGGGTGTTGCCGCCAGGACTTGTTCAAGATTGCACGCAGCATTCTTGTGTAATTGCCGTCTAGCTTCTTCTCCAGCTGTTTTGTTAGCGTCCATGTAGTGCACCCATATAGCAGTATCGATGTGACCGCTGCCTGGAAGAAACTGCGTTTCATTTTATCAGTTAGGTCTGATTTCCATATAATCGATAGCCTATTGATAGCTGTCCATGCTTTCGTTAACCTCGTGTCGATGTCCTTTTCGGTTATCCTTATCGGCTCAATAGCAATACTAGTGCGCAAACAAATTAGTTGTAACACATTTAAAAATCAAATTACCAATAAACTAATCTCTTGCATATCATGTATATCTATTTAAATGTGTGTAAACAAATGACTGTTGATAAATTGTTATTGTTACATAGCAATACTTGAAACAAATGATTAATAGTGAAAACAAATGATTACTAGTGAATAACATTAATCGTATTTGATATCAGTACGTATTTGATATCATGAACTGTGTGAAAAAATACTCAGACTCTTTAAAGAGTTTTATCTTCAAAATGTGTTAACAAACCCGACATTTTTAATATTTATGTATAAAGAGGATTTGGTTTTAAATAACCTACAATGGTTGATATGCCGTAAAACCAAACCAAACCAAACCAAATCGTATATATTTGATATATATGTATAAAGAGAATTTTGCATTAAATGACCTACAGTGGTTGATATGCCATAAAAGCCAATCAAACCATATTATAAATATTTAATATATATGTATAAATAGGATTTGGCATTAAATAACCTACAATGCTTGATATGCCATAAAACCAAACCAAACCAAACCAAATCATATATATTTAATATATATGTATAAATAGAATTTGGCATTAAATAACCTACAATGATTGATATGCCATAAAACCCAACCCAACTAAATCATATATATTTAATATATACGTATAAAGAGAATTTGGCATTAAATAACCTACAATGGTTGAAATGCCATAAAACCCAACCCAACCAAATCCTATATATTTAATATATACGTATAAAGTGGATTTGGCATTAAATAACCTACAATGGTTGATATGCCATAAAACCCACCAAAGTAAACTTGTTGTTTTTCTGCGTATAATCAATTTTTACTTTGACATATTTGTTTCCTATGACATTTATATTTTACTGTTATTATAAGAGATTCCCTTTTTTGAGGTTTCCCTTTCTCATCACGTGTGCAATTTTTTTTATTAGTTCGTTGCTTGAAAAGAATAGTTTTTCTTCCTATTTTTGTTTTATAGATCAAAAAAATGTTTTTGTTGATACTGCTAATACCGGCTGCTGTGATTAGTCTTTGTTTAATCTTTCTCCTTCTTTTCTTGACACATAGAATCTGTCTATGTTGTCTTCCGGGTGTTGGTTTCTTTGTTTAATGGCATATCAACCTTTATAGGTTATTGTGACCGGAAGCGGGAATTGAGTCACGAAAATGAAGATCTACGGTGTTCTCACAGAAAGAGAGCCAGTCTTTGTCTGGCGTGTAAAGGGGTGATATAAAGAGAAATGATTTACCTCAGTTTGACGTGTCTTGCAGCGGTAAAAAACACGGCTTGTTTTTGGAGGAGGAATTTATAGGACACCTGTCTCGTCTCTGGCAAGACTAAATTTGTGTCGCATGCAAATTTTGTGGCATAAAAGGAGCGATGCCAGTGGCAATGGGGTCTTTTTTTATTTTCTGCAGACCGTTAGTTTGTCAGACAGAGCGAGCAAAGAAAATTGATGAGGACACGTGGGGAGTGAAGAGGGAAGTCGGTAATGAAAACGAATCACGGAATCCATTTCCTTCCGTTGTGCAATTGCCTACTCATATTTACCAACCCCTCCGCTCGGGCAGGATATGACACACGGTCAATTTTTAAGCGGAGTTTAACAGGTTTGAAATCAGGGTTTTCCTTCTCCTAGACTAGTTGCCTCACCAAGGCTGAAGGACCCAGTCTGTCCTACTATTTACCCATAGCTGGAGGCAGAATAATTGGATTCATACCTTTCCCAAGGGTATTAGTGCGATGTCAAATGCAATCGCCTACTAGTCCTGACTGCCTAGCAATCTAACTTGCATTTAAAAGTAACTACAGTTATCTAATGCCAAAGATATTCTTCTAGAAGAATAGTAGTGGTACTATTTAACCCAAAGTCGGGACTCTTGGATGTAAGGCCTTGTGCATCGTCATCAATTTGTTTTTTGGTTCATCAGTCTTAGTTTATTTGAAGAATGGTCCAGAGTACCTAACAAAGTGAACTGCAAAGGTGTCAATTTCTTTGATGAGATTTCAGCCACAGATTCCTTTTTTTTTAGAAGTAATTCCGTTCTGAGGTTCTTCTGTCTTCCTTTTTTTCCATCCCTGTTTGCTTGAGGGTGTCCACTTCAAGTATTCCCAAGTACTTGTGATTTTCCTTTTCTACAAGAGTACTGATGTATCCCTGATTGGGCAGTTCCATTCCTTCTGTTATTTCTCTTTTCCAATTTTATTTTAAGAATAGCATATTTTTAATCCTTAATTCCATTCCTATATCCTGGCTGTTGATTCTAATAGTTTATGTAAGGGTTTTTATTCGTTTTCATTCTTTGTGAATATCTCAATATCATCTACATACGTCAAGTGGTTGATCTTTTCTTGCGACTTTGTAAATTTTTAGCCTTCTTAGCGTTTTCTTTGTATATAATTTAGTGGCATTATTACTATAACAAATACAAGCGGCGATTGTGAATCTCTCTAGATGATGTGTCTTTGGGTTTTTCTTTTTACCTCGGTCTGGTTTTGCTCCCTTCTACTCTTCCTCTTTCCATAGCTCTAGCGGGGAAGTTCAAGACTTCTTCTTCTTCTTCTTCTTCTTCTTCTTCTTCTTCTTCTTCTTCTTCTTCTTCTTCTTCTTCTTCTTCTTCTTATTATTATTATTATTATTATTATTATTTATTTATTTTTAAGAGTTAAGAATTGGTTTAGTTTGGTATGGTTTTATAGTATAGCAACTATTGTTGGTTATTTAATGCCAAATTCATTTTTATGCATATAAACAGTTTTATTTTAAACAATTCAGTTTAGCATAAGTACCCTTTTTTGTTTACACATAGCTGAATATAAAAACAGTTCTATTTCAAACAATTCAGTTTATCATAAGTACAGTTTAGTTCTATTCGACCCATAAATTGGACCCTATCAGGTGCTACCACTCCGGGCCAGAGTGGACCTGGGAGCGATGGCAATAAAGGGGTACTCCGCATTCCCCAAAACTCCAGCATTACTGGAACTTCACTATCAGATTGTTTAGTGTCATATACAGGACACTCATTAGGGGTGGTCTTACCCCTCTGCAGAGAATCAGTCGGTGTATTCTACAGTCACAGCCGACTGGGCAACGTGTCAAGAAGTAACAGGTAGTTTTCACTGAAGTCTAAGTAACAGTGCTGTGGTCTGGATTTTTCAATTATTCTTCGAATTACTGTTTTTGTAACCCTATAAGGTCGGAGACAAGTCTGAGAAATTTTATTACCCAGTGGAAAAAAAAAAAACAATTAGGATTTTGGAAGAATAGAGTAGTATATTTGTTGTATCGTTGGTTCAATAAAGGTATACCACAGGTACAAGCCGAAGAGTTGGCAAGTCTATCAGAGAGCGATTAACGCTTTTTCCCGAAGTAGTCAGATACCATCCATTTATATCTTTACCAGTGTCATACTAAAAAGAGTCCCTGAGTGTATAGTTCCGGTATAACAGTATTACTAATGAGTACTGGCGGAATAGATTTTGAAATGAAATGGAGACAAAAATTGTGTTATTTTGGTGCGAAAGAATTTGTTTGAAGAAAACAGAAAAAAGAAAAGCAAACGTATGTTATAGTTCAAACTAAAGCTGTTAGAAGATAGGTCAAAAGCCCTATCAATCATCAAAGGCAAGTCAATATGAAAATCTTTAATTGGATTAACCTATTTCCTAAATTTGAATATGGATAAAAAAAAACAGCAAAAAAAACAAACAAACAAACAAACAAAAACAAACAAACAAACATACCCATCCCAATACAATACATTTCAGTAGAAAATTATTGATATCCAAATTAGGAGAAAACTGATATTTTTTTGGTTTCGCCCCTCACTATCCCTCTGATGAAAATATGCATAAAATAGCAGGATTTGTTATTCGCAGACATAGACAAGCGGGAGATGAGCAGAAGGCATCTACTAGATTTCCCAACGTGCAGGGCTCTGACCTTGCGTCAGACTACGTAGAGGAGAGAGGCAGAGAAAGCCATATTACATGTTGTTTGGACGTGATGTAGTCTTACCGATAGACAAGCTTTATTTTTACTTATACATACAGAAATACCGCCACTCACAGACCAGCAGCCAATCACAGCCTATGGAATGGACGTGCCCACGTGCACACAATGAGACACTTCAGTGTACCATAAAGAGCTCTCTTTCTTCTGAGATTCAGTTTCTAATTACAACTCACCTTGCTCCACAACCTGTCAAATTCAATAGTTGTCGGCCAGCCAGTTACGGGTGTTTGACTACAGTAATTAAAAATGATTAGATCTCGCCCAGAGTTTTTCCCACCAGAATTAAAAGGTAGTTTTTCACTGAAGTTCGATGGAGAGAAAATCTCTTCAGGTGTCCAGTACTTTTCTAAGTATTCTAGGTAAACTAGTTGTTTTCGCTCCTCCTCTGATTTCCATTTCCCCAGTCTCTTTTCTAGGTCTTTGAAGACCATTCCGAGTGCTCTCACTTGGATTGGTACCACTGTCATCGTGTTATTCCACATCCTTTTCACCCCTTTAGCTAGATGCTGGTATTTGTTAATTTTTTCGTTTTATTTTACTGTTTAACTGTTTCATCTCTCTCACCAAATAACCTGAATTTTCTATTATTCTGTGTATTATCAATTTTTGTTTTGACAAAATAAGTTCTCATTGCATTATTTTGTGCTGCTATTAGAAGAGATTCAGTTTTTCTCTGTAAGTTTCCTTCTCTTAGGAATATCCTGATAAAGCCGTTTGCAATCTCGCCTGCTTGTCGCTTGAAATATCCATACAGTTATTCTTCTTTCTATTTTTGTTTTTAAGATTTTCTTGTTTTTGTGTTTGTCCTTATATTGACATTGCTGTCATAATAAAACATGTGTAATATAATTGCCGAGGGATTTCGTTTTACATATCTTGCCTTTCGGTTTAGTTAGGCTGAGAACCTTTCGCTTAGCGCATGGGTTAGTTAGGTGCAACATTAACGCAGGTATTCACGCGCGCCCGGAGAGGATGTGTCATTCAGAGATGTCAAAATAAAAATCCCAGATAGGAATTGAGACCAGGGTATTTGGATGACGTCACGCACTGGTAACGTGGGCTGAGATTTGAGAAAATGCAGTTAGTTGAGTTCCCGCCTCGGAAGAAGAGGGTTGACTTTCAGAGCTGGACGAGGCCCGACGCCTTTGTGCGCTACGGGCGCCGCGCGTTGGTTGGGTTGAGAGCTGACGATGGCAAAAGCAGTCAGCATAGAAAGATTGTGTCTCTCTCTCCTCATGTCGAAAAACCTTTAAACTCAAAAAGGTAAATAAAAGTTTCGTACCTGAACCAATTTCGTAAAGTTTCGTGTTTTTAGATTCCCTATGACTATGTAGTATCACCTCCCTTACTAAGGTCAGTAAATGGGTAGTCAATACTACCTTAACAGAAATCTTAGTCCTTACTTCCACCTCGGCCAAGGAATGCTATCCCAGAATCCATTGCCTCTCACTCTTCTCTCTTCCCTTCTCTCTCCTTTTCTCTCTCGCTCTCCCTCTCCCTCTGGCCAATCAGCGGGGATAGTAGCAGTTGTCGAAGACGACCCAAGAAGAGAAGAGGAAGCAGTTGCTGAAGAGATTCCAAACACTAAACACACGTGTTGACCGCCGGACATTTTTTAGCCAACACGTGGCGTTGTATACGAAGAATAAAATTCCTCTTTTAAAGTTAATATTTGTACTTCTCATTTATTATCTCAAATAACATAACCCAAGTACATATATTACAACGATTACACACATCCGTATATCATGGGGATGTTACACATGTTTGTGCAAGATTTCGTAATACACTGTAAACCAGCAACATTTTACGATACAGAAATCCCAATGTATTTTACTATATTGTAAGTTCAATATTTCAAATTAAGAAACATTTTACTATACACTGTAAGCCCTATATTTCGAACTGAACATCATTTCCCTAACCACCGTAAGCTTCCAACATTTTACCATACACTCTAAACCCGATATTTTGAATCGATCCTCATTTCATTCATTTCTGACCGAGAAACATTTTACTATACACTGTTAGCCCTATATTTCGAACTGAACATCATTTCCCTAACCACCGTAAGCTTCCAACATTTTACCATACACTCTAAACCCGATATTTTGAATCGATCCTCATTTCATTCATTTCTGACCGAGAAATATTTTGCTATACACTGTAAGTCCACAATATTTTCCTATACTACGTATACTCGATATTTTAGACAGAGAATCATTTCATGATACATCGTTGGTCCGACATTTCGGACTGAGCAAGAGTAAAACAAAAAACAAGAAAAAAATGAATACGGGGAAGGAAAGCGATTGACAATGTCCCTTTTCTTTCTATTAGTTCACTCGGATGTTTTTTTTTTTTTTGTTTTTTGATCGCCAATTTTCTCTGGTTTTTTCTTTATGGGCTAGAATATAACAAACTTCCGGTCGAACATGCCAGTTCGCGGCTAATGTGTCTGAATCCACATGATAGCAGTTCCGGTGATTTTCCGGAATCTCGTGAAATCACTTCGCGAGACTTCTCAACAAGCTGAGACTATTGTTGTCCGAAACGTCGTTGAACAATAAAAAAAAGACTTCGGCACTGACACTTTTTTTTCTTCCCTCGGACCAAAATAGCTTGTCGCAATCGTGTTTTGTATGCGATCACTTGTCTGGCGCCATTACCGTAATTGCCCCTGTCGACATGTCAATCACTGTGTCAGATGCCGAGCATGTAAATAGGTTTCTTTTCACAAAATTACTCCAGGCAATTCAGTCCTCGTTGGCGTCAAAAATGGATATATTAAAATTAAACGCAGACGGTAGCTTAGTATTATAAGTGTGTGTGGATGTGTGTGTGTGTGTGTGTGTGTGTTGTAGTGAAAACTGAAAGGCTCTCAGTACAATCAAGATAATGAACCTTATTGACTCAGTCCCCTAAAAAAAAAAAAAAAAAAAAGAAGTAAAACCCCCAAAACCTAAGATTTTGTGATTAGTTATATTTAAATTTTATATGTTGATCAAGTCATTTTTATGTAAGCATCTACTAAAAAAAACAAAAAACACCTTGAATAAAAAAAAATCACACCCCAATCAAAACAATTTTGACTGCAAAATAATCTTCACTGTAAAAGACAGAAGCAGAAAGGACACAAGCGATTATTAGTCTCTTGGAGAGGACCACGAAATCCAAAATACGTGTCGGGCACAAATATATGATTACCCAGCCAGCTGGGGCTGTAGAATACACTGACTGCACCTCTGCAGAGGGGTAAGACCCCCCACCCCCCAACGAGTGTCCTGGATATGACACTAAACAATCTGATGGTGAGGTTCTAGCAGTGCTGGAGCTTTGGGGAATGCGGAGTACCCCTTCATTGCCATCGCTCCCAGGTCCACTCTGGCCCGGAGTGGTAGCACCTGATAGGGTCCTATCTATGGTTTAAATAGAACTAACAGCATAGTTGTGCTAAAATGAATTGAGTAAACTGAATAGCTTGAAATAGAAACGTTTTTGACAATTAAACAGTACTTACATTTAAACTGCGTGCTTGTGGTTATGCTTAACTGAATTATTTCAAATAGAACTGTTTTTCGACATTAAAACTGTATTTACACTTAACTGAATTATTAAATATAACTGCTTGAATAGTTTGAAATGGAAATGTTTTTGACAATTAAACTGTGTACTTATGCTAAACTGAACAGATTATTTACATAAAAATGGATTTGGCGTTAAATAACCTACAAAGGTTGATATGCCATAAAACCAAACAAACCAAACCAAACAAATATATGAAATGAAAACCAAAATACCAAATTCAGATTCATTTGTGGATCTATTAATTTGAAAGTATATATATATATATATATAAAGAAGTCTTACCATAAACAGCATGGGTTTTGGTACCTTTCAAAGAAAAATGATGGCATACTAAAATTAAAATTGATAATTTTGTTAGAAATGGTTGAAATATCGATATGTATTCCTGTAATTGCTAAGTTATTAATTTTATTGGTTTTGTAGTTGTCTTAATCTGAAACGAGAAGGGACCGGAAGTAGCCTTACATGGGTAAAGGCTATACATAGCTGAAATGGATTTCTTTCCCCCACTCCTTTCTTCCTTTGACTATCCTTCCTGTCCGGTTGTATTTTATTTTATTTTTTGTTGGATCTGATGAAGTCCTGTTAAAAACTATTTTGGAGTCTTTGATTCATATCAATGCTCTTAACAGAATGGAAATAAATTTATTATCCTAATGTGACCGAATAGTGTTTTTTTCTTGAAGTAATATATGTATATACTTATATTATCATCCACTGACAGATCTGTTTCGTTCTATCAGAGCTCTTTAGTGCGGCTAGACAAGCTAGATTTCCGAAGCTGGGATCGAAACCCGGTTGACGCAAACGCTAATCCAAGATTCTACTACTCAGCCACGAGGAAATTTAATCGCTTATATATCACAATTGTTTTTGTTTACATATATTCGCTTAAGGGCTACCGAGAGCTCGATTCATATGAAGAGCCTTGCATTACGCTAATGGCAACACATTTACTTCACTCGCTAGAGAGCTCAACCCCACAGGGGTAGTGGAGCATATATATATATTTAAATTGTCATCCACATTATATATATATATATATATATATATGGAAAATGGACATTAGGGGCTGGGCTGTTTATTATTTAGTACCTTGTTGCATCCTATCATTTCTCTGAGGGTGATAATGGGCTACATCCCACTCAGCTGGGGCTGTAGAATACACCGACTGCATCTTTGCGGAGGGGTAAGACTCCCCCACAATCCAACGAGTGTCTTGTATATGACACTAAAACGTCTGATGATGAGGCTCCAGTCCTGGATCTTTGGGGAATGTGGAGTACCCCTTCATTGCTTTAACTCCCAGGTCCACTCTGATCTGGAGTGTTAGGACCTGTTCGGGTCCTATCTATGTATCAAATAGAACTGCTTGACCATTTAACTGTGTGCAAACAATGTTTAATTGAATTGTTTCTGTTAAATAGTGACGCTTGAAACCATTCAACAATTGGTGTTCAATAGCGCTTCTGGAATCAATTTTGGGTGTGTGCAAACAAATGATTTGTACTAAATAGAATTATTTGTGTTTGATTGGAATACTTGAAACTATTTAACTGTGTGTAAAAATTATACTATTAGTATTATATAGCAATACTTCGAACCATTTTACTTTGTGCAAATTAATGAATAATGCAGATTAGTTTATTAGTGTTAATAACCATTTACTGTGTACCAACAGCCATTTAGCTGTGTACTAATAAAACTATTAAAAATAAAACTAAGCCATTTATTTAGAAAAATGAGCGAACCATTACAAAAACGTTTTTCTTAAAATCAGATTAGTGTTCATTGTACAAAAGAATGATCAGTATTGCACAAGAATACTTTAAACCATACATCTATGTGCAAATTACTTGTATTAGATAGGAATACTTGAAACCATATAATAGTGTGCAAATTATTTGTATTAGACAAAAATGGTTGACATCATATAAGAGGGCACAAACAAATGACCTTAGACAAATGATTGTAATAAAACATCACCAAATGAATTAAATTACAGCATTAAATCTATCTATCTATCTATCTATCTATCTATCTGTGTGTGTGTGTGTGTGTGTGTGTGTATGTGTGTGTGTGTGTGTGTGTGTGTGTGATTGTGCGACAATAAAACAGTTAAGATGAGGATATTACTTGATGTACACCAGAAGAATACCGGAGAGTACGACGGCCGAAACGTTGTAACAAAATAGCTATCAAGTTAAAAATATCAATCAAAATACACCCGTATAAAATTAAAAAAAAAGGATGCCGAAGATTATAACAGTCGAAACGTTACCACAATGATAACAATCAAAATGATTGGTTTGGTTTGGTTTGGTTTTATGGCACATCAACCATTATAGGTCATTTCATGCAAAATCCATTTTTAAACGTATAAACTGTTCCATTTCAAACAATTCAGTTTAGTATAAGAATAGTCTTTTGATTTCACACAGTTAAATGTCAAAACAGTTCTCTTTCAAATAATTCAGTTTAGCTTAAGTACAAAGGTTCCATATCAAAAACAGTACCATTTCAAACAATTCAGTTTAGCACCCCAAAACAGTTCTATTTCAAATAATTCAGTTTTGCCCAAGTTTACAATTTCAATGTCAAAAACAATTCCATTTCAAACAGTTTAGCATAAGTAGACGGCTTAGTTCTATTCGACCTATAGATATGACCCTATCAGGTGCTACCACTCCGGCAATGAAAGGGTTCTCTGCATTCCCCAAAGCTCCAGCAATACAGGAACCTCCACATTGTTTAGTGTCATATCTAGGACACTCGTTGAGGGGAGGGTCTTACCCGTCTCCTGAGAAGCAGTCAGTGTATTCTACAGCCCCGCTGATTAGGTAACAAACAAGATGAGGATATTAGTCCAAGAGTACCTGTGTATAATACTAACAATAAACAATAAATATTCATTAATAAATATTGCCCAGTCGACTGGGGCTGTAGAATACATTGACTGCTTCTCTGCAGAGGGGTAAGACCCCACCAATGAGTGTCCTGGATATGACACTAAACAATCTGATAGTGAAGTTCCAGTAATGCTGGAGCTTTGGGGAATGCGGAGTACCCCTTTATTGCCATCGCTCCCAGGTTCACTCTGGCCCGGAGTGGTAGTACCTGATAACAGTCCTATCAATGGGTTAAATAAAACTAACGGCATACTTACGCTAAACTGAATTGTTTGACTAAACTGAATAGCTTGAAATAGAAATGTTTTTGACAATTAAACCGTACTTACATTTAAACTGCGTGCTTATGCTAAACTGAATTATTTGAAATGGAACTGTTTTTTGACATTGAAACTGTGCTTACACTAAACTGATTTGTTTAATATAGAACTGTTTTGATATTTTACTGTGTAAACAAAATCTGTACTTACGCTAAACTGAATTAGCTGAATTAGAACTGTTAGACTAAACTGAATTGCTTGAAAAAGAAACGTATTGACTTAAACTCTATACAATTAAACTGTATTTACATCAAAATGGATTTAGCATTAAAAAACCAAAAAAGGTTGATATGCCATAAAAGCCAACAAACCAACCATCATTAATAAAGAAAACACAGGAGGGTATAACAGTCGGAACGTTGCGACAAAAACAAAAACAACTAAAATAAAGATACTAGTCAGAGTATACCAGTGTATATAATAATAGCCATAAATAAACGACTGTAAATAAATGAAAGGAAATAATGACAAGAATTCTCCTCCCCGCTTTACAGAAAAAAAAAGGCCGGATCAAATGTTAAGCGAAAAAGGAAAACATATTCATATGAAAACGCAGAATCGCATTAAAAGAAATCTGAACCAAGAAGAGATTTTCTAAATTGATAAAGAAATGTGTGTCACTAGAACAAATGAATAACGGCAAATTGAAGAAAAATCGAGAGGGCGACTTAACAAAAGAAAAAGAAAAAAATAGAAAAGAAAAGAAAAGAAAGAAAAAGAGAAAAAGAAAAAATATATGTAGGGCATGGTATGCAAGAACTAATCCACTGGGAAATGTGCAGGAAATTTCAATTCGACCATACAAACAAATGGTATATGCACAACCCGGCATCTGTCCTAGAAAATGACTCGCATAAACTCCTATGGGACTTTAACATACAAACGGATCACCTAATCCCGGCCAGAAGACCAGACCTCATAATAATCAACAAAAGAAAGAGAATCTGCAAAATTGTTGACTTTGCGGTCCAGGCGGACCACATAATACATCTGAAGGAAAGTGAAAAGAAGGATAAGTACCTCAACCTTGCTAGAGAATTGAAAAAAAACTGTGGAACATGAAAGTAACGATTGTGCCAATTGTGATTGGTGCGTTAGGCACAGTAACTAAAGGATTATTAAAGGGCCTGGAGGACTTGGAAGTTGGCGGACGGGTGGAAACTATCCAAACGACAGCATTGCTGAGGACGGCCAGAATCCTGAGACGAGTCCTGGAGACTTGAGGAGACTTGCTGTCACTCAAACTCCAGTGAAAAACCATCAGCTAACACTGATGTGAAAATCTCTTGAGGAGTAATAATAATAATAATAATATAACCCAGTCGGCTAGAACTGCAGAATACACCAGCTGCTTCTTTGCAGAGGGGTAAGACCCCACTAATGAGTGTCCTGATACGACATTAAACAATTTGATGGTGAGTTTCCAGTAATGCTGGAGCTTTGGGGAATACTCTTTCATTGCCATCGTTCCGAGGTCCACTCTGACCTGGAGTGTTAGCACCAGATATGGGTCAAATAGGACGAAAATGCGTACTTATGCTAAACTGAACTGCTTGAAACGGAGCTGTTTTGATGTTTAAACTGCGAATTTAAGCTAAACTGAATTATTTGAAATAGAACAGTTTTTGACACTTAGCTGTGTGTGGACAAAAACAATACTTATACTAAACTGAATTGTTTGAAATAGAACTGTTTGACTAAACTGAATTGCTTGAAGTAGAAATGTTTTTGACAATCAAACTGAGCATTCATGCAAAAATGAATTGTTTGAAATAGAACTGATTATTTGTATAAAAATGGATTTAGCATTAAATAACCTATAATGGTTGGTATGCCATAAAACCCATACAACCAACCAACTACTTCTACTACTACTATTACGACTAGTCGCCTCTGGTGGTGTAATGGATAGCAAACCTACACGAGTGAGTTCGAGTCTCATTGGGTGCCCCTTTCATATGGCCTTGTGCTACATCTAAACAAAAAGCTTAGAAAATTGCTACTACTACAACTAATAATAATAATAATTGTTGTTTGTGCTTTTGGTGCTGTCACCAAAGGTTTGGTAAAAGGATTAGAGGTCTTGGAAATAAGAGGACGAGTGGAGACAATCCTAACTATAGCGTTGTTGAGATCGGCTAAAATACTAATGATAGTCCTGGAGACTTGAGGAGACGTGAAGTCACTCAGCCTCCTGTGGAAAACCACCAGCTAATGGTGCCGCGAAAAACTCTTAAATGAGTTAAATAATAATGATAATAATCCCCAGAAAGCGAGACCAAGTAACTGGTAACAAAAAAATAAAAAAGAAAGAAAGAAAGAAAGAAAGAAAGAAAGAAAGAAAGAAAAAAGAACCTGACGTCAAGTGGACTTTGCCGTCCCGGCCGACCAAAGAAAAAAAAAGTGACACAAGTTCTTTGACCTTGCTAGAGAACAAAAAATGTTATGGAACAGGAGAGTGACGGTCATACCGATTATAATTTGTGAACTTGGAGCGGTTTCCAAAGACTTGGTAAGGGGACTAGAAGAGTTGGAAATGGAGAGACATGGCGACACTATCATAAGTACAGCATTGTTAATATCGACCAGAATACTGAGAATAGTCCTGATGACCTACGGAGACTTGCCGTCCCTCAGACTCCAGTGAAAGACCATCAGCAAACGCTACTGTAAAAATCTCGCATGGAATAATAATGACCTAATCTCGGCCAAAAGACCAGATCTTATAATAATCAACAAAAAAAAAAAAAAAAAAAAAGGAAAAAAAGAGAATTTGCAAAATTGTGGACTTTGCTGTCCCGGCTGACCACAGAATAAAACTGAAGGAAAGTGAAAAAAAAAGCGTTAGTATCTCGACCTTGCTAGGGAATTGAAAAAAAAAAAAATATAGAACATGAAGGCGACAATTATACCAATTGTGATTGGTGCTTTTGGTACAGTAACTAAAGGATTATTAAAGGGACTGCAGGACTTGGAGGTAGGAGGACGAGTGGAGACCATCCAAACTACAGCATTATTAAGAACGGCCAGAATACTGAGAAGAGTCCTGGAGACTTGAGGAGACTTGCTGTCACTTAAACTCCAGTGAAAAACCATCAGCTAAAACTGATGTGAAAAACTCTAATGAGTAAATAATAATAATAATAATAATAATAATAATAATAATAATAATAATAATAATAAAATGTGTACGTAAATTGAATCATTGTTTTTATCTGATTATAAATTAAATTATCGAGGCGTTAGTTAAGTATTTTTTGTTTCCTTTTTTTAAAAATAAATTTCTTTTTTTATAGTTTTCTGTGTGCTCGGAAACATCAATCTATCTATCTATCTATCTATCTATCTATCTTATAGAGGCCATCTAACTTCAATTACTATATATATATATATATATATATATAATGGCTTCTAAAATTGCTATCAGTGCCAATGGATGAAAATACATCAGATAAAGAAGATAATAAAATTAGTAAATACAAATACCTGGAGAGAAAATTGAGTAAATGAGACATTTTAACACACGCACGTACGCACACACACATACACACACACACACACACACACACACACACACATATATATATATATATATATATATATAGTAATAAAGGTTAGATGACGACTGTGAGATTGATAGATCGATATGTATATATACATCTAATATATATATATATATATATATATATATATATATATATATATATCCCAGTGTTGTCATCTAACCTTTATTACTATATATATAAATTTCCAACCTAATTATTTCCAATAACTCTTCCCGCTCCACCGAACTTTTTGATTGGACAAACGTTGTATATATGTTTAAATGTATCTTGGGAGACCGTGTCTCCAACGAAAATAATATGTACGTTGGTCTTAACACTACGACTCTTTCAAGACGGCTTACGATACACCTTAACGATTCTAGCTCCATAGCCTTACGTCTTAGAAGCCACTCTGTTCCCAAATCTAAATTTCGAAAAATTCTAGTTGAAAACACCTCTATAATAGCATGCAAAATCCTAGCAGCCCTACATATAAAAACAAAAACAAAAAAACCCCCAAAAAACCCCACCGCGAATTAACAGAATTAGAATAAATTAAAAATAGCGACAATGTTTTGAAATGCCTTTAGTCTTTTTTTAAAAGTATTCTGTTTTAAATTCGTTCTCAGTTTTATCCAACTTTGCATTTATGTAATTTTGTAATGTTATAAAAAACCTAAATTAAAAAAAAAAATACAACACGCTTTACATATGAAAACAACTGCTGCTGATGGCCTATGAAAGGTCCGAAAGCGTTCGGTCAATTCATTTAACAATTCCAATCTAAAACCAAAATACTTGTCTGGAAATTTGAAAGGATCCTAGTAAAATTATACGGACAAATTGTGTCTTTTATTATTTAATCAAACATGCTTAAATGAAGGACTGCTGCCCAACTACACACACACACACACACACACACACACACACACACACACACACTGGAACTGGTAGACAAATTCACCTACCTAGGAAGTAGAGTCTCATCAACCGAAAAAGACATCAACACACGGCTAACGAAGGCATGGGCAGCTATCGATAGGCTATCGGTCATGTGGAAATCAGACCTGAATGAAACGCAGTTCCTTCTTGGCAGCGGTCGTGTCAATATTGCTGTATGGATGCACTACTTGGACGCTAACAAAACGGCTGGAAAAGAAGTTAGACGGCAATTACACAAGAATGTTGCGAGCAATATTGAATAAGTCCTGGCGGCAACACCCCACAAGGCACCAACTATACGGCCACCTGCCTCCCATCACGAAAACTAACCAAGTTAGACGAACCAGACATGCAGGACACTGCTGGAGAAGCAGGGACGAGCTCATAAGTGATGTACTCCTATGGACCACCACATATGGCCGAGCAAAAGCAGAACGGCCAGCTCGAACATACATGCAGCAGTTATGTGAGGATACGGGATGTAGCCCTGTAGACCTGCCAGAGGCGATGAACGATAGAGAAAAGTGACGAGAGAGGGCCTGGGATATCCGTGCTAGTGGCACGACATGATGATGATGATGATGATATATATGAATATATGTATATCACATGGTATCTATCTATCTATCTATCCCAACCCACTCATATCTATAATATATCTAAGCACATGAAGAATGTAGTTAGCTAGCCAATCATCTGGTCTAACCCACCATGAAACATCAATAGATATCCTTTCACCCAACCAATCCACCCACCCACCGACCTAATTAACTTCCCCCTCATTCCTCTCTCGGTCACACCATCGACTGCCCGTCTTAATTATTTCTTCCTCGTCACGTGAACATCTGCAATTTAATTATGCGCTTTAGATGAAGGAAGAATTTAAAACGCACTGAACAAGTGCCTTTTACAAGTGCATATGGCTGGTTGCTATAAAGTCTGGTATCAAATTGCAATTCTACGTTGAATATTTTCTGATTGGCTTGTTTTCCTCTTTTGTCAGACAACAAAGGCAGACTAACAAACCTGGCCGAAAGTATATATTACTTCTACTTTAATCGGGTGCCTAATAAAACACTAATATATATATATATATATATATACTGGGGCAGTGGGAATGGAACGCAAGTATAAACGATTTCGGTCCGCAGATGTATGTCAAAAACGAGGATCATTAAATAAGTTTCCAGACATTTTTTCGTATGGGCACTTTTATTGATAGTAAAGTAAATTTGGTGACCTTTGTCGAGGCCGTCCAGAAGGCCCCCTTTTCAATAGGTACTTCAACGAAGTGTAAGGGAGGGCGCTACTCCTTTCCCTGGAAAGCTCCACTTTACCCTGGATACCAACCTTATATTGCTGAGTGTTAAGCAAGGAGGTATCAAGTACCATTTTTAAAGTCTTTGCTATGACGCGACCTGGGATTGAACCAAAGTCTCCCGAAACATTGGCGAACACTTTACCCACTAGACCAATGACACATGAAACTCTAGTCCCCTTCGAAGTAATCTCCTCCGGCAGCAATGCACTTGTTGTACCGTTTCAACAACTTCTGGAAGGCCCCATGGATGTCCACTTGTGTGAGTGTGTCAATCACCTTCGTCACAGCCTCTTTCATCTCCTCAATTCTCTCATAACAACAGCCTGTGAGCTTAAGGAATAAGCAAAGGTCACAGGGAGCTAGGTCTGGACTATAGGGAGGGTGAGGAGCTGACTTGATGCCCATCTTGGTCAAATAGTCTGTGACGTGGATGGAGTTGTCGACTGGTGCATTATCCTGGTGGAAATGCCACTGACCCGATTTGAAGAGTGCTGGCCTCTTCTGACGGAATTTCTTCCTGAACTCCCTTAAAACCTCAATATAGTAACCCTAACCTTAACTCTAACCTTTTAGCCAATCAACAGTGGTGTATTGACTTCTTTACTCCTCCCACACCTCTCATCATCCCTCACAGACTCCCTGCCTTCCTTGAATCTCTTATGCCACTCAAAAACTGATGCTCGATTCATGCAATATGGCCCAAAAGCAGTCTGAAGCATTCCATGTTTCAGTGGCATTTTTTCCAAGTTTAAAACATAATTTTATTGCATATTGTTCTTCTAAAGTGTCCTCACGTCCAGATTGCATTTCTGAAATTCACCAGCTGTGACAATCAGACTTTAGTAGGGTGTATTCCAATTGCTGTTCATTTGAAGCTGAAATCATAAAAATTGGTCAGTCATCTCATAAGATGTATAGCAATAACATTATGACAATTTTAAATGCCTGCATAAAAAAGTCTGGAACTTATTGAATTCACCATGAAAGAGTATTTCGAATTTAAATGGTTAAAACACACGCAAACTCTCAGAAGCCGAAGCTTAAAGCTTCACGTGATATGAACCACGATCGTTATGCGGACAATGAACGCGATTCTCGAACTTATATGCATCAAAATAAACCTAGACGGATTTAAATGTCGTTAAAATCAATGAATGAATGAATCAATCAATCAATCAATCACAAGGATATGTAAAGAAAATTCATTTTTAACTTAATTACAAACCAGTTATATCTCTTTCATCCGAAGACGAATTACACAATATAAAAATATACGTATAGATATAATCAACAATGTGAGAGATGATTGGAGACAGGGGCAGACTGCTATATTGACCCAAGTACTTCTCTCGACCATAGCAGCACTTCTTCTGCATCTTGGCTTGGGTTGCTTAACCGGGGGTCGCTGAGGGCTGTGGCCCTCCATCTGCAAGCTGGTCTTCATTCAGGCATTCCTATCTCCGACTAATTTAACGGCCGCCGGCACCTGTCTATATTATTTTATAACGCCTACTTGCTTCTGCTCTTTTTCCGCTTATTTACACAGGTGCATCTCTTGATTGATGGCTCGGTCGAGGGTCAATATATAACTGTTGCTCCTGCTGAAAGTCTTCAACTGCCACTGCCTTCAGTTAGTTCGTCTCTACTAGTGGTATGTTGTTTGGTCTGGTTTGATATCAACCATTGTTGGTTATTTCATCCCAAACCCTGTTTTTACATATATATTGAATATGTGATATGTAAACACATTTTGTAGATACACACAGTTAAATGATTAAACAGTTCTATTTCTAACAGTTCAATTTAGTATAAGTTATTTGTTTGCACTCAGTTTAAATGTGAAAGAGTTCTATTTTACCCATAGATAGGACCCTTTCAGGTGCTACCACTCCGAGTAAGAGCGGATCTGGGAGCGATGGCAATGAAGGGGTACTCTGCATTTCTCAAAGCTTCAGCATTACTGGAGCCTCACCATCCGATTTTTTAGTTTCATATACAGGAACTCGTTGGGGAAGGGTCTTACTACTCTGTAGATATGCAGTCGGTCTGTGGTATGTTGTGAATTGCTCCCAAACAGCAACCAAAAGCAGACTTTTGACTTTTGATAGTGTTGTACACCCTACATAATGGACTCGCCCCCTCCATAAATACACGTCAACGGAGCGTCAGAGGGGTTGACTAAAGCCCCGTGTTTGGCGCGACTCTGTAGTTGTTGGCTCGCACTTCGACCGGCCATGTTGTCAACTGCGCGGCTCAGTCAGGTGTGCCTCATCACTGGAGATCCCTCTGGCCTCAGAGGACTGTCGCCCCAGACTTTAACCCTCTTTGGAGGGGTTAGGTTAATTTCCTGGCGCCTGAGGCGTCCCTCTTTCGGGAAATGCCGACGAGGCCCGATGTATTTTTGCAAAATCCCGAGCCCTTGTGGGCTGTGACCCTGCGCCTGGAACAACCTTAAAAAGGCCTTGTGCCATACTCTTCCAGTTAGTAGGACGAATGATAAATACAGTTGACCAAACCCACGCGTTTGGTCCGCCTCTCCAGTTGTTGGGTCGCGCTTCGGCCGTGTTGTCAACTGCGTAGCTCGGTCAGGGGTGCCTCATCACTGGAGATCCTTCTGGCCTCAGGAGGCCATCCCCTAGGTTTTAACCCTCTTTGGAGGGGTTAGGTTTATTGTCTGGTGCCTGAGGCGCCCCTTTTGAGGGAAATGCTGACTGGGCCTGAGGTATTTTTGCAACTGCCAGGCGCGTGTTGGCGGTTGCCCTGCACCTGGAACCACCTTAAAAAGGCCTTGTGCCACACTCCTCCTGTTAGTGGGCTGAGAGACAAATACAGTTGACTAAACCCACGTGACACAGCCACGAGTGATACCACTTGCGTTGTGGACTGATAGTCTCTGCCCCGCTGGGCTCTCAGCTTCCTATTAACTAACTACTGTTTAACCAGGTTCACTCGTATCTTGTTTCTGTTACTTGAATATATATGGTTTTCTCTCAAACAATTTGTGGTCTCCGTGTCTTTCTTTTGCCAGCATCACAACAGATAGTCAGGAGAAATATGGACATGACACTGCATCGGATGGTGAGGCTTCACTCCTGGAATTTTGGGAATGTAGAGTAGCCCTACATTGCCATTGCTCCCTGGTTCACTCTAATTATATTTCTAATTATAAAACATATAGTAAAAATCCATGATATCAATATCAATTAATTATATGTTATGATTATATATTATAATTATATATTATATATATAATTATTATATTAATTAACATAAATATTCTTAAGTTAATCGTTGATAAGTCAAGGATTAATATGTAATTGATATTTTATTAACATAACTAATAATTCCTGAGGAGGTGCCCGTGGTGTACTTGTTATCGTCGTAGGAAATGAACATGGCGGCACGAGTTCAAATCCTGGACAAGACTGATTGCATTTCACATAACACTAATACCCTTTGGAAAGGTATGAATCCAATTATTCTCCCTCCAGCTATGGGTAAATAGTAGGACAGACTAGGTTCTTCAGCCTTGGTTAGGCAACTAGTCTAGGAGAAGGAAAACTCTGTATTCAAACCTGTTAAACTCCGCTTAAAAATTGACCTTGTGTCATATCCTGCCCGAGCGGAGGGGTTGGGTAAATAGGATAACTAATAATTTCTAACTTTTAATATAATTATCAAACTAAATAGTAGTTTCTTAAATATTTGTTTACATTGTAGGGAATAAATAATTAAAAAAAAAATCTAATTGAATCAAAATAATTATTAAAATATGCAGAAACTTCCAGAGGCCTCTGAGAGAAATAGGGGTGACGCATGCGCAAAGAAAAGGGACCATCCCAACAAAAGGAGAAATCTCAAGCTCTTTCATCAGTGACCGGCGGAGTGACAACATCTATATCTCCCTTGCTGCTTGTGAAAGGCGACCTGGCCGCTCTAAAGTGCCACGTTGGCTAACCTTTCACGAGTAGCAGTCGTCTCGGTTAACAGTATACCAAAATATAAAAAGTGTCAAAATGGACCTATCGAACTACGAACTAAAACACTGGACTTGGACAAATTCCGAAAAGCGACAAACACGTCGTTAAAGCTTTATATACCAAATACGTTGTTAAAGCTTTAAATACCGAATAAAGACACATATATCCAAGAAACGACTGACGCATTTTTAACACCTTGACTGGGAGATTCAACCATTTCAGTTGTATTCAGGAAGAATTTCCTCACCGATTGAATGGTTGTTGAACTCAGAAATAAAGGGAAAATATGTCTTCGTTTCCTATCTGTTACTATCTTCTTTCATATAATTCTTTTACGGCCTTCTTATCCAAAATGTTATACCAACAAAACAAAAGAACCTAGAATGGAATCGGATAGCAAACAACAACACAGCTTGCCCCTAAACCCCATAACATATAGAAAACCGTGTAGTTGTAGGGAACGAATTAATAAATAAAAAAATTAAATTGAGTTAAAAAAAAAAAAAGAAGGAAAACTTAAATTTGCAGAAACTCCCAGAGGTCCCTGACGAGAAAAAGGGATGACACATGCGTAAAAGAAAAAAGGCAACCTCTTGACACAGGGGAACAGCCTTTCTTTCTCTTTCAGGCCGTGACCAACAAATTGATAACACCATTTTGCTGTCTGGTGTTTGGGCACCACGCATACGTCTTGGGACTAGGCGTTGGTTAGTCCCTTTCACACAGAAGCAGTTCTCTCTCGGTCAACAGTATGCTGAAACATAAAAGACCCACAAATGAACTACAAACTAGCACTTACCGGGCTTTGACAAACTTCCAAAAGAAAACTAACCCTTATGGAAGCCCGAAATATCAAATGAGGACAAACACATGCATGAAACGATTAACGTATTTTTGACACCTTAACTGGGGGATTCAACCATTTCAATGTATTCAGGAAAAACTCCCTCATCCATGGAATGGTTGTTGAACCCAGTAAATAAAGGAAAGTATAAAAGAAACGTCTTCGTCTCTTATCTGTTGCCGTCTTTTCTTTTGTATAATTCTTTTGGGACTTTCTTTGGCAAGGCATTACACCGACTAGCCAAAGTGGGGGTAAAATAAAATAACCAAAATATGGAGTCAGATATCAAACGGCAACACAGCCTTGCTCTTTGCCAGTGACCTTCAGCATAAAATCCCACATAGTAAAACAATGTTGTACATGGAATAGTTGCTTCTAGTTATAAGATTATTTCAATAACGTAAAAACTTTTTAGGGGGTGTCCTCGTGGTGTAATGGTTAAAGCGATGGACTGTGAAATTGTAGTTAGCGAGTTCAAACTCCAGTCGCGTTATGAACCCTCTTATCCTCCCAGCTATGGGTTAAATAGTACCACTACTGTTCTTCTAGGAGAATGGCTTTGGCATTAAATAACCTACAGTTGATATGCCAGTAAACAAAGAAACTAAACTAAAAACTTTTTATCAAATATATATTATTTTTTATTTTATGATTCTTTTATAAAAAAAAAGAAGTATATCTTTTATCGATATGTTAATTCTTTCTAATATGAATAACTTGGACTTTTTACAATATCTTTCATAATTAGAAACAGAGTTTTTGTAAATTAATATTAGCATTGAATTGATATTTCCTGGTAACATGGGTTATATTATTTAATATTTATAAAACATAATAATTTCAACGGAATTATGAATTCATATCTTAATTTTAATTGATTCATCAGCCCCAATTAAATTTTCCTGCATTTACGTTTTTTTTAAAATTTCACTCATATTTAAAATTAGGGGAAATGCTTTATTTTTTATTTTTTATTTTTATTTTTATTTCTTTTTCAAGAGAAATGTATAAACATTTTAACTGATAATAATATACAAAGATATTTCCACCGTAAAATATTTTAGATTAAAAAATGCAAAAAAATTACTTCAATTAAAAAATTAAAAAATTTTTTTTTACTATTTAGATTCTCGCCGGAAGCAATATATGCACACTCAAATGATACCTTCCTTCAAAATCTGAAGAGGGCCATCATAGACCTGAAATAAATTTATAATGACACCAATGAATTGAATTTTTCATTTATATATATGGTACTGGCAATATCGGGAACAGTTGCGTGATTCATTACTTATTCATAAAAATCTATCTATCAACCTAACTGAATTTAGTTTGGTTGGGTTGAGTTTCATAACACATCAACTATTGTAGATAATTTCATTCCAAATCCTGTTTATATATACAAAAAATTATATACAAAAACTGCCGCAAAAGAAGCAGTTTTGCTTCCAGTAAAGTCTTCATCAGATGATGACCCTGGGTTTAGGTATGGTTTCGGAGCCGAGGCATCATTACCACTAACCCAGGGCGCCCCAGCAGTATCTCACAATACTACCAGACTTTATTGGATGGTGTTTAATCTGTACGAATGCCATATCCGTTCAGATGCAGTTACAGCCTTGTTTTGGATCTTTTTATATATATATTCCCTCTTCTTTGCTGGTGAAAGTCCGATTTTGATTAAAAATGTAGAGGTTGCGTTCGAAATAAAACCGCGACATCCAATCTCAAGAGGAAATATGTCTGTTGACCTGTCATTCTTTGTACACTGATCACATAGGTCTTCGTACTTTTCCAATTTCCGCTGATGCGCCCAATCGATGTTGGTCTCGAAAGAAATCGTTAATTCTGCAATGATAACTTTTTTTGGATTAACTGACCAAATGATGAGATCTGGACGCTGGCGAGTTGATGTTATTTCTGTTGGAAAAGCGAGTTGTCGATCTACGTCAGCAATAACGCGCCAGTCCGTGCCACCATCAAGCAATGTTGGTTTGTGCTTATTATTTCTATGTGGAGTTTTCGAAACGTCTCCTTCTTTAACAAATTGTATATTTGTATTTATACATAAAATTTCATTGGCAGTTTCACAACACATTTTTGCAATCTCAGCAATAATCCCTAAGATTTCATTATGTCTCCACGTATAACTTCTTAGGGAATACTGACATCCAGTTAAGACGTGTTTGAGGTCAGCAATCTTCCCACATGCTTTGCAAAGGTTAGATGTACTTAACCCCCAGAGTTTTGAATTTACATATATATGATATGTAAACACATTTTGTAGACAACATTCCTAAACGAGTCTGAGCTCATTTTTTTGCACACAGTTAAATGGTTTAAAGTATTGCTATATATCAGTCACAATTTAACATCAGTCATTTGTTTGCACACAGTTTGTTCTATTTGACCCATAGATAGGAACCAATCAGGTAATACCACTCCGGGCCAGAGTGGACCTAGGAGCAATGGCAATGAAGTAGTACTACGTATTCCCCAAATCTCCAAGGGTGGAGCCTAGCCATCAGATAGTTTAATGTTATATCCATAACATTCGTTGTGGGGGTGTCTTACCCCTCTGCATAGATACTGTCGGCGTTTTCTACAGCCTCAGCCAACGTGGTTGAACTGAATTTGTTCATCATATCAATATATGTCAAATTGCTCATCTATCTCTCTATCTATCTATCACTATTTTCTGAGGATGTAGATTACGCTGACTACCACCCCTCAAGAGGGTTAACCTGTTGGCTGTGGGTGGCGTCCCGTTATACTTGACAACGGGTTCTGGGTGTTTGAGCCGTCCTTGATCAAGCAATCCGTGGTCACGTAAATTGCGATTCTCCACTCTGGCTTTTACTGGGCTAAACAAGCGATCGAAGTGGCCCGACCCGATCAATCGGCTGGTCACAACAAGCCCTATGATTGTCCTGACCGTATTTTTTCAATTATTTTTGTGGTAAACAAGTAACCAACCCTATTTTATATAAAAGGAACACGTAGATGGTGTATGAGAGTCAATTGTGCTAAGATAGCAATACTTGAAACTATTTAACTGTGTGCAAAAAATAATTAACATTAAATAGAATTATTAATGTTAAATTGTAATTCTTGAAATCATTTAACTGTGTGCAAACAAATGAACTCTGAGTCGTTTAAAAATAAAATTACCTCCAAACTATTCGCTAACAAATCATATCAATCGATCTATATATCTATCATATATATATATATATATATATATATATATATGTGTGTGTGTGTGTGTGTGTGTGTGTGAGTGTGTGTGTGTGTGTGTGTGTGCATATATATCTTTATAAATAAGAATGTAAATGTTTGTTACTAACCGATAATCTCCAGTTTTATATCACTAATTTGTTAAAAATTTTCTGAGAGTATTTTATTTGAATTCAGGAGTGTTTTTATATACTTATTATCCAAAAATATTACAATAATTAAAAAAAATATTTTTAATAAGTCGTTTTTCTCCGAGAAAAGCCGAACGCGAAAACATAACATTTTTTCCAAAGATTTTACACGTGATTTATTTTTTTTCTGCTTAGTCACTTTTCTTTCTTTTTAGTTGACTTAAAGAGAGACACTAAACTTTAAACCATATTTCGTTGGTACAGTTGTAAATATTTTTTTGTTTATTCTAATGAACTGTTTACAAAATATTTTCTTATATTTTTTCAATATTCGTTTTTGTGTTTAACTTCAACGAAAGACATCCATTAAAAACTTTTCTTTCTTAAACCATATTTCGTTGGTTCAGTAGTAACGAATTGTTTACTAAATATTTTCTTTTCTTTTTTTCAATATGACATTCTTTTCTCTTAAACTTCAACGAAAGACATCTATATAAATAAAAATGTAAATGTTTGTTACTAACCAATAATCTCCAGTTTTATACCACTAATTGGTTTAAAATTTTGTGAGAGTATTTTATTCGAATACGGGCGTGTTTTTATATACTTAATATAAATAATAAAAATATTTTTAATAAGTCATTTTTTCCCCGAGAAAGCCTAACGCAAATTATGAAAGCAAACATTATTTTCGTTTACCAAGAATTTTACACGTGAATTTTTTTTCTGGCTTTATCACTTTTATTTCTTTTTTGATTCACTTGGGCAATCATATGTTGCCTCTTCCAGAGTCGGCAATCCAGACAATCTCTTTATTTACACGGAAACTGGAACTACCAAGAATATTGTGTATCCACAAGTATTGGAAAACTAACATATTAGAAACATGCATTTTCTTTTTTTCCCATTTAAACAAACCGAGCCACAGCAACGCGTGGCCGGGTACAGCTAGTATATATATATATATATATATATATATATATATATATATATATATATATATAAGATTCATCTAACAGTCTGTCTATCAATCTATATATATATATATATATATACAAACATGATTTGGCATTAAGTAACCATTAAGTGTTTTACCCAGTCAGCTGGGGCTGTAGAATACACTGACTGCACCTCTGCCGAGGGGTAAGACCCCCCCTAACGAATATGACACAAAACAATCTGATGGTGAGGTTCCAGCAGTGCTGGAGCTTTGGGGAATGCGGAGTACCCCTTCATTGCCATCGCTCCCAGCTCCACTCTGGCCCGGAGTGGTAGCACCTGATAGGGCCCTATCTATGGGTTAAATAGAACTAACAGCATACTTATGAATGAATTGAGTAAACTGAATAGCTTGAAATAGAAACGTTTTTGACAATTAAACCGTACTTCCATTTAAACTGTGTGCTTATGCTTAACTGAATCATTTGAAATTGAACTGTTTTTTGACATTAAAACTGTATTTACACTTAACTGAATTATTACATATAACTGCTTGAATAGTTTGAAATGGAAATGTTTTTGACAATTAAACTGTGTACTTATGCTAAACTGAACTGTTTTCAATAGAACAGATTATTTACATAAAAATGGATTTGGCGTTAAATAACCTACAAAGGTTGATATGCCATGAAACCAAACAAACCAAACCAAACCATCAAGTGTTGACATGCCATTAAAAGAAGTAACCTAAGCTAACTTCTTCTTTCTTGGCTTAAATGCTTTTTCTATCTATCTATCTATCTATCCAGTTCTTAGCCAGTTCTCTATCTGTTTGTATCAGTCTCCCCCTCTCTCTCTCTCTCTTTTATTCTGCCCTATCTAAGTCTGTTCACTCGTCTCTGTAAACATCTTCACCCTCTTTAATTTACTTTTATCCGTTCATGCCTACCTCAATACCTGTCTACGTATTCCTTAACTATTGCTTTCTATACCAATAATCAAGGGTTAACCTAGGTGAGAGATCGACCAATACACGCAGGCATGTGTTCTTCAAAAATGGTCGATACCATCCCGATGTGATTTTGATCTGCATATATCGGCTTAGTTTAATTCCCTAATCTTTCATGGAATAAAAAGAATGTGATCCGAATCCTGAATTTCCGAATTGCATTTTGGAAGTGTTCAGGTGAGTGTCTCCAGCTCTGATATAAGACTCGGTGAGCCGGAAGAGCTCTTTGAAAGTAAGGACAGTCGAATGTACAATAAATTCTTTTTGTCTTTTTCTCTCAGACAGGAAGTCAGTTTTTGGGAAATGCAAATCGCTCACGTCAGACTAGTTACAGTTGTTTAGTTGCCATTTGTTAAGAGTCTAGTTCAAGTAATCTTCTATGTCTGGTAAGAGGCCAAGATTTAGAGAGCTAATCGTTAATCTACTATCCCAGTTAAATCTCACCACTAAATAATCACAAACGATCATTGTTATAAATATATCTTCATCATCATCAAAGTGATGGCACAATTTACTTGATTGTCTCTCTGTCGTCCATTGCCCGTGGCAGGTCCTCCAGATGGTACCCAGTGGCCGAACAGAGAAAATAGAAAAATAAAGTAAACCAAAGGTGATGAATTTATTATAAAGGAAAGTCAACGTTAAAACGTTTCGGTTTTAGTAAACCTTCATCAGCCTTAATGTTACATAGCCACCATTAACGCTATGTGCGAAATAGACATATAATGTTCATAACGACAGAACATATAAAGAACACAGGAATCTCGGAATTCGAAAACACGTAACGACTTCTTGTTCAGGTACGAAACCTTTTTATTAACTTGGAGTTAAAGGTTTCCACGTAAGGAGGAGAGACACAATCTTCTATGCTGTCTTATTCATTTGGCCCCCAACTCGAGCGGCACCCATAGGGCGCAAGTTCGCCTCGCGTCTGTGAGCTCCAAAAGTCGACCGTCTTCGTCCAGTCTAATCTCAACTCTCTAACTTCCTTCAGATTCTCACACAAACCTCCGCGCGCTTCCAGTGCATGACGTCACCCACACCCTGTCACCCCGTTTCGTGTTTGACTATTGTGACATCTGAGTGATATGTCCGCTCTGTGCGCTTTCACGCGTTACCACCTGCATCAAGGTTTCACCCAACTCACCCATGCGCTGAGCCGAAATGTTCTCAGCCTAACTAAACTCAAAGGCATGAACCGAAATCCCTCTGCTATTATATAACAATAAAAACTCTATCTTCTAACAACAATATTACTATATTGACTTCTGACAAAAGTGTTGTTGCTGTGGATTCTTCTGTCTATAACCAGAAACTAACGGATCTACTTGATGATGATAATATTTACAGACAGTTCTCCCCATAAACTATTTTACAAAATGTGAATGATTCTAACAAGTCTTACAAGAAATTAGCCCCAAAAGAGGATGAATTTTCGTCTTTGTTAATTAATTACCACCCCACCATCCCTAAAATTTACGGTCTTTCTAAAACCCATAAACTTAATATTCCCTTAAGACCAATTATTTCTAGTATTGGATCTGCCCCCCCCCCATAACATCGCAAAACTTTTAGCTAAAACATTATCCCCACTTTTGGCTAATATCAGCGATACACACATCAATAATTCTGGCTCACTACTTAAGAAAATGATAAAATATGAAAAACAAATCCTTAGTTTGTCTTGACATCAAATATTTATACGCTAACATAAAAGTAAAAAAAAAGTAAAGTTGGTGACCATAGTCGAGGACGACCCGAAGGCTCCGTTTCCAATAGCTACTACACCAAGGTATAAAGAAGGGCACTACTTCTTTCACTGCTCCACTTCACCCTTGATACGTGCCTATTAATGCTGAGTATTAAGCAAGTTGGTATCAAGTACCATTTTTTAGGTCTTTGGTATGACTCGACCTGGGATTGAACCACGGTCTCCTGAGCTATTGGCGAACACTCTACTCATTAAGCCAATGGAGCGGTAACATATTGGTTAATAAATGTATCAAACTTTTAGATAATCTCCTTCGAAAAACAAACACTACCCTTATCCGTCTCTAAATTAATTAAAATCTGTATTTTATGTATATTACATTTTATTCCCAACTCAGCACTTTTTATAAATAAAAATTTGGTTTATTTATGGGTTTTCTGTTTAGTGGTGTTCTTGCAAACATTTACGAGGTGCATACGATAAGTTTCCAGACTTTTTTCGTATGGCCACTTTTATTGATAGTACATACATGAAAATCTAGTCCCCTTCGAAGTAATCTCTTTCGGCTGCAATGCACTTGTTGTACCGTTCCAACAACTTCTGGAAGGCTCCATGAAAGTCCTCTTGTGTGAGCATGTCAATGACCTTCGTCACAGCCTCTTGTTGTATAGTCATATGCAGATTCATGCAGAACACAACGACACAATGAAGACAAGCGACACAGTCTTTCAGAAAAATATACCTCTCACTTTATTTGTTAGGTTAGTGTGTGAGAGGGAGTTGGAGACTGAACAAAGACTGCAACATATTGACCCCACTTTTATGGCCATCAGCGTTGTGTCTTTCTCACTCTCCAGTGCTGCTCAACCGGAGGCCTGGGGGCCCTCTTCGCTAGGTGCTTTTCTCTCTACCGCATCTTGTCTCTAACTCATCTGATCTCCAACTAACTGACTTCCAGTATCACTGAGTTATATAATAGTTCAATCGCCCACTCAATATCTCCCCATAACTGGCCATCGGGATATGTCACTTCCGCTGTCCTTGGAATGGCATGTTTGATTGTCATCGAGTGGAAATAACTGTCATGCAGTTCACAGGTCACTCTCTTCCGGTGCATCAGTCTGACTGTACTGTGAGATTTTACCTTGTCCCATATTGTCAGCCAACTTCCGCGTCTTTGGAATGGCATGTTTGGCTGGTTCGAAGGTCAGAATACAACACTCTTTCATCTCCTCAATTCTCTAATAACAACAGCCTCTGAGCTTAGGGAATAAGCAAAAATCACAGGGAGCAAGGTCTGGACAATAGGGAGGGTGAGAAACTGTCTTGATGCCCATCTTGGTCAAATAGTCTGTGACAAGGATAGAGTTGTGGACTGGTGCATTGTCCTGCTGGAAATGCCACTGACCCGATTTGAAGAACGCTGGCCACTTCCGACAGAATTTCTTCCTGAACTCCCTTAAAACCTCAACATATTAACCCTAACCCTTAATCTTTGGCCAATCAACTCTGGTGTATTGACTTCCTTACTCCTCCCACACCTCTCATCATCCCTCACAGACCCCTTGCCTTCCTTGAATATCTTTTGCCACTCCAAAACTGATGCTCGATTCATGCAAGACGGTTGAAAAGCAGTCTGAAGCATTCCATACGTTTCTGTAGCATTTTTAAAACAGAATTTTATTGCATATCATTCTTCTAAAGTGTCAGATTACATTTTTGAAATTCCCCAGCTGTGACAATCAGATTTAGTAGGGTGTATTCCAATTCCTACTATAGCTGTTGATTTGAAGCTGAAATCATAAAAATTGGTCAGTCATCTCATAAGATGTATAGCAATAACATAGTGAATTTTTAAGAGTCTACGACAATTTTAAATGCCCGTACGAAAAAAGTCTGGACACTTATCGTATGCACCTCGTATCTTGAATTCCTTGAATTTGGTCCTTTTAAATATATAAAAAAATCCCTATCCTTTTGATAGCACATAGTACCTTGCTTCTTACCATCCATCCCTATGGTTTTGATAGCACATAGTACCTTGCCTCTCACCATCCATCCCTATGGTTTTGATAGCACATAGTACCTTTCCTCTCACCATCCATTCCTATCGTTCACTGCTGTCAGGCCCTCTTACGCTGATGTAAATAAGTCTTTACAAGTCCACTAACACTGGTGTGTTCATATATAGGAGTCCATAAGAAAATGTCGCTTATAAGTTTGTCCTTACTACTCTAGTAGTGTCCCGCATGCCTTGTTTTGTAGGGTGTTATTTTTTGTTGATGATACCATTGGCTGCAACAAATGGTTTCTCTTTATTTATTTATTTATTTTTTTGCATATTATTCAAATCTTTGAATTGTCGCATCCAGACAATTCTGGGTGCTCGCTTATTTCTTCTTTTCTTTTAACATATAGTCTTTCGCAACTTTCAATAAAGTAATGAATTTCTTCTCCTACTAAAGCAGTCAGGATTTTTCATAGGTAGACATGTGATAGGTCTGTAATTGTTAAATTTTTTATTTATCATTTTTCTTGAATTTTATTTCATTTACTAAATCTTCCTGAATCAAGGTACTTTTTTCCTTTCGTGATCCGTTTAAGACGTTTTACCTCGTGTAGGCATTTGGGAAGTCGTTGAACTCGTATTTCAGAAATTGTTTAAACCAGAAGTCATTGATTTAATCATATAATCTACTTTCATTGCTTTGGAATATTCTCTATTGCTTGTATCTCTGTATCGTGTGTCGGTGCCGTTTGAGTCTACATTTCTTCGCCAAGAACTTTTGGCTTATTTATTATAACTGTGTCGTCTCTCTGTGTTGCTGTCATTTTTCAACTGTTTCGTTTCTTCGAGTCCTTAAGTGTTTCGTTAATATTTTTGTACTTCGTAGTTTTTGAATTTGTTCTTTCAGTCTCTTTTACCAAACAGATTTTACTTCATTATCTTATTTCGGGTTTCTTAAAGGAAGGAAGGAATGATCACATATTGCTTTCGTGTTATTTTGATGGTTTCCACAGTGGCGATACAATCCCTAAAGAGGATTTTCCGATTAAGGATTACTAAATAAGGATTACTAGTTGAAAACAATTTATTTCATATTCCTTCTTTCTGGGCGCCCTCCATGGTGTAATAGCTAGCCAGACCATTTTTAGTGGGTTCGATTCTAACTGGGCGCCCTATTCTTATGCCACACGTAAACCATATTTACCAACCCCTCCGGTTGGGCAGGACATGACACAATTTTTAAGCGGAGTTTAACAGGTTTGAATTTAGAGTTTTCGTTCTCCTAGACTTGTTGCTTCACAAAGGCTAAAGAACCCAGTCTGCCCTATTATTTACCTATAGCAGGAGGGAGAATAATTGGTTTTATACCTTTCCCAAGGATATAAGTGCTACGTGAAATGCAAACAGTCTCGTCCAGGATTTGAACTCGTGTCGCCGTGTCCATTTCCTACGACGATAACCATTACACCATGGGCACCTCCTTATGCCACACGTAAACTAAGATTTGCAAATTTCTATATATTCTAAATTCTGGTATATTTTTCGTTCCTTCTTATCTAATTCTTTTCTTTTCTATTCTTTTTTTTTTCTTATTTACTTTTTTTTTTTAATAGTATTTGTTTTCTGGCATTTGGTATTTTGGAGAGCTGGGAGGAAGAGTATCTCTTAAAATAAGATCCCGAACCTTTTAAAGTGCTTAAATTTTGTATTGTATGTTGGCATAAGATAAAGATGTTTCATTTTACAAAATACTATTTTCTTTTCTTTTTTTTCTTTCACTTTATCACAATCATTAAGAAAGAATTTTTACAATATAAGTACACACACACACACACACACACGAACAAATAAGTACACAAACTTATATATACATACACATATTCACATCATCCATACTCTCACACCCTCTCTGCAAATGTGTTGTGCGCAGACGCACATCTAGGCACTATATCCGCTTTTCACTCTTCCCTTTATCAAATGAACAAAGACATTTGAAGCAAAAAATATTCATTAATCAGGATCCACGAGAAGAAAGTTTCGTTTGTTCTGCCTGAGTAACGCCATTCGTTATAAAGAAACACAGAAGCAAAAGACGATAGCCTGACGTTGTCAGCGCCATTATTCGTCTCCTTCTTCTTGCTTAGCTTTCATTTCCAATACCGTCGTTGGACGCGGATTAGAAGGGAAGGGAAACGGCAAAGAAATAACGAAGATTGACAAGTTAGATATAAAAAAAGTGTATAACAATGACTATAATTTATATGAAGACGTAAAATAAAAATAATGGAACACAAAAATAATTATACGAATAATAAACATTATTCAGTCTGTAATCTTCGTTCGTGCTGGTATAAAATAACCCACCCACAAAAATTTACGCTAGTTTTTTTAACTTAGAAATGTGTTAGTGCATATATATATATATATATATATATATATATATATATATATATAGTACAATTAAATGGAGACTCAAACTCGGTTAAGCCGTCATAATAAATTTATTTCGGCGGAGAATATTGTTGGTATATTCTCCGTCTCGTCAGATGACTCTTTTCCATGCTCTGTCTTGTCGCAGAGATGCGAATGAGGAATTACAGTTCGTATTCAGAAGATAAATAAGGAAAATTTAAAAAATTAAAAAATAAATTAAAAATCAGAAAATAAAGATAAAGATAAAAATAAAAATAAAAATAAAAAACTTAAAGTGGAAATCAAATTACAAAGTTACAAGTTCTTTCGTTCATAGGCGTGAGCAGAGGGTGTTAACATGTTATATGTTAGAACGATTAAGAAACAGGAGTGGAATTAATCTACTGGTCAGTCCCTTCTAATTTTGTGTTCTGTTTGTGGTTTCTTCTACTTGGCAGGTGTGCTTTTCTAAACA
The DNA here is from genome assembly GCA_963585895.1 of Sepioteuthis lessoniana. Classification (NCBI taxonomy): domain Eukaryota; kingdom Metazoa; phylum Mollusca; class Cephalopoda; order Myopsida; family Loliginidae; genus Sepioteuthis; species Sepioteuthis lessoniana. Next base: position 53,755,250 of record OY757943.1, on the reverse strand, counting down.
GACTAAGATCGTTTAACTAATGGCTATCTCATATATGATTTACATTTATTTCTGATATGTCTGTTAATTAATTAACCCAGTTGTTGTCATCCTAGATATTCCTCTTGTTTCAATTAGGATCGAGATACTTAAACCAGATAAGGTGGGGACATTTATTATAGTCGTCAAGTGTTTTTTTTTAAAAATTACCCTAAAAATGGTCAAGGAGAATTAACCACTCTTATAATATATATATATATATATATATATATATATATATATATATATATATATATATATATATATTACAAGAGTGTTGGTTGTCACTAAATCACATTGTGGGTTTTTGTCGAACCAAGAACAATATAATATGGAGAGTACTCAATATCTAGGATAGAACTATTATATAATAATGATAAATAAATAGATATTATATATATATATATATTTAATTCATGGAATATAGACTGCAACCCCTGGGTTTCATGGAGATTTTTGCAAAATGAATCGAAAATCGATTCATTCCATCGTCTTAAATGCCTGATGATTGTTGTTTTGCAAAAAACTCCATGAAACCCAGGGTCGCAGTCTATATTCCATGAATTAAATATATATACATATCTAATATTTATTTATTTATTTATTATTATTATTATTATTATTATTATTATTATTATTATATAGTGTTTTTAAAAGCATATGCAATTTAACATAAACGAAATATTATATATTGATTAAAATATTTCAAAATTCTAAAAAAGAAGGGGTCCCTTTGTTTCGGTCACGTCTCGTCAGAATTTTAAAACCGTGACAGGTTAGTATATTAATGAGAAATAATATTTGGGATAGTGACCGTCAGAAGAAAAAAAGGAAATATTTAACGTAAGCCTAAATAATCGGCGAAGGTAATGCTGTTTTCTTCCCATGTAGAGTTATTGAATAAAAGAAACTTATAAAACTGTTTTTGAACGCTCAATATTGATTGGTATTTTGTAAGAAGGAGGGCCTCGAGTATTGATCGACGTAATTCGTTATTTGCGGTCTTCAGGAGGAAAAACATTCTTTATATATATATATATATATATATATTGTCATCTACAGACAGACTGCCCCGCTGCATCACAACTTTTCAGTGTAGCCAGACACGTAGGATGAGGATGCTTGAAGCTGGGATCGAAACCCGCCCAACGTTACGATAGACATAGTATCAGACTGCTCGGCCTACAAGCGTACCACATCAGCTAGGGAAATATAACGCAGCAGCGTTCGTTTGTTTACATTTTATACCTTACCAGATGCCAGAGTGTTCAGTTCGTTTGAAGAGCTTTGCATTATGCGAGCAGCAGCCGTAAATTCATTCGCTAGAGTGCTCAATCCCCATGGGGGAGCGTATATATTGTCATCCACAGACAGACTGTTTCGTTCTCTCACAACTCTTCAGTGTAGCCAGACACGTAGGACGCTTGAAGCTGGGATCGAAACCCGCCCAACTTTACGTTAGACATAGTATCAGACCACTCGGCCAACAAGCGTACCACGTCAGCTAGGGAATTATAAGGCATTAAGTATATACTATGGCCCAGCGGTTAGAGTGTTCGCCAATGGCCCGGGAGACCTGGGTTCAATCCCAGGTCGAGTCATACCAAAGACTTTAAAAATGGAACTTGATACCACCTTGCTTAACACTCAGCATTATAAGGTATGTATCAAGGGTAAAGTGGAGCAATCCTGGGAATGGAGTAGCACCCTCCCCTACACCTTGGTGTAGTAGCTATCGAAAAGGGAGCCTTCGGGCCACCCTCGACTAAAGGGAGACAACTTTACTTAACTTTAATTTGTCACAGTTTTTATTCTCGAAAGAGACGTTACCGAAACAAAGGGTCCTTTTTTTTTAGAATTTTCAAACCATTCAATTAATTAAAAAATATTTCATTTATCTTAAAACTCATACGCTTTTAAAAGCACTATCTAAATTATTCGCGTACTACGGAATATATATATATATATAGAGAGAGAGAGAGAGAGAGAAAGAAACGGTAAATTTTGGTGAATCTGACAAGATGATAAAAATAAGTGGAAAAGTGGATAAATCAAACACTTAGAACGGGCTTAGTAGTAATATCTTGTTCTTTATTCACGAAAGAACTTCTTCAGACAAAACATTTTTTCTCGAGTTTTTCTACATTTTAGCAATTGAGGAAATAGATGAAATAATCGAGAATGTAAAAAGGTATAAAGGGAGGGAAAGGGTACAAAGACAAGAAAAAAATAAAGAACAGGATATATATAGATCTTATTGTAGTAGTTATCGAAAAGGGAGCTTTCGAGTCACCCTCGACAACGGTCGCCAACTTTACTTATATATATATATATATATATTTACTCTTATCTCGATTATATATATATATATATATATATATAATCGAGATAAGAGTAAATTTTATTCATTTTTACTTTGTAAAATAAATCTTTTTTGATGCACACGAGAGAATTATCATTGATGTAATATTCCTGGGTTCCTTGAGAATTTCAGGTCTTTCAACATCTTTTGTTTAAGATCTCAATTCATCTCTCCGGTCGAGGTCCGAAAAACTCAACCTCACGCCTCAACCATAGAAAACTTAACTGCGCATTCAACGGCCGAATCTCAACTCCTCTCTTTTCAAAATCCTCAAATTCTCAGGACCATCTCTTCTGGGCATGACGTCATCCACACTCCAGCTCATTTCCTGTCCGGGGGTTTATTATGACAAATGGTGATTGTCATATTCTTTGCGCGTGGGCGTACGACTGCACCAAATGACTATGCTCCTGGACTAAGAGACCCGAATAGTTCAAGCCTTACCAAACTGAATTATAAAATATATCTAACGAAAAATGATTAATATAAAACATCATTCCTTAATTATATAACACATCCGGTTGGCAGACAAAAAGTTGAACGGGCGATTACTCAATGCCGAACCAGTAACACCTGAAACATGACTGAAGCAAGCCGGTGTATATATACACTTATATGCCTACTCACTGGGACAACAACTAATCACTACACAGGGATTGGACTTGGCCACCTTCGAATAATGGAACGTTCCAATGTCCATATAATCTCACTTCAACTCGTAATTCATTACACATGTGACTCATTGCTACTGAACCTTACGATAGAATTCCAACAACAACAACTTTCATTCTATTCAGGACTCAACGAATACTCTTCACCTGTACGATAGGACTTTTCTTTATAATGTACTCTTTTAGTATTATATGTTATTTCTGTATTCATTGAATTAAGTTTGTTCAGGAAGTGAATAAATAAATTGTACTTAATATGTCGTTTTGTTAGCGTCCAGGTAGTGCATCCATACAGCAGTATCGACAAAACCGCTGCTTGGAAGAAACTGTGTTTCATTTTATCGGTCAGGTCTGACTTCCATATGATCGATAGCTTCTGGACGCTAACAAAACGGCTGGAAGAGAAGATAGACGGCAATTACACAAGAATGCTGCTAGCAATATTGAATAAGTCCTGGAGGCAACACCCCACAAGGCACCTACTATACGGCCGCCTGCCTCCCATCACGAAAACTATCCAAATTAGTCGAACCAGACTCGCAGGACACTGCTGGAGAAGCAGGGACGAGCTCATAAGTAATGTACTCCTATGGACCCCCACATATAGCCGAGCAAAAGCAGGACGGCCAACTCGAACATACATACAGCAGCTATGTGAGGATACGGGATGTAGCCCTGAAGACCTGCCAGAGGCGATGAACGATAGGGAGAAGTGGCGAGAGAGGGTCAGGGATATCCGTGCTAACGGCACGACATGATGATGATGATGATGATGATGATACGAAGACAATTCTGGTTTGGTCTCTTTCTTTGTTTAATGGCACATCAACATCTTATGGGTTATTTATGAGCTTTTATCAAAGAGGCACCATCTCTACACTAAACGATAGCTCTCGGAAACTAGATCACTTACCTAGGAAGCAGCGTCTTATCAACTGGGACAGACATCAACTCGCGACTACCAAAGGCACGGACAGATAACGATAGGCTATTAGCCATATGGCAGTCAGATCTGACCGATAGAATAAAATGCATTTTTTCCAAGTTGCGGTCGTGTCGATACTGCCGTATGGATGCACTATATGGACGCTAACTAAGCGTATGGAGAAAAAGCTCGACGGCAACTATACAAGAATACTGCGAGCAATATTGAACAAGTCCAGGAGGCAGAACCCCACAAAGTAGCAGCTGTACGACCATTTACCACCCATCACGAAAACTATCCAAGACATTCGGGATACAGCTGGAGAAGTAGGGACGAACTCATAAGTGACGTACTCCTATGGACGAGCAAAAGCAAAGCGACCAGCTAGAACCTACATGCAACAGCTCTGTGCCGATCCTGGATGTAGCCTTGAAGACCTACCGGAAAAGATGGACGATAGAGAGGGGTGTGGGGAGAGAGTCAGGGATATCCGTGCTGATTGTGCGACATGATGATGTTTAAAGCCATCATTGAAGAATAACAGAAGTAATACTATTTAACCCATACCTGGGGGGATAAGAGGGTTCTTGCCTTTCCCAAGGCCGCGGTTCAGCGCTTTAACCCTTACACCACTAGGACTCCCGGGGGTGTCCTCGTGGCGTAATGGTTAAAGCGATGGACCGTGGAATCGTAGTAAGCGAGTTCGTTCATTTTTGGGTAAATACCCTTGGGAAAGGTATGAACCCCCTTATCCTCCCAGCTATGGGTTAAATAGAACCACGACTGCCATTAAAAACAAAGAAACCAAACCAAATGTTGCGTATTGACCTCCGACCCAGCCGGGCTGTCAAAATAGGAAATACACCTGTGTAAAAAACAGGTGCATCCGGTTGAGGAATATCAGAATATAACCTGACCTGTGGACGGGTTGAATGAGTGCGATTTGTGACACCCATAAAAAGGTGAACGTCGAATGATTATATAACCCGGGTGAAGACAGGAAGTCAGGCAGTTGGAGATCAGACCAGTTGGAGATAAGATGCGGTAGAGAAAATCAGCACCCAGCAGACTGGGCCCCCAGGCCCCCGATTGAGCATTTGGGGATCAGACGAGTTCGAGATAAGTTCGGTAGAGAAAATCAGCACCCATAGAGGCTCGGACCCCAGGTTGAGCAGCCCAGGAGAACGGGAAAAAAACGCAGTTATTGCCAATAGAGTGGGGGTCAATATGTTGCAGTTCTGTTCGGTCTCCAACTCCCTCTCACACACACAACCCTTTCAATAAAGTGAGGGGTATATTTTTCTAAAAGACTGTGTTCGCACGTCTTTATTGTGTCGTCGTTATGATTCCGCATGCATGCAGATGTATATGTGTATGTATAGTTGGTCATGGCTATACAACACAAACCAAACCAAACCAGGACTATCTCCCTTTTTTTGATGGGGTGGCGACTACAGAAAGAGAAAAAAGCTCGCCTCCTTTCTCTAGTTCACTACTATTGTTTGTGCGCGTCTCGTGTAACAATCTGTTCTTTCATAGCAAATTTTTTCGGCAAGTTTGAAGCGCCAAACTGTTGGAGTGAGGTCATTTCTTCTGCTAATTACGAGCGAAATGTCAATTTACCCTGAAAATACCAAGCACCAACTGTCTTAGAGCGAGGGTTATTTCTTTGAAGCTTCGGTCAAACTGACTCTATCCTTTTACGCTTATTGCAATTAGCATTTCTCGCGACTAAGAGTCAATGATCTCCACAGCTGGTTTCAACCCGAAATTATCATTTCATGTATCCATTAATGTACTATACCCATGCGACAGATATGCGAAACGTACATAGAATGTTCATTACATATATACATAGAACATAGGAATCCCGAAACACGAAAAACACGTAACTTCTTAGTTCAGGTACGAAACCTTTTATTACCTTTGAGTTTAAAGGTTTTTCAACATAAGGAAGAGAGATACACAATCTCTCTATACTGTCTTTTCCATCTGCCCCCCCCCCAAACACGTGTGGCGCCCGTAGCGCACAAATTCGTCTGGCCTCAGCGAGCCCCGAAAGTCGACCCTTCCCGTTCGGAGTCTAGTTCTCAACTAACTGACTTTTTTCAAATCCCCCTAAATCCTCCGCGCACGCTTCCGGTGCATGACGTCATTCACATCCCCTGTTCCTGGGATTTTTATTTTGACATCTGTGAACGACATATCCTCCCCGCACACGCGTTAACACCTGCGCTCAAGTTTGCACCTAACTAACCCATGTGCTGAGCCGAAAGGTTCTCTGCCTGACTAAACCCAAAGGCAAGATAGATAAAACGAAATCCCTTATATTACATTAACGGAAGGTGAAAATATGCCTGGCTAAAATTTTCATCGTTGTTTACTAAGAGTACTGTAGAACTCAATGTTTAAATCCAATGTGAAACAAATTTTTCGTGAGAAAAGATTAAGCCTTCGTGTAACCTTACCTCACCGATACGGCACCATTTTGAATATTAATAGTTGTTACATTACACAAATACAAAGCGGGCCCTGTTGTTTCAAATACTAAACGTTTATTAACTGCATGCAACTTTTCCCAGAGCAGTCGCCATCCAAACGAAAGATAAAGTAAAAGATATTAGTTGTTTCATAGAAACGCTAAAATCTCATTTGGGGGGGGGGAGACAAACGATCAAAACACCGATTAAGCATTCTTCACCCCGAACAAGCCCTTCACTACCAGAGGGCTGTTGTCTCTGGACCTGAATCTCTGAACTGACTCGATTGACTCCCGTCTGAACGAACTGAATTCACTGAATTCTTTTCAAAATCTCCTTTTTACATTTTCTTCTTATATTTCTCTAAATTACTGCTTACATAATTACTAAAAACCTTCCATAAACACATCATTACTAAGCCAGCCGACAGAATGTTTATTTTTTGAATATCCAGCCAACAACTCCGATTTCGAAACATAACCCTATTTTGAAATGAGCTAACATTCGGTCATGCGTAAAACCCTTTTCATGCGACCAACACTTTAACTTTTTAGTCCACCCGTATTTTATCACCACAAATTAAATAATTAATTAACATAATTAATTACCATCCTTAATTATATTACATTCGTTTCTGAATTTTATCAAAATTTATATCATACAGTTTGGGTTAGATTCTTTGAAATATTCTTCTGATTAGTTCGACTATCGATCATCGATCCATTCTCCCGGCCATTGTCACTCCAATCTTTCATAAAAGCTTATTAGATCGATATTCTAAAATTACAATCGTATCAATCCACTATCTGACTACATGTAGTGCATGCTACTCACTGATCCATATGTAGTATGTCTGTACCAGGGTCAGCGCCCTGTTATAAGCATACTCATTAATATAAGAAAATGACAAAAAAACAAATTGTAAGAAAAAAATTACCTATTGTCAACCTGGTTTCTGAATGGATATTTATTCCTGACTGCAAATGGTTTGACCGAAAATATCGCATTCCTTTTTAGACATAAAATTAAGTTATATTCAAGATACATACTATATTTCTAGGGATTCTGGTTGATTGTTTTAGTAGTAAGTTGTTTCCCAGCTAGATTTAGAGGTCAATCAGAGACAGTGAAAAAGGAGGGACATATATGAGAAAGTGATTCGAGGTAGAGAGAGAGAGAGAGAGAGAGGGGACAGGGTGATCAGAGAAAAAAAAAACAGGAAGTGAACGGTTGGTTCCCAAAATTCAGGTCATGATAGCAGCAGACGCCGACCTTAAAAATAGAAATGTATAAGGAGAAGTCGGCAGACGGGCTCTGATTAGCTGGAAGAAACTTAATCGGAGAAGTCGTTAGAGGGGACGAAGGATTGAAAGGGAAAAGAAAGGAGTTTGAGTCAACATGGAGATGTGAAGACGGGCCGAAAAATACACCACCCATTTTGGGTGAGCTCTGCGAAGAAGGAGTCCCATACCGGCTGCGAAGAAGTATACCAAGGTTTATGTCTGTTCTCTTGCCCGACGACGGTTTATTTCTCTTTGTCAGTCTAAAGCAATTGACTCATTTTATACTCTATTTCTCTCTCTTCATCAACTACTAAGAAAGGTAGTAATAAATAAACTTTTGTATTAGCGAACCAACAGACGGTTTTTGTGTGTTCGTCACTTCGTTCACTGCGAGGTGACAGCGGGGTTCTGACTGAAACTTAAGGAGCAATGCTACTCACATAGACCCTTTAGAACCGTGGTTTTACGTGTGTCTATGAGGTGCCGTAGCGTAAAAAACGTCTATTGAGTGCCGTGCTGGTAACCGAGTACTTAAAAGATAATGAAAATGGATATATTTTTTCAGAGTAATTTTTTAAAAATCAAGTATACAAAATCTCGTTATAATAAACCAGCATAATTTTGGCACAAGGTTACAAACATGGGGCACCGTGTGAGGATCAGATTCAGGACTTAGTTGAACAGTACCTTCTGCTTTGTAAAATTATCAATTGTTATGACCAGTCGCACAATGTGTTTTTACTCAACACCTATGCTACGAGGAGAATGCGGCACAAGGTTATTTTTAAGAGCAGAACTACAGGTTTGAATTCATTGTTTTCCTTCTCCTAAACTGGTTGCCATATCAAGGCTAAAGAGTCCTATCTACCCTACTATTTACCAATAGCTGAAGAAATAGTTGGAATTTCTTAATGAAATATGGACATTTTTACGCTTCATATAATAACCCTTTCCATCTAGGTATCTATATATGGTCGTTATTTTTAATGATAGTGAAATTTTGAAAGGGCTCGTTTACTTCATGTTGATACTAAGCACAACTAACATATATTTTCGAATAATAAATAAGTCGATAAATGCTACCTAAGCACACACAATTTTTGGCATTCAATAACCCACAAGGACTGATATGCCATTAAACCCAACAAACAAATCAAACCAAACGTAACCATATTAAATAGTTCGTGGTGCATTCGATAAGTATACAGACGTTTTTGTACAGGCATTTAAAATTGTCGTAGACTCTTGAAGATTCAGTATCTTATTGCTATACTGTTATATTTTGACCCTCGCCCCGGCCCAAAAATGCTATTCAAAGGTGATGCACCGGAAGGAAGTGACACATTCCAACGGCCAGTAATCGAAAGAGATCGCGTGGGCGGATTAAGGCTTATGATATGGGACAAGGTGAAGCTCCCATTGTGCCACTACACTGATGCACCGGAAGAGAGTAACCTCTGAACTGCATGACAGTTATTTCCGCTTGATGACGATTAAACATTCGATTTCAAAGATCCAGTGTGCGATCGTGTGGGCGTTGAATTATTATATAATTGAGTTGAGTTGGGTGCCAAAGCAGTTGCCAGTAGAATTCCAGAGAGTTAGAGACGAGATGTGGTAAGGAAAGCCACACCGGGCCGATGGGGCTTGAAGCCCTGATGAGCTGGGGTCCAGAAGAGATGCTGATAAGATGCAGTAAAGAAAGCCAGCATCCAGTAGTGGACTCCAAGACCTCTGGTTGAGCATCTAAGAGAACAAGAAAGACACAACGTGACGGTCATAACAGTGGGGTCAAAATATGAAGTTTATGTTCGATCTCCAGCATCCTCTCACATGCAACCCTTGAACTACCCTTTCGAGCCCTTGCAATAAAGAGAGAGGTAAATATAATTGTAAAGAGGTCTTCTTTCGTCTTCCTTCCTGCGTCTTTATCATGCGTCGTTTATTCATGCGTCTGTCTTTGATATTGTGTCTTTGTGATGCTGAATGATGATGTAGATGACTATATAACAATACATCTTATGAGATGACTGACCATTTCATACGATTTCAGGTTCAAATGAACAGCTACAGCAGCAATTGGAATACATCCTACTAACGGTTGATTGTCACAGCTGGTGAATTTCAAAAAGGCAATCTGGACATGAGGACACTTTAGAAGAACGATATGCAATAAAATTCCGTTTTAAACTTGGAAAAAATGCCACAGAAACATATGGAATGCTTCAGACTGCTTTTCGAGCATCTTGCATAAATTGAGCATGAGTTTTTGAGTGGCATAAGAGATTCAAGGAAGGCACGGAGTCTGTGAGGGATGATGAGAGGTGTGGGAGGAGTAAGCAAGTCAATATACCACAGTTGATTGGCCAGAGGGTTAGGGTTAGGGTTACTATGTTGTTTTAAGGGAGTTCAGGAAGAGATTCCTAGGGAAGAGGCGAGCACTCTTCAAATCGGGTGAGTGGTATTTCCACCAAGACAATACACCACTCCACAACATCCTTGTCACAGACTATTTGACCAAGATGGGCATCAAGACAGTTCCTCAGCCTCACAATAGTCCAGATCTTGCTCCCTGTGACTTTTGGTTATTCCCTAAGCTCAAGGAAAAACTTAAAGGCTGTCGTTATGAGACAATTGAGGAGATGAAAGAGGCTGTGACGAAGGTCATTGACACGCTCACACAAGACGACTTCCATTGGGCCTTCCAAAAGTTGTTGGAACAGTACAAGTGCATTGCAGCCGGAGGAGCTTATTTCAAAGGGGACTACAGTTTCTTGTGTGTACTATCAATAAAAGTGCCCATACGAAAAACGTCTGGAAACTTATTTAATGATCCTCGTACCTCTACTGTTCTGCAAGGGTGGCTTTGGCATTAAATAACCCACAAGGGCTGAAATGCTATAAAACTCAACAAAAAACCAAACCAAACCATGTAGCATTGATATGGGTTTAACAGTACACTAACTGTTCTTCTGTAAAAGTGGCTTTGGCATTATATATCCAACGAGGGTTGATATGCCATAAAACACAACCAACCAACCAACTAACCAACCAGTGTGATCGTTTTTTTTCTTCTGCTTTATCTTTATTCTCTCTTTTTATTCACTTATGATATAAAATCCGTTAATAGCATAAAATCCGTTATTTGCATAAAATCCGTAAATAGCATAAAATCTGTTAATTGCATAAAATCCATTAATAGCATAAAATCCGTTATTTGCATAAAATCCGTCATCATCATCATCATATCGTGCTGGCAGCACGGATATCCCTGACCCTCTCTCGCCACTCCTCCCTATCGTTCATCGCCCTAGGCAGGTCTTCAGGACAACAACCTGTATCCTCACATAGCTGCTGAATGTACGTTCGTGCTGGTCGTCCTGCTTTTGCGCGGCCATGTGTGGGGATCCATAAGAGTACATCTCTTATGAGTTCATCTCTGCTTCTCCAGCAATGTCCTGCATGTCTGGTTCGCCTAACTTGAATAGTTTTCGTGATAGGGAGAAAGGTGGCCGTACAGTTGGTGTCTTGTGGGGTGTTGCTGCCAGGACTTGTTCAGGATTGCACGCAGCATTCTTGTGTAATTGCCATCTAGTTTCTTCTCCAGCCGTTTTGTCAGCGTCCATGTAGTGCATCCATATAGCAGTATCGATGTGACCGCTGCCTGGAAGAAACTGCGTTTCATTTTATCGGTTAGGTCTGATTTCCATATAGTCGATAGCCTATTGATAGCTGTCCATGCTTTCGTTAACCTCGTTTCGATGTCCTTTTCGGTTGATTCGACGCTGCTTCCTAGGTACGTGAATTTGTCTACTAGTTTAAGAGGGGTTCCTTTTAGAGTGGAGATGTCCCCCGTTTGGTTATAGCACATATGTTCCGTTTTGTGTGCATTAACATGGAGGCCTATGCTTGCTGCTGCTCGTTCCAAACTATGCAGAAGTGTTTCGGCTTGGTCAGGTGTATTTGCCAGTATCGCTATGTCATCGGCGTAGTCGGCGTCGGTAATTGTTGTTGCGGGGTATCTTCTGCTTCTTTTCTTCGTCAGTTCGAAGCCATTCTTTTTGATTTTGTCAATCGATGTTCTAAGTACGTAGTCTAGACAAATGCTAAAGAGATACGGAGCCAGCGTGTCTCCTTGTAGTACTCCTGCTACAATGTCGAAGTATTCTGTGTCTCCATCTGGTGATCGTACTTTTACTTTAGTGTTTCTATAGAGAATCGTTATTGCCGCTACGGTTTCTTTAGGTATGCCGTACGCTAGTAGGATTTGTTCCATCTTTCCTCTGTGAATGGAGTCGAAAGCCTTGGTAAAGTCGACAAATATTAATGTCGCTTGTAGGTTCTTTGCCCGTACACCTTCAAGGATTCTGCGGATGGTTAATATTTGTGAGGTCGTGGATCTATTTCTTCGGAAGCCATTTTGGTTAAAATCCGTAAATAGCATAAAATCCGTTAATAGCATAAAATCCGTAAATAGCATAAAATCTGTTAATTGCATAAAATCCGTTAATTGCATAAAATCCGTTAATGGCATAAAATCCGTTAATTGCATAAAATCCGTATTTTATACTTTTTTTATGTTGAATAAATTCACATGAACCATAGAAAAAAGCAAAACATTTTTTCAAGGTCTATGATAAACTAAAGTCTTCGGTACTAGAACAGTCAAAGGTCAACAGAAAAGAGTTCTGTTTTTTTAATGTTTTTAGTACTGTAGTTGTTAAAGTGGGAAAAAGCATAGCTTTTTGTTCGGAAGTTGTGCACCTTATTTTCAGACGAAGCAGTGGGTCGCAAATCAAATATTAGATATTCCAGAACAATGTCAGGAGCAGTTGCAGTGTGAAAGAGAAAGAGAGCAAGATGAGGTATTTTTAATGTCTTTACTTCTGGGGTGGTTAAAGAGGGGAAAAAAACATTGCTATTTGCTCAGTGGTTCAGCACTAAATATGCAATAGAAATGGTGGGTTGCATTTTAAGTTTAAGATATTCTAGACGCATGTTGGAAGCAGTTGGCCGTTTTTCGCAGGATGAGAGCTTTTGTTTGGTTTGGTTTTATGGCATATCAACCACTTTAGGTTATGTTCAGCCAAATCCACTTTATATATAAATATATATATATATATATATATATTGAATATATCAATAGTAAACACATTTTGTTGATAAAGTTTTTAAATGAACCTAAACACAGATAAATTGTTCTAAGTATTCCTGTGTATCATAAATTATGTCGTGCCGCTAGCACGGATATCCATGACCCTCTCTCGCTACTTCTCCTTATCGTTCATCGCCTCTGGCCGGTCTTCAGGGCTACATCCCATATCCTCACATAGCTGCTGTATGTATGTTCGAGCTGGTCGTCCTGCTTTTGCCCGGCCATATGTGGGGGTCCATAGGAGTACATCACTTATGAGCTCGTCCCTGCTTCTCCAGTAGTGTCCTGCATATCTGGTCCGTCTAACTTGAATAGTTTTTGTGATGGCAGGTAGGTGGCCGTATAGTTGATGTTTTGTGGGGTGTTGCCACCAGGACTTGTTCAATATTGCTCGCAACATTCTTGTGTAATTGCCGTCTAGCTTCTTCTCCAGTTGTTTTGTTAGCGTCCAAGTGGTGCATCCGTACAGCAGTATCGACACGACCGCTACCTGGAAGAAACTGCATTTCATTTTATCGGTCAGGCCTGATTTCCATATGATTGATAGCTTATCGATAGCTGTCCGTGCCTTCGTTAGCCGCGTGTCGATATCTTTTTCGGTTGATGAGACACTGCTTCCTAGGTAGGTGAATTTGTCTACCAGTTTCAGTGAGGTTCCCTCTAGTGTGGAAATGATTAAACCCGCTTGATTAAAGCCCATATATTCAATTTTGTGAGCATTGACATAAATATATAATTTATCTAAACATCAATCATTTGTTTACACACAGTTAAATGATCAAACAGTTTGATTTCTAACAATTCAGTTTAGCGTAAGTCATTTGTTTGCGTTCAGTTTAAATGTCAAACAGTTCTATTAGACCCATAGATAAGACCCTATCAGATGCTACCACTCCGGGCCTGAATGGACCTGGGAGCAATGGCAATAAATGTGTACTCTGCATTCCCCAAAGCTCCAGCATTAATGGAGTCTCCCCATCAGATTGTTTATTTTCGTATCCAGGACCCTCTTCGGGAGGTGGTCTTACATCTCAGCAGAGACGCAGTTGATGAATTCTACAGCCCCAGCCGACTGGACTGGAGTGGTTAAAGTGGGGAAAGGCATTGTTTTTTTACACGGAAGTTGTTCACCCAATGTTCAGTAGAAGCAATGCTTCGCAGTCCAAGTATGAGACATTCTAGGACAGCGTTAGCAGCAGTTGGTTGTTAGTCGCAGAAGGAGAAAGAAAGGTAGCAAGATGAGATATGTTTAATGTCTTTACTACTAAATGGTTAAAGAGGGAAAGAATTATCGGTTTTTGCTCGGAAATTCAGCACCTTATGTTCAGCAGAAGCAGTGGGTGCCAGTTCAAAGTATTAGACATTCTGGAATCGTGTTTAGATCAGTTCGCTGTTAATCCCAAAGTGAAAAAGAAAGAGAGCAAGCCGGGGTATTTTAATGTCCTTAGTATTGAAGGGGTTAAAATGGCTAGGTGGGGCATTTCCCATTTGGCTATAGTTAGGGTTGGCAGTTCAAGTGTAAGGCACAGTTTGAAGCAGTTGTCAGTTGGATACATAAAAAAGTCTATAAGGTCGAGCTTGGGTCATTTCCACCCGGCTGGCAATATCGATATAGTAAGGGTTGGCAGTTCGAGTGTAGGGCACAGTTTGAAGCAGTTGGCAGTTGGATACATAGAAAAAAGTCTATAAGATCGAGCTTGGGTCATTTCCACTCGGCGGACAATATCGATATCGTTAGGGTTGGCAGTTCGAGTGTAGGGTACAGTTTGAAGCAGTTTGATACAAAGAAAACGTCTATAAGGTAGAACTTTGGTCATTTCCACCCGGCAGGCAATATCGATATAGTTAGGTTTGGATTTCGAGTGTTGGGCACAGTTTGAAGCAGCTGGCAGTTGGATACATAGAAAAAAGTCTATAAGATCGAGCTTGGGTCATTTCCACCCGGCAGGCAATATCGATATAGTTAGAGTTGGCAGTTCGAGTGTAGGGCACAGTGTGAAGTAGTTGGCAGTTGGATACATAGAAAAAAGTCTATAAGATCGAGCTTGGGTCATTTCCACCCCGCAGGCAATATCGATATAGTTAGAATTGGCAGTCCGAGTGTAGGGCACAGTTTGAAGCAGTTGGCAGTTTGATACGTAGAAAAAAGTCTTTAAAGTCGAGCTTGGGTCATTTCCACCCGGCGGGCAATATCGATATAGTTAGTTCGTTTAAGTTAGTGAAACGGAAGAGTCATGCTGACTTCTTCATGTTTTAGTCCAGTAGAAGCTATAACCGCCATTAAAATAGACGGCCTCACAATTCTATTCTCGACTTCGTTAGTTTCTTTTCGGGTCAGAGCGTTTGCTTCACCAGTTTCGACTGATATCCACGGCCGACTTCTTTTTAAAAATCGGACACAACGTTGAGAGAGGAGTTCGGTTCGCCATCGAGGTTTTCTTGGTTTCTTTTGCTTCAGGGCATATCAACTGCTTCTGGGTTATTTAATGCCGAAAATTGATTTATTTGTAAATGTTTGATTGCGATCATAATTATATTTGGTTTGGCTAATTTGTTTAACGGCATATCATCTCTTTATGGGTTATTTAATGCCGAAATTTGATTCATTTCTAAATGTTTGATTATAGTCGTAACTAGTATATTTTCCACTTCCCATTGCATGTTGCTTTTCCATCGACATTTTTGGCAGTTCGAGTGTAGGGCAAAAAAAAAAAAAAAAAAAAGAAAGTGTGTCCTTGTTTCTCCAGCAGTGTCTTGTATGTCTGGTTCACCAACTATACAGCCACCTGTCTCCTATCAAATGGATAATAAAAAGTTTAGATTTGACCATACGAACAAATAGGGATATTTACAAACCAGAATACGTCCTAGAAAATGAGACACACAAACTTCTCTAGGATTTTGAGATACAAACGGATCATCTAATCTTGACCAGACGACCAGACCAAGTGATAATACTTGGTACAGTCACCAACGGATTGGTACAGGGACTGGAGGACTTTAAAATAAGAGGATGGGTACAGACCATCCAAAATACAGCATTGATGAGATCGGCCGGAATACTAAGAAGAGTCCTGGAGACTTGAGGAGACTTTCAGTCACTCAGACTCTAGTGGAAAACCATCAGCTAACGCTGATTGTGAAAAAATCTTAAAAGAGTAAATTGCAAAATTGTCGACTTTGCTGTCCCGGCTGACCACAGAATAAAACTGAAAGAATTTGAAAAGAAGGATAAGTACCGCAACCTTGCTAGGAAATTGGAAAACCTATGGATTATGCAGTTGACAATTATACCAATTATAATTGGTGCTTTTGTTACAGTAACTAAAGGATTGCTAACGGGACTGGAAGACTTGGAGACCATCCAAACAACAGCATTATTAAGAACGGCCAGAATACTGAGAAGAGTCCTGGAGACTTGAAGAGACTTGCTGTCACTCAAACTCCAATGAAAGACCATCAGCTAACGCTGATGTGAAAAACTGGACGGGTGGAGACCATCCAAACGACAGCATTATTGAGTGAAAGACCATCAGCTAACGCTGGTGCGAAAAACTCTTATAATAATTGATTCATAGTTAACTGGTGTCAAGTATTCCTAACTAAAAGTAGGAGAGACAAGTAGCTTATTGGATTAAATGTTAGACTGCGACCTTGCAGTCAGCGAGTTCGAATTCCATTTGCGCTATTACAGTCACTTTCGGACTAATGCCCTTTGGGAATTGTATGAACCCCCTTATCACTTTAGCTATAGGTCAAATAATACCGCTACTATTCTTCTACAAGGATGGTGTAGGTATTGATTAACCCAAGAAGGTTGATATGCCATTAAAAAAAAGAAAGCAAATCTAATTAATACTAATGATTTTTAAACAGATCCGCCTGGCTCGCGGATGGGATTCTAACAAGTACCACCTCCTCGGTTCAGGTTGAACCTGTGTGCAATGGAGATTCTAC
Organism: Sepioteuthis lessoniana; assembly: GCA_963585895.1. Taxonomy (NCBI): domain Eukaryota; kingdom Metazoa; phylum Mollusca; class Cephalopoda; order Myopsida; family Loliginidae; genus Sepioteuthis; species Sepioteuthis lessoniana. The sequence continues at coordinate 53,738,399 of OY757943.1, read as the reverse complement.
ACACCCCAGAGCCCCAAAAGTGGTTGCAGTTTCGTGTCTTATCTTGGTCACCCCTTTTTTAGGGAGGGAAGGGTGGTTCCTACTTTTTTGTAAAGGGTGTAATTGGCGATCGTTGAAATACTTTAGATGTTTAGGACATTGAATTCCGGAAGGAATGAGAAATCATTACTTTCTTTCTTTCTTTGTCCATTCTTTCTTTCTTTCTTTCTTTCTTTCTTTCTTTCTTTGTCCTTTCTTTCTTTCTTTCTTTCTTTTGTATTTATCTCTGACTGTTCATATCTATCTATCTATCTATCTATCTATCTATCTATGCCCTTTCTTTCTTTCTTTCTTTCTTTCTTTCTTTCTTTGTCCATTCTTTCTTTCTTTCTTTCTTTGTCCATTCTTTCTTCCTATCTTTCTTTCTTCCTTTTTTTCTTTGTCCATTCTTTGTTTGTTTGTTTCTTTCTTTCTTTCTTTCTATTTATTTCTGCTCATATCTATCTATCTATATATCTATCTATCTATGTTCTTTCTTTCTTTCTTTCTTTCTTTCTTTCTTTCTTTCTTTCTTTCTTTCTTTGCATATATTTATCTATCAAAACGAAAAACAATTTCACACCGAAATGAATGCAGTTTGTGCCGGCTTAATTTAACAATATATATATATACATATATATATATATATATATATATATAGGAAGTGTGTATATCAGTAGTGTGTCTGTGTATATATATATATATATATATATATATGTGCGTGTGTGTGTGTATATATGTATATGTGTGTATGTGTGCGTATATATATATTTATATATATGTATGTGTATATATATATATATATATATAAGCGTGTATGTGTGTGTGTGTGTGTGTGTGTGTGTGTATTCTAACTTTTCTGTTTTCTCACACTGTTTGGTTTAATTTTTTCTTCTTCTATTTAAAACGTTGATTAAAAGTTCCCCAACTAGTTTCCCTTACGTTAACGCCCAAACAAACTGGAGTAAATCGCCAGAAAAGACGTAACAAAAGGTCATTCATGCATTATTTCTTGTTCCCTTTGCGTCTCCGCTTCGACTATTCTCGTAGGCGCGTCAATTCTGCCTTGATAACGTCTTCACGTTTTCTCATCGACTCACCCCAACCCTTTACCTTACCACCCAGACGTGTTTAGCAATGAGGAAAATACTCTTAATTCTTTTCTCCTGGTAGTATATACTTCATTATTGCAAGCATAGTTTTAATTTTTGTTGTTGTTGTTGTTGTTGTTGTTGTTGTTGTTGTTGTTCTTCTTCTTCTTCTTCTTCTTCTTCTTCTTCTTCTTCTTCTTCATTCTCATAATCAATGACAGCAACAGCAGCAGCTTCTTCTTCTTCTGGTTTCTGTTTTTACTTTCTTCTTTTCCATCATCATCATCATCAGCTGCACATAACTGTATTTTCTTCTTCTTCTTCTTCTTCTTCTTCTTCTTCTTCTTCTTCTTCTTCTTCTTCTTCTTCTTCTTCTTCTTCTTCTTCACTAACTAGTTAATATATTTTCTTTCTTTCTTTCTTTCTTTCTTTCTTTCTTTCTTTCTTTCTTTCTTTCTTTCTTTCTTAAAAGTGTTCTAAACTAAACACCTCAACTAAACGATGTTCACCGACCAAGATATACCAATAAGTCGATCGATTAATACCCATCAAACTTTTTACGATAGAGTCAACTAACGCAATCTTCAAATGAAATTTTGGATAACATTTTCAATCAACATTACTCCAACCCAAAATTGCGAAATAAAAAAATATTCACATCAAAATATTAATAGAATTGGTCCCAATGTGCGCCCTTCTTATGTGTCGTTCCAAAAGAGCACCTGTTGCTACAGATGATGATGATGATGATAGTGAAGAAAAATAAACATCCTAAGAGTCACTGGAAGGATTTGCCAGATATGAAATCTGTTTATGCGTTTTTTTATGAAAAGAACATTACAGCGCAAATGAAGCAGTGTTGAATATTTAGCGAGTGAAATATATTTATTACTTTTGGGGCGAAGAAATGTATTCTTGTGCGTGTTTATATCCTCGCTAAGTGTTGTTAGGTGTATAGAAGAGAAAGAGAGTGAGAGAAGTACGAAGTCGAAATGTTTTTATGATAGTTTTTTAATGGCAGCATGGAATATAGAGTTTGCGTTTATGCTGCAAGCCTTGTGGGAAAGGAAAGAAGTAAAGAGACGAAATGGAGTTATGAGAGATTTGAGATAGCAGCGTGTGTTGTTTGACGCATGAGGGATTATGTTCGCCGTATGTAGCTAAAGTCATGTTTGTCGTTTGAGGAAATAAACGTTGAAGTCACGTGTTTCTGGTTGTTTCGGGGAGAAGCGTGAATGTCTCCTGAAAATGTTGCCCAGAAGTGAAGTAGTCGCTAGGTGTCGGAGCGAGATTCGGCATCGCAGTCGACATAGCCAATTTTGGGGGTGACGTAAAGTTGTTCCTGTGGGTGGCGTATTGAATGTATCTAATCCATATTCAACTGAGAAAACTTGGTCTAAGAAAAATAACCAAGGAGTCCATGAATTAGGCTGCTTCCCTCATGGTGCCCTGCTGCTGCTGCTGCTATTGGAGAGCAGACGGTAGACGTCTATACAAAACGGAGTTGTTCTGCCAAAACGGGTGTTTGACAGTTTTTCCCAATTACTGCAGCCCAGAAAGGTGATTCGGTTTGAATAGGATAAGTCATCCTGATTGGGTGAAATTATGCGTTGAATTAAATTACGCGCCAAGCCAAAATACGAAAATTTCTTCTGCTACAAATATTTTTCAATTTTCAACTTTGATAATAATAATAACAACAATAAAGCGACAACGACTCGAGGACAACATAGAAAAGCACGATGGAGGACTGATTACAGCCACCAAAAACGATACTAACAACAGAATGAGAATAATTAGGAAACAAAAATGGGAAGAAAAACAACTCTATGGGCGTTTTAAACGACTAATAAACAACATCCCTCACGAGAAAACATATATGTGGCTAAGAAAAGGAAATTTAAAGAGAGAAACAGACTCTTTTAATAGCAGCACAAAAAAACGCCATATAAACCAATTATATCAAAGCGAGAATAGATAAGACACAACAAAATAGCAAATGTAGGTCATGTAGTGATAGAGACGAAACCATCAATCACATAATAAGCGAATGCTGCAAATTATCACAGAAAGAGTATAAGACTAGACACGATTGGATGGGCAAGGGGATCCACTGGGAGCTGTGCAAGAAATGGAAATTTGACCATATGAACAAATGGTATATGCACAATCCAGCATCTGTCCTAGAAAATGACACACGTAAGCTCCTATGTGATTTTGACATATAAACGGATCATCTAATCTCGCCCATACGACCAGACCTTATAATAATTAACAAAAAAGGAGAGAACTTGCAAAATTATAGACTTTGATGTCCCTGCTGATCACTGAATAAAACTGAAAGAAAGTGAAAAGAAGGGTGGGTAAGTGGACCTTGATAGGGAATTAAAAAAAACTGTGGAACATGAAGGTGACAATTATACCAATGGTGATTGGTGCTTTTGGTACAGTCACCAAAGAATTATTAAAAGAACTGGAGGACTTGGAGGTGGGAGGACGAGTGGAGACCATTTAAACTACAATATTGTTGAGAACACCCAGAATACTGAGAAGAGTCCTGGAGACCTGAAGAAAATTGTTGTCACTCAAATTCCAATGAAAGTCCTCCAGCAAACGCTAATATGAAAAACTCTAAAGGAGTAAATAATAATAATAATGATAATAACTGCTATTTAAACTGATTCTATGAAATATTAGATTGTGAAAAATGGTCTAAACACCGACCAGAACTAATAAGAGAAGCCAAAGGAGATACTATTCTCTGGGACTTTGCTGTCCAAACTTAGAGAAAAATAAAGAACACTAGACCAGATATTGTGGTTAAGGACTATCAAAGAAAAACATGTCTTCTAAAATTGCTACATCAGTGCCGACAGATAATAACTTATCAGTCAAAGACCTTGAACTAGAAATTGAGGAAATGTGGCACCTTCAAACCACCAGTAATGCCAGTAATAATGGGAGCCCTGGGTATGATCGAGAAAGGAACAGATAACCATATTAACAAGGTACCTGTCAGTCCAAGTTCAAATGAAATACAAAAGATTGGACTTTGCGGAACTGCTCATTACCTAATGAATGAAAAAATAAATAAAGCAAGACAAGTCAAATTTGAAAAAAACCAACAACAACAAAAAATAAAAATCAAACCAAAACAATAGATAAAAGAATATATATATATATATATATATATATATACGGGGTGCATACGATAAGTTTCTAGACTTTTTTGTATGGGCATTTAAAATTGTCGTAGACACTTGAAAATTAAGTATGTTATTGATATACATCTTATGATATGACTGACCAATCTTTATGATTTCAGCTTCAAATCAACAGCTACGGCTGCAATTGGAATACACCCTACGAAAACCTGATTATCACAGCTGGTGAATTTCATAAATGAAATCTGACACTTTAGAAGAACGATATGCAATAAAATTCTGTTTTAAACTTGGAAAAAATGCCACAGAAACGTATGGAATGCTTCAGACTGCTTTTCGACCGTCTTGCATGAATCGAGCATGAGTTTTTGAGTGGCATAAGAGATTCAAGGAAGGCAGACAGTCTGTGAGGGATGATGAGAGGTGTGGGAGGATTAAGGAAGTCAATACACCACAGTTGATTGGACAAACGGTTAGGGTTACTATGTTGAGGTTTTAAGGGAGTTCAGCGAGAGATTCGGTCAGAAGAGGCCAGCACTCTTCAAATCGGGTCAGTGGCATTTCCACCAGAACAATACACCAGTCCATAACTCCATCCTTGTCACAGACTATTTGACCAAGATGGGCATCAAGACAGTTCCTCACCCTCCTTATAGTCCAGACCTTGGTCCCTGTGATTTTTGGTTATTCCCTAAGCTCAGAAGCTGTCGTTATCAGACAATTGGGGAGATGAAAGAGGCTGTGACGAAGGTGATTGACATGCTCACACAAGAGGACGTCCATGGGGCCTTCCAAAAGTTGTTGGAACGGTAGAACAAGTGCATTGCAGCCGGAAGAGATTACTTCAAAGGGGACTAGAGTTTCATGTGTGTACTATCAATAAAAGTGCCCATACGAAAAATGTCTAGAAACTTATCGTATGCACCGCGTATATATATATATTACTACCTTTCCAACCCTTAAGTCTTGGGTAAAGAAAAACCCGTTAGAAATTATAAGAAACTGAAAATAAATAAAAGGGAAATGGTTCTTTTTTTTTTAGTTTTTTTTATTACTAGTGAAAAGTAGTTTGAAAAAATCGATAAAAGTAATAGAAGAATGGAATTGGCAGCAGGAGAGAAATGATTAGCAGAGGTAAAGATTCAAAGAGGAATATTCCAGGGAGATGCACTATAACCTTTACTATTTGTACAGGGTGGAACGATAAAATTGTCGTGCTAAAGAAAACAACACGACAGCTTTATTTTAAAACTTTTATTGAAAAATCAATTCAGCTAACTTGATTATGTAGTAGAGCTGACATCTATTCAATGTAGCCGCCTTCAGCCTCAATCACCGCCCCGATACGGATCCGGAACTGGGAGCGTGCCTTTTCCACAAGCGCCGGCGGGAGATCGGCAAATACTCGGCGGATGGCAGCGATCAGGCTGGCTTTGGGGTTGTGGGAGGTCATGTTGGTGATGTTCTCGACGTATGACCAAACGAAGTAGTCCAGCGGGTTCAGGTCGGAGGAGGAGGGGGCCAATGAGAGAAGGGTACAAAGTCGTAGCACTCCTTCTGAAGCCAAGCCTGGGTCTCTTTGGACTTGTGGACCGGTGCTGAGTCCTGCTGCCACACACAGGGTCTGCCACCGGCCACCTGATTGCACTAGGGGATCACCACACTCTTCAGCACACCCAGGTACACTTTGGTGTTGACTTTCAAGCCGACTTCGAAGATGTGAGGTGGCATGATGTGGCCCTCACTTGAAACCCCACCATAACCGTAGCCGGAAACTTTGTTTTCATCACCCTGGGTACGTCCCTGTTATTCGTGGCAATCCAGATTTGCATTTTGAGGGTGCTGGCAATGGTCCTGTTGTCATAACTTGGATCGGTAGAGTGCATGAGTTGTAGAGCGGTGCATTTCCGATCTCGCTCGTTGAACATTGTATCACTTTCAGACATGATAGAAGGCTCCTATCGCTCTTAGGATTTGTACACAACTGGCCAACTAGTAGATGGTCTGCAACAAAAAAAGAAAACATGTTTTCATTTAACGGAAATGGAATCATGTCGTCTTTTCTAGGGCAACAATTTTATCGTTCCACCCTGTAATTGCCATGATGACACTGAACCACACCCTTAGGTAATGCACAGCCGGAGACAAACTCAGTAAATCGCAAGAAAAAATTAACCCCTTGATGTGCATGGACGACTTCAAACTTTTTGCTAAAAACGAAACAGAATTGAAAACCCTAAAAAAAAACTGTGAGAATATACTGTGAAGATATAGGAATGGAATTTGGCATTGAAAAAAAAAATGACAAACGACACATGAAAGAAGGACTCAAACAACCACATCAAATTGTAATCAGAACTCTCGGAGAAAGGGAAACCGACAAATACTTGGGGATATTGGAACCTGACACCATCAAACAAGTGGGAATGAAAGAAAAAATTTAAAAAAAGGAGTACCTCGGAAGTACCAGAAAATTACTCGAGACAAAGCTCTATAGCAGGAACCTTGTCAAAGGGATAAATACCTGGGCTGTCCCCCTCGTAAGATATTCGCGACCATTCTTGAAGTGGACCAGAGAAGAACTTAAGCATATGGACCAGAGAACAAGAAAACTAATTACCATGCATAAAGGCTCTCATCCTAGAGATGACGTTGACAGACTATATGTATCAAGGAAAGAGAGAGGAAGAGGCCTTGCCAGTATTGAAGACAGCGTTGACGCATCGTTACAACGACTCGAGGACTACCTACAAAAGCTCTTATGAAGATTGATTACAGCCACCAGAAACAATATTAATGACACGAGGATCAACAGAACGATAATAACCAGAAAATAAAAGTGGGAAGAAAAACAAGTCTATGGAAGTTTCAAGCTACAAACAAGCGACATCTCACACAATAAAACGTGGACGTGGCTAAGAAAAAAATAAAATAAAATAAATAAAAACGTTGAGAGAGAAACTGAATTTCTTTTAATCGCAGTACAAAACAACGCCATAAGAACCAATCACATCAAATCGAGAGTAGATAAGACGCAACAAAACAGCAGATTTAGGTTATGTGGAGATCGAGACGAAACGATCAAATACATAATAAGCGAACGAATGTGTGGTCAAGGTGATCCACTGGGAATTGTGCAAGAAATTTACACTTGACCATACGAACAAATGGTATATACACAACCCAACGTATGTCCTGGAGAATGACACACATAAACTCCTCCTCAAACGGATCACCTAATCTCGGCCAGATGACCAGACCTTATAATAATCATCTAAAAAGAGACAACTTGCAGAATTGTGGACTTTGCTGTCCCTGTTGACCACAGAGTAAAATTGAAAGAAAGTGAAAAAAAGGATAAATACCACGACCTTGCTAGGGAATTGAAAAAAAACAAACTATGGAATATGGAAGCGACAATTATACCAATTGTGATTGGTGCTTTTGATACTGTCACCAAAGGATTATTAAAGTGACTGGAGGACTTGGAAATAAGAGAACAAGTGAAGACCATCAAAACTACTGCATTATTGAGAACGGCCAGAATACTGAGAAGAGTCCTGGAGACTAGAGGAGACTTGCTGTCACTCAAACTCTAGTGAAAAACCATCACCTAACGCTGATGTGGTTTGGTTTCTTTGCTTAATGGCATATCAACCTTTCTAGGTTATTTAAATTATTTTCCTAGAAGAACAGTAGTGGTACTATTAAACCCATAGCTGGGAGGATAAGGGGGTTCATGCCTTTCCCAAGGGTATTTGCCCGAAATTGAACGTAATAGCCTGACTGGAGTACGAACTCGCTTGCTATGATTTCGCAGTCCATCGCTTTAACCATTACACCACGAGGACCCCCAACCCGCTAATGTGAAAAACTCTTAAATAATAATACACATGGATCACCTAATCTCAGCCAGAAGACCAGACCTAATAATAATCAACAAAAAAAGAGAACTTGCAAAGTTGTCGACTTTGCTGTCCCGGCTGACCACAGAGTAAAACTGAAAGAAAGTGAAAAGAAGGAGAAGTACCTCGACCTTGCTAGAGAATTGAAAAAAAATTTGGAACTTGAAGGTGACAATTATACCAATTGTAATTGGTGTGTTTGGAACAGTAACTAAAGGATTACTAAAGGGACAGGAGGACTTGGAAGTTGGCGGACGGGTGGAGACCATCCAAACGACAGCATTATTGAAAACAGCCAGAATACTGAGAAGAGTCCTGGAGACTTGAGGAGACTTGCTGTCACTCAAACTCCAGTGGAAAACCATCTGCAAACGCTGATGTGAAAAACTCTAAAAGAGTAAATACTACTACTAATAATAATAATTGAAAAAACAATGGAACATGCAGGTACTATTTACCCAACCCCTCCGCTCGGGCAGGATATGACACAAGGTCAATTTTTAAGCGGAGTTTAACAGGTTTGAATTCAGAGTTTTCCTTCTCCTAGACTAATTGCCTGACCAAGGCTGAAGAACCTAGTCCGTCCTACTATTTACCCATAGCTGGAGGGATAATAATTGGATTCATACCTTTCCCAAGGGTATTAGTGCTATGTGAAATGCAATCAGTCTCGTCCAGGATTTGAACTCGAGTCGCCGTGTTCATTTCCCTACGACGATAACGACTACACCACGGGCACCTCCGAAAATGCAATGGAACATGCAGGTGACAATTATACCAATTGGAATTGGTGCGTTTGGAACAGAAACTAAATGATTTCTAAAGGGACTGGAGGATTTGAAGGTTGGTGGACTACATCATTGAAAACGGCCAGAATACTGAGAAGAGTCCTGGAGATTTGAGGACACTTGCTGTCACTCAAACTCTAACGCTGATGTGAAACGCTAATGAGTCATAATAAAGCAGAAAAAATTGTTAACTGGTAAAAGAATATAAAGATCCCAAAAATTTTAGCAGTAGTACTATCCTCTTCCTCTCCCCAAGTCACGTGTCGAAAACTTTTTTTTTTAAACAAAAACCGTTAACCATAAAGTAACAGATTGTGATGTTTAAAATTGTTTGGATTGGTGAACAAAAATCGGGCATTGTAAAATATCATTGTGAAATGGCCTGAATTTAAACAACTAAACATTAATATGAGTGATAAGTCAATCTTATGTCCGTGGTGTAATAGTTATCGTCGAAGAAAATGGACACGGCGACACGAGTTCAAATCCTAGACGAGACTGATTGCATTTCACATAGCACTAATACCCTTGGGAAAGGTATGAATCCAATTATTCTCCCTCCAGCTATGGATAAATAGTAGGACAGACTAGGTTCTTCAGCCTAACTAGTCTAAGAGACGGAAAACTCTGAATTCAAACCTGTTAAACTCCACTTAAAAAATTGACCTTGTGTCATATCCTGCCCAAGCGGAGGGGTTGGTAAAAGGCAGGTGCCCGTGGTGTAATGGTTATAATCGTAGGAAATGAACACGGCGACACGAGTTCAAATCCTGGACGAGACTGATTGCATTTCACATAGCACTAATACCCTTGGGAAAGGTATGAATCCAATTATTTTACCTCCAGCTATGGGTAAATAGTAGGGCAGACTGATTTCTTCAGGCTTGACGAGGCAACTAGTCTAGGAGAAGGAAAACTCTGAATTCAAACCTGTTAAACTCCGCTTAAAAATTGACCTTGTGTCATATCCTGCCCGAGGGAGGGGTTGGGTAAATATGGTTAATAGTCAATCTACGCACAAAGTAGTCGCTCAAGTAAATAACAAATGCAAATTAAAATCCAACAAGTTTACAACTTAGCAAGTTCAATGTAACATATTGACCTCCGACCAGGCCAAGCTGTCAAAATAGGAAATGCACCGATGTTAAATAACAGGTGCATCCGGTCGAGGAATATCAGGATATAACCTGAATTGAGTGCGAAATTGTGAAGCTCGCCGGAAGAAGAGTGGACGTCAAATCATTATGAAGTTCGGTGCACAGGAAGTTCAATCAGTTGGAAATAAGATGCTGGAACGAGGAACATGTCCCAGATAGACTGGACCCCCAGGCTCCCGGTTGAGCAGCCCAGGAGAACGGGAAAGAAACGCTGTTATGGCCATAAGAGTGGGGGTCAATATGTTGCAGTTCTGTTCAGTCTCCAACTCACCTCTCACACAGTAAAACCTTTAGTAACCCTTTCGAACCCTTTCAAATAAAGTGAGAGGTATATTTTTCTAACATCATCTTTATTGTGTCGTTGTTATGATTCCGCATGCATATGTATTATGTGGCTATTCAACATCAAAACCGAAATGTTTAAAAACTTTATTTTGTGTGGTCCGCTTAAATTTCCTATTTCTTGTAAGAGTACCAGGTAACATAAAAATATCCTTATCAAACGATTTACGAAAGCGGGGGGAAAAACAACAAACAAACAAAAAACAAAAAACAGAAAAAAACAACACCTGAGTAATACTTTGGAATCTTCACGAAAATATTATCGTTTAAATGCTATTCTTAAGAACTGGCTAAATCTAAAACGAACGCGCTAAACTAATGGCAACAAAATCTCCCTCACTATAAATTATTGAACGTGTATATTTTAACGTAGAAACGGTATGGGTTCATCGCTACTAATGAAAGCTAGTGACACCGTTAACGTCTAAAATATTATTTAATAAAATGAATTGATTTCAAATGAACGCTAAAAACCTAATACAACCACGCACAGACCGGAGCAAAGATAATAATGAACCCCTGGGTCAGGAATAGCCATAGTATACTACCCATGAAAAATAACAAATCCAAACCCAAATTAACGTTTGACTCAGTGTCATGATCGGCAAGTGCTCCCTTAATAGCCAACATGGGTGACTTGATCGGCATCCTATTAATGTTGTTTGTATAAAATCAACGACTAAAGCAACTACTTAACTCAGAGACACCAACGGAAAAAATAGACTTCACTGTTAATTTAAGAGCAATTTTACGCAAAGAGGGTATGGAAAAATAATGATAGAAATTTGGGCAAAATCCACTAGATTTTACACAACAGGCCAAAGACTTGCAAGCCAAGCTAGAGGAAATGTTGGTTTTCTGACCTTGAGATACTAGAAATTTGTGGACAAGTAAATAGTGAAGAATACGAAGAAAAATCCCTCGACCCGAAACAAAGCTATAAATATTAAAAAGAATGAGCCCCCTAACAAAATTGAAACGCAAAATACTGAAAACCAAGACACCACTGACCTCAGAACCACAAAACAAATGTTAACATAAGAAGACAAAATAAATGTAGAGTTAATTAAGAAAATCATGACAGAAAAGAAGACTTCATTACCATCTCTCAGAAACCAACATTGGAAAAAAAGTTAGTATAGAAACCGAAAAGATAAACAAATTATCCCTAAATATCCCAACCGGCCACATCACTGAACTAATTTAGGTAATTTATGCGGGAAGGAAATTAGTCTGTGATAAAATCGGTGTTTCCCTAAGGAACCGGAACAAAAACCTGCATGAGAAATTAGACTAGAAGGGCAGCTTAAAAAAACTGCGAAAACATACGAAAGTGCTTAGGTAATGAAAAACACAAGGGATATGTTGGAATGAAAAGACCAAAAGAAAACAGCTGATAAATCTGACAATACAACTTGAAGAGATAAATCAAATGATTTTGGCAAAAGATGGGACATTCCAAAATAATAAAAGAAAATACTAGCAACAAACAGGTGGAGAATGCACGAGGAAAAACAAACAACTGGAAGGAAAACAATTTGGAAGTAAGATATAGGAACAAAAAGAACATGAACGAAAGGTCGAATGGATAAATAGCATGAAAAATAATTGCAAGACTCATACGAGGCTCATTAAATAAGTTTCCAGACTTTTTCGTAAAAAAAGACTCGTCGAAGCAGACGGCCCAGAGGCAAACACAGAGCGGACTCTAAGACCATCCGGTTTTAACCATTCGGTCGGCTCCGTTGTTCGTTCGTCCGTTTGGCTCCGCAGTGCTAAAGGCACGGGTTAGCCTTTAGCTATCGCTTCCCTATCTGCGCAGCGCTAAGATACCGTCTATCTTATCCGCGGCCTCCTGGCCTATTCGTTCGATAGTGCCAAGCTTTGGCACGGAAAAGCCATAGCTACCGTCTCCGATACGTTCGCACAGCTTTGGCACGGAAACCATAGCTACCGTCTCCGATACGTCAGCACAGCTAGGGGCACGACAAAGCCCTAACCTCACCGATTCGCTCGTACGACTTCTCATGTTTTAAGGCCTGTCCCCTGTCCGTTCACTTGGTCCGCATTTCTAAGATACGGTTAAGTCTTAGTCACCACACTCGCTCGACTCGATGAAACCAAGCTGCCAACACCAACTTCGACCACGACGCTCCAGCAATGCAACATCCAGTCCACGTACGACTCGCTGTACGGACTGCCATAGAATTGCAGCATCTAGCCAACGTACGACTAACTGTACGGGCTAGCAACCACATCGACCCCCCCCGGTTAACACAACGAACTGCCAAAAACCGGGACATTAATTTACCAACGTCGACCAACAGCAGCTACTCGCATCAAACGTCCAGCTGTACCGCTAAGACTCGACCAACGTCAGCAACCCGCATCCAACATCCAGCTGTACCTCTACGACTCGACCGAGGTGAGCTACCCGCATCGAACGTCCATCTGTACCTCTACGACTCGGCCGACGTCAGCAACCCGCATCGAACATCCAGCTGTACCTCTACGACTCGGCCAACATCAGCTACCCGCATCGAACATCCAACTGTACCTCTATGACTCGACCAACATCAGATACCCCTATCGAACATCCAGCTGTACCTCTACGACTCGGCCAACGACAGCAACCCGCATCGAACATCCAGCTGTACCTCTACGACTCGGCCTACGTCAGCAACCCGCATCGAACATCCAGCTGTACCTCTACGGCTGGGCCAACATCAGCTACCCGCATCAAACATCCAGCTGTACCTCTACGACTCGACCAACATCAGCTACCCGCATCGAACATCCAGCTGTACCTCTACGACTCGACCAACGTCAGCAACCCGCATCGAACATCCAGCTGTACCTCTACGACTCGACCAACATCAGCTACCCGCATCGAACATCCAGCTGTACCTCTACAACTCGACCAACATCACCTACCCGCATCGAACATCCAACTGTACCTCTACGACTCGGCCAACATCAGCTACCCGCATCGAACATCAGGCTGTACCTCTATGACTCGACCAACATCAGCTACCCGCATCGAACATCCAGCTCTAACTCTACGACTCGACCAACATCAGCTACCCACATCGAACATCCAGCTGTACCTCTACGACTCGGCCAACGTCAGCAACCTGCATCGAACGTCCAGCAGTACCTCTACGACTCGACCAACGTCAGCTACCCGCATCGAACATCCAGCTGTACCTCTACGACTCGACCAACATCAGCTACACGCATCGAACATCCAGCTGTACCTCTACGCCTCGACCAACATCAGCTACCAGCATCGAACATCCAGCTGTACGTCTACGATTCGACCGACGTCAGCTACCCGCATCGAACGTCCAGCTGTACCTCTACGACTCGACCAACATCAGCTACCCAAATCAAACATCCAGCTGTACCTCTACGACTCGACCAACATCAGATACCCGCATCGAACATCCAGCTGTACCTCTACGACTCGACCAACATCAACTACACGCATCGAACATCCAGCTGTACCTCTACGACTCGACCAACGTCAGCAACCCGCATCGAACATCCAGCTGTATCTCTACGCCTCGACCAACATCAGCTACCAGCATCGAACATCCAGCTTACGTCTACGATTCGACCGACGTCAGCTACCCGCATCGAACGTCCAGCTGTACCTCTACGACTCGACCAACATCAGCTACCCGCATCGAACATCCAGCTGTACCTCTACGACTCGACCAACATCAGCTACCCGCATCGAACATCCAGCTGTACCTCTACGACTCGACCAACGTCAGCAACCCACATCGAACATCCAGCTGTACCTCTACGACTCGACCAACATCAGCTACCCGCATCGAACATCTAGCTGTACCTCTACGACTCGACCAACATCAGCTACCCGCATCGAACATCCAGCTGTACCTCTACGACTCGACCAACGTCAGCTGCCCGCATCGAACATCCAGCTGTACCTCTACGACTCGACCAACATCAGCTACCCGCATCGAACATCCAGCTGTACCTCTATGACTCGGCCAACATCAGCTACCCGCATCGAACGTCCAGCTGTACCTCTACGACTCGACCAACATCAGCTACCCACATCGAACGTCCAGCTGTACATGTTAAATTTAAGATATGAAGAAATTTCAATTCAATTTTTGTATGTAAATTAGCATTTATGCTTTATCTAGAAAATTTGTTTTGACATAAATATAAGACCAATGAGCAGAACTATAGAATATGAAGGCACATCTTTTATTTAATAATTTGTAGATCCGCCGTTAGCTTTGATAACCTCAAAAATTCGGCAAGGCATCAACGAGTTTCTGAAGTTGAACCGTAGGTATTTTTTGTCATGCGTCTAAGATTGCGTTTTTGAGTTTAGAAATTGTTGTGCACTGTCGACCACCTTCATAAACTTTTGCAACAATCAATCCCCACAAATATTCGATAGGATTGAGGTCTAGCGAGCACGCTGGGTAGTAAAGAAATCTTATTTTTTGTTCAAACAAGTACTTCTTTGTTATTGTTGCATTGTGGATACGTACATTATCTTGTTGAAAAATCCATTCTTCTCCACATAGACGACGCCTTTCTTGTGCGAGAGATAAATCATTCAGCATCTTCACATAATCTGCCGACAAATTGTAGTTTACGTTTTCCTGATGATGAGAAGGCTCCTCGAATCATAAGTGATCCTCCTCCACTATGCCTTGTTGAGTAATTCTTTTCAGGAAAATTTTTGCGTGCCAGTACTTTTGAAAGCCATCTATATTATCTAAATTGAATTTCTTTTTGTCGGAGAAAACAACTTTTCACCACTCTTTAGCACTCATGGTTTGATATTGACGAGCATATTCCAGTTGTTTCTCTTTGTGCTTCATAGTTAATCTTGGACGATGAATTATTTTTTTATGCTTAATTTATACATTGTTTAAATGCCTTGTAATTGTTCTGGTACTTCCAGGAGCATCCATAAGAGATTTCAATATTTTTTATATGGAAGTTTTCTTTTTTACTTCGCGAACAATTCTTCTCTTGGATTTTGGTGATAATTTTTCTGGCCTGCCAGTCGGTTTTCTTGTTCCATACTTATTTGGACTTTTTAAGTAATTGCAGATAACGGTTTTACTGCGTCCTTCGAAATTGCTCTCTGAGATTTTCCGACTCTTTTCAGAGCTGTAATCTTGCCTTTTCTCAAATTCAGATAATTTAATTCCTTTAGCCATTTATGTTTTTAGTATTTTGAGTGCACTGTCTCCTACACATTGGTGTAGTAGTTATTGAAAAGGGAGCCTTCGGGTCACCCTCGACTACAAAAAAAAAAAAAAAAATAGAATAAATTTTTCAACTAAACTAAGTCCTATTTTATTTACTTTTTATTCGTGGTCTTATGCTTATGTCAAAAATAAATTAAAAAATTTAGCATAAATTTAGCATACAGTGTAACCCGGATATAAGAGACATTTTCTCTGATCCCAAATTTGAGTCTGTGTTATCTAAACAAAATAGACCAAACCCGGATATAAGATACTTATTCTCTGGTCCCGATAACTCTCTTATATCCGGGTTACACTGTACATGAAAAAAAAATTGAAATTTCTTCAAATTCTAAATTCAATTGTCTTATCTTTCATATATCTGATTTTCATAATTTAAAAATTGTAAACAATATCTTTTTCTTCATTTTTGAAGGTAGTCTTATATTTTTGTTCAGGGGTGTGTTTATTAAGTAGGCGTTCAAAGACTATTGGTGTGGAATATTCGTATGTAGAATATATGAGGGATTTCATATAAATCTATAGGAGTGCTCGATGTATGGCTATTATCAGATATGCCTTTAAGGATGTATATAAGAAAACTCATGTACAGATCATATATATTGTAAATAGAAGAAAACTCAACAAAGATTAAACTGTCACCCCCTAGAATGATCATGTATGTCATCTGAAGAGGCGAAGATGATAATCTTCGTCGAAATAAATTCTTAATGGCACTTAAACCGTGGTTGTTTTCTTCTAGTTACATTATGCACATATATATATATAGTAAGTAAAGTTTGCCACCGTAATCGAGGTCGACCAGAAGGCTCCCTTTTCAATAGCTACTACACTGAGGTGTAGGGGAGGGCGCTAATCTTTTCCCAGGATTGCTTTACTTTACCCTTGATACGTACCTTATATTGCTGAGTGTTAAACAAGGAGGTATCAAGTACCATTTTTTGAGTCTTTGGTATGACTCGACCTAGGATTGAACCCAGATCTTCCGGACCATTGGCGAACACTCTACCCACTAGACCAATGAGCTATATATATATATTTATATATATGATTTTATTTTTTCAAGTCTCCTTGTTACTTTTCTTGTGTCGGGATCTAAATGGTAAAGGAATTGTCCCATATCTCCTGCCCTGGCGATTTCGACCATACATATGGTCGTCGCAAGGGGTAGTGTAGTTTTGAGTTGACAGTTTGAGTTTTTATTGTTTTAATTATTTGGAATGTTTTGTTTTAAAATTGTCGGTGGTTCCATAGTTTTGAAAAAGATTTTCTTGAATAATATGTCCGTTTGTTATTGATGCATTGTGGATAGCTACATTATCTTGCTGAAAAATCCATTCTTCTCCACAGATACTATGCATATTTACCAACCCCTCCGTTCGGGCAGGGTTAGGGTTAGGCTAATATATATATATATATATATATATATATATATATATATATATATATATGTGTGTGTGTGTGTGTGTGTGTGTGTGTGTGTGTGTGTGTGTGAAACATCCCACTTGATGTATTTCGAAATTTTTTTTACCTATATTTGGATTGAGAGATTTCTAATAATAATAATAACAACAACAATAATAATAATAATAATAATAATATATATATATAATTTCATTATTCTTTTTTGTGCTGAGTATTCTTTTCCGCGCTACTGTTGTTAATGCCGCTTAATTTTTTAAACGAACAACATTTGTTTTAAAGTATGACAGAGAGAAATTTTGTCCTCTATAAGCGTATTATCCATCGATCAGAGAAACAATAAATACGCACACACACACACACGCACACTCACGTACACACACGTACACAGACAGATAGACAAACACCGGTACAGAGACACGATTGTACACACTTAGTTCGGAAAGAAAGAAAGCGGGAAAATTTGTAGTTAGCGCCTGCGCACTCAGCAGCCTTTCATCAAAGACCAGCGGCGGCTTCATCAGTCAGCTCATCTAAGAGAAGCGCTACACAATGGAACACCTCTGCGAACAGCAAACATCAAAGGAAAATATATTAGCGCGATTTACAAGTAGGCGGGCTTAGGCACATGCGTAAGTGAGGGTGATAGAAAGAGTTATGCCCTAGAAGAGAAATGAGTGGGTTGGTTACGGGACTTCATATAAAATAAAGATGCTTTTGTCACCGAGGATCAGTTAAGAAGAAGAAGAAGAAGAAGAAGAAGAAGAAGAAGAAGAGTAAATATTCCCAAGTCTCATTAGCGAAAATGCATACAGTATCTATCTATCTATCTATCTATCTATCTCAATTCTTTCTTTCTTTCTTTCTTTCTTTCTTTCTTTCTTTCTTTCTTTCTTTCTTTATCTATCTATCTATCTATCTATTTCAATTCTTTCTTTCTTTCTTTCTTTCTTTCTTTCTTTCTTTCTTTGCTTATCTATCTATCTATTTCAATTCTTTCTTTCTTTCTTTCTTTCTTTCTTTGTCTATCTATCTATCTATCTATCTATCTATCTATCTATCTATCTATTTTAATTCTTTCTTTCTTTCTTTCTTTCTTTCTTTGCCTATCTATCTATCTATCTATCTATCTATCGATCGATCTTTCCATCTCAAATTTTTCATAGAGATTTGAAGAAACATATAAAAATCATGAGGAATTTGAAAGATTGATCGATATGAATTGGAAAAGATAGAAAGACAGAATATAGATTGATAAAAATGAAAAGACATTTATATTATGAACAATTTTACATATATGTATATAAATACACGCACCGATAGATAGATAGATAGATAGATAGATAGATAGATAGATAGATAACGAACAGACTGAGATAGATAGATAGATAGATAGATAGATAGATAGATAACGAACAGACTTGGATTGATACATAGATAGATAGATAGATATGAAAAGACTACATATCATGAACAATTTAAATACATAGCTAGATATGAACAGATTATGATAGATAGATAGATAGATAGATAGATAGATAGATAAAGAAAGAAAGGAAGGAAGAAAGAAAGAAAGAAAGAAAGAAAGAAAGAAAGAAGATAGATAGATAGATAGATAGATAGATATGAAAAGACTACATATGAACAATTTAAATACATAGCTAGATATGAACAGATTATGATAGATAGATAGATAGATAGAGAAAGAAAGAAAGGAAGGAAGAAAGAAAGACAGAAATTTTGAGATTGATAGATAGATAGATAGATAGATTGGCAAAGAAAGAAAGAAAGAAAGAAAGAAGATAGATAGATAGATAGATAGATAGATAGATAGATAGATATGAAAAGACTACATATCATGAACAATTTAAATACATAGCTAGATATGAACAGATTATGATAGATAGATCGATAGATAGATAGGTAGATAGATTGTGATATATCGACAGACTGATAGACAGACTGATATTAAGTTATTGGTGAAGCTATTTGTAAAGGTTGATACGTGACAACTCATTTCCGTGTGGAGTCGTTCAACGACCCATTTTTCTAGTTCGGGATTCTTCTGTAACACAAAAGGCTGCCTTCAGCCATTTTAGCAATTCAACTTCAAAACGAGGTCATGATTCACACAGTCAATTTTTAGTTCACTTCTCAACTTTCTAATGGCATTAAAAAAACAAAAACGAAAACGAAAAAAAAAATCTCAGAATACTTAAAAAATGGCTGTAGAATACGCCGACTTCAATTCTGCTGAATGAGTAAGACCACTCTTCCTTCAACGAGTGTCCTGGTAGTGAGGCTCCAGTCCTGGTGCTCTGGAAAATGTAGAGTACCCCTTCATTGCCATTACTTCCCGTTCCACATTGATCCGGAGTGGTTGTACTTCTAAGGGTCCCATTTATCGATCAAATAGAACTGTTTAACCATTTAACTATGCGCAACAAATAACTGATGTTAAATTGAATTGTTAGTGTAACAATTTGACTATCACTAGGTCTGTTTGTCTGGCCGTGATTAGATGATTCGATGATCCGTTTGTATCTCAAAATTCTAGAGAAGTTTTTGTCTCATTTTCCAGGACAGATTCTGGGTTGTACATATACCATTTGTCCGTATGGTCAAATTTGAAATTTTCCCAGTGGATCACCTTCCCCCACCCAGTTGTGTCTCGTCTATACTCTCTTTCTGCTAATTTACAGTGTTCACTTATTATGTGATTGATCGTTTCGTCTCTATCAGCACATAGTCTACATCTATTATTTGGTTGTGTATTGTCTATTCTTGCTTTGACATAGTCCTTATGGCGTTATTTGTGCTGCTATCAGTAGAGATTCGGTTTCTCTCTTAAGGTGTCCCTTTCTTTACCACATCCAAGTCTTTTCGTGTGAGATTTCCTTTGTTTGTCGCTTGAAATATCCAACCGTTTTTCTTTCGTTCCATTTTTGTTTTCTGGTTATTTTTGATTTGATGGTGCTTGTATTGTCTGTATTGTTTCTGGTGACTGTAATCAGTCTTCCTCCGCGTTTTTTTTTTTTTGTAATCTTCTAGTCATTGAATCGATGCATCGAAGCTAACTTGAATGCTGGCAAATCCTCTTCCTCTTTCTTTTTTTTTTTGCACATACAGCCTGTCGATGTCATCTCTGGAATATAAGGCCTTTTGTATCGTCATGAGTTTTCTTATTCTCTGGTCCATTGGTTGGAGTTTTTCTCGGGTCCGCATTATTTTACTCTTTTGAGAGTTTTTCCCTCCAGCGTTAGCTGATAGTTTTTCACTGGAGGCTGAGTAATAGCAGGTCTCTTCAAGTCTCCAGGACTCTTCTTATTATCCTTACCGATCCAAACAATTCTGTATTTTGGGTGGTCTCCACTCATCCTCTTATTTCTAAGTTCTCCATTATTATTTACACAGAATTTTTCACATGAACGTTAGCTGATGGTATTTCACTGGAGTTTGAGTGACTGCAAGTCTCCTCAAGTCTCCTAGGCTCTTTTCAATAATGTAGTAGTTTGAACGGTTTCCTCTCGTCTGCCAAATTCCAAGTCCTCCAGTCCCTTTAGTAATGCTTTAGTTACTGGTCCAAACGCACCAATTACAATTGGTATTAGTATTATTATTATAATTATTGTTTTTTCACATCAGCAAACGCTGATAGTCTTCCAATGGATTTTGAGTGACAAGTCTCGTCAAGTCTCCAGGACTCTTCTCAGTATTTTGGCCGTTCTCAATAATGTAGTAGTTTGGATGGTCTCCACTCGTCCGACAATTTCCAAGTCATCCAGTCCCTTTGGTAATCCTTTAGTTACTATTCCAAACGCACCAATCACAATTGGTATAATTGTCACCTACATGTTCCATAGTTTTTTCAATTCCCTAGCAAGGTCGAGGTACTTATCCTTCTTTTCACATTCTTTTAGTTTTATTCTGTGGTCAGCCAGGACAGCAAAGTCAACAATTTTGCATATTCTCTTTTTTTTTGTAGATTCCTTGAGTTTTTCACATCAGCGTTAGTTATTTCAAAGTCCTCCAGTCTCTGTAACAATGTTTTGGTGACTGTACTGAGCGCACCAATTACAATTGGTTTCACTTATCCTTCTTTTCACATTCTTTCAGTTTTACCCTGTGGTCAGTCGGCAAAGTTCACTATTCAGCAGGTTCCCCTTTTTAGTTAACTATCACTTGGTCTGGTCGTCTGGTCGAGATTAGATGATCCTTTGTATCTCAAAATCCTAGCCGTTCTTAATAATGCTGTCGTTTGGATGGTCTCCAAGTCTTCCAGTCCCTTTAATAATCCTTTAGTTACTGTACCAAAAGCACCAATTACAATTGGTATAATTGTCAACTGCATGATCCATAGTTTTTTCAATTTCCTAGCAAGGTCGAGGTACTTATCCTTCTTTTCAAATTCTTTCAGTTTTATTCTGTGGTCAGCCGGGACAGCAAAGTCGACAATTTTGCAATTTACTCTTTTAAGAATTTTTCACTCCAGCGTTAGCTGATGGTTTTCCACTAGAGTCTGAGTGACAGCAAGTCTCCTCAAGTCTCCAGGACTCTTCTCAGTATTCCGGTCGATCTGATCAATGCTGTATTTTGGTCTGTACTCATCCTCTTATTTAAAATTCCTCCAGTCCCTGTACCAATCCGTTGGTGACTGTACCAAGTACTATCACTTGGTCTGGTCGTCTGGTCAAGATTAGATGATCCGTTTGTATCTCAAAATCCTAGAGAAGTTTGTGTGTCTCATTTTCTAGGACGTTTTCTGGTTTGTAAATATCCCTATTTGTTCGTATGGTCAAATTTAAACTTTCTATTATTTAGTTATTTATTTATTTATATTTAGAGCAGAATTTATTGGCTCTACGTGACAGCAAATAGAACAGTCTTCATATGTTTTAAACAAGTGTTAGCTGATAGACTTTCACTGGAGTTTGAGTGACTGCAAGTTTCCTCGAGACTCCAGGACTCTTCACAGTATTCTGGCAGATCTCAATAATGCAGTAGTTTGGACAGTCTCCCTCCGTCCCGTTATTTCTAAGTCCTCTCGTCCCTGTTCCAATCCATTGGTGACTGTATCAAGAGCACCAATAACAATTGTTATAATCATCACTTTCATATACCACAGTTTATTCAATTCCCTACCAAGGTCCGTTTTCCTATCTTTCTTTTCGCTTTCTTTCAGTTTTACTCTGTGGTCAACCAGGACAGCAAAGTCCACAATTCTGCAAGTTATTTTTTTCTTTTTATTGAATATCTTAAGTTCTGGTCGTTTGGCCGAGATTAGGTGATCCTTTTGTATGTCTAAGTCCCACAGGAGTTTGTGTGTGTTATTCTCCAGGACAGATGTTGGGTTGTGCATATACCACTTGTTCGTATAGTCGAATGTAAATTTCTTGCACAATTCCCAGTGGATCACCTTCCCCACCTTGTCGTGTCAAGTCATATACTTTTTCCGTGCTAATTTGTTTCAATTATTATTATTATTATTATTATTATTATTATTGACTCATAAGAGCTTTTCACATCAGCGTTAGCCGATGGTTTTTTCACTGGAGTCTGAGTGACAGCAAGTCTCCTCAAGTCTCCAGGACTCTTCTCAGTATTCTGGTCGTTCTCAATAATGCCGTCGTTTGGATGGTCTCCACCCGTCCGCCAACTTCCAACTCCTCCAGTCCCTTTAGTAATCCTTTAGTTACTGTTCCAAACGCACCAATTACAATTGGTATAATTGTCACCTGCATGTTCCATAGTTTTTTCAATTCCCTAGCAAGGTCGAGGTACTTATCCTTCTTTTCACATTCTTTCAGTTTTATTCGGTAGCCAGCCAGGACAGCAAAGTCGACCAATTTGCAAGTTCTCTTTTTTATTATTATTATAGAGTTTTTTTTACATCAGCGTTAAATGATGGTATTATTATTATTATTATTGTTATTATTTCGTAATTTGAATTAATTAAATCCACAGATTCACTGCAGTTAGCACTAGAGAAGCTATTAAACCAAACAGGTCGAATCATTTTGATTTTTTAAATTCCTGGTTTGGTTTACTTTGGTTTGGTTTCTTTGTTTAGTGGCATATCAACTCTTTTTAGGTTATTTAATGCCAAAGCCATTCTCCTAGAAGAAGAGTAGTGATACTATTTTACCCATAGCTGGGAGGATAAGGGGGTTCTGTGGCGATTTAGGAATTACCAAAAAACTCCCAACCGGATATTGACTCGTCGGCTGCCTGATACAAAATGTATAAACGCGTCGCCACGCATAAGGCTCCACGCATCCATCCGGTTAAAATAAAAAAATAAAAATAAAAATAATAAAATGTAAAGTAGCCAATGAGAAGCGGTCGCGCCAAAATTAGAAGGATTTTGGCGTGGCGAATTTGGAGCCGGTGAAGAGAGATAAATACTCAGGTTTTCTGTGAACCGATCTCTTTTCGGGTAGTGACGTCGAACCGACAACACCGATATTACTATCTGGTGTTTGGGCACCACGCTGTGTCTTGGGACATAGCGTTGGTTAGTCCATTCACCAGGTAAATAAAGGAAAGTATGAAAGAAATGTTTTCGTCTTTTATCTGTTTTTATCTTTTCCTTTTTGTATATTTCTTATGGACCTTCTTTGGGCAAGGCATTGCGCCAGCCACGTCAACGTGGGGTAAAGCAAAATAACCAAAATATGGAGTCAGATATCTTACGGCAACACAGCCTTGCCCTTAGCCACTGACTACATAAAAACCTTTCAACCCCACAGTTCATACCTTTCCCAAGGGTATTTGCCCGAAAGTGAACGTAATAGCGCGACTGGAGTACGAACTCGCGTACTATGATTCTGTTTCTATATATACTAGATGTATATGATTTAGTTGGGTTGGGTTTTATGGCATATCAACCATTGTAGGTTATTTAATGCCGAATCCTGTTTCTAAATATGTATTAGAAATATATGATTTGTAAACAGGTTTTGCTGATAACATCCTTAAATGAGCCGGTACTCATTTGTTTGCACACAGTTAAATGGTTTCAAGTATTGCAATGTAACGGTTACAATTTACGTAATATCAATCATTTGATATGTAAGAGATTAGTTTGTTGGTAATTTCATTTTTAAATGAGTTAGAACTAATTTGTTTCCACACTAGTATTGATATTGTTCCGACAAAGATACGAGGATCATTAAATAAGTTTCCAGACTTTTTTCGTATGGGCACTTTTATTGATAGTACACACATGTAACTCTAGTCCCCTTCGAAGTAATCTCCTCCGGCTGCAATGCACTTGTTGTACCGTTCCAACAACTTCTGGAACGCCTCATGGAAGAAGTCCTCTTGTGTGAGCGTGTCAATCACCTTCGTCACAGCCTCTTTCATTTCCTCAAGTGTCTCATAACGACAGCCTGTGAGCTTAGGGAATAACCAAAAGTCACAGGGAGCAAGGTCTGAACTATAGGGAGGGTGAGGAACTGTCTTGGTGCCCATCTTGCTCAAATAGTCTGTGACAAGGATGGAGTTGTGGACTGGTGCATTGTCCTGGTGGAAATGCAACCGACCCGATTTGAAGAGTGCTGGCCTCTTCCGACCGAATCTCTCCCGGAACTCCCTTAAAACCTCAACATAGTAACCCTAACTCTAACCATGTGGCTAATCAACTCTGCTGTATTGACTTCCTTACTCCTCCCACACCTCTCATCATCCCTCACAGACTCCCTGCTTTCTTTGAATCTCTTATACCGCTCAAAAACTGATGCTCGATTCATGCAAGATGGTCGAAAAGCAGTCTGAAGCATTCCATACGTTTCTGTGGCATCATTTTTTCCAAGTTTAAAACAGAATTTTATTGCATATCGTTCTTCTAAAGTGTCAGATTTCATCAGGCTTTAGTAGGGTTTATTCCAATTGCTGTTGTAGCTGTTCATTTGATTATGAAATCATAAAAATAGGTCAGTCATCTCATAAGAGGTATAACAATAACATACTGAATTTTCAAGAGTCTACGACAATTTTACATGCCTGCACGAAAAAAGTCTGGAAACTTATCGTATGCTTCAAGTAAATGGTTGCAATTTTTGCTATCTAACACTGATAATTCTATTCAACTTTACTCATGCGTTTGTACTCCGTTAAATGGTTCCAAGTATTGCTATGTATCATTAACGATTTAATTAAACAGCAGACATTTGTTTACACATAGTTGAATGATCAAGCAGGTCTATTTGAAACAATTCAATTTAGCATATCATTTGTTTGCATTCAGTTTAGATATGAAATAGTTCTATTTGACCTATCGATAAGACCCTGTTAGGTGCTACCACTCCGGGTCAGAGTAAACTTGGGAACAATGGCAATGAAGGGGTATTCCACATTCCCCAAAGCTCCAACATTACTAGAGCCTCGCCATCTTAGACTATTTAATGTCATATGCTGGACACTCATTGGGGGAGTAGGGTCTCCCTCACTCTGCAGAGATGCAGTCAGTTTCATCTACAGTCCCAGAATATTTGAGACGTACATTTTGTTATACGGATGTTTTCATATAAATTGTATGATATCAATCTTATTTTAGAGATATTTTTCAATAGATTGTATGATACCAATTTTATCATATTGATCACGTGATATCAATTTTGTCACGAAGATTTTGATCTATAGACTTTCTTATATCGACTTCGTGAAATAATTTTTTTTTCCTATAGATTTTTTTAATGTAGATTTTGTTATTCAGTTTTTGTCATACGAATCTTGCCATATAGATACACCTTTGATTATAATACACCTTACCGTCCCTACTAACTCCCCCCGCCCACTTTAAATATTTCCGTAATGACTCCACTCAGATCTTTCTTTCTTTCTTTCTTTCTTTTACTTAATTTACCTTGAGAAAATTCTTTTTCTTCTTTTTTTTGTATTATCCAAAGACCTGATCGACTTTTACGCGCGAATCTAGTGCAATTATAGATATAGACCTTTCGCGAAAAAAAATTAGAGGTTTTGCTTGTTATACGAAATCAACCTTTACCGTCGTATATTCGAGGGGCAGGCACTAAATATTAGTTCCCCGCGTGATATTGTTTGAAAATTAGACATGGGATGCTGCGTTTTTTTTGTTGCTTCTTCTTCTTTCTTTTTTTCATAAAACAATTTGGAAACGCGCATGCGCGTACATACTCACATGCACATAAACATATGCTTCTTTCATGACTGTAAAATGCAAAAATACTGTTTATATATTAGGCGTGCAATCGGCTTGTATTCGCCGTCTGTTTACTTCTTGATTAGAATCATGCACTTTCATCACACGCCTAGAATTCAATTTAATACACACACACACACACACTCTCACACACACACACGTGTGTACTATAGCCACAATTAACGCCATGTGCGAAATAGACATATAATGTTCATAACGATAGAACATATAAAAAACATAGGAATCTCGAAATTCGAAAACACGTAACGACTTCTTGTTCAGGTACGAAACCTTTTTATTATCTTTGGAGATAAGGAGGAGAGACTCAATCTCGCTATGCCATCTTATTCATCTGGCCCCTATCTCGTGCGGCACCCACGGCGCGCAAATTCGTCTCGCCTCAGCGAGCCCCAAAAGTCGACTGTCTTCGTCCAGTGTCTAGTCTCAACTCTCTAACTTTCTTAAAATCTCCCACAAACCTCCGCGCGCTTCCGGTGCGTGACGTCACCCGTACCCTGTCACCTCGTTCCGTCATCTCGGGCTATTGTGACATCTCTGAGTGGCACGTCCTCCCCGCGCGCACGTTACCACCTACACCAAGCTTTACACGTAATTAACCCATGTGCTGAGCCGAAAGGTTCTGAGCCTGACTAAACTCAAAGGCATGAACCGAAATCCCTTGGCCATTACGTTACATATGTACACTTTCTCTCTCTCACACATACATATCTATCTATCTGGTTGAGTCATGTTGTTTGGTGAACATGTTTGGTCCCCCAGAATTTATGTTGGTATAGTTTATATTTGCTTAGTGGTAAGTTGTTGGTGTTTATGTTTGATAGGGCCAAACGAAGTAAAGATGTGTGACGGCGCGGACAAAAATACAATTGAAACAAAACGGTACACACAAATTCAAATTTATATTTCAACAAAACATTAGTGTTCGGATATTGTTCGACATATCATCATCATCATGTCGTGCCGCTAGCACGGATATCCCTGACCCTCTCTCGCTACTTCGTTCATTGCCTCTGGCAGGTCTTCAGGGCTACATCCCGTATCATCACATAGCAGCTGAAAGTATGTTCTAGCTGGTCGTTCTGCTTTTGCTCGGCTATATGTAGGGGTCCATAGGAGTACATCACTTATGAGCTCGTCTCTGCTTCTCCAGCAGTGTTCTGCGTGTCTGGTTCGTCTAACTTGGATAGTTTTCGTGATAGGAGGCAGGTGGCCGTATAGTTGGTGTCTTGTGGGGTGTTCAAGATTGCTTTCAGCATTCTTGTGTAATTGCCGTCTAGCTTCTTCTCCAGCCGTTTTGTTAGCGTCCATATAGTGCATCCATACAGCAGTATCGATACGACAGCTGCTTGGAAGAAACTGCGTTTCATTTTATCGGTCAGGTCTGATTTCCATATGATCTATAGCCTATTGATAGCTGTCCATGTCTTCGTTAACCACGTGTCGATGTCCTTTTCGGTTGATGAGACGCTGCTTCCTAGGTAAGTGAATTTGTCTACTAGTTTAAGAGGGGTTCCGTCTAGTGTGGAGATGTCACCTGTTTGATTATAGCACATATATTCCGTTTTGAGTGCATTTACATAAAGGCCTATGCTTGCGGCTGCTCGTTTCATTACTGTGTATGTGTTTGTGTGTGTGTTTAATTAACACTAATACTATAAAAAAAAAAAAAAAGAACTAACAAAAATGTCCTACGCGTGTTGAGTAAGTATTTTCTATAGAATCTTAATAGTGTATATGAGGAGGAACGTGTCTACTCCCATGTTGTTTGTTCGTTTCTTTCGGTGGTTTGACGAAATTTCTGTTGTTTTTGAAGCTGAAAAAAAATCTCACCGAAAAGGTGTAACAAGTAAGAGAATGCTTGCATGGCATATACATTTTTGTGGCGGTATATTGCTGTTAGTTGAAACGAGAGAGTGATAGTATTCTCTCTGGAAGTTACATTGGAGAGAGTGTGT